>OU342984.1:19813874-21043874 GCA_910592155.1 Ypsolopha scabrella
TGCTGCTAACTTATGTAAATTGTTAACTATCGATGGCTACCTCCTATTCAATATATTAGATAGCTTTTGCCCGCGGCTTCACCCCGCGTCGCAGTCTCTCGATCCGTAATTATCGACGGTTTTCGGCTTACCGGTTAATTTATCAACAACCTTATAGCCTATATGATAGCTAGGGTCGCTACGATGGTAATAAAGAAAACCGCGATTTGAATGTTTTGGTTCTCGATTTAAAAAGGAACATACAGACAGAGAGGGAAAGAAAAATTATAAAAAAATAAGTTTTGGTCTCACTACAATACTAATAAACCATTTTGTTTAAAATTTCGCAAAAATATTCAATGTACAGGTACGACTTTTTATTTTAATTCTTTATTAAATTATAATGAATTTTGCGTAAAAGTGATAAATTTATATCGGGACGTTTTCTGAGTGTAAATTGAAATAAAGACGAAAAAGTACATAGATCTAGTCAAAATACCTCGGTATTAATGAAATAATTTAGTGGATTTGACCTTTGCTCTTTTCGAATTCAGCAGAAAATGTTTGACTAAAAGTTAAAAGACCTTGCGGTGATTTATCCGGGAATAGATTGGCTCGTAAATATAAAACTATTTCCAGAGACATGACAAACCAATTACAAGAGTATTACATAACAAGACACGTTATGCTTTTACCGTAGTTTACTTCACATGTGATCGTCTGCCAACATTTCAATATCACGGAAACAGGAGTGGGCTGTGCTGTGACATCGGACATGCATTCATTCATATAAAGATAGCTAAATAGACTTGAACACAGGGTAAACAAAATATTATTCTATTTAGTCCGTTATTTAGATTATCAAAAAATATTGGACACGTATTTTTTCATTTGTCAATCAAATAAAAAATTACAGAGATAAAGCGCGTCAAAGTTTGGAAGTGGGTGAAAATGACGTCACTTCTAAGTAAAATTGTACCTAGATGTGACGTCACGCGGAACTTCAGCGGGCTATATCTTCATCATTGTTTGTTTAATAGAAAAAAGAAAAAATACGTGTCTAATATTTTCTGATAATCTAACTGACGGACTAATGAAATTTTTTTAGTCATCATGCCTATTTCTATATCCACAAAACGAAACACAAGTCTATTTGTTTTTCCGTACATAAATTTTTCGAATATTAATGTATCTAAAGGCGCTATCTCATTAAAATCGGCACTTTTTGAAGTTGTTTACCTGCCTTTCAGAAGGAGCCACTAATTTGATAAATTAGTATATAAATATAGGTACCTTTTTCAAGTTTTCTTGAATACAGAAACGCAATTGCAGAGCTTTCGCTCGATATAAATAATTATTGAAATGAGGTCTTCTTCTACACTTTTTTTCATAGTATGCGAAATAGGAATGACATATAGACCTGGACGATATTTTATTAGATAGATTTTAACAATATCTAAATTTTGTGAATGTGAAATTTTGATAACTATTTTAGTTAATTTTATATTAATTTAAAACCGACATTTTGCATTTTTTTCTGGAATCCGTCCCTCTCGCACTGCGGGTCGTTCCGCATGGAGTAACAGTGACCGTTGAAAAATTCACATATCACCTTAAGGGGCACCAACACGCTAAACTTCAGTTATGTTATGTATCGGATTCAGTGCCGACAATTTAGATGACAAAAGCAAGATCATTATTAATCATAGTCACACTTCATAAACTATACATAAATATATATAAGGTGACTTTAATTTATGCAGCCAAATTCTCACTGAAGACTCAGTAAGTGCTCAGTAACAAGGTTCGATGACCCTTTTTGTGAAATTCGTGAATTATTCTTGTCGTGTTCCTTACAAACGCAAGCCCAGCCCCGAGTCAATTACTATGGGACGTCAAGATTTTATTTTGCGAAATTAGCAAAAAGTTATTGATCCGTGTTACTGATCACTCTCAATGGGCTTAATCTTGGCCACTACGGAAACCGTCAATGAGAACTAGGATGAAGAGCGCTCATCCAGAAAGGAGAGTAACCCCTATCCCGGTACAGCTTCTCATGGCGGCATGAGGGAAAACGACTAGTCGCTTAGCAGCATCTTTACTTCGGCTTTTAGTTCTACCAAATCAATTGATACAAAAATCTGATAATCCATTTCCAAAACAAACTAAGTAAGCCCTAAGTCAGTTTGTACTGACATCGTCGACAAACACCGACCGTGTACGTGTGTGTGGTGCTTTGTACAAAGGTGTGTGTAACTGCATGTATACGCGGTCGTACGAGTCGCCCCGTGATGAATGAAATTGGACACTGCTTGCGCCCGCGCCGGGTTCAGTGCCGCTGCTGTGTGGGCCAAGGGACATGAGGAAACGGGTTCTAATGGTTGGTAACTTGGGAAAAATATTGTTCAAAGGGGAATGTTATTCTTAAGGACCCTTCTCCCTGACATTGAGCACCTCATGTTGCGTCAGGCAGAACTGAACTCTATGACGTTTCATTATTGTTTAAAATAGCGCGCTATGAGCCGTGGCTTTTACGACTGGTGACATTAAACTATGGTCGCGAAATGCCATAAATTACATTTTTTTAGCACTGTTTATTAATACGAATAATTTATTTCAATATACAACAAGATAAACTTACAGACTAAATATGTCCAAAACGCTTATTTGCTAATTTACAAATAAATTTTAACAGAAAAATAATTAAGTAGAACAGACCAAGTTACTAGTCGCACGCAGTGCCTATCCTTTACGTTTCACATGAAAAGTAACTGCTAATAGTTTTAATTTTCCCAATGGGGTCAGCAAATAAATCTAGACCTGCCGAGTGGTCGAGTAGTGAGTTGAGGAGCGCGGGAGCGCGTACTGTTGCCTCGTTGTTGCCATGTTGCGTACGCGCGGTCGACTCCGCTAGCAGTCCCCTAAGAATTAAATTAATTACAAACTAAGTATGCCAGTTCAATCAACTATAAACATTTAGTTGTTAACGGTTGAACAACTGTAGGTGGTAGAGCTGGTGCCGAGCTCGACTATGGAAGTACCACCATCTTACTCGGAAATCCTCCCGAAATTAATCGGGGAAGAGTAAGAGGACAGCTCTCAAACAGGCACAACCAAGTGGGCCACCATTGCCTGGGACCGATTGATGCCGGTATATCCATCCCAAATTGCCTGGCTTTATATAAAACAGACCGATAACGGGCAGCGGCGTCACTGGTGCAAGGTGTTGGGCATTTCTTCCAGGGGGACCGCCAAGAGTGGCGAAATCTGGGGAAGGCCTATGTCCAGCAGTGGACGAAACAGGCTGATTGATGGATGGTAGATAACTGAATAGTTTTATACCCTAAATATGCTTGCCGTTGCATTTCTATGTGCGCGTCTCACGTACACTTGTATACTCATAGCAAGCGCCCCGCCCCGACAACGCTACGCTTTCTGTTGCTCTCTGAATTATGTCGTATTGTGTGTATCGCTCGCTACATCGTGCAACTTGGATCACGCACCATCCATCTCGGTGAGAAGGAACACAGTACATTGTGCGCTCTGTAAGCGCCTACTTAATGGGCTTTTATTGATGACGAGCTACTTGCTTTGTACTGGCAGTCTGGGCTTGGAACTACATGCACTCATAGAATTTGCAAGGAAATCATTACAAATAACTATAAAACCCACAAAATAGCTCCGCTCTGATTTGTCATAGTTCGACGTTTAATTTTTTAGTTACATAGTATTCTTTAGGCATTCGTTGAACTTTATGACAAATCCAAATTAAACGAATGTAACGGAGGATCTGGGTGCAAAATGCACATCATAATCTTGTTTTCCTTACTTTTGAATAAAAAGTTTGCAATAAATGCGTTTTATAGCAATTCGCACAAACTGCTTGTTAATAGTTAGGTGATCACATGAAAATGACTCAATTTTATGCGTTAAATTTTAGCTGCATTACACTACAACTGCCACGCTTTTAAGTTTGTTAATGTAATGCAAACAAAATATAATACATTAAAGCACGTAATTTTTTTTGTGAAGACTTTAAAATAATGAACTATTTCCGCAAGTTGCTTTAAAACACATTTATTGCATACTTTTTATTCAAAAGTAAGGAAAACAATATTATAAGGTGCTTTTTGTAACGAGGTGAAAAGTTACCCCCTTATAGAAAGGCATTATAGTTTGCATATTATTTATTATGCACATTTCTTTACCTGGGAACAACTTTTAGTGCGTGGTACAGTTACTTTTCGTTATTTCGTTACGAATCTACATATAATAAAATAATAATAAATCCTTTATTTTCAGGCACTAATTTTCCAATGTAAAAGCCCATAGATGTATACCTTATAGTCTAATACACAGAGTATAAGGTCCTACAATTCAAAGTGAAAAAAAATTAACAGATGATGTAGTATCTATAATAGAACATATTCCACAGAAAAAAAAAATTGCACATATATTTTTTTTACCTTTGCATAGAAATTTAGTCAGCTGATTGAACCACTTTGTACTGGGAAGTGAAAAAATTATTTGAGCAAAACATTTTTAAACATATTTGATCAGTTAATGTTACATGATCTACCCTAGAATTATTTTCACTTATTATTATATCCCTACAGAAAAGATAGAGAATGGATCATCAAGTACTTGTAGCCAAGGCACTTGTTAGTTTCATCATCGTGACCGGCCTATACCAGCCCCGTGCTGGACTCGGGCGCACATTCGGAACAATTCTTCGGATATCCGGCTCAGCTTTGCCCGGGAATATGTTAGAACTCGAAAAAAAAACTGGTCTAGTGCGAGTTGAACTTGGTTCCGTACCCTTTAAAACACAAACGTATTCCACGAGCAGTTACGGCCACACTTATTTGATACTTACGATCTATTAAGCTCCTTGTATCCAAAGAGTCCAATTAAGTTGATCATGAATTTCTTCTTTAATAATTACCTAAATTGTATTTTCAGATTTTTTCAGATTTGTGCTATAAAACCCAATTGTGAATAGAATTTCAAGTTCCTAAGTCAACTGGAAATGCCCTGTAGGTTTTCATAGTGAGCCAAGTTGTATGAAATTTATTACATAAAGGGAAATAACTTATTTTCGCGTTAAGTTAGAAGCTGAGTTTTAGGGTTTCGTACCCAAAGGGTAACCAACAAGGGCCTTAACAGGCGGACAACAGAGTGATCGTATAAGGGTTCCGTTTTTTTTATTTTGATGTACGGAGCCCTAAACAACCCTTCGTATACCCTGGTATAGCCTTGAAGAGAAGTATAAAGGCAGTATGCAATAAACCCGATTGTTTCCGCGCGAGGATTGTGTACAACTAAACTGTACTCGACCAATGGCCACTTTCCGAATGGACGCTTTGTGTTCACTTATCTTTCTTAACGTGAATCTATACTCTGATTCTTAGAATGTCTACTCCTCCTGTAAGGGTGGACCCAACACTTAAACAAATACATAATCAGCAAAAATAAATGGTATGTTTGATAAAAAAATTACAAACAGGTTAGTGAACATGAGTTTAGATAAAGTAGTGTATGAAACTATACATAACTAGGTATTAAAACACTCGTGTTCTATTAAAAAACTCACCTTCGGCTAGTTTTTTTTAAACAGACACTCGTGTTTTTAATAACCTTTTTATGTACCAGTTTCATAAACTACTATTTCAATACACTTGCTTATAAAGTGGCCACTATTGCAGCGTTCTGAGGGTCATAATGCAGCATATTAAACACGTGTGCTTTTTACTTTACATTATCGCACTAGTGTTTTTTACAACATTACAGTTTTTGTTTTAGCAAAGAGTTTTGATGTCTTGAGAAATAGTAAAGATTTTGCAAATAATTCATAATTAAAATCTCAGTTAATAAAATATAATAAATAATCATTTAATTTTATGAAATTATTTATTTTTAACAACAAATTGACTCAAATTTACCACCATATAGGTCTACAAAACTAATATATTTTCTGTCCATCGCGTCCATGTGTAGATTATTATATTTAGAGCTATCCGGAGATCGTCGCAACAGCCACTTCGTTTTTATTAACACCGTTTATCGCACGGACATCTAGCAATACAAACATTTGTATTCACTGAAATAATAATATTTACTCAGTCCCTGAGGATGCTTACATAATTATAGCGAAACCGGTTGGGTAGTTTAATATTTAATATAATTTGTTAAAAGGGCAATTTCACAGTAACTCATGTTACATTTTACTCCAGTTTACGAAATACTTTTAATAATATGTGAATAATTTCATTATATAACGTATCCTCCTAATGTAAATATTAACTCTTGAATAAACAAAAAATGTGTTAGAGCAATTTTCTTTAAACTTCACACATTTTCTTGGGTTCTATATTGATAAAACTTTTGGTAACTCACGTTACATTCGGCGACATAGCTTTTGAGACTAGTACGAATTGAATCAAAACTCTGTTCGGTTTGAAGTAAAACAAATGCCTTAATTAAATACCGTTTTATTAATGCCTAATAAGTTTATTCATTATCAATTTCTTGCCCTCCATGCAGTTTTTATTTCTGGTCACTCACGTTACATAGATCTTGGAACTCATTTTACTTTCACGACTTTCATAGCAATATTCGAACATCAAATCTCCCGCTCTGACAGGTCGAAAAAGAAACGTTTCTTTTTGTGTATGTTGCCACACTTATATTTAAAATACTATGTTTGCAGACCGAATCGTTCCATGTAGATAATTCTCTTTATGTCGCATTTCAATGGAATTGCCCAAAACGTACAATTGTTTTTCATCACAACAATGTATGACAAGTTCTACCAAGTGACGACAATCTCACTCAACAATCAACTTCCTTCATACATGTATAAATAAATACAAATACTTTAAATAAATAAACATTATGCTCAGCTCCGCCCATTGGATTAGTCTTGCTAAAAAGAAGGGCAAGAAACTTAGCAAGTTGATGTCTTGAGACGAGTGTTGATGACAGACGTAACTTTCAGCGATCGATTCCTAAAGTCTGAGTAGCGCGGTGCCCGGATGGCCCTTTTCCTACAATGAAAGTGTAACGACTGAACCTTTAGCCAGTTGTGTGTACATCGCTGGAAATACATCACGATTAGGACACCGCCGCCGCAGATGTCTGTTACGTCGTCCTTCGAAGCGGTAACGGTTTCAGGGTTCACTCCGACCGAAAACCCTACTAGCGAAACTGTTCACTATTATATCATAGGCGTACTGAGAAGGTGGTTTATGGTGGTTACATAATAAACAATAAAATTTTAAAGTACTAAAATGTAATTGAGGCCAAAACTGAAGCTTTTTGATTTTTTGTTTGCCTGTCTGTATATTTTAACTCGAAGACCACTCAACGGATATGGATGCGGCGTTGATAAAATAACGTCCAATAAGCTGCGGTCAATATTTAGTTCCATCATAATAAAATACGTTATTTTATAATAATGGTTGCATTTGTGCCAATTTTGTTACATTGTCGAGCGCTCTATCAGACAGCTACAGAGACTAGTCAGTTTCTGGTTTATCAGCAAACAACGTTCTGTGGAACAAAGAAAACTTCATTACCTGGTTTACCTACATTAGTACATTTATTTATTCTATTGGGAATACAGATCTCACGAAGTCCGTTTGGCTATCTGTAGACGTCATCACCGCCACAACTATAGCCGAACGGACTTCTTGATACAGAATGTCTGTACAAGATATCGTTAGCAAATAGCCTTGGAGACCTAGTCTCAGTGTAGACCTCAACAACCGTTGAGACCTGGAGACACCATTCCCCCGCTCGTGTGCCGCACACGTCGAGTTATCTCAGTTTTTACATCTTCTATTCCTAGTTGTGTTAGTACATTCTGGGTGCTGTTTGGTTCTGTTCAAGTTAACCGCTGGCTTCTTCACGTCGCAGTAAGCTGGAATAAGTCCTGCTTTAACCCTTTTCATCTAAGGGCTCCGTACCTGAAGGGTGCCAGCGAGACCCGATTACCAAGCCTCCGCTGTCTGTCCGGAGTTTACACTAGTCTATAGCTTCAGTCGCAAAGGTAGCTACTCGAAATTATCAATAAATATATAATGACAATAATAAGTTCTATTAATTCAACTCATGACGGCCGAAATATATCAAGTACATAAAAAATACATGTTATTTTATTATTACTAATTATTCAAAATAAATAATAAGGCTCAAAAAGAGTAAAATATATATTTATTCATATAAAAATAATAATAATAATAAAACAAAAAATTTAATATAGGGTCCCTATTAAAAAAAAATGAAAAAGAAGCATTTTTTAACGTTAAGGGGGTAACTTTTTACCTCGTTACAAAATACACATCATAATATTGTTTTCCTTACTTTTGAATAAAAAGTATGCAATAAATGTGTTTTAAAGCAACTTGCGGAAATAGTTTATTAATAGTAAAGTCTTCACAAAAAAATACGTATTTTAATGTATTACATTTTGTTTGCATTACATTAACAAACTTTAAAGCGTGTTCACAGTTGTAATGAAATGCAGCTAAAATGTAACGCATAAAATTAAATAATTTTCATGTGATCACCTAACTATTAACAAGCAGTTTGCGCGAATTCCTATAAAACGCATTTATTGCAAACTTTTTATTCAAAAGTAAGGAAAACAATATTATGATGAGCATTTTGCACCGAGATCCTCCGTTACCACCTTAAGGCGAGGCATTGATAAACTTTTAATTTCAAATCGGCGCCTTAGGGGAGTGGAGTGAGGGGGACTTACTCCATACAAATATGAGCTCACGAACTAGCTTATGCCGTAAGGGCGTATGCGGCAAAACGGTATTTTTCATTTAAAATGACAACTATAAGTAATTTAATAAATCCAATCGGCCATATTGAAGTGTATTTGTAGACTAATTTAAATAAAAAACTTAGAAGCTTCATTCGCTCCCGTTTGTCTGTAAAATAGAAATCTCTGTTTTAAAAGAGGTTTCCTAAATATTTTTTTCTCTGCTATGAAAATTAATCAATCAACTAAATCTTCGGGCAAAATGATGTCAAAGAAATGCTTAATCTAGTATATAAATTGGTAATTATATATGTTTTTTTATTGCTGAGTAAAATGGAGATCCACGTCGCCAAAATTTCGTGGCGTCGCCTTAATGTTTCAGCTCAGACAGAGCCAAGGGCTGACACAGCCTTAAAATTGCTGCTTTATGTTAATCGAAGAATTTCGAGGGGTTCTGTTCTGAAAACTGAAGATCTTTCCGCGGTGCATTGTAGAAAGAACGACACTCTTCGTTACCATAACTCGCGTGTTCGTATTAAAAAAAAAATGTACTTTATTTAGGTGACTCGCCTGCTGTATTATTGACCTAGTTTTTTTCAAGGTGTCGCTGAAATGGATATTATTACAGCGAAGCCTATGGCCGCAGCCGGTAACAGTTGATACTGTAGTCCTCGTAAAACCCATGAAATTTTCGTGATAAATATTCAGCAGTCGGTCGGGTAGGTATGTAACTTTTCTATGGAACAGCTGGTATTTTTTTGCAATCACCGCCTTCTACACATGTAAAGTTTACTGAGAATGTTTCAATCAGAAAATGTTTCATCACAATATTTGATCAAGTGCTCACTTGTATCGTAGTGGTAACGTAACAGATGAAACTGGTACATAAGAAGGTTATTAAAAACACGAGCGTGTTTTAATACCTAGTTATGTATAGTTTCATACACTACTTTATCTAAACTCATGCCTACTGACTTGTTTCCATAATCTTGGCAAGATTTTCGTTAGCCAGTTTTGATTTTTCTTGTAAAAGCTTCTTCTAAATACGTTATTTCCAGAATGTCAGGTAGAATCAAATATCATCACCATCCCTGCTATCAATAATTTTAGGGCAATATAATTATTTTGACCCATAAAACCACAGTAAGTAATAAACAAATTTCCTCGAAAACTATGGCGCAACAAACGGTTCAGTTCATCCATTGAGAGACTGAGTCCAACGAGCTGTAAGCCATAGACAATACCTGGCCGAAAATAATGTCGACTGTAACCTCGTTGTTGTTTTCTACGTATTGGAGAACATTATATAAAAACCTCATTGGTAATTGATATGAAACCTCAGACATGGCTGTATGGGCTAAGTTCCCTTTGCCTTCCTAGTTAGTATCACATGTACTGTAATCGCAGAAAAAGTTTTTTTTATAGCATTATGTTGTTCGGAGACCTATACCATAATTAATTTTTTTAATTTTTTTGGAGACTCATGAAAAATATTTTTCATTATGCCAGTAGTTTTGAGTTCGTAATGAGGATTTTACGATATGAGGTTAGATAAAAGAATTGACAGCTGTTTTGGTCCCCAGTTGCTAGGCTGCACCTGCGCCCTTTGACCCAAATGACCGTAGCGACTTGTAAATTATTCATGACAATTAACAGGACGCCTTATGGTCTACTTTCTTACTTCCCGGTAAGTTTAAGTTTAATTATTATGATAAATTGTGATCACTGAGCACTCGTACTGAATTATTCTCGAGTGACAATCGAGATTGGTTTAAAAGGCATTGTTCGGTCTGAGAGAAGAGTAAAATAGAAGGCAGAGAATGGATGAAAGGGACGAGATGTGGCAGATGTAGATCTGTAGTCTTTGCCTATCCCCCAACATGTGCAGGTTGTGTGTGTGTAAATGGAAAGCTGGGATCAAATAAACCATAATTAAATTATAGGTAATTTGCTGATCTTACTTTTCCAAAACAATAATGAATAGACGTATCCGTCACAGGCAAAACAAACATATTCGTAACGGCTGAAGTACAGACCATTCACTATAAGAAGTCGACTGGCTGAAATGGTAGCACAGCATATAATGTTGCCAATGGCTCACATTGCATTCACCCTATATTAAAGTTTTTTAATGAAAATTTATTTTTGTTATATATTTCAATAATTATTGCATTTTTAGTCAAAATACCTGTATATTTTGTTCATTTATGATTGCATTCCTAATATTTAATTAATTGCGTTTTTTATACATTAATTAGACTACTCTTTAATGAAAATAAAATGTACAGAGTGAAAAAATCAAAATTATCAATTATTTATTGATTTGTATTTCGCAAACAAGACGTAATCTAATGGTATGAATATCTATACGTATCTCTGTACTTACTAAAATGGTATTTTTATTTCTTGTTCTAGCTCGACGACGTTTGTTCTAAATCGTCGAGCTCCCGTTTTTTACGTTTTTGACGATTTTTTCCAGGTGACATCATGTGAACGCTTTTTCCGATATGCCTGCAAAAGTGAATAGCTAATTATTATTTGCCCATAAAATTGGCTTTACGTTTAAAGTTGGTAACCCTATTTTACTAACCCGTCATGGCACTGACACGAGATCGAACCTGATCGAGAGGAATCACGGTGCATTGTTTGCATTTTCTCTTTCACAAAAGGCGTACCGTCAACACAATCTCTTTTACACTATTGTTCAATGAAATAATACATAATTTATCAAATAATTTTGAAAAATTTGACTGACAACAATATGACAGCAAAACTTGACAAGCAGTAATGCCAACATGACTGCAGGGGACAAGTTATAATGAATGGTCTGTAGAATAAATCGGACTTACTAAATCCAAGGGCCTTATTGTTTAATATGTCAACATCTATCGCTTTGAAATGTATCGTGATTGGCTAACTACTATGTGTGATGCAATTTCAAGCGAATCCCGATACATTTGAAAACGACAGATGTTGAAGTTAGACAATAACGGGCTTGTTAAATGCACGTGGATGTTTCTTCCAAACAGTGGTTCAGTATGATCACTAGACTGCGTGGTCTCAGTAAACGAAAAGATGACTTTAAATACTGGAGACTCGGCAAGTGCTCAGGACCACGCCCAAGGTTCAATGACCCTGTTTTAATTGCCTCTAATACCTACCTACTTGTTCAAGAACAACTTCGATTCAATTAGTATAGGAAGTCTACATTTTAAAGGGTCATCGAACTTTGGCTCCAACCAAGTGACCGAGTCTTGAGTATGCATTTGGCTATATAAACGAAAGTCACCTTATAAAATTATATTAGTGTTAGTTCTCTAATAAGGTACAATAAAGGATAGGAAGGGAGCAAGTCTGCGCAGTGAAAGTGTAGAAGTAGATCGTGTGTCGTCGCGTCGTAACGTGAACACAATACAAGATGACGTCGGCGCGTGCGCAACGTATACTGTTTGTACTACAGTGTATACCTTCTAGACATAAACTTGGATTGGGTTTCGCTGATGTAGTAAACACACCGTCGAGTGGCTCAAATCCCGTAGAGCAGAATTTGTGTTCGGTCTTCGTGCCTCGATTTATTAAAGAGGGGACGGCTGTTGGTGGCGTCCACAGTCTTTGAGTCCCCATAGTAACTGATATAACCCGGCTTGTTGAACTATCTCTTCGGAGTCCTTACACCTCAATCCATCCATCCATTAGCCTGGTTCTTCCACTGCTGGACATAGGTCTGTCCCAGCGTTGCCAACTCCCAAAAATTTTTCCTCCTAACCAGAACCAGAATACGCCTAAAATGCCCAAAATTCATTGTAAAAACCCCCCAAAAAAAAGAAAACTATCTAAAGATTATGTTTTTATTGCGAAATCCATCGCTTTGGAATACTCTAAACATTATTATTAGAGTGCATAACAAACCAGAAAAATATTTATTGTATATAATTTATATATTAATATATGAATATATTGTTCAAATTCTTGTCTTAACATTTGTTTCTGATTTATTATTATCTTTTCTTTTTTGTAATGCACTCTAATAATAAAACTATCTAAAGCTTTAAAAAAGTCTTTATTTACAAAATTTCAGTAGGTCGAAAAAGATTGGTTTCATTTGAAGTACTTTTAAAGTCATACATTTATTTGACTGTTCAATAAACGTAACATATTTTTTTTCGATCATGTAATCGACGCAGGATCCGCCATTCCTATGCAGAGAGAATCGGACCATCATAATGTTTTGTAGATAAATAAAACAGATAGTGAACAAAAATAAATTTGAAAAGCGCTACCTAGCTGTCCCAGTCAAATTAACGAGATATTTCATTAGATGTAACTTTTTTTTAACTCATCAAAAGACAATTTTTTTATATTCATAATCCTCCTAAATTTATCCCTGAAAATATTAGCACCCTAAAAAAGCCCATTCCACATCTTTTCCTCTAAATTTAGGGGGAAAACCCCTAAGTTAGGAACCCTGGTCTGACCAAGATTTCGCTACACTTGGCGGTCCTTCTGGAAGAAATGCCCATACAATTTCGACAAGTGCGAGTCGGACTCGTGCACAAAGGGACGTATCACCATACATCCATCCATCAGCCTGTTTCGTCCACTGCTGGACATAGGCCTTTCCAGGATTTCGCCACTCATGGCGGTCCTCCTGGAAGAAATGCCCATACTCACACACGCTGGGCAGGCGGGTTGGTGAGCGCGGTGCCGAAATCCTTGCACCAGTGACGCCGCTGCCCGTCACCAGTCTGATTTAGATAAGGCCCAGCAATTGGGGATGGATATACCGCCATCCATCGGTCCCAGGCAATGGTGGGCCGCCTGGTTTTGCCTGAGAGCTGTCCTCTTACTCTCCCCCGATTAACTTCGGGAGGATTTGCGAGTAAGATGGTGCCCGGCATCAGCTCTACCACCTTATAAATATGGATATAATAACAATATACGAGTAGCTGCAATATGCAGAAACATCAAGGCGACAATAAACAAACCGACAAACAATTCGGCACCCGGGCCCATAATACCTCAATTCGCAGTCCTGCTCTAACGCTTCTGCTTTTTAACTATCTATCCTACTCTAATCAGATGCCGCGCACGCAAAACATCAGTTTTTTGCAGGGTTGAAAAAAAAACAGTTTTTTTTGTAAAAAGATCAAAACATCCTGTTTAAAACAAAATAAAAAAAAACATGTTTAAAACAAATATTTACTGATGTTTTTTTTTTGCGGCTGTTTTAAACATGTTTAAAACATTTTTTGGGTAACGTATTGGTAACTTATGTATACTAGGTGTGTAAAAATAATTAAAAAGCGTTTTTTGAATGTTATCAATTATCATAATCTAAGTATGTATTGAGTGAAAAAATAATAAGTGCTTTCCCAATAAACACGAAACATAGAAATGCTTGAAAATACAAGTACATTGTACTCTCCGACACCGCTTGTTCTCGTCTTTATGTTTGGGGGAAACCCCCGCTAGTAAAGAAATTCTAACATGCGTTAAAAAAAAGAGTAATAACAACGACCCGTTCGATATAAGGAAAAAATAATAATTTGTATGCTAAAAAACAGTGTTTTACATATGAGTGTTTTAAACACGTTTAAAACAATTTGATTTAAACAGTGTTTTAAACAAGACAAGGGTGTTTTTTTCTCGGTGTTTTAAACACTGCCAACCCTGGTTATTTAGAAATCGCGGCTACACTGATGCTTTTTTTTTAATTTTTATGTTACAGTCTGCAGCTGCTTTATACTAATACCAGTTATATTATGCAAAGTTTCAGATCTAATTTCAAGTATTCATTGAATGCTATCGGTTTATTGTACGGTTTGGAGGTAACTTTTGTAATTTTTTTCTATCGAGATAATTTAATGGAATCAAGTTTTCACAACAGCATGTACATAGCATTAGTCCTCAACTTAATCATATATTAATTTCAGAGTGATTGTTGTAGCATTTGTTGGTATAAAACAGGATCATGCGAAGCGAACTGAGGTATTATACACCCTTAAGTAGGGAATCCAAATTGTATTTATTTGTTGTTTCACTTTAGAGTATCAACAATCTGGCCATATTTGAAAATTGTTTGTTTTACCGTCATAAAGATAGAACTTAACCAAAAAACCTTGGATCTATTTTCAAGGTTTTTTGTATGAGGATCCCCTTCAGTTTTTATCTCTTCAATATTTTATCATTTGTCGTGATAGAGACCACAGTAGCACGTATTCAGTGAACATTTCAACCGGTTACTTATTACGGCTGAGACTGTAGACCCCTGTGACAGAAGGAGGGATAACGGACTCGTAGTAATAGGGTCTCCTTCGGCTGCGGAATCCTAAAAATTTAAAATATCACGAGGCCTTTTGATATTTAAATAGGAAAATAAATAAAAAGGGCCTCTCGAATTTAGTGCTTGAAACGAATTGAGTAATGTATTGGAATGTCAAACGTGATGATTAAAATGTTGCACCGAGGTGTTCTCTGAATGTTAGCAATCAGTCAAAAGGTATTGCATTCACCCATGTCATTGTGGTAAAGACACTCACAAGATAAGTAAAACTGGACGTGAGCGATGGAAGCATGTGAGTCAATTCGCGAGTTGTGCTGAGACCGGGATAGCTAAGTCGGTGGAGCCAGAGGTAAGTGAGAACGTGGTTCTGGTTCAGAACTCTTCACTCCCAAAAAGATTCGTTCGATCGTTATTCTTTCCCGCGTACGTCCAACTCTGACGGTGTGACGGAGATGGATATACCATCGAACGATGTAGTCCACAGATTAACTTTCTCCTGCGTTTTATTGAAAATGCGAACTTCATGTACAGTGGAGCCCACATTGAGTATAAGCTGACCTCTCATTCAAGTTCAAGCCTATACAATGAGGGTCAGCTAATACTGAAACTGTTTAGCTTGATGTGGGCTCCACTGTACCTAACAGCAGTTCCTAACTTTTGAACAATTTCTTCTTTGTAATGTAGATCTTTCCTCTCAGGTACGATTATGTGGTAAACTAATATTAGGGTTACGTCGCGGGCGATAAGCGAGGGGTTCAAGCTGCCCAAGATGAGGACGGGCTTTATTCCAGAGGAGCATCTCTACTTTTCAAACCTTCTGAAAGACAATAAAAAGCCGCTGATTTTGTTGTTCTCCATTGAAAAAAGTCGTCATATGCTTTTTCGTATTATGTGTTTTAGCTTTTCCGATAGTAGATAATATCTAAAGCGCCTTTTTGATGAACTCGCTATCGCTCGACATTTTTTTATCAACATGAATATTGCAATAAAATTCACTGACAATCATGATCATGAATCACAGCACCAAACACCGTCTTTTGTTTCACATTTGTAAACGCACCTTTTTTTTTATTATTCTGTTTATGGTGGCCAATTCGATTTTCGAACAAACCTCTTTACAATGCCATGATGGGCAGTTTTTTACTTAGAGTTTTCCACGAGTTTCCACACGAATTTGACATTCCAAATTCAAATCACTTTATTCCCTAGGGAGTTTCATACAACTGTATATCCCTTAAGATATAATGCTTTACTTTACGTTGAGGTTGCATATGTAATTGGACATTGTCGAGCAGGTGGTGTGAGAATAAAATATTTATAATCGTCGTTGTCTCTGTTCGTCTGTCCGTCCGATGAACAGAGAGACATCCTTTCCGGCACATACCTATTAAATTAACAAGGAGAACCAAAGCATAACTCACGATATACCATCGGAGAAAGCTCTGCTGATCAACTTTCAGCTCGTGTTACATTCCAGTGACTTTTATTCCCTCGCTCCACATAATCTCGTGGAAGAAGTGACCTTTAGCTGGGAGCGAGTTAATCGTTCAGTGCACTCGGGTATTTAGCAAACGTAACTTGTTTACAAACAGCCGGCGCAGACATTCCTGTTGTAAATCACTCTCGCGCAGGAACATCGATCGTTATTTGGCATCAACTCGTTCGATCTAGAATCTAGACTCGGAACAAGCTGCAGCTTGCACACGCCACACGCGCTGTGGATGTAATCAGTTTCTCGAATCGTAAAACTGATACCTTTACAGCGTTTCTCTTCGGTGAGGTTTTGAATCCGTCATTTGACGGACCGGAGAAGCGGCCCATGTATCTCTTCGGTCCGTCAAATTATGACGGATGCGAAACCGGACCGTGCACAAAGGCACTCGGGCTAGCCGTACAGCCGCACATCACATATTGATAATATTAAAGGGGTTAATTGAAGATGTCGGTGCAAAATGCACATGATACATGATTAATGAATGTTTTTCCTAGTTATCAATAAAAAGTAAGTATCCAAATTCGTTTTATGGAAACTCGCACAAACTGATTAATTAGTAATAGGATTTCACGAAAAAAATTACATCTTATTAAATTGAAATGAAATGAAATTTTATTTACGGTATAAAGAATCATCAAAACCCTTAGCAGTAACAATACAATAAAATAAGTTTGCATAATATTTACGCTATACATACATTAAGTTTATAACAAAGCTGTTTTCTAAAAGCAGATCATACATATAAAAAAAGAAAGAAAAATCATGAAAATTCACTGAAAAGCGTCTTTTTACTATCCTGTGGCTTCATAAGTTAAACAGCTTTGTTTTTAAATTTATAGTATATGTTTAACTGAGCCTTAAAACTTTGTAAATTACATTACATTAACAAAAATGTAATGTTATTAAATCAAAATGTAATGCATAAAATGATCTAATTTTCTTGTTAAAACTCAATTAATATTAAGCTATTTGTGCGAATTGCCATAAAACGCATTTATTGCATACATTTTATTCAAAAGTAACACAAACGATATTATCACTTTACACAAAAGCATAAAAACCTCAAGCGATTTAAGGTCAACTTCCCGCGGCGCTACAAAGAAACCAACAGCTCTGTAACTCTATCAGCTATTTACTATCCATGCAACTTGGCCACAAACAAACACGACAGAGCAAACCGGTTGCGCCGGTCACCAGCCTGTGCTGCAACTCCAACCTAAAGTGGCACCTACCACCTGGAGATAAAGGTTATGGAAGCTCGGACCGGCGCTATGAGTGAGTTGGCTCATCGATGAGCTAATACAGAGTTGACGCAAGACTGGCGGCGGAGTATGGTGATTGGTATAATTGATGGTCGCTTAAATAATTCTAAATCTGTGCATGAATTGGTGACGTCATTCCTCAAATTGGATATCCAGGTGATGTTTCCCAGAATGACAGATTTCCGTCTGCTACGATCCTCACACCTCTCTCGTTTTTAGGGTTCCGTAGTACGACAAGGAACCCTTATAGTTTCGCCATGTCCGTCTGTCCGCGGCTTAGCGCAGAGACTTAGTACTAGAAAGCTGTTATTTGGTATGGATATAAATATTAATCGCGCCAACAAAATGGTAAAATAAAATCTTAAAAAAAAATTTCATGTATTTTTTTTTCTCTCTATCCCATATTGTGGGGTATCGTTGGATAGGTTGGATTGTGGGTGTGTGAAAACCCATTTTTAGATTTAGGGATCCGTTGGCGAAATATTAAGCTTTAAAGTGAAAATTTTACTTAGAGTGGAGCGTCCCCCCCCCCTGCTGGTTAAACGGTTGTTTATAGAAATGTGAAAAAATTCACAGATGTAGTATAATGAATTTAAAAGGAAAACTATCACAGCTAAGTAGGCTTTACAGGTTTACGAGTACAGGTCGCGCCAGACTTTTGGTCCCCTATAATGTGTGGGACCAGAAGTTTAGCGCGGTCTGTATTAGTAGACCAACTTAATGTGTACCGGGCAACTACGGAACCCTGCATTGCGCGTGGCCCGACACGCCCTTGGCCGGTTTTTATTATTTGTTATCGATCGAATATTACTAGCTCTTGCTTTTGACTATATTTTTGACCGTTCGAGCCTAGCCTTAAATTTTTCAAAAAGAATATTTCTTTCATCTTGATGTCTGAAGTAAACAAAATAACCTTTGTTTCACCTTCACAGGAGCGTTCTGTATGAATTCCTGTAATAGCTAGCTAGATCTTTTATTGTTGTAGTACATTAGGTTTAAACCGTGGAACTGTGTTATTTTATGCCTGAAAAAAGTATATGTTTTAGAGACATAATTTCTTCAGTTTTTTTAACTATTCAATTCGCTATTCGCGATAAGTTACACTTGCTCTATCGAAAAAAAATATAAATCGAAAAATTATATATCTAAGATCCTATTCTGAATGTATTAATGTAAGTCTTTTACGCAAATAAATATTATTATTTGTACAAAATTTACATAACCAAATTAAATAAAAAATTGCAGGATACTTTGAAGGATTCTTTTTAAATTTTTTGCCCCAAAAACGTTTTTCGAGTGAAAAACTAGATTTTAAAGAGCGCGTGATGTTTCATTCGTCGTAACAGCCACGGTCCGGAGCGAATTCATCATAGAGTTAATTGACGCAAAATGAGGTTTTCAATTTCAGGGATAACTGTTCGAAAACCTTGTAATTATTTGTATCTTAGTTGTAGGTCATCATCAGGACACATTTTTTTATTGATTATGTCCTTCAGCAGGCTGTGTTAAATTGGATCTACAGTTTGGTTCTAGGAATATTGTAAAATGTTCCGTTTGAATGTTCCATTTTGTTTATCGTCGGTTTATAAAACGAAGGGATGATCATGGACTTACAGTTACAGAATACCCAATGAAACAGTTGAAAAATAATAATACTTTTAAGAAGTGACTAAAGGACCACTAGCGGTCCTTTAATTTTTAAAATTATGGAACCGTCAGTAATTATTTTGCTGTTGCAATATCTTCCTTAGCACGGACTAATAAAGTTCAATTTGCAATGTACAGTTCGGAATGGGAAGCGGTCCTTTAATTTTATAAATTATTGAACCTTATGTCATCAGAAAGTGCTCGGAAAATGATTTTTCTACATATCGTGAATTCTGTTAAAACTACCGGGGTCGCCTCGCTCCGGTCCGCTTCGCTCGGCTCCTTTTTATATACTTACAGTCATGTCAACCTAACCGCCCCTCCTCGCTTCGCTCGTTAACGGCTATTTTAACTTCAATACTTTAATCCCTCCCAATTATACCTACCTTACAAGCAAGGGGTGAAAAATTAATATTGTAACACCCTTGCACTTTGCCCCCTTTAAATATAGAATAAATAATTTCGAGACAAGACTCCTGAATGCTGCGTTCTGAATTTCACTTTGGTACCTTTAGTCGTCTCGGAGAAGGCGTGTGATGTCACAGAACACATCATAAGGGTTAGTTTCTCACATTTTTGGGCACAGATTCCGAAATACCATCCACAATACTCGGCATTTTATTTATTGAGGTCACCAAAGAATTCATGATATTTTCTTTCTCTAAAACATTCCTTTCTAAGTAAACCGTTTCCTACAATGAGTAAGAATTTACATACAGACATATTGCAAACATATTGCACCCATACACAAATCTTCACGCCTGCCTCCCAGGGGGGTACGCACAGAACTCCTTCTACTACAATCCTGACACACCTTTTCACCCTTCCATATCCATCAAATCATTCCAGCAAGATTTACTATTCAGGTTCTCATACGTGGCCATTCTGCGGTACGTCCCCAATTTGGTCGGCTTATATCCCCTTGTACAGGGCGGCTTATCGAGCTCCACTATTAGGAATTTAGATGGAAATAACCAACGACCGCCTCTTTGGCCCAGTAGTATGAGTACTCGGCTGCTCACCCCGAGGACGCGGATGCAGATCACGTAGGGGCACATTGGTGTTCGGTCTGCGTGAGGTCATATTTGTGGCCGATGTATAGGTTATTGGTGGTAGAGCTGATGCCGGGCTCGACTGTGGAGGTACCAACATCATACTCGCAAACCCACCCGAAGTTATTCGGGGGAGAGTAAGAGAACAGCTCTCAGGCAAAACCAGGCGGCCCACCATTGCCTGGGACCGATGGATGGCGGTTTATCCATCCCCAATTGCCGGGCCTTATATAAAACAGACTAGTGACGGGCAGCGGCGTCACTGGTGCAAGGGTTTCTGCACCGCGCTCACCAACCCGCCTGCCCAGCGTGTGTGAGTATGGGCATTTCTTCCAGGAGAACCGCCAAGAGTAGCGGAATCCTGGAAAGGCCTATGTCCAGCAGTAGACGAAACAGGCTGATAGATGGATGGATGGTACGGGGATAGAGGACACCACGCGGGACGCAATAAACGTCTGTGAAGTGGGTGTGCGTCCATATTGCGGGTGTTTATGTCGTGATGTTTGTTCACCTGAAAGTTTACGATGATTTCAAGATGTACGATACGCGTTATAGTCAATCTTACGGGACTGCACCCGTGGATATGGTATGTATGCCGTGCATCAAGCACGTATCCAGGGGGGTGGATAGGTGGGATTTAGGCGTGACACACATCATCACATTGCTGTTTCAATGAGTGTCGTCCCCCCCCCCCCCGAAACAAAAGTCTGGATACGTGCCTGCCGTGCATATCTTATGTCAATAAGAAGAAACGAATGTTCTTAAAGCGGTATAGTAGGTATTCCTTCTTTTATTTGAACTGTTTAAACGGTTGCTCCTGTGTGACATGGTCACTTGACAATTTTTGGCATTGTCAAGATTTGTTTCATGACGTTTTCAAAAGTGAGGATTGTGGTGTGAAGGACACATGATTCTCGGACCTGAGGTGCAATTGTGTAAGTCAATGGTATTCAAATTGATTGTCGTATGGCTATTCGGCTAAGCAAATTGGCCCGTTTGACAATTGAAATCGTACATGTTTTGTTGTCAACAGGCTAATTTGCTTAACCGAATGGGCAATTACACAATTGCACCTCTTTAGAACCCTAGGATGCTTTAATGACCGTTAGTGTGAAGTTAAGGGCACTCTATTCGCCCTAACTCCCACACTAGCGCAGTTCGCTGATAATATCCTTATTGATAGGTACTTGCTTATTATTTTCTCTTTTTCAACATATCCCATACAATATCCATGACGTGAAACTAAAACATTTATCTAAATCAAATACATACAAAAGTTACAAGTGTATAAAGTCCTGGATTTTACACATATTTTCATAAATGTTTATGTACCGTGATGTCCTAGAAGCGATACAACAAAGCAAATAATTTTAGGTTCACAGCATAGTATATTTTATACTTTCAAAAATATTTTTGTTTCATTTTGATTTTTGGGATATTTCTCCTAGGAAGAACCAAAACCATTCTCGAGTTTTTTCAAAACATGAATGTTGTCTTGCCTCTCACACCGTGTTCGGTTAGTTCCGTACGAGCTCGGGAAATGAACGTTCGAGCCAACCAATAACAGTCAGTCAATGCTCTATAATCTGAAGTTAAATGTGGAATGAAATAGCAAACATAGCGACCTCGTGCGCGACTGACTTCAAGCCACCGACTACAGGCCTCTTAAGACCTTACCCCTGGTGCACGATAATCTTACCGAGCGATTTTGAACTTCAGTATGTTGTCAGAAAGTCTACATTAGAACGTTTGCTTCACGCGCTGCCGACACGCTAAATCAGTGAATTTTCGAGGTTTTCCTGGATTTTACGAAAAAGTATTTGATGTAGGAGTTTTTCCACCTGACATCGGAAAACAAACCATGTTTTCTTGTTAGAGCAGTAATTTCAGACATAAAACGAAATAATAACTTAAAAAGGCATCATTTTCAAAAATAAAATCTATCGAGCGAAATGTGTCCAATTAGGTAACCGACTTGACAACGGAAAGACAATGTGTTTTACATTGATCAGATAAGTAGTTGACTCAGCATATTAAAACAAAAACCGTTGAAAGACCCAATACAAGCCCTTAAGTTGGTGTTATAAATGTACGGTGTGTACGGAAACCTCCAGGGTTCATCTCGGACACGACCAGTTTCTCAGTTGTCTTACTTTTAGAATATTTACAACAATCTCAGCAGATCTAAAACTTGTATGTCCTTAAGGGGTTGGGGAATATTCGTGCTCCGCGAAATTCGTGCCGTGTTAACTCGTGCCACTAATCTTTATTATTGCTGTAGATTCGTGTTCCGTTAATAGAATATATTCACTAGGTGTCAATTCGTCCCCTTTTAGAATGTAGATTCGTGCCGTACAATTTGACAATTAAAAATCTACGTTTATGTCACATTGGAGTACCATCAGTCACAAAAGTTATTTCAAAAATAATAAATAAATAGAAGTAAAATAGATTATGTTTCCTTACATCGATTTGCCGTTGGCAATTAGACAATTTGTAAAGACATATCGACCGATTGTTTTATATTTTAAGAAACCCATTAGCAAAATTCATTGAAAAAAGATATAATGCAGCTGTGGGTTTTGCATTGTTTTGTAAAAAAACAAAAGTAGCTCAAATTTAGGTGTAAAGGCTATTGTTATCGTATAAAGGAAGCAAATGGAAATGCAGTATACTAGATGAAATTCAATCAACCGACCAAATTCATACTGGGAGACTCGGTTAGTGATCAGAAACAAGGTTCAATTACCCTTTTGGTGAGATTAGATAAACACATTTTTTTTGCTTCCTTAATGACTGGGCTAGGAATTGTACCTAAACTATTCCAATCACAATTATTACGGGAGCAAAAATAGTACATTTTAATGCAAGTCCGAAAAGGATGATATTTAAAGTCACGATTGATTTTTTTGCCGAGACGCAGGCGTTATTATAGTTTTAAGAATAAACATGTTATGTAATGTATAGCGTTAATTTTATAAAAATAAAAACAGACTGCAATTGAATTGTTTTTATTAATTTATACTATTTTCACTTTTTAAACCAACTGTACTTTTCTATTTTTGAGAAGCATTGACAATTTTACTAGTACTTTTTTTAACGGAGCACGAGTCGCCGCCAATATAAAAAAGAGCACGAATCTCGCTGCACGAATGTTCCCCAACTCCCAACCCTGAGCTGAAACAAATAACGTTAAAGAACTGCTACTTTTTGGAGGTTTAGGTAGATAGAGACCATAGTGACACGTATTTTGTGAAAATGAAGAATAAAGCTGTAGATCCCTGTGACAGACAGACATCGAAGGCTTCGTAATAAGGTCTCGTTCGGCACCCTAAAATAGCTACGGTTCGTTTGCAAATATTATTAGTAATTACAAAAGTAAATAACTAACTAAAAACAGTCCTTCAAATGAATGTTCAATTCAGTCACCAAAATAAACGTGTATAAAATAACGTTTATTCGTCTGCCGGTTAGGATACCTGCTGAAACTTGCGCTAGTCAGGTGCATTGCGCAAATTACTTACTGAGCATTGAGAGGTCAGCGTAATTGACACTAATACGTTCATCGGTTGTTTTCTACATGGAGTTGGTACATGGTTGTAGGCTGTAGACTTTATGATCCTGCTACGGTATGACGCCCCTATAGGGCATCTTTTGGCGAGGTTATCCAGAGAAATCTGTCCTGCCTACTCCAATGCTTTCATTTTACACTTATCTATCCGCTCAGAAAACTCGCGATTTTGCGGTCTTGTTATTTATTGTTTTGGAATTGAGGGATGGATTTTTAATATGACGGCCGTTTTTTATCACATTTATTACGACGTTTATTTTAGTATAAGTTTTATTGTCTAAAACCTCATACAATTCCAATGAAATAGTATTTATATCACAGTTTAGGCGTTCCTTTGCGATTTTATTGGATGCAGTAAAATGCAAGGAATCTGCCGAAATGTTAAGTTCAAAGAGTGAAATATAAATAATCTTTTCAAATGTTATTATTACCATTTCACGGTTTAAAATGCGCTAGTCCCCCACTACTTTTGCCGGGCGCTCATAACTCGTTGCGAGATTTGTACTGGCTGGCTGGTCTGGCGCAAGTGGAAGGTAAAGCTGGACCGGGCCGGTCTTGAAGGACGTATGCCGACCAAATAGGCGATATACTGAACAAGGGCAAAGTAAAAAGTACCCTGGTGTGGAAAAGGTATGACAGCCTGACATTGTCAGGTTCGTAACAGCAGATGGAAATGTGTAGTCTCCGCTTATACCTCCGTGTACGTATGTATGTTCATATTTATCAACTCACGCATCACACAGCTGAACTTCAAAAACTACGGAATGTGATATCCAACCATTAGATGTTCTCTTCTCTCTTTCTCATTCACATAGTTGTCAACGCGTTCTACTAGTGAACTAGCCGCTTTGTTTCACAAATTATTTAAAAAGAATAGCGAAATGATCGAGGTCACCAGATGTTGCAACAGCACTGAGATCACAACCTGCCGAGAGATAATAGTCCTCTTTAGTGTCAGTTCCGAAGGTTAATCGCCTATATAGTTTAAACAGATCATTATCGGTATGTATAACATTAATGTATTCCGATAAATCACTGAGTAATTAGTTTATGGTGATCGGCTTAGCTTTGTTCTTTGTAAACGTGCTAATCGACGACAGGGGCAGATCTCAGGCTTTACCTTTGAGGGGGGACGGGGACGTATCCAGTCCAAGTCATAATAGTAGTTTATGCTACAAGTGCGATAAGGAGGCAATAGTTTACGAGGACGATACGAGTAAGTTATTGCCCTCTTGCTCACGTGTATCATATTACGTTTTTCAATGCATAGTGTGAGTAAATAAAAGAAACATAAAGAAACCAACAAACAATAAATACTCCAAATGAACTTTACGAAACGACGAAATTAAATTGCGTTCAGTTTGATGCGTTCGTAGGCTGCGCTCATATTTATAATATATGTTAATGTCTACATTATAAGTAAAAAAAGAAATATAAATAAATTGGCGAAAGAGTTTAAAATTATAATAACTGTATCTCTTTAATGGAGGGTTTTATTTCGTGACTAATTTATTAGTAATTAGGTTAATTCCATCAAGAGAAAATGGAAAAGGCTGAACGTTCGAGTGTGGTTTGTCTGCACCTAGTGACCTCGCGGTGACCTTGAACACGCGTATCATTTACCGAAACGCATATTCGTATGAAGGCCGGGAGTCCTCTAGGGCTACCACGAGTTGGGGCCTCGGTACTCGATAGAAACTGCGTTAAATATTTGTATGAGGAATTGTGCAGCACCCCTAGCGGTTTATTTTTATTTTTTATAATTTATTGAAAGAATGTTGCCAGTCTTTTCTTGTGTACCATAGATACATTTGACAAAAATGAGCTGCTTTCAGTTTGATGCGTTCATAGGCTGCGTTCAGTTCGATTATCGGACGACAACCACCTACCACTGACAGCAGGACAGGTATGCTATGTATGACTAAAAGCATCAAACTGAAAGCACCTTATTTCCGTCAAGTAGGCAATTAAAAAGAAAAAGAATGCCAGCCTAATGTTCATTTAGAGTGTTTATTCTTTCTATAATTATGTTTCATTTATTTACTCACACTATGCATTAAAAAAACGTGTATGATACTCGTGCGTAAGGGCAATAACTTGCTCGCTCGTGTTTCAAATCGTCCCCGTAAGCTATTGCCTCCTTACTTACCGCACTTGTAGCATAAACTACTAATAAGCAGTTGGTAACGAGTATCAAGAACATTAGTCATGGTAGATGGTAGAGGTGACCTCTGGAGTGGCTTGAAATTTTCATCGTGTTTCAATAGTGGAATTACTTTGAAGCGATCTATAAAAAGCTCAAATTAAATAAAAATATTGAACTACATCTTCTGCCCGCGCATTGGATTCAAAGTTTTACAAAAAGGTAGAGAAGAATTATATATTTTTTAAATCTATTTTTATTTATATATTTTTTATTGTATTTTATTCAGAGATCATAATTCTTTATAATTAATTACACTATGAAATTCCAAAAAAGTGGATAGGATATTCGTGCCACCCTAGTGACTATACAAAGTAGCAGGCACCTGACCTTACTCAAGCTCGGGAATAACACGGAACCAACAACGTTCTGGAGAACCGACTCTGTTTGTGTTTAACCCGTGACCTCCGGGTCGGTAAGGCGAGATACGACCGCCAAACCGCAAACGCGCTGTGTCATGTACAATATTTATACTGATTCAGGGTTGATTACTAATAGTGATATACCGGGTGTAAATAGAGTGCGACCATTAAATGAAACCACATATTCTACTGACCCTACTGAACCACTTCTCCCAAGAGTCTTATTCTTATTCTTTATTGTACACAAAAAAAGGAGATTACAAATATTTGATACAATAATTTGAGTACAGCGGCGAGCTTATCTCTCAAAGAGATTTTTTATAGCAAACCGAATGAGTATAGGAGTGCTTTAAAAAATAAATAGGTAACCATATGTGTACGTACTACATACTAAAATACTTACATAGGTGTATAATATATATATAAATATATCTAACATACATACTAATATAACTAACTCTAATATAAACTGACTATATATAAACATGACATAACGATACATGATAATTGATAATACAGCAATAAATAATTAAACATATTTAGGATAGCTTAAGGATTTGCTGAATAGTATTCCTTTAGTTTCTTTTTAAAAGAGGAGATAGTGCGACAATCTCGGATTGTGTACGGAAGAGAATTCCACAGCCTGATGGCTCTAACAGTGAACGAATTTGCGAAAGCTCCGGTATTGTGAGAAGGCGTTTTAAGGAGTGTGACTGTGTGCGACCTGAGTGGTTTATTGATATCTCTGCTAAACAGGAAGTTGAAGCGCTCACGAAGATAATCCGGAGCTGTTGAACTCTTGAGGACATTGAAAAGGCAACACAACGTATGGAAATTTCTGCGCTTCCGAATAGGAAGAGTCATGACCTGTAACAGCTGGAGGTTTCACGGACGACGCTCTCTATAAACTCCTCCATATGTCGGTGCGTCAAGGTTCACGCGTTTTTGTTTGGAAATCAATTATTTCCTAAACTAAGGGTGTCCGCGGGTATGACTCTTGGGACAAGTGGTTCACTAGGGTCGGTAGAATACGTGGTTTCATTTAATGGTAGCACTCTATTTACACCCGGTATAATACATAGGTAACACTAAAAGTTTCCGGAACTGGCCACTTACATAAACAATATTTAAAAATTTATTGCAACATTTGAAAATAGAACTCTTTGGCTGTAGAATGCAGTTTGTTTCATCTGACTGTCGTTTGTTTTTACCTTGTGGTGCCATTTAAAAAATTGTGTGTCTGCATCAACATGGATTTAACTCGGGAAAATTTTCGTAGTATGATTTTTTACGATTTTAAGTGTAATTTGACAGCTCAACAGAGCATCGCTCGGCTTGAAACAGCTTTTGGCAATGAAGCACCATGTAAGACGACTGTTTATAGCTGGTTTGCAGAATTCAAGCGTGGTCGTATCAATCTCAGTGACGAATCTCGCGATGGTCGGCCGTCCACCGCTGTGACCAACAAAAACATCGATGCTGTGCGCCGTATGATTGAAACAGACAGGCATGTGACCTACCATGAAATTCGCGCATCCTTAGAAATAGGCATGAGTCAAATACAATCAATCCTACACAAACATTTGGGTGTGAGAAAGCTGTGCTCGCGGTGGATCCCACACAACTTGACCGAGGCTCAAAAAACGGACCGCGTCACTTGGTGCAGTGCCATGCTTACCAGATTCAACGAAGGTGCGTCAAATTTGGTGTGGGACATAGTAACAGGTGACAAAACATGAATTTATTGCTACGATCCCAAAACAAAGCAGCAATCGAGCGTATGGGTCTTTCAAGATGAGCCGAAACCAACCAAAGTGGCGCGCGTGAAAAGTGCATCTAAGCGGATGATTGCTTCTTTTTTTAATAAAACTGGACACGTGGCTACTGTTGCTTTAGAGAATCGTCGTACCGTGAATAGTGACTGGTACACGAACATTTGTTTGCCGGAAGTTATTGACGAACTCCGTAAAAATAACCGTAAACGCCGTATCATCCTGCACCACGACAATGCTAGTTCTCACACGGCCAGACAGACAAACGACTTTTTGAAGACGAAAAATGTAGAACTCATGAGTCATCCTGCATACAGTCCCGACCTGGCACCTTGTGACTTTTTTCTGTTCCCAAAAATTAAGAACCAATTACGCGGTCAACGATTTTCATCACCAGAAGAGGCTGTCGAGGAGTATGAAAAACACGTTTCAGAGGTCACCACAGGGGAGTGGCACAAAAGTTTTCAAAACTGGTTTGATCGAATGAAAAAGTGCATAGACGCCAAGGGAGATTATTTTGAAAAACAATAAATTAATTTTGTACCTTTAATAGTATTTTTTCATATTCATTCCGGAAACTTATAGTGCGTCCCACGTATGATAAAGGTTCATATAAATTTACTATCTGGGAAAATTGCCGAAATCCCCTTCCCGCGAAAAGTCCTACCTCAACTGAAAGCGTCTATGAGACTAGACCTTGTCCACATGCCGCGTTTTGCTCGCGCGTTGTCGAAGTACTAGGCTCCAATACATTGCCTCCACATGCTACGGCTATAAACTTGCGCTACGCAAGAATTTCGACTCGAGTCGAGGTACTCGGAACGGAGCCTGTATGTCGCATCCAGTAAACGCGCGAGCGTCGCGTCGTTGGCGTAAACGGACGTATTCAAGGAAAAATGGAGCATGATTTCGATACCGATTTTTTTATTAATGAACTGGAATAAGGCCCGAAATATGGGATATGAAATCTATTGGTTATGCTAATTTTATTATTTTAAAACAATAACTATGTTATTCATGAGTTTAATTTAAAGCAGTAGTTTTAGTTTTCGATTACATTTTTTTAAATTATTGAAGTGGAAAGAAGACCCGCAATATGGGATATGATATCGCATTTATTGGTAATGCCAATGCCAATTTTATTATTTCAAAACAATTAATTGTTAATTATTATTTTTATATAAATTAATAGTTTTAGTTTTGCCTGATCATACTAAACTGTTGTTGGTTTTATCAATTTTGCAGGCCAAAATTCAACGGCTCGGTCCAAATCACTGAGTTCCACACCAAGTCCACGCGCGTACATCGCGTTATGTGGACGCGCAACACACGCTCTTGTTCGCGCGAGCCCTCGCGGCTATAAAACGCGACATCTGGACAAGAAAGAACACAAAAATGTTTAGTAGCCACTAACCGGTGCGGCTACTGATGACGTCATACAATATGTTTGTCAGTTTCGATGTATTTCCCGTATTATTATTATTACTTTTTTATTATACTCTATTATTTTATAGAGATTAATTTCTGACTTTTAAAAAGTATACTTTACTTGTGTGTATCCATTTTACAAATAAACTTTCTGAATTTGAATTTGAATCTCCACAACTACTGATCCAATTCTTTCACTGATAGGGAGGTTATTGCTGATAGGTAGCTAATAGCCTACATTGTTCCTGATTGTAATACACTGTCTTCCCTGGGGACGGGCAGTTCCTACTTGTACCTCAGTTTATGTCACTAGGGGAGGCTCCCATACACCTCGAAAGTGAATGTGATAGATAAGGTATGTTTAACAGTGACAAGGTTCCACGTCGGGTCGTACATTGGTCCGCCTGTACCTTATCTAATTGTGTAGTATCATGTCCACGGTTAAATTAGGATATCCCGTACGGAAGGTACCAGTTGTTTCCTTCTAGACTCCGCTCTGTAATAGCGGTATGTAGAATTCTCAAACGGACAAGATTTTGCGACATTTAGTTTATAAAATTTATATATTTAATATGTGTAAGAAAGGCAGAAAAATTACCGCTTTAGAAGCATTGGAGATAAATAAAGTAATGTATAAAGAACAAAATAAAATTCTAAATCAACAGTTAGATGTAAACAAATCACCTCTGCTTTATTATTTTAATTAACCTTTTAACATTCACAATTTTTATTTGACATTTTATATATTTATTAATATTTGAATTTGGTTTGACATTATAATAATTATTCTAATTTAATAAGCATAGACTTGTGTTAAAAAACCGGCCACGTGCGTGTCGGGCCACGCGAAATGTAGGGTTCCGTAGTTGCCCGGTACATATAAGTTGGTCTACTAATACAGACCGCGCCAAACTTCTGGTCCCATACATTATAGGGGGCCAAAAGTTTGGTGCGACCTGTACTCGTAAACCTGTAAAGCCTTCTTAGCTGTGATAGTTTGCCTTTTAAATTCATTATATATACTATTTCTGAGAATTTGATCACATATCTATAAACAACCGTTTAGCCGGCAGGGAGGGGGGGGGACGCTTGACTCTAACAAAAATTAGCACTTTAAAGCTTAATATTTCGCCAACGGAACCCTAAATCGAAAAATGATTTTCACACAGCCACAATGTTTTTAAACGACCTATCCAACGATACCCAACATTATGGGATAGACGAGAAAAAAAAATCATCCCTAATTTACGTGCGTAGGAAAAATAAATTTTTGTAATCTTGTTTTACCATTTTGTCGGCGTGATTAATTAATATGTATATGCATGCTAAATTACATCTTTCTAGTACTCATAGTCTCTGAGCTAAGCCGCGGACAGACAGACATGGCGAAACTATAAGGGTTCCTTGTCGGCCTACGGAACCCTAAAAACCAATGAAACAAGTACAAGTGAATTTAATTGTGATATGAAAAGTTAAGTTGTATTGTACTGAGGCCAAAACTAATATTTCTACAATCTTGTCTGTCTGTTCCGTCCGTTTTAAGTGGAACCACTCAGTGGGTCATAGTGACCTTTGTCTACATGCAGGCTGTGATGGGTGTTGATGAAGTAACCGCCGAGCCGAGAACTGTAGACAATAACCGGTCGATAGCGAATACTCCAATAGAACTCTTGCCTGAGGGTTCTGTATCTACTGGATAAAACAGAGGTGCAATCGATAACATTACAAATTAGTAATTGGTGCAAAACTAAAAACCATTTCGAGATATTGGCTTTCTGAGCATCGAATTAAATCATTATTAAATAGAGAGATAAAAAAATAATCTCAAAAGTTGGTAAACACAGGACTTTAAAAACAATTACCTTTGCTTTCAAGTCCATTTTGTATTTTTTTTTAAATCAACTGTCATGTCATTGTGATCGTTGACATTGAAAGCGAACATAAACATGCCAAGTTGTTTTTTTAATAATCCCTTGGCAATGAACATCGAGTTTGAAATCCTTGTCCTTTTAGAATGAGTGAATAAGAAAAAAATTATATAAGCATTAAAAATACAAAATAAAAAAATACTTAAGATTTATTTTTACGCAGACTTTCCATATAAATATTGAAAAGATAATCGTCATCAAATTCGATTGTCATAATTATATGGCTATTCGGCTACTCAAAGAGTTGGGGAAGATTCGTGCTCTTTTTTATTTTGGTGGCGACCCGTGCCGCTGTTTTTGACCAGTGACGATTTGTGCTCCGTTGAAATTATTTACTAGTTAATTGGCAATGCTCATCAAAAATAGAAAAGTACAGTTGGTGTAAAAAGTGAAAATAAAATTAATAAAACAATTTAATTATATCAGTCTGATTTCATTTTTATGGAATTAATGATTTTTATTACATGGTTTTAATTTTAGTACTAAATCATTCAACAATTTTGCGATCAACGTTGGACTCCAGTGCCAACAACGGCAATTCGATGTTAAGCAAAGTTAATCTATTTTACTTCTATTTATTTATTATTTTTGAAATTCCTTTTGTGTCTGGTAGTACTCCAATGTGAAATAAATCATCATTTTTAATTGTCAAGTTGTACGGCTCGGATCTACATTCAAAAAGGGGACGAGTTTACACCTAGTGAATATTTTCACGGAAAGACAAAAAACGTGTTAATTACACTTTACCATAAATTGATATTTACTGACACAGACCTCTAATAGAGAACAATATACAAGAATTTAGATTAATATGAATGCGATAGCAATATATTAATATTTTTTGGTTATTTCTTTCTTGTAAAATGCTGTTGTCAAGGCCTTAAACAGTCGTGTGCTGCACAAGAGCATTATAAGAGCTGAATCGTAAGCTAGAATCAGACTTGTACAGCTCTTATCATGCTATTAACCAGCTATTGTAATGCTCAGTGCTGTTTAATTTGGGGCCCAATTTAGCATTACAAGGGCTGTGTAGCAGCTTACTCAGCTCCTGTATAGTAACCTAATACAGCTACGAGCATTTAGTGAGTCTATATTCCAGCTGCTATGCAGCTGTCATGTGCCGCTTGGGGTGTTACTGATCACTTACCAAGCCTCCAGTATGAGTTCGGCTGTCTAAATTAAAATCACCTTGTATATCGTCACGACATGAATCCCCGAGGGGGTGTCAGGTATTCCGGGTGTGAATTGTGACTGAGTTACCGTGTCTCCAGTATGAATTTGGCTACATAAACGAAATAGATAGGGCCAGATATAGGTATTTGACCCCCTTTCAATTTAGGAAAGCTATGATTTTGAGTGAAGAATAAAAATAATTAAAAAACTCATAGGCTGGTTCACTTTTCTCAAAAAGGGACATTTTATGAACTCTAGCGACATTGATGGTAAAAAAAATCCCAATAAGCTATTTCCACTGATTTGGACCAACTGAACACAAAATTCGATGTTGGCAGGCCCAAATCTTGACCACGAGTTCAGAATTCAAGATGGCGGTCGTTTACTTGATATCATACAATACTATGATTATCCCTCCCGGTAGTTTTTTTTTCATCTTGGGCTTGTTTGTCGAAATTCCCAATAGTATTCGTTTTAAACCGTTAAATTGCGTCCTTTTTCCCGGTAGAATTTTTTAAGGTAAAGTTTTTTTCGCCTCTGTTTGCTTCCCATCTTGAACTCACGAACTCACTACTGCGTATTTTACAACTTAGTATTAAATTTTAGCGTTAGTAGTCAGAGCGTAAAGCAGCGCAGGTCCATCCAGCAACACGTCTCGCCCCGCACTGATTTTTCGGGCGAAAGCGGGGTACGGCATGAACTCGCTCTCGAATCAGACGCATTATTATTTAATATAAATAAAGTAAACGTAATTTCGAAGAAGAAAGAATACCAACTCCTTCTACTTTATTATGTAGTGAAGTTCACAAATTTTGATATGATTTGGACAAAAATTCCAGGAGTTAGACCATTACAAGTGCAAAAATCAGGGCTGAATTAAAATATTTTTTTCTTCGGTTCTATGTATTTTCAGAGAATTCGGAGAACACCACATCACTCTTCATATCTTGTAGATTAACACATATTTTTTTCTGATAAAAAAGATGATTTTTGGTCGTTTTATATCAATGCAAAATGACTCAGTTTCATGGTATTTTGCGAAAGAGGAGCCTTAACGGAGCACGAATCTATACCAAAAATAAAGATTAGTGGCACGAGTTAACACGGCACGAATTTCGCGGAGCACGAATATTCCCCGACCCTACTCAAATTAGCCCGTTTGACAATTTATTGAAATCGTACGGTTTTGGCTGTCAACAACAAAACAACAGCCAAAAATGTACGATTTCAATTGTCAAACGGCCTAATTTGCTTAGCCAAATAGCCATATACAATCAATTTGAATACAATTAGCTTACACAATTAAGATTCAAGATTCAAGATTATTTATTTACACCTCATATGTTTTAATGGTTTTAAAATAAAACACTAATTGGGTTTTTTGCATACTTAATTTATTAAACCCTTATATGTTTTAAAATAAAACACGAATAGGTTCTTTGCCTACTTATTTTTATTAAATCGTTTTAGTGCTTATTTAGTTAAAGTTCTTAATAAAAATTTAAAATACTAATTAAGGCATATCATTCCAGATATTTTTATCAAATATCTTTTTCTGATTTTTTACTCTGTAACATCTTAATGAAAGTAGTTTTCAAGGTAAGCAGCAGTTATAGCCCTCTTAAGAGCCGGCAGGTGGTTACCCAATTCTTATTAGAATATCTAATTTGCATCATCTATTCATATATCAGAGTCGTCATGCGGTGTGCGTGCCGTAATATATATTTTTACTTCCCATTATAAATAGATTTTGCACGCATTCGTAAATAAATTATTATTTAGGTTGGCTGAGTTCTATGTCCTCCTTTTAAAATTATTGATATTAAGAGCAAAGCACTTTTGGAATATTTACACATTAATTCTAGCAAGATTATTATATTTTATAGCGAACTCGATTAGAAAAAAAAATCAAGTAAACAAATATTTTTCCAACTACTTGAACTTGAACTTGAACTTATACTTGAACTTTTATTACTAGCCAGTAATGCACATACTGAACGCTTACGGAGACGTTATGTGATTTTACGGGTTATTCCAATTGGCTCACTGCTCCGTTGCGGAGTTGCTTTCTTAACTTATTTAAAATCATATTCTTAAACATTTAAAAAATAATAACATGCAAATTAGCAACCAGTAGAACTTCGGATATGTATTCTCATGTATGTTTTTACTTTTCAAATGTTTAAGAATATGATTTTAAATAAGTAAAAGCAACTCCGCAACGGACCAGTGAGCCGATGGGAATAACCCTATTAAATTAATTTTAGATCGGTTCTGTGGTCTCAAACGTCTCGACCGCTAATCCGGAAATCGTGGGTTCAAATCCCGTCGGGACACATATTTTGTATTCACTATATATTTTGTGCCCGAAGGACGGCGATAGAGCTCACCACCCGCCACGCTGGGTCTAAATAACCGTCGGGGACACGTTACTGTGCGAGTGTGAATCATGCATGACGTGAGACTTTACTACATTATGATACAAGTGAGCTGCGTTGGACATTACAGTCGAGGCGGGATTGCAGCCCGAGCCGATTGTCTAATGCTCACGTGTTTCATACGACGTTTTTCAACACACTTGCGAGGAAAAATTATAAAATTTCACTCCTTATTTTTCCACTTAATCAAAACCACAGCTATGAATTGACAATTTTCTTTGAAAAATGGCGGTGGAGATTTTGTCTATGCGCGCGCAGATGGAAATAGAGGCACTGACGCATCCGCCAAACAGCCAAATATTAAATATTATCAAACTGAATATTTTTTGTATTTACAAAATTTGAGTTAAAATAAATAATTTGATAAAATTAAATGATGATTATTTATTATATTTTAACTGCGACAGTTTATTTATTTGCAAAATCTTTACTATTTCTCAAGACATCAAAACCCTTTGCTAAGATTAAAAAAAAACGAATATAAAAAACACTAGTGCGATAATGTAAGTAAAAAACACGCGTGTTTAATATGCTGCATTATGACCCTAAGAACGCTGCAATTTGACCACTTTATAAGCAAGTGTGTTGAAAAATAATTCTAATAACTTCGTCATTTAGGATATGTAAGAATATGTCATGGCTCCCCTTAAAAGAAGGCTATTATTATACGGTTTCTGAAAGTGTTGTGTCAGTTGCAGTAGACAAACTGGAATCCTTGCCAAATTAAGCGTACAGTGTCAGCCAAGAGTATTACCCACTCTTTAATTTATATACACACACGCCTTTCTTCCAAACGGTTAAGCAGAGACTACACATTTTCATCTGCTACGATCGTGACACACCTTTTTTGCCTCGAAATCCATGATCATCGATCAATCTCGTCATACAAGTTCTTCTATTTCGGGTGCTTTTGACTTTGCCAAAATGAGTCTTCTAACATTTCGTGCATGGAGTTTTCTCCAAATATCCTCAGACATCGATTCAGTAAGTTGAAGTGGCAGAGGCCTTGCCATATTTGTCCCCGGCATGATGGCCGTTTTGGCCGAAAAGCGTTAGAGTGTACAGCAAAGCGTAGCGTAGGCCGACCTCGTGCTCGCTGCTCGCTTATGTCCAGCAGTGGATGAACACAGGCTGATTGATGGACACCGAAACAAAACCACTAGGTTCAAATCGAATGCAGTGTGGGCCATGGGCGTTGAACACAGTATAACTTTCATAATTTTCATTCACATGTTTGATTGCATACCTGAAACTAACTTAGTTGTTTCAATATTTTTTGATTGTGCCGCCAAACCAATAAAAAACCAGAAAAACGGTAATTTTGTGCCAGGTTTAATAAAATAATACGTACCCAGTTGACTAATAATTTTGGCAAAGTCTGTATTATTTGTATTTTTGGCACGAATCTGGCCGAATTTAACGTATTACGCGAATGGTCTGTTATTGATTTTCCAAAAATAATATTCGTTTAAATCTAAAAATGTCTTTAATCCCGGCCAACCATAACGATTATGTGGATGGATAGACCGGTCGGATATGATGTCAGTCTGCGCTCGCGACGCTGCAGAGGAAGAGAGAGAAAGTAAGAGATATACCGCCAGTTTCTGACTAAAGAAAACCTCGACAAGCGATACTTAAGCTACAAATGAACCAATCGCAGCTCTGTATTTCATATGTACTTAAAGCGACAATTACTGCAGGAGACCCCGGGTACATGCGTCTCACTCACTCGCACGACTCGTCCCGTATTGATCTCTCCCTCGCTCCACGGAGAATCGAGTTGCGAACGCGCTAAAATATACATAAATAATTAATTACTATTTATTATAACTTAAATCAGAGGGTAATTAATCATTTGTTGTTATAGTAAAGTCGATTCTGAAGGCTTTAATTTTAGTTTTAGTCCTGTCAAAACTATTTTTTTTCCAAAAAGTAATACAGCTTCTAATGTTAATACTAAAGAATAATTTTGTAATAAAGAAAATGTAGTTTTGACAGCACTAAAATTTACATTAAAGCCTTCAGAATTGGCTTTAATATCTTCAGTTTGACTGAGTTTCTTTGCATATTTAAATAATTAAACCGGATATTCGTTATAAATTAGCCCTAGGAGATTTTGATGAAAAATTTAAATTGTAATCAAGGCACATCATTCCAGATATTCTGAAGTTTATCAAATATTGTTACTTTTATAACGTCTGATTAAAAGCAGAAACTTATATCGACTTTGAAGGTCAATTTGAAATTCTCAACTGTGAAATCGACGGAGACTCCCTCTCTCACAGCCCTGTGCCCGCCCCCGCGCTCTTACTTTAGTCGTCATCCCCCGGGTCCCTGTAATGACGCTGGCGAACATATCCGGTTTGCGTATACGCAGGAAAATTAATAAATATAGCAATGAGTTTCGACAACCAAAAACTGAAGCACCCACAGCCCGGCACGCACACATGCACGCCATAGTAATCCTAATTCCATAGTAAATCCACTCGCACGCTTGTAAACTGCCGCCATTGTAATTCTTCAGTTGCTGCTTAGGGGCGGCTCCGTCCGCCATTTCTATTTGTCTATGGATGACACTTGAATGAACGTAACCCGCGAATTTCAGTTGGCGTTCTTTTAACAAACTTGTTGTTTGCTATGTTGTTAGTTAGCCGTAGCCTTGTACCGAAGTGGGTTATACAGAAGTGAACCAAGTGTTTGAAGCCGGGAAAACCCATCGTGGTCGGAACATAATGCAATAACTCAATAAATTACCAGCTGCATTAACGCACACTGATATTTAGCCAATGTTGCTATGACAACCAAAACTATAATGGTCTTACTTTCTTAGGCGGTTTGTTTTTCAGACTTGTTTCGTGAAATGGTCACTATTCAGCTACCGAGAGTCACAGAGTCATGCTAATATCCGAATCAAAATTGAGACCGAGGTTGAGCCTGCCGGTCAAAAATTATGATCTTGCTAAGTTTCTTGCCCTTCTTCTCAGCAAGACTAATCAAATGGGCGGAGTTAGGCATTTTGTATTTATTTATTTAACGTCCATTCATCGGCCTGTCTTCGTCCACTGCTGGACATAGCCCTTTCCAATATAAATGGTCCAGCGGGCACGAGGTCGGCCTACGCTACGCTTTGCTGTACGTGGTCTCCATTCTAACGCCTTTCGGCCCCAACGGCCGTCACGCCGGCAACAGATATGGCCTGCAGTGCCCACTGCCAACTTACTTTTTTAACGTATGTATTTGTACTTATTTATCAACTTTGTTGTATTCATTACAATACATTAGGTATATTATTTATTCCTGTATGTCTTTTCATAAATTTTAGGTACGCCGAACTTTCTATTTTTTAATTGTATTTTTCATATTATTTTTAGTAAAATTGTTTTTTATTTTGACAAGCTTGTAATATTAATATTTGTAGAGTATAAAATGTACCTACCTCCCAGTTGTATCACACTAATATTATAATTGGAAAGTTTGTGTGTGTGTGTATGTTTGTTAGTCTTTCACGCTGAAGCGGCTGGACGGATTTAGATGAAATTTAGAATGGATATAGCTTATACCCCAACTTAACACATAGGCTACTTTTTATCCCGGAAAAAAGCATGTCGTTAAACCAAATAACACGCGGACGGAGCCGCGGGCAAAAGCTAGTATAATAAATAAATCTATTTCCATTACAATGGTGGTTGACACAAATGAGTTTCCCGAGATAGATGTGCATAGTATTTGTATCGTATGCTTATCTGATGTTGAAGGGAAACTCGGTGAGATAAACCTGCAAGCCCTGGAAACCTTGTCTTTGTGCCCGAAGTACGGCGATGAGCCACGCCCCCCCATCTCCCTCTCTCTGAATCACCTCTACAACCTCTGAGAGCTAAGTGCGAGTTACCAATCGAATAACTTTACTACCGCGTGAATCGAGTGGGTCTCCAGCGCGTGTTTTGTTCTACTCATTATACAAAAACGTCTACAGAAAATATTGTTTCGTTACACATTTTTGTTGATAAGCTGAGTCTCCTGCATGACTTTTAGCAAAAATGTGTAGCGAAACAATGTTTTGTGTAGACGTTTTTGTTTAGTGTGTAGGACAAAACACGCGCTGGAGACCCAGCTTAACTCGATTCACGCGGTAGTAAAGTTATTAGATTGTCAACTCGCACTTAGCTCTCTGATATGTTTTTGTTTATACGTCGATAAATAATTCGGCCAAGTGCGAGTCGGACTTATCACCACACAATTGTACGGGACCTAAAGACGTCATAGCAAATAACAACAATATACCTATATACGCTATAGCAAGCCGCTAAAATGGTAACGACTGACAAGAAAATTTGGCACCCTCTGCGTACGGAACTCTAATTTTTACTATTTTTGTTTTTTTTTTGAGTATGTTATGTACGTACTACAATGACCAAATTTCAAACTTCTATGTATTACCGTCTTTGATTAAAAAAGAGCGGAAGCAACGTTAAAAAAATGAAACTTTATCGAGGTTTCTCGTCTGGGGACGATTGGGGACCCATTGGATTAAATTTTTTTCAAATATTTTATTATTTTGTCGTGATAGAAGCCATAGTAACACGTTTTCTGTGAAAATGTCAACTGGCTACTTATAAAGGCTGATGCTGTAGACCTCTGTGACAGATAGCGGAGGCTTAGGTACGTAGTCACTATTGTGATAATCTGTGGCTAAGGGTCCCGTTTGGCACCCTACGGATACGGAACCCTAAAAACGTTTGCATATTACCGATGCCGTCAAAAACACCGATAGAACAACCGCTTTGAGAGCGCCTACGTCTTTTATTGTTAAACTACGCAAAATCATGTCACGACAATCAAAACTGTGGCGGTAAAATACATATTTGTGGAGTAGCGTCATCCAAATTTGTAACCCGCTTTTGTCATCTCATACGCATGCGTGATATCAGTTCGGTATAGGTGTGTCAACGACTCCGTCACATTAGATCGTATCTCGAGTGAAATAACGTTTGTTTTGTAATAACACGGCTCGATGAAGTAGCTAATTTAATTTGCGTTCTCTGTCAGACATCGTGTCTATTAAATTTGGACTTAGCTTAGGTTAGGCGTGTTATCTTTGTCACATTTATATTGACGAACTCAGATAGGTTCTCTGAGTTGACCGAACGAATGAATTAATTTATTTGGAAAAATACCCGATGTGTTTCTGAGTATGGACAGTGAAATACCAGTCGCAGGCTACACTCGTACACCCACGTTTCACCGACGATTGTCACGTAAATGTGTCCCTTCGGAATTTGAACCCGCGGTCGCTGGATTAGTAATCGCGTACTCGAACCACTGGACCACAGAGGCAGGAACTAAATCAACTTTTTCATCACTAATTCCCTGAAAATAAGTTGTGTTTAACTCTGAAATGCGGGGGTAAATTCGATTTACAGCCCTAGGGAGGTAAGTAAATTTGAAAATGGAACGAGGGGAGCCTCCGTCAATAACTAGTATGTAAATCACTCGTCTAGCTAAATGACAATGGAAATTCGGGTGCAATTGATCACTTACCTCCCTTGTATAACAATCAACTAAATCTTCATTAGGTGATTCAGAGATGCAATTGTGTAAGCCAAATGGTATTCAAATGGATTGTCATATGGCTATTCGGCTAAGCAAATTATCCCGTTTGACAATTGAAATCGTACATTTTTGGCTGTCAAATGATCACAATTATCTTGTTTTGTTGTTGACAACCAAAAAACGATTTCAATTGTCAAACGAGCTTATTTGCTGAGCAGAATAGCCATAATGACAATCGAGTTTGAGTACGACATTGCTGAATTATACTCAAATAAATAAATAGCTACTTTCTATGTTTTTTTAAAACTAATATATGTTTATTGTACTTAGTTTACTTGCACTTCTGAATACATAGTTTCATTCATTTCGCTGGCTTTTACGTCTGAACCGACATATTTAATCCCAACATTAAATGCTTCTTTGCGGATTTAGGTGACACGTGATGTTGTTTTGTTAGCTTAAAAATAATTTATTTTTCCCATTCAATGTAAAACTAAACTTTTTTACTTTCTATTTCTTTACCTCACGTACACAATGCAATGTTCTGCTTTCCAGCCGTATCTTCACTTATCTCTTGATGACGAATGCTTCTTTTGATAGAGCAATCTTTACATCCGATCGTACATAATTGAGTGTCATCAGTCCTTATAATCATATTACGACAATCCATACAAAATACTTTAAAAAATTCTGTATGTTTCTTCAACTTTTCGTTGTGGTGAATACATTATTTCCCTATGAATAAGTTTTCCATATTCCGCAGAACCTGAGCGTTTAGTTGCAACACAGTTAACGCACGTAGTTATAAGTAAAAGGTAATCATTTTAATATTCAACGCGTGCTGTCAACTCGCAATACCAGCCCGACCTCCTAACCTCTAATCGCTAAATCAATTACTTTGAACAGCCGCAACAAAGCAATCAGAAACATAAACAAAATGTTTGTTCAATCTTCCGCGGGATTATAACATCGCTTTAAAAATTTGATTACGTCAAGAATCTTGGATGAATGTCCTTGCTGCCTTTGCGCAGAAAAAAAAGAAACTATTTACGCACAGCAGTGGTGTGTGTCAGTCTCAGTCATTCCCTTGGTGAGTCATCGAGTACGGACGTGTTTCGTTCCACTCGGCCGAGGGTTTACCGGGTTATCTTTATAATTACTTGTTTTAATTTGTCGCACTCTTTGTACTGGATTGTTGCTTCTAATTGGATGAGAAATTATGTTATTGTAAATAAACAACGCCCCCCATAATTACATTCAAACGCTGTATTCATTATGATTTAAAAAACTCTGTTAATAGTTGAAACGGTGGTATAATCGGCAAAAACTACAATAAGCTATTTGCGTTGTATTGTAGGCAGACTGTTGAAAGTGAAAAAGCAATCAAATTAGGTGACTGGCTTATATTATACCGTTTCTTTATACGTAAAACGTCTTCTCTAATGCATATTCTGTTCTTCGGGAGCTGATGAATCTGGAGCGTGTATAAGTGCAGAATAAGATTGGGATTCCGGAACAATACAGGTGATGTTTTAAAGGACGTCAAAAATAATCAGTCAGAAAACAGGCTGCGTTTTGTTTCTTAAATGTAGTTAATTGTACCTATTGATGAAGAAATGTGTTTCAGTCAGTCGACTCAACAAGTGAATATTTGAGAGGAAATCTAACGTCTGCATATATCAAGGTCAAAGCCCTTGGAACTGCGGGAGGGTCAGGATGAGTCAATCCATAAATTGCATTAATCCAGTATTAACATTCACAACATCCCAGTCATCAACACTAATCTTTGACCAGCCATATCTGTTATTAGGACGAGCTAATCTGACATCTGTTCCAACATCCCGAAGGTCCACATCAGATGCAGCAAGCCTTAGCTCCAGCGTCTGTTCTTTGATATCAGGATAATTTAAATTGGGTTTTATTGCTATGGCATGTAAGTTCATATCAGTAGTTCAGTCTATGGTTCAGTTATTTGCCTGTCACAATCATCGTTAAGCCTGACACCAATAGAGACAAGCAGATTTTGATTCTATTGTTACATTTTCAAGATCTACTTTAGAATCTAAAGCGCCATCATCACTTAGTAAAGCACCCTTATCTTTTGCTGATGTGTCAAGTGATTTTAGATCCTATTGCTGAAGCGGGAAGGTTCACAGCATCGGTAAAGCTGGAGGTTGTGTACAATCACTCGTGGGAACGTCTGGACGTGCTGTTATAATGTTCTAGTTTTAGAAATGCATGTCGAATGACTCATTAGCGAGTTGAGGGCACGGCTCGAATTGTTTGGATTCTGGTGACAACATTGTTATAATGAGGCTTTATGAATCCTAAACATCTCATCAATCAATATCAATAAACACGACCAAGCTCATAAGCTCCTAGTGATGATCCTAGCCTTTTATTTTTGATGAGACCCATTTTTGACCCATTCTGTGGCCTGGTCGAGTAGCAAATTTAGTAGGGGTATAATTTGTGTCCGGCATACGTGCCTGCGCCAAAAAATGTTAGGCCTTTGGTCCCGGCTCTATGATATATATGCTCTATAGTTAACAGTCGCCCGCAGCCGATTATCCTCGAGTTGCTGCACGTGTGCCCAGGGAGCTGGTAACAAGCACAGAATACGGCTTGTTATACCTGTCTCTGTGCCTGCCCAACTTGTGTGAGTATGGGCATTTCTTCCATGAGGACCGTCAAGGACCAGGCTGATGGTTGGTAGTGGGCAGCAGTCCACCAACACCAACATCGAAAGCCCGGACTCCCCTCGAATTCCGCACACGATGTCGTCCCCGTTTCCATAAATCAAGCACTTTCACTCCGCGCTCACAAAGACTTCATTAATTCACCTTGTTTTGTATAAGTTGGTAAAGTTTACAACATTGCGGCGTGCTCGATGGTTGCTGGGTTGGAGAGAGATCGAAATCTTTGTTTTCACACGCGGTTGGCGCCGTGGAGTCTCGGAGTCGCTCTGAATGAATGCTCGGCCCGGCTGTCCTGGATTCTTTATTGGCGCCTCGTTGACTCGACTTGACTTCTGTGATGTCCCCAGATGATCATCGCACCCTCCGAAGTTGATGCATACTTTGTACTACTTTATTTATTCTGCTTCCTTGTAACGTCTAAGATCTGAGACACTTCGTAGAGTTCATGTTAAAGATGCGCGCAAATTGTGTCAACCAGAAATCGCAGATCCACAAAATCAAACAAGAGGTTGCTATCAGATGTATTATAACAGCGATAGAACGCTGGACCAACAATCTTAAATCCCGGGATTGAATCCTGCTGGTTGAGCAAGCACGAATGAGTTTTACGAAATTTATGTGCAAAGTATTTATTTGTATACTTACCACGTGTTGACGGTGAAGGGAAATGCCGAGCTAAACCTACATGCTCTAAAAAGCGTGCATTTATACCTTAGTTAAGGGGCTAAGGATTATCCCCTAAAATATGGGTCACACAGTCCACAATCAAACACCTCTGACAACCCCTCGGGGATACATGTCGTGAACACATGCTAGAAAATGAAAGTAAAAGTGTACATAACTGTTCAGGGCAGGACATTGACCTGAAGGCAATTTGTGAGAGGTCACTTACCCAATACAGTAGCCATTGAGGAACGAAAATATTTCGCTCTGAAGTTTAGTTGTCACGATAAGCTTTGAGAGATTAAATTGTTTGACATTATTGGGGTAACTGTTAACTTGTATAGTTATGGAGCTCGTGAAATTCAAAGAAATAAAAATCATGTGTATTTAAGAATTTTCGCAATTTATTATGAAAATTCCACTGTCTTCGACATAAAGTGGCGTATTGTTGATATATTGAAATAGCGTCTGCGAATATACATGAAATTGTACTCAGGAATTCCAGGAAAATGGTTATGTCCCAGTAAAAGTAGAGTTTGGCAATGACATACATGCGTCGAGTCTGTTAGGCTATCGCCAGAGTTCGTCACAAATACACAGCAGCGCTTTCCCAACTTGTATCTAAACAACAAATGCTAAGATTTATTTTCGAACGCCTCCAGTTACCTCAGAAACGGTTCATTGACGAGGTAAAATAACATTTGTTTTCGGGTAATAGAGCTTAGGATCGTAAAGTAGACACTTGCTATTTGCAACGTTCGTTAACAATTTTAAATGGGGTTTGTTTCCGCAATGACAGCCGGTCCCGTATGAATTAGATTTTATTTGCTGGAACTGTGTGGCTCGTATTCCTGGCTCAGGCCACGTCACACGGTTTATGAGCCTCCTCGCTGGAATTACATTTGTTCTTGACTTTGACTTCATTCTGGCTTCCTCTAGTTGGATTTGTCTTATCTTCACCGTTTATTACATTTCTATTTATCTGTAGATAATATGTATTTAATTTATGCAGCCAAATTCTTACTGAAAACTCGGTAAGTGCTCAGTAACAAGGTTCGATGACCCTTTTTGTGAAATTCGTAAATTTATCTTTTCGTGTTCCTTACAAACGCAAGCCCAGCCCCGAGTCACTTACTATGGGACGTCAACATTTTATTTTGCGAAATTAGCAAAAAGTGTTATCGATCCGTGTTACTTTTCACTTACCAAGCCTCCAGTGTGAGTTTGGCTGTATAAATAAACGTCACCTTATATATCCGTAGATTCTGTAGCCATTAAAATTATGTCAAATTTGGCTCTTATAATTTTATTTTATTTTTATTATTTAAGGAAAACTTACAGCTATAGTATACAATATAAAACATACAAACTTACTGACAGAAACGCCGATTACAAGTTTTCACAGATAGGTTCAAATTTAGAATCAAAAGGTACAAACACTTAATATGAAGCGGTTACGAGTAATTAAGTACACTTCTGGACACATCTATTGGCCCACCTTAGAGTTTAGGTTTCGATGGCCCCTACCTAAATATGATTGCTAGATTGAACAAAAACTATTGATCCAGTTTTAAACCTGATACATTTTACCATCTTCTTCGATCGTATTGTTTTGAACTTTTTGTTGGACCTAATGTAAATTTTTAGCTAGGACCAAACGAAACTGAAAATGCAAGGTGGGCCAATAGATGTGTCCAGAAGTATATAATCAAAGTTTTGCAGCTATGAAGAATGGTAAAGAAAGAATAAAGTAAGTTCGAACAAAGCTAGGGGTGGAACACAAAAACAACGCAATAACTTGCACTTTAATTAACTTAATTATTCAAAACTAAGCTGAAACGCTGGCTTATCGAGCGAACGTTCTACAATGTGTGTGAATTTATGAATTAATTGTTATTAAATGTACATAAAGAATATGACATCAAGTAATCCTGACATAAAATAATGCTAATTAATATTAATATTTCTAATTTAATGTTGTATCGTATTTTTATTGACTAATTGTATTATAATAAGTTTTGATGTATGTTATATAATTGATAGAAATAAGTATGACCTGTAATTGGAAATTACCAATAAAAATGTCTATGTCTAACATAAATTACAATCGAATAAAGCAGAATCTTAAAATCTATTTTATATCAAATACCATACTATAATACCAAAACATTTTTTTTTCGGATTCCTTTGATTTGAGTCTTCTGTTTATCAGTTTTTATTCCTCAATCTTTCTAGAGAGGCCAAGTTTAGGTCTACCTTCCACTTGTGCGCTAATTTCTTCAGTGACATCTCTTCTAAATTCTTTCTCGATCGTCTCGACAAGCCTAAACCGATGAAGCTGTCTGCCTCTACAGTTTCGCAAAGGTGCCTTAGTCCAGAATGCACAGCCAGCACAGATGCTCCGCAAGGAACACACGTCTAGTTCCACTGCATCCATCATCCTACTTTGATTTCTTTATTATTACCTTTTTATTATCAACTCAAATCAAATCAAAATATTTATTTTGTAAAATAGATACATAAAGTATACTTTCTACAAGTCAAAGTCAATCTTTACAATAAATATCTTTAGAAGAAAAAAATATAAAAAAATAAGATGTATATACTAATAAGGGAAATACATACAAAAAGTATTTAGGTTGGGCTACAAAAATTTAATTATACACCTACATAAAATAGAGAAATCTAGGAATAAAAATATTATTATATTATTAACATTGACCAATGTAAAGTTCAAGTTTAATAATAACCCATTTAATTTAAAATTTCTTAAATGTTTCCAATGCACAAACACGACTTTTTTACTACCTTACAGCTCTAGATTACAATGCTTTGTTTTTATCAGCTACAACTCAGTGGCTAAAAAACACGAAGTATTTTTCTCTGATAATTCGTTTACAATCGATACTTTTCTATCTTGTAATGCACTGTAATTGAATATTCTCAAAGTATCTCGATTCAATCATTAGTGTCACTGCGCAAAGCATTTCAAGAGCTGCCATTACGGCTAATATTGTGTACATTTTTCTCCCTGAAGCCAGCAATCCTGAAAGTAAAAGTAAAGATGGTCGCTGCAATGCAGGTAATAAAATTATTTCAAGCCATTAGTATTACAAATCTAGTAAACTCTCCCACTCAAATATAACCCTTAAGTTTAAAAGATGAAAGCAGTATTTTGTTTGGCGCTAAAATCTTTAAACACGTGGACATGATTTCGTTGCTTCCTGTTTATATTGAAGTTTACGTTGTGTTTTGTAGGAAATAGAGATTGGACAACCCTTGCACATGTGTGGGTAAAGTTCATGATATTGTATGGGTGATCCTTCGAGAAAATATTGTTGAAATTCGATGGAAAAGAATTATCACCGAACTCTTTCTGAATGCTGATCGCGATTGCGTATAGGAAACTTGAAACAAGGTTTTTGTATATTCTGTTTGAAGTCCGTCATCTTATTAGTATTACATCGGTGGGGTTGGTAAACAGAGCGAGTATTGGCAACAGAAGCTTCTAAAATAAACTCTACTGGCGACACAAAATAAACTTTTGTTTTAAATTAAAATTTCACAAGAATATTCAATTAATTTACAGATACGACTTTTTACCACTTTATTAATAGAAAATACGCAATGCCTACCCTGGGCTTGGCTTAGCTAACTAGACCACTACCTTTTTAAATATAGGAAGGTACACACAACTATTTCAATATTATAATCAGGTAAGCTACACCCTTTCTTTGAAATATCTACCTGCCTGCTCCGCAGCGCTCGCGCTACCGTGGCAACACGCATAACTAAAATTCGAAGGCAATTTTCTATGTGTGCATCTGTAACTATACTCTCATGACGTCAGCAGCTCGCGCTAAGCACGCACACATTCAAATTAAAATACGCAACGCCTATGCGAAGCAACGCGTTGTCATGATTACTTGCACTACTTGCTACTAGATGGCGCCACACGTTTTTAAATGGTGGATTCGTGCGTAGGTAGTCGGAGATTCATTTTTAAAAGTGTTTTTTGCCAATGAGCTTGGACAAAAGAGAAAGACACCAGTGCGAGTTATATCGTTATTTATCGTAATTCTCGTTATAATACGTGCAAAGAACATAAGGACAGTTTTGTGCCTACCCTACTTAAAAATCCTATACACGCCACTGATTAATAGTATAGATAGATGAAGTTTGTATAACAAACACTATGCACGGCGTTTTATGCGTTACCTAAGAACCTATACAATTTTATTTAAGAAATTAAGATATTTCAGTCCGCGATGTCAATGACTTGTAAAAAGTTACTTAATTTGTGCATGTCGAATTGATTTGAAACACGCGCAGTGAGTGGAATTTGTAATTTATGGTCAATATCTGTAAAATTAGAATTTGGTCTTTCATTCATATTGGCCTTGAAATGGCAACTGTTTTGTACGATATTTAATTGTGTCTAAAGAACAGCTTACTAAAAATATCATTTTATATATTTTAATTTCCTTTAATAGTATGTTTTTTTTAGTTTTTCAGTATGATTAATATAGATTATGAAGTTTCATTTTAAGATACCGGTCCATTTAGTTAGAGCGGGTAATTTTAGAAATAGTACCGATCGGGTCATACGTGAACAAAATATTATTGAAAGTGACTACGAAACCGTTAGCGGCTTCCTTAGTTTTATGAAATTGGTAAAAGATATCTGTTGGCCAACGTATAATTCTGAACCCAAAAATTCATCAAATGAACACAAAGTACAGATGACTTTTTTTGCGTGTAGAATTCAAGTGAACTAGGATTGCAAACCCGTCATCTTTTAGTTGATCTAAAGTTATCTTAAATCATCTTTTAGTCAAAGAACGGTACGGAACGTTCCAAAACACTTTTCAAGATTAAAATATTGCTCGCTGTCAGACAAAAGTAGCTCGATGCTGGTTCCAAAACATCTACTTTTAGGTTTTGGAACCAGCATCGAGCCACTTTAGTCTGACAGCGAGCAATATGTTAATCTTGAAAAAGTGATTTGGAACGCTACCCTAGATTACCTATGTATCTTTGAGTCGGTTGCCAACTGGTTGCCATACATCTAAAACATATATAGTATCAAATTCCGATTATCTAAGGATACGTTTGTGCTCAAAGTAACGCCACAGTTCGTGAACAGTTCAATACACATTTAAGGCAATTTTGAGTTTCGTTTTTTTCCATGTTTGGAGTGTTTGCCAACTAGTTGTCAACCGATACAACGTTACGTAACAGGCCCGCTGGTCAGTCCGTGCATGTTTAGTTCATTCAAAGTGGAAGCGTAACTACGTAATTTTCATTTTCTGTTATTTCTGTCGTTTCTTTTTATTTTCAACGTAATAGATTACCTTTTATTTAAAAATAATATTTGTGCTCCCTTTAAACATCAAAGACAATTTTGGAAAGCAATTGAGCGAAATAGTAGAAATGCATGATACTCGCCCGGCCCTCGCGTTCCAGGCTTGCCTAGTTTGAGGACCCTTGGCAATCATAAACGTCAAGACCTTTGCTATACAATGTAATTTTTCCATAATAAATGCATGTTAATTTTAAGTTGATATGTACCCAGTTGTATAATACTTTGTGCTTCTATTTAATTGATACTGTTAGAAATTTAGATGTACCAATTACCTATGAACATTGTAAGATAGAAAAAAGCTTTTTCATTTTCAACCTCCTCTCTCCCTTGGTAATTGTCACCAGTAGCACGCTTGAATCAGTCTGAGCGTTAGTTAAATACTCCAATAAATAAAAAGAATATTGATTGACCATGTTCACTTTATAATACATGTGAATATAATGGCGGTGGCTATCGATCTGCATTGGTAACACGAACGAGAAGACAAATACATTGTGGAAAAATTTAACGGTCTAGGTGAGAAACTCTGTAGCTAAGTTGGGAGAGCACTTGCTGTGTAAGCAAGAGGTCGACTTCTCAAATCCTGGCCAGAGGATTTTTGTCATAAAATTGTTCTTTCTACTTAATTCAGTACCTAACAGTGTTGTTTGTCAACAGGTGATGCTGGGCGGCAGCGGGTCGGCGGGCGGTGAGGAGCTGCTCACCGTCACCGTGGTCCGCGATGAACAGGGGTACGGGATGAAGGTGTCCGGTACGTACCTCGTGTTCACACGCACACCACCATACATACTGAGGAAGGGCTATGTCAAGAGTACACTGAATAGAAGAGTTTGGATAAGGATTTATAGGTGGTAGAGCTATTCCGGGCTCGACTGTGGAGGTACCACCATCTTGCTCGCAAACCTCCCGAAGGCTCAATTATTACAGTTTGGTCCACGTAAATGGAACAGTCGGCCAGGGGCGGTCTCTTATGTACACCAGGTGTAAATCAACGTGCATATCTAAATGAACACGCATCGTCTACTGATCATACTGAACTATTTTCTCAGATAAATATTATTGTGCAAAACTATGATAGAAATAAATTTCTATATTATAAACACTTGGCGATTTATCCATCGCAAGGAGATAACAAATTAAATTTTATATCATTGCGGTATAGAAAATCAGAAAAGTAAATCTGGACGTGAGGAGCTCTGAACCGGGACTCGTTTTCTGAGTCAGTATGTAAACTTCAAAGAAACGCCCTGAATCGATACACGCACACAGACGCGCGCCTTTACACGCCGTCTTGGCCATTGTCGCGGAACGGTAGCGTCGGTTGGCAGTCGCGAGCGCTGCTGCACTGTGTCATAGGTTGCTTTTAGATTTGACCCGATGATAACGCGCCGATCGGCCGTAGGTAAATATCTGGAGAACACGGTAGAGTTTCCCCAGTGTTGATATATTACGTAGTGTGGCCCGGTGTTGCAGGCGACAACCCGGTGTACGTGCAGTCGGTGAAGGAGCACGGCGCGGCGTGGCGCGCGGGGCTGCGCGCTGGAGACAGGATCCTGCGCGTGGACGGGGTGCCAGTGCACCATCACACGCACCAGCAGGTCGTGCTCATGATCAGAGGTGAGTTGTTGATACGTTGTCACTATATCAGGTGACCTTCGTTTATATAGCCATACTCATATGTACTGGAGACTCGGTAAGTAAGTGGTCAGGACCAAGGTTCAATTCAAAGTAGCGAGGTACGGGCAGGAGGGGGCAGCTGCCCCCCCTTAGAAGCGGTCGTTCGCTGGTAAACTGTAATTCTGACGAGCTTCATAGTTTGCAACGCTTCTTAAGGGTGTATAATACCTCAGTTCGCTTCGCGTGATCCTGTTTTATACCGAAAAATACTGCAACAATCACTCACTAAAGTTGAAGACTAATGCTATGTCAATGCTGTTGTGAAAACTTGATTCAGTTAAATTTTCTCTATAGAAAAAAAATACAAATTACCTCCAAACCGTATAATAAACCGATAGCATTCAATGAATACTTGAAATTGAATCTGAAACTTTGCATAATATAACTGATATTAGTATAAAGCAGCTGCAGACTGTTCCATAAAAATGAAAAAACCATCAGTGTGTTAAAAAACAACGATCAAAACAATATATGTAATCTGGAATTTTCTTTTTTTGCCCCCCCTATATACAATCCTGGCTATGCCCTTGGGAACTCTTAATTATATTTTGCGTATTTCACAGGAAGGGACTTTGATTGGTCCTGACCACTTACCGACTCTCCAGTATGAATTGGGCTATAACGAAAGTCACAAGAAAGGCACAAGTTCCCACTTGTACACCGACGTTTTACTGACGATTATTGCTAGCCAGCGTGATGGGCGATGAGTGAGCCCTGTCGCCATACTTCGAATGTGCCTTCTGAACCACACAGAACGAATGTGTCAATATGTGTGAACAAATACGGATTAGTGGTCGGACGTCTGAACTACAGACACTAATATTTAACCAATGATGCATAAACTCTGGATGTCGAAAGATGAGACTATAAAACCGCGAGTACATAGAATTGATAATGGGACTATGCCCCGATAGCAAACATGTTGCGTGACAAGGACGGTGCTTCGCGACATTGGTGCCCCCGGGCATAGTATAAATAAGTAATAGTATTATATACTTCTGGACACATCTATTGGCCCACCTTAGAGTTTAGGTTTCGATGGCCCCAACCTAAATATGATTGCTAGATTGAACAAAAACTATTGATCCAGTTTTTATCCTGATACATTTTACCATCTTTTTCGATCGTATTGTTTTAAACTTTTTGCTCGACCTAATATAAATTTTTAGCTAGGACCAAACGAAACTGAAAATGCAAGGTGGGCCAATAGATGTGTCCAGAAGTATATATATTAGTATATCTCTACGCAAATCGGCCGAAACGAACCCCCCCCCCCCCACTCGGTACAACTCGGTTTACGACAGTCGCAGTCGCACCGCAGTTACGTACGCACGTTGTCACTGTGACGTTCCCACGCATTCTCGTAAATTATAGCATGAAATTACAGAGTATGTTGTGCATTGTATGGTTGCTTAAATACAACTTTTATAATAATAATATAGCATTATCAAATATGTAAGCAGTCAGTTGGAAGCCCTAGCGCGTGTTTAGGCGCCGAGCGGCCGTAGGTATTGATTTCAAGGACACCGCCTAGTTGAACTACTGTTGTTATCTGTACTGTGCCCCGGGTCACACATAGGCTAGGTGTTGGTATCCACGTCTAGTGAACATGGTGACGTAGTAACACGAGGTGTGACGTTGCAGCGAACCCGTCGACGGTGCTGACAGTGTTCCAGCCGCCGCAGTCGCCCATCAGACCGCCCATCACCGCGCCGCAGCCCGTCACTGTAAGTATCTACACACGTGCATACTGTTGTCGTGGGGCGCCATAAACCACGTGGGTTTAGAAAACACTTGGACTGTTTCACAAATTATACTACACTAGACTAGTTTCGTGTTGACGGTTTCTGGCGACTATTGCCATCCTGTTGTTACATACATAAACAGTTTAATATTACTAATTAATTACATGTATTAAATCCTTGAGAATGCCGTTAAGGCGCAACTAGTCAGAAATAATATTAATTTGTTTTTTTTGTTTGATAAACACTTGTACTTGTCCACTTATTTATATTAATTTCCCTTACCGGTTTCGCTGTTAAAGCATTATCAAAGGTTTGTTTGGTTGTTTACGTACAATATATGAATCGCTTGGCATGCGGGTAGGACAAACAAATTCTACAACAGAAACATTTGAGTATTTTAATTTCTTAATATAACGTTGTATAAAATACTCATAAGTTTCCATAGATACACTATCCTAAATATCCAACGTTGTGGCAAGGTTTGGCAATGGTAGAATTAGTTATGGGGTTGTCATATAACAAAAATAAAGTGACAATAATATGACAACCCCATAACTCGAGTTATTTTATTTATTTATTTATTTATTAAGGAACTTACACTATCATTACAGGCTGGACCTAATTCAATAGTGAAGTAACACATCATATACATCATAATTACTATACAACATACACATCCAATACCAAAAACAATTAACTTACCTACATATATTGTCATCTTACACAATAACAAAAAAAAAAGAAAAAAAAACAAGGACAAAGAGCCATAAAAAACAATTAATTAACCACAAACCTAATAGTAACATAAAATTTGCAAAGTTATCCTTGTGAATTCACCCAGAGAATACGTTAAAACGTCCGTCTTTTCTGAAATTTTATTGAGCAACTTAATAGCTCTAGTAAGCGGCGCTTCCGCAAGCAAGTTGGTTCTGGCGCCCGGCACGCAGAGCAGCCGCTCCTCGCGCCGCCGCAGCCCATGCTCACCAAACGGAACCACCAGTCTAATGCTGTCAAGTACTGTAGGATTGCACAACATTCCTCTAAATATCTTAAATACGGTTATCGCTAAAGATAAGTCTCTCCTAACCTGAATTTTGGTGAACCCAACCATACCTAAGATAAATAAGGTTGGATATAACAATGGATAGCCTGGATAGACTCCATATAGTTTTAAATACAAAAACCTTAAAAATTTGTTTTGGATCCGTTCCAGCATGAGACTATATTTAATTTCATGCGGAGCCCAGATGATCGCGTTGCTTTCTAATTTACTCCTAACTAGTGCATTGTACAATACTTTTATCGTCTGTATATCTGAGAAGCCTTGGCTCCTACGGAGTAACAGTAATAACTAATATTAATATTTAATTCTAATTATATTATATTCTAATTACGTAGTAATAACTAATTCTACCATTGCCAAACCTTGCCACAACGTTGGATATTTAGGATAGTGTATCTATGGAAACTTATGAGTATTTTATACAACGTTATATTAAGAAATTAAAATACTCAAATGTTTCTGTTGTAGAATTTGTTTGTCCTACCCGCATGCCAAGCGATTCATATATTGTACGTAAACAACCAAACAAACCTTTGATAATGCTTTAACAGCGAAACCGGTAAGGGAAATTAATATAAATAAGTGGACAAGTACAAGTGTTTATCAAACAAAAAATGTTTCAAAAGTTCCACCAAGTGCCAACAATCACGAGCATCAACTCCAATATTAATTTGTGTAACAGTACGAGTGTTTTGTTTCGTTTCATCAAATCAAATCATTTATTATCAAGCATCTATGAGGTCCATAGATAAATTAAAAACTCACATATATTACAGTATATATTGAAAATTACAAAATTGAGTTAGTTAATAAAGCTTATTACTATGTTAGTATCACTTCATTTGGGTCTTTGTGCTGTCCTGTGGCACTTGTCCGCGGAAGCGACGGAACACCACGCCCTGCGGCCAAAAGTTTACTTCCATGACTAGGTGCAGAAAGCAGTCCGGTATTCGCACCAAAATAAATAGGTTTAAGGTGGTAACGGAGGATCTCGGTGCAAAATGCATATTATAATATTGTTTTCCTTACTTTTGAATAAAAAGTTTGCAATTAATGCGTTTTATAGCAATTTGCGCAAACTGCTTGTTAATAGTTATGTGATCTCATAAAAATTATTCAATTTTATGCGTTACATTTTAGCTGCATTCAATTACAAATGTAAACACGCTTTTAAGTTTGTTAATGTAATGCAAACAAAATGTAATACATTAGAGTGACGTAATTTTTTTGTGAAGACTTTATTATTAATAAACTATTTCCGCAAGTTGCTTTAAAACACATTTATTGCATACTTTTTATTCAAAAGTAAGGAAAACAATATTATGATGACCAAATATTGCAAATGTTTATTGTAAAATAGATACATAAAGTATACGTTTTACATGTCATATCTAATCTTTATAAAAACAATATTATATGATGAAACAAATACGGGAAATATATTTAAAAAACGATATTTAAGTTGGGCTAATAACGTTATAAATATGCATAAAATAAAGACTTATTTGAATAAGAATATTATTATACATAACGTAATTAATAAATAAGTTCGGGGATGTAGGTCATGATGCCCATATGTTTGTAATATTTGTTTACAAACCGATTAAATGACGGAAGTTCTAAATCATCGGCGCCTGCACACAATTACAAAAAATACAAAATCATTTATTTCGCCAACTTAAACATACTGTTCTTACAGTGGTTGGAGTCTCCTTTTAAGTAGAAATATACCTGTGATAGGAGACCCCGCTCTTCCGTATCACTTTATATAAATGTATGCTTATGGGCACAGTGCTTAAAGAAAAAAAAAACAGAAAAAAGTATTAAAAAGTAAACAGGATATAAAACGAAAATAACTAACATTACAAAACATTCGCAAAATAACATAATTACTACTAAATTAAAGTAAGGCATGCGATTTTGGGGTTGAGGTGAGACCAGGTGAATTAGTGTGTGAGTGAGTGAATGATTGTGTCTATGTGTGGAGATGTGTAGAGGAGGATGAGAGTGTAAGTGTGAAGATGAATGTGAAAGAGACTGCAACTGTCTGGCCCTACGACCGAAGTCTTGGGATCAGTGTTCAAGTCTGCTAAGGAGAGGTTATCCATGAGATTGTGTTATACATGTAAATATTTATATGCGCGAGTGAAGATTAGTTATGCAAAGTATTAATATGAACTATATTAATATATTTTTAATAATTGTACTGTATATCAATATATTTTATTTCCCGTATTATTATATATTTTTTTTATATTCTAAAGACATATTATATTGTGTAAATTAACTTTGACTTGTAGAAAGTATACTTAATGTATCTATTTTGCAAAAATAAATATTTTGATTTTTGATTTTGGATAAATACTCTTTTTGTATAAAGGAGTTGGAAGTTTCACAGACTTTAGTTTTGAAAATTTATTTTGTTATATTAAGTAGATCTTCTGTCTCATCATAGTTTTTAGCTTTTAACCAAGTAATCAAAGTTTTTTTACAATCTAAGTATAGCAAGGGATATATGTTAATGTGTTTATTGGTTAGATTATAAAGATGTGAGGACTGAGAGTCATATTGTCTGCTCGCATATGTAGATTTTACTCTTTTAATAGGAGCAACAACATTTTTTCTTCTTCTATTTAAAATACTGGGGTCATAAGTAATGGTTCTATGTAGCTTCAGAATAACGTGTAGGATATATAATTTTCTTATTGTTAAAAGGTCACAAAAAGAATAAAGGTCTTCTGTATGAAATCTGTAAGGTTTGAAATATATCACCTTTAGCAGTGACCTTTGAGCCCTCTCAAGTTCTAAAAATTTGTACTTAGTTGCCCCAACTCATACTGGGATGCAGTAAACTATAATAGATTGGGCTAATGCACTATAGATTCGACGAAGAAGGGGCTTTGATGCTATATGTCGAACATTTTTTGTTTGATAAACACTTGTACTTGTCCACTTATTTAATTGTCCAAACCTTTGATAATGCTTTAACAGCGAAACCGGTAAGGGAAATTAATATAAATAAGTGGACAAGTACAAGTGTTTATCAAACAAAAAATGTTTCAAAAGTTCCACCAAGTGCCAACAATCACGAGCATCAACTCTATATATCGAAGATTCCTAAATGTCCAAATAAGTTTCCTGACTCTGTTCATTACTAATTCTGTATGTTCATGCCAAGATAAGCGTTGGTCAACTAGGACCCCAAGATATTTTATACTTTTTACTTCAGTTATTACAGCGCACAAACAATTACTGTATAGAGAGGTATTGCAAGTATGAATTTTGATTTGAAAAGCATCTGGCTGTGCATTATTGTACTTTGTGAAACAAATATAATGTGTTTTATCAAAATTTAGTGTAAGAATATTTGAGTTTAACCATAGGGAAATTTTGGCAAGCCCCTCTTCCGTAAATTTGCGAACTGCATCCCAAGGTTTTCCAATGAAAACAACAGCAGTATCATCCGCATATGAGAACAGATGACCTTGTTGAATATTCATATTGCACATGTCGTTTATATAGATAAGAAACAGTGTTGGGCCCAGCACACTTCCCTGCGGAACTCCATATGATATCACAGCTTCCTTACTGGTGTAATCACCGATTTTTACACTTTGATTGCGATTACATAGGTAGTCCTCAAGCATTGCAAGCGGAACACCCCTTATTCCTATCTGTTCAAGTTTGTGCACAAGGATGGGGACAGAGACGGTGTCAAAGGCTTTTTTCAAGTCAAGGAAAACAGAAAGACACTTGTTTCCCCTGTCAACCTGCTCCACAATTTTAGATGTAAGAGCTGTAACGGTATCTTCTGTGGAAAGTCCTTTTCTAAATCCGAATTGAGAAGGAGATAGAATATTAAATTTTTTCAAGTAGCAGATTAAACGTATATTTATTAATTTTTTAATTATTTTGGAGATAACAGATAAAATAGAGATGGGCCTATAGTTACTAGGATCGTCTTTGTCTCCCCCCTTGTGCACCGGTATGATAATAGCTTTCTTGAGAGCTGTTGGAAAGACGCCTTGATTGAAACATAGATTAGCCAGGTGGGAGATAACTGGAGCAACAAGTTCTCTAGCTAATTTCAGGAATTTGGTAGTTATATCATCCCAACCTGGAGCACTATCTGATTTAAGGCTAGACAATACAGTAGAGACTTCCTGTGGGTTAGTTTCAGATAGTATAAAAGAAGAACCTTGAGATGTTGTCAGGTGATTGGTAGTATCTGGCAGTTTAGACATACTATTAGTGATAATTCTCAGCTAATGTTGACCCAATATTTGCAAAATAGCTGTTGACTTGATGGACAGATTCGTTTGGAGTAGGTTCAATGTCTAGTAAATGTAAGTTTTCAGTTTTGCATTGTTTCCGATAAGTGATTTTGTTTATAGCGCCCCATAGGGATTTTGAATTTTTGGAAGCTTTACTTAATATATCGCTCTCATATTTTCTTTTTAGTTTTTTCATTAGATTATTACAGAAGTTCCTATACCTTCATATAATTTTTAAAATTTCATTAAATGGGTCAGCACGTAGCTTTTCTTGCATCTTGTCTCTTTTTCGAATACAGCGCAAAACACCTAACGTCATCCACCGGTTATTTATCCGAATTTAATTTGAATTGGATGCCTTTTAATGAAATACGACATACCACTCCAAATTGAGGCAATAACATTGTAATGAGGTGCTGGTTACAGGCCATTACTTAAACATTTATAGTTTTAATCTATTTAGCGAATGTCTGCTGTCATATTTGAAGTCGGTGACTATTTTTTTGGTTCTGCTGCGTAATTGTATTGTAGTATATATAAATTTCCAAATTCCCGGTGAAGTAATTTCCATAAATAGTAGCATCTAGTTTCCGCGTCATCGGCTCCACAGCCAACAGTTGACAGCGAGATTTGTCTATGGAACTGTCAGGAATGTGTGACGTCACACGTGTGCTGAATTACCTTTTGACGAGTTTGCGCAGATGGCTCGCTCTATACTTAACAAACATTCACATTTTATATTATTGCATAAACATATATTTATTTATTTATTATATAATAACCAAAATATAAAAGACACATACAAGAACCTTAATATAAATCAATATTAAAGATAATCTAAAACAATAAAAACGATAGAAAAAGACCTGAACTTTCCTGTGTCGAGACCTCATTACGTAGAGCATACGTTTTTTATCTTCAAAAATAAAGAAACAGAGGGCCGACAAAGTTGTCATTTTTAAACATATTTCGTTACGGGGTCTATATCAAAAATTCAACTAGTTAGGAATATGGAATTTTCTGTTTAATATGTGCCATGCACTGTGTTTAAACGAAAAATACTGAAAACACCGACTCATAATTACATGTTAATCCTAAAAGTTTAGGGAAAGCCGCAGAAATGCTTATTTCCCGAAAACCATAGTGCAATAAAGTAGGTGCGGGGGCTAGCCCGCTTAATAAAACTAATTTTGCCTGTCATATTATGTAAAGACGCATTGATACTAATTTTTAAGAAACAAGTTTTTATGACATGGGTCTAAGCAAATTAATTTATGATTTCCGAAGTTTTTTATATAGACGAGTATATAGTAAAAACTGCAGTTGTTAGCAACATGATGCAAGAATGTCGCTACACGGTTGTATCGCACACGCCCCAACGTCAGTTGTACAAACACCGACTACCTTGGACCATTCGGTTTTATCGTCTCGGTGCGACTTGCGATATTCCTGGATCATGTTATCGTTAGGATACGGAATGAGAATTACGATTTATTCTATTCGTTTCCAGGTAATAAACTAGTATAAATCATATGAAATTAGAGCACATTACGAAATTTTAATTGCAATGCCATCAAAACCGAAACTTGTAAAAAAACCAAGTCTCGCAACTTAGTTCTTCTACCGTAAAAAGTTGTGAGATCCAAGTAAATCCAAGTCGGTTAATTTATTCAGTCCTTACTTAAGGGACCATCCGTCTTAAGTTATTACATAAATCAATATTAAAAATCTTTTATGTTTTAAATAAATAGATTGACTAGGCAATCGCACTAAATAATCTAATTTGATATAGGAAATATGTATTACTTGTGAGATACGTTGTGTTTTCATGCGATGGCCAAGTCATCTATTTATTCATCTTTTACAATTTAACATATATAATATATTAAATAATAAAATATAAAAGTTGGAAAATACTCATCTTAAACACTTTTCAGAGTATCCGGTAAAACAAAGGTTTATATGCTTACTAAATGCACATCGCCCGGTTTCCCCTAGGTGGCGTCAGTAGTAAAAACAAAAAGCACGAGTGCGAAATATGTCATTTTACGCACGCTAAACAGGCACGTAATCTATCATGTTTTGAGCAGGTGTATTAACAAAATATTTACTTGTATTTTGAGGATCTATTAATACCGGGTGAATATGAACAGGAATCTTCGAATGAAACCATATACATATAACATACTGATCATACTAAACACCTTTTTCAAAGAAGTTTACACGCAAAATTAAAAATAAGATATTGGACCTGCCTATACAGAATTTAAAATAGGTTTTCAGAATTAGTGAGGAAACGTGGAAATATTTTTCATTTCCGAAGATACTTTTCTTTTCGAAAGTTGTTCAGTATGTTCAGTAGATTATGTGGTTTCATGTAAAGATTCCCGTCCATTGATACCCGGTATTCATAAAATTTACCATATTTAACGTCTATCTGAGGATCCCCGACGACGCTCATCCCCTTAGGAGTCCACAAACTCATGTCAAGGACCACTTATGGGTCCACAAATGATTTAAATACAGTTACGGGTAGTAGTTAACGCCGCCATATTTCCGTGTTACAGTCGGACAAGCAGCGACAACTGGACTTCGCCAAAGTGAACACCGTCCGCATGATGCTAGAGCAGGAGAAGAAACACATCTCCGAACTTAGACGTGAGTACATCTGTCCGTCTCTCTCTTTACTTTCGAAAATCATACGAGAAGGCAAAAAGGGCAGTACTTTGCACCGGAGCAATTTTTGTCTTCGTACAAAGCCCAAGCTCGGTTGTGCAGAACTGCAGACCAATTACCGTATTCTATGTAGTACTTAATCTCGCCTTTGCCTCATAGATGTCAACGTTTGTTTGATTTATTTCGTTTTAGTTTTGGTTTCAACCGTAAAATCGCGCCAACGTTGTATTCCACTATTATTTGACTTAGTCAACTTGTATGATGTAACGGAAACACCAAGTTTTACCTGCGCGCGAATTCTGCGTTCTCTGCAAGTCAACCTGACATACGCCTCATAGAAATACGGTAATTGGGCTGCAGTAATCATCTTTGGGACGGCTCTGCCAAGTAACAGCTGCTTGCACTGTATTCGATTGAGCGCCGCGCTATTAGACCCGTTGACGATGAATCGATAATGATTAATTAACACCAAAGCCTCTTATACTGCAGAAGGATTACTTGCCTTTCAGATTAGAGGCTATATTCTGGGCGAGCGTACTTAATTCTAGGTCTTACTCACGCTTGCCAACAGCGTAAGTCAAATGGAAAAAAAAGATAAAATAACGTATGCTGACCAAATTAGTGACACAGATTGCAGAGCTTGTGCAACTCGATTAATTAATGTAGAGGAGCGTTACTGATGTAGTGCTGTGTTGTGTATCCCCCCTGCGCACCTCTTCTTCGTGGCAGTTGGGAAGCCGTTTGTGACCAACTTCATACCCGCCTCGTGTACTGGCCTGTTAAGTGAGACTCATTATTCTATCTCCCCAACTTGCAGACGAGCTCTCGAAAGTGCCGGACATGAGGAAGCAGACGCAACTGGAGTCGTCCGAACGTCGCTGCGCCAAGCTTCAGCGAGAGATCGACACCATCGTCGGCATTCAGGTCAATATCAACCCTATGTCTTGGGGAGTAGAGGCTGTTATTGCGTTGGCGAGTCGTTTGTCAGTCGCGTTCCTCGCGCGTGTCTTGCCGACCGCCGCTGTCATCCGTAGACCGTGGACTATTGAAGACGTAAAAATATTGAATGAGGATTTATAATTAAGGGAAAAAAACGGGTCCTGTCTTAAATCGTGTTTCTGTAAATTCTGTCAGTATTGGAAACATCGGTATAGTTTTGTTTTTTATTCACATTCCTTTGGAATATTTTCCAACTTTTCTGCCGCAGAAATAAAACGCAGGGAACGTGTTTCTAACGAATAAGTTTAAAAAAGACAAATTCTTTATGGAATTAATTTTAAAATCCCTAAGCAAGGCTCATTTTAAATGAAATCCGTTTGGTGGGGTCACAAAATATATTTTTTTAACCGATTTTCCACTAGATTCTTAAAATTATTGGGGCTGTAACTATTTCAAGTTGATAGCTTTGTCCGGCTCGGAGAAAAGTGGCTGTAACAGACAGACGTTGACATTACATTTGTTATTTGATTTTTACTGAAAGGATTTGGTACTAATTTTACTCAAACCCACGTTGCTTGCTTATTTAAGACTGCTTGCACTATTTATTCTACGATTTATTTGGTCTGTTGGCCGACCGGTTTCGCCGTTTTGGGAATTTTCAAGGTTATTCAAATTCTTTTTACCAAAGAAATTTCCAAAGTACTTATTATTTCAATGAACAAATACGAATATGCCCACGCATTAGCGTGGGACTTCTTTCGTGAAATGAACTTTATCAAGTATCGACAATCAAAACCATCAATCAAACACAAAACTATTTATGGTGTTTCTTGAAGTTTGCTTATAGCAACAGGTGATTTTACTATGTTTTAGAGAAACAAGTTGATTGTTATCGGTAGAAAATCGTATCCAATTACGTCTTTTAGATAGAGTTATTGCATTTCGTAATCATGTTTTCTTGGAAATAAAGTACGACAAACAACAATAATAGTCGTTTTGAAATTAGTTCCATAAACGACTGGCCAACGCAATAATAATAAACGATATTTTCCACTTGTCCGTAAACACTGTAATCACTCTACTTACCGACAAATAGAGTTTAATTTTGTTTAGCAAATTATGATTCACATAGTTTTCACACTATGTTGCTGCCATTTAGTTTGATTTTGAGTTTTCGCTAGTAAATTCATCTGTGATTTTGAAATATTATATTTTTTTTCACTTTTTGGCATAATAATTATAAAAAAATCCTACAATCTTCGTTTTTAATTAAAAATAAAATAAAATTGCTAAATTGCGTTTTTTTGCCAAAAAGTGCAAAACAAAATATTAACAGGGGCGAAAGTGACATTCAAAATTTAAAACTACCCACATCTCTGTGCCATTTGTTCTCTAAGCATCACTATTTACCTAATACCACACTAACTGGTCTAATATGGTCAAATCATGGGTAAATAACCTCAAAACCATGGGTTTTTGTCCGAATGTCTGCTTCTGTGCATGTTGATTTTTTGTGTCTTGTTCGTTTATTTGTCATAATGTTCTAATTCAATACTTTATATAGCGTCTCCCGTGTTATTTCGACAATTTTCGCTTAAATATTGGTACTAACGACCGGATTTGAGAAAAGGAATTCTTAACAAATATACAAGCTCTATTTATAATTTATAAAAACATTTGCGCCGGCATGTTTATTGGGTAAATGTGTTCAGTGTCGTGAACTTGAGGTTGATGATCTTGTTCAGTATGATCAGTAACGTATGTGGTTTCAGCAGCCACTCACTCTACTTACTACACCTGTTAGTCTAGCATAGCAAACTATATCGAGCTCGATAGCGCGTGATTCAGTGCTGTCTCTGTTGATCTCCCTCGAGAAGGATAGACATTCTGTATCGAGCGCTTAAAGGTCGATATGATCTGCTGTAAACACTGCAAATTCTAACGAACGGTTTCTTGTAAACATAGTACGGGATTCACTCAATATGCACAGAATCAGACATTTTCAAAATTATTCGGGTGCAATCAACTTTCGCCTCTCTTCATACGAGGGAAAGGTTCAATTTTAAACTATTTGTATAAAACATTGCAATATTTTTGTTTTATGTTCTTTTCTTTCATTCTATATTCATACACTTTTGGCAATGCTGGTTTTGTGTTGTATCTTTTTTTTTATTGTTCCGAATTTTTATTTATGTATGTAAATATAATATAGTTTTATTAAGGAGTGTAAATACCGTGCAAAAAAAAAACAACAAAAATTCACGCTTCCTTAAGTTGTATCAAAACCACGCCAACATTGCCAGACTCACGCACACACCGGACAAACACTAGAAAATACTGCAATGTTTCCTCACGCTTCGTGTAACATTCACAATAAAACAAACAGCCGACCGAGATGACGTCATCGTCCCCCGGCACCCCGCGCCTCCGCCACAAACCGTCCAACAGCGGCTCTCCGCCGTCCAACACGCCCAGCTTCCTCAGCGGGCTGCCGCGCTCTCTCTCTAACCTCACCGGACAGAGCTTGAGGAACCTGAGACAGCGACAGACCAAGCAAGAGAACACGCCGCCGCTCGTCCGACAGAACTCGGACGAGTCGAGCAACAAGCGGCGACACAACAACACCGTCCCGATGGTGCCCACCACTTGTCTCGACAACGTCACGCCCCCGCCCCTCCCGCCCCGCTCGATCAGGAACCCCCTCACGCCGAACACGAGCCCGATCAACCCGCTCGCCAAGCCGCGGCCGGGCAGCTCGGTGACAGTCGTGTCTCCGTCCCGATGTTACCCGAACCAGTACAACTCGCCGATGCACCAGTCGATGCCGGCGCCGCACTATAGAGAGGATAGGCTGGCGCAGTTCAGGAGGTCGTCGCATTCGTTGGACGGCGACTTGGAGGGGCCGCAACCGAATTCGATAGCGTTGCAGATGAGTTATCCGTTGGTGAACGCTCCGCCGCCGCCTTTACAGGTATTTCCTTTCTTTATTAAGGCGTACGGTATTTCTTACGTACCTTATCCAAAAAATATAACCATTGGAAGGTTTTTCTAAAAATTAATCTACAATCGGTGTTGGTAACAGCTTTTAACTGTATTCTTAAACTGCAATGTTTTATTCCGCTTTTTCTATATTTTCCGCAATAAATCTTTACTTAGATTGGGACCACTTTGTATTTACAATACACTATTTTGTAAATGGACAGAATATTTATGAAATGTGTAACAAATATAGTTTCAGATATCTGTTTCAGGTCTGTAACGCATGTTCGAGTCTTTCACTGTGACTAACTTTGCCCCGTTTATGTTGTACAGTTTAATCAGATCTTTTCACGAACAACAAACAAATAAATGAAACACCGCAAGTTAAACACCCGTGACCATTTTACAATCAGATCCTTAACCAAGTTATCTGAGAAATGGCCAATTTCAGAATTATCGCTAATTTACAACGTCAATGATTTCATCCATTCAGAGTTGAAAATCCAATCAGTTTGAAAGCAGCGCGCCAATCATTTCATAGATAAATTGGTAATTCATAATTTCATAGATAGGTAACATAAATGTCAATATGAAACTGTGTGAGAGGGACGGCACTACAACGGTGGCTGCAAGTGCCCCGAGCTCTCTTTCCTACGACAGTAACTACAATTTAATATAAATCTGCACCTCTAACATGGACGATCATATCGAGCCCGATAACACTCGATAAAGTGCCCTGATTCACTCCGTACCTAAAGAGGGACAAATAGTGGTATATTGAGCTGTCAGAACTCGATATGGTCTACCACAGGGGCCCACCCCTGTAGTGCTAAAAAAAATTCGCGGCACACCTACTCTTTAACTTTTACTACTTAAGAAATTTGAACGACGCCCGGGCGCTCGATGCGCGCCGCGCCGTTTCTGTATGGGGTGCTGAAATCGTTCAGAGAAATTTGTCACTGTCACATTTATGTAGGTGTGCATTGAATATGATGATGAATCACTTGAAATATACTTGACAAGTATTTCCACTCAGACCTTGAAAAATCGTTATTTACACAACGTTATTTATTTCATCAGGTTATATTTCTAGTCTCCCCAGGCACTAGCTGTTAGAGCGGGAAGTCAGCCCTTGAAATGTCCAAAAACGTATTGCTATCCCAGTTGCACAGGGGGACAGGTTATTTTATTCTTAGTATTGAGATTTATAGTTGTAATCTCAAATGCAACTCGTGATTGGTCAACAGATCGCAGTCCACAGATGAGTGTGGCAATATTCCACAGAGTAATAATGAGTGTTCCCTTGTCAGATGGACAACCGAGGCGCGGTTCCGGTGTTGCATGTCCGGAGTCAGTCTTCGCCGGAACATCTCGACCACGGGCTTCCGGCTCGACGTGAGTTCATCATCTCTATTACCTTGAAATAGAGCTATCAGTATACGTCACGACACCTTTGCTGTAGTATGTATGTTGTGTGTTTACAAGCGTATGTCTGTGTATAGACATGCGGCGCTCGGGTCGCTAGCGAAAGGAACTTCGTTCTAACCGTGTGCCCCATGACATCTCTCGTTTTGTTAATGTTGGTTTATCGCATTTAGTATCTGTCGTGTCCCATTTTGATATACCATAACGGTATATTTAACGATACAAATCAATCAAATCACTAAAAACACTTTGTACTGGTATTTTTATAACGTTATAAAGGTCTGCTAAAAGCTCCCGGTGTCCAAATCTTGACGTACACCAAGTTTTAATGAGGATTTTCGTTTTATTACGGAATCCATAAATGTCAATTTAATCTGTGATATAAACGCCCGTCTGGCAATATCTCTCATTGGTTTATAAAAACGTCAGCGTTCAAATTTTTTTAGTTTTTTAAGGCTCATAAGCATGCATCCGTTTTAGCACAATATTTGATAACCCGTTCCGCTGTTGTTTTTTGTTATAAACTAAAGTTTCAGACTTCTATAGTTTAATACAGGCATTAACAAAGTCACTATCTGGCTGAAATGTAAAATTTTGGTATAGGTACAGTTTAAGTCAAGAAAACAACATTGTATGTAAATCTGTCCAGCTTGATATCTTAAAATATATATATATATTCAAAATTTTGTCAAAATGGTGCCTTTTAAAATATCAGTACCAGATGATAGAGGTCTTATACTTTGGTCTATAACGAAAAACGACAGAGAAACCGGTTATCAAATTTTGTACTAAAACAGTGGCGTACCTATGACTTAGGTCTATGATTGGTACGCATTATCCCGAAACACGTTTTCTGTAATACCACCTACAAACAGATCACCAGATCAGATACTTATAACATGCCAAAACTAAGAGAAAATGATAGTTATTTAACCTTGACTTTATGGTCTAGGAGGCACGAAACAAAAAAGCACGTCATTGTGTTATAAAAATGTTGTGTTCTCCGTTATTTAAATCTAGTTGCAGTTACTTACTTCAACGTCTTAAGTTTGATTTAATCTGGCGGCATGAATGAAAGCAACGTTTTAAGGGTCTGTATTTCCAATGCAGTATATTATTTGTTTATTTACTATTATCATTTATTTATTTAAAAAGTATAACATTACAGCTTACACCAATGCGTTATACAATAATGTATTAAAAAAAAATTAATTATTGATTAAAATAAAATATAAATTCAATATGTACAATTAACAATTAAAAAGATAAAGTAAGATATACAATTCATAATAAATAGGGACGTTCCTTTCATTCATCACGCTCACAGAACGCCAGACATTTCTCACTCACAGTCATCAATCTATCAGCAAACGAATTACAATCTAGTGCCGAAGACAACAGTGTGTTGAGTGATGACCGGGCCCGGACGAGCGGAGACATGCTACGAGCAACAGTATGCGACGCCGGAACCGACAATAGAACGTGCTTACGAGTTCGGAGGTATTTGTCGGGCACAAACAGTCGACATACTTGATTGGTGAGCTGTGGGCAGTCTGATTCACCACGCAACATGCGACAGGCTGCAACAAGCTGCTCACAGTCTCGTCGAACTTCCAACGAGTTGAACCCCAGCATACCAAGGAGGTATTTTGGCGGATACATAAAAGGGTAGTACCCAAATTTCTTTTTGTACAGAAAACGGAGGAACGCTTTCTGCACTTTTTCGAGCAATAGCACGTATGTTGATTCATGAGGGCTCCAGACGATGGCTCCAGTTTCAATCTTACTTCTCACAACAGCTGTAAAGAGAAGTTCTATTGCTTTTAGATTTTTTAAATCCTTAGCGTTACGAAGAACGAAACGTAGCCTTTTGGAGCAATCAGCAGCCAGGGTCTTTATGTTCTCGTGGAACGTTAGACGAGTATCAAAAGTGACACCAAGGTCTTTGATACAGTTCACAAGAGCAATAATTTCGGACCCAAGCACATAAGTTGCTTCATAGGTCTGGGTCGCCCTCGTGAAAGACACACAAAAGCATTTGCTTACGTTAAAGTGCAGTTTGTTCTGTACACTCCATCTGTACACAGCATCTAGGTCCTTCTGTAATAAGTTGCAATCAGCCGTCCGATTTACATTTAGTATCAGCTTCAGGTCATCAGCATACAGAAGACAAGATACGTGTTTAAGAATGGCCTCTATATCATTAATCATTATCACGAAAAGAAGCGGGCCGAGGATAGAACCTTGACTCACACCTGATCGCGTATGATAAGGTTTTGAGGTATAACAGCCATACTTGACATACTGTTGTCGGTTTCTGAGATAGTCGGCAAACAGGCTGAGCAGACTTGGAGCAAATCCAATGGCGCACAGCCAGTATATTCAGTGAGTATACAGCAACATAATAAAAAAATCAGCCCCTTCATTATCAAGTGAATGCAACTTCACATAGGTCTGGATTAGCTTAAGCTACTATATACTGATCTGGCAAAATTATGGTGTGATTTTTTTGACGCCGAGTGTATAATAAAATTATGAACTAACATCGAAAATTCCTTTGTCATTATCACATATATACCGACCTTGCTATTGGACTATTTACTCGACCCGCTTTAGGGAAACGCAGCACGTGTAGCTAGCCAATCGTTCACATAAGTAACTCAAACTAGATTTAGATACGGGAGAAGCACAACAATTTTCATAATAAAATGATGTACTTTTTCTTAAGTGGCTCCTGGACTATTATCAAGGGCAAGTTCTCAAGTGCACGTTCTGTTACAGCCGCTAAGCAGTCGGACGAGAAGGACGGAGGGCTGTGGGAGCGGGGCACCCCCCCGCCCGGCACCCCGCCGCCGCCCTACGCGCACAACACACAGGTAAACTATCTTATTATAAGGATGAAATAATGCCCCATAGCCATCTTTTCAGGTGTGAAGCCACAGAACTTTAGTTGTATTTACAGTAATTGACAGAAAAGCAGGTTGGGAATTTCGCATGATGTGATTTATTGTTTCACTCGCATTTTCCGAGCAAAACTTACGCTTATCAAAAATTATCAATAAAAAGATTGCACATAAATTTCTAAAAACGCATTGATGCGTGCTCCCAAGTCTCTCGCCTGTGATTCTGGTCCCACCGACTGAATTACAACTACTAACCGTTTCATAAGTATCATGTATGATATTCATATGTGTCATGAATCAGGTATGGAAAGGTCCTATCCTAATTGCATTTGAAACAGATAGTACTTTGACATACATATACGCTACGTTTGTCTCTCACAGGGGTAGGAAGATACTACAGATTGCCATCTGCTACAACCCTGTCACCTCTTGCTTCTTCTACATCCATCAATCTAGAAACGTTTTGTAGCCACGGACCACTCTAAGAATTTCAAAGATTCCACGAACCCCTGTCGAAGAAATTTTATGAAGCATATTATTAAAATCACTTTTATTGATTAGTTTTGATTAATACATAGGTAACACTAAAAGTTTCCGGAACTGGCCACTTACATAAACAATATTTAAAAATTTATTGCAACATTTGAAAATAGAACTCTTTGGCTGTAGAATGCAGTTTGTTTCATCTGACTGTCTTTTAAACAATTTCACGAATGTCGTGCGCGAGGTAGGCAGGGCTTATTTTAAGCCGGAGCGAAAGACTAAGGAGTCCAAAATTTCGAGTGGAACTCTGGACCTGATGAGGCAGAGACGGGAAATGTCTTCGGATTCTGCAGATTACTCCCTTCTTAACAAGCGCGTTAAAAGGCAAATTCGTTTTGACCTGCGCCAACATAACACTCGCGTCATTGAAGACGCGATCAAGCGAAACAAAGGCTCAAAAGTTTTTGCCCAGCAGTTAGGAAGGACTAATCTGACGAAGCTGAAGACATCTGACTATAGAACCGTTACCTCTAGGCCAGAGATCCTCGCCGAAATTGAGAAATTTTATGGGCTCCTATATTCTTCACACGCTCCCAAGCCAACTGCTCGCGATAAAGACGACAAACGTGCACCTCTAGTCCGCCACTACACCGATGAACTCCCGGATGTCGAAATGGGTGAGATTAGGATAGCTCTTGAACAGCTGAAAAACAATAAGGCGCCGGGCGAGGACGGCATCACAACTGAACTCCTGAAAGCTGGAGGTTACCCTATACTCGGACAGCTACAGGACCTCTTTAATGCCGTCATTCGCACAGGTACTACGCCAAAGGAGTGGAGCAGGTGTCTGGTCATTTTGTTCTTCAAAAAAGGGGACAAAATCCTACTTAAGAACTATAGACCAATTGCGCTCCTGAGCCACACTTACAAGCTGTTCTCAAGAGTTATCACGAATCGTCTCGCCCAACGATTCGACGACTTCCAACCACCAGAGCAGGCTGGGTTTCGAAAAGGCTACAGCACCGTGGACCACATTCACACGCTAAGGCAGGTTATACAGAAAACCCAAGAGTATAATCAGCCCTTATGTCTAGCGTTTGTGGACTACGAGAAAGCCTTCGACTCCATCGAAACTTGGTCTGTTCTGCAGTCCTTGCAGCGTTGCCAAGTTGACTGGCGTTACGTGGAGTTGTTGAAATGTCTGTATGACTCCGCTACGATGTCCGTCCAAGTACAGGGTGTACAAACAAGACCGATACATCTTCAGCGCGGCGTGAGACAGGGAGATGTTATTTCTCCAAAACTGTTTACCGCCGCGCTGGAGGACGTCTTTAAAACACTAGACTGGAATGGACGAGGCATAAACGTAAACGGAGAGTACATTTCACATCTTCGCTTTGCCGATGACATCGTCATAATGGCGGAATCGCTGCAGGAACTAGAGGAAATGATGCGCGGCCTTGGCGATTCTTCGAGACGAGTGGGCCTGCGGATGAATTTGGATAAGACTAAGGTCATGTCCAACTGTCACGTCATCCAAGGGCCAATAACCGTCGACAATGTCAGCATCGAAGTTGTTCAAAAATATGTTTATCTGGGTCAAGTCATACAGCTGGATAAAAACAACTTCGACGCCGAGGCTGACAGAAGAATATGCTTGGGTTGGGCAGCATTCGGAAAGTTGCGTCACATATTTACGTCGTCAATACCGCAGTGCTTAAAGGCTAAGATGTTCAACCAGTGCGTCCTTCCTGTGATGACGTATGGCGCTGAGACGTGGTCTCTTACAAAGGGTCTGATCCACCGGTTTAAGGTCGCTCAGCGAGCTATGGAGCGGGCTATGCTTGGGGTATCTCTGATGGATAGAATCCGAAATGAGGAGATCCGTCGGAGATCTAAAGTAACCGACATAGCCTCCAGAATCAGTAAGTTGAAGTGGCAGTGGGCAGGCCATATTTGTCGCCGACATGATGGCCGTTGGGGCCGAAAGGCTTTAGAATGGAGACCACGTACAGCAAAGCGTAGTGTAGGACGACCTCGTGCCCGCTGGACCGACGACCTGAAAGACGTTGCGGGGGGCGGCTGGATGAGGAGGACGGAGGACCGACATGAGTGGCGAAATTTGGGAAAGGCCTATGTCCAGCAGTGGACGAACACGGGCTGATGGATGGATGGATGGATGGACTGTCTTTTGTTTTTACCTTGTGGCGCCATTTAAAAAATTGTGTGTCTGCATCAACATGGATTTAACTCGGGAAAATTTTCGTAGTATGATTTTCTACGATTTTAAGTGTAATTTGACAGCTCAACAGAGCATCGCTCGGCTTGAAACAGCTTTTGGCAATGAAGCACCATGCAAGACGACTGTTTATAGCTGGTTTGCAGAATTCAAGCGTGGTCGTATCAATCTCAGTGACGAATCTCGCGATGGTCGGCCGTCCACCGCTGTGACCAACAAAAACATCGATGCTGTGCGCCGTATGATTGAAACAGACAGGCATGTGACCTACCATGAAATTCGCGCATCCTTAGAAATAGGCATGAGTCAAATACAATCAATCCTACACAAACATTTGGGTGTGAGAAAGCTGTGCTCGCGGTGGATCCCACACAACTTGACCGAGGCTCAAAAAACGGACCGCGTCACTTGGTGCAGTGCCATGCTTACCAGATTCAACGAAGGTGCGTCAAATTTGGTGTGGGACATACTAACAGGTGACGAAACATGGATTTATTGCTACGATCCCAAAACAAAGCAGCAATCGAGCGTATGGGTCTTTCAAGATGAGCCGAAACCAACCAAAGTGGCGCGCGTGAAAAGTGCATCTAAGCGGATGATTGCTTCTTTTTTTAATAAAACTGGACACGTGGCTACTGTTGCTTTAGAGAATCGTCGTACCGTGAATAGTGACTGGTACACGAACATTTGTTTGCCGGAAGTTATTGACGAACTCCGTAAAAATAACCGTAAACGCCGTATCATCCTGCACCACGACAATGCTAGTTCTCACACGGCCAGACAGACAAACGACTTTTTGAAGACGAAAAATGTAGAACTCATGAGTCATCCTGCATACAGTCCCGACCTGGCACCTTGTGACTTTTTTCTGTTCCCAAAAATTAAGAACCAATTACGCGGTCAACGATTTTCATCACCAGAAGAGGCTGTCGAGGAGTATGAAAAACACGTTTCAGAGGTCACCACAGGGGAGTGGCACAAAAGTTTTCAAAACTGGTTTGATCGAATGAAAAAGTGCATAGACGCCAAGGGAGATTATTTTGAAAAACAATAAATTAATTTTGTACCTTTAATAGTATTTTTTCATATTCATTCCGGAAACTTATAGTGCATCCCACGTACTTCATTAAATATTATCAAAACTAAGATAATGAAAATGATACCGTTGTTCGGACTCAAATATGTTAAGAGTGAACTAAATAGCTGTGGACCCCTGGCGGCACTCATGTCAAGGACCCCAGTTTAAGAAACCCTTATCTAGACATACACTCTTCTATCCGGGTCCTTTGAAGATTATAAAGGTTTTAATTAATTTATTATTATTAATTATTAAAGGTAAAGGTTTTTAGACCTACCTCCGGTGTCACTGTGGCGTGGTACTTTTGGGACATCCTGTATAAGGTCGTACAATAATAAGTGAAAATAATTCTAGGGTAGATCATGTATCGTTCACTGATCAATTTCCAGAAGAAGAAAAATTTTTTTGCCCAAATAGTTTTTCACTTTTCAGTACAAAGTGGTTCAATCAGCTGACTAAATTTCTATGGAAAGGTAAAAAAAAAAGTACGCGAAAAAATTTTTTTTTTTCATTTGTATGTAGTCTATTAGAGATACTCTATCATCTTATGAATTTTTTTTGCTTTGAATTGTAGGGTCTTGTATATTCCCGGCGGTAAATAATGCACATAGGCTACGTACACATTGGTTTCGTAGAGCGTCGTCTCAGTCACTGGAGTATTAGTGCTTCTTTTTACGGTCGACGTCTTTTTTTTAAATTGAAGTGTAATTGAATGAGTAATGACAAAAGTAACGAAACATATTTTTATTTCGAACGTAGAACAGTTTCGTTAGTCTTAGCTCAGGGGTTAATTTTCAATCTGTATAACAGTTGTATATGTGTCCAGCCGTGCGCGGACCCGCAGCGAGCGATAATCTCGATGGAGGAGGACGACTCGCCGACGTCGGACAGCTCGACGTACTCGGGCCTGTTCTCGAACCTGCGGGCGGTGCGCGACTCCAGGGCGAGGGTCGCCGTGCTGCTCAACTGGCTGCTGGGGGAGCGGAGGTAAGGCTTTACACGTCTTGTTGTCTTGACTACTTTATACATTTTGTTGTCTTAGCTACTTTATACATCTTTTTGTCTTAACTACTTTATACATCTTGTTGTCCTAATTACTTTACACATGTTTTTGTCTTGACTACTTTATACATCTTGTTATCTTGACTACTTTATACATCTTTTTATCTTGACCGCTCTATACATCTTGTTGTCTTAACTACTTTATACATCTTGTTGTCTTGACTACTTTATACATCTTGTAGTCTTGACTATTTTATACATCTGGTAGTCTTGACTACTTTATACATCTTGTTGTCTTAACTACTTTATTTATACATATTGTTGTCTTGACTACTTTATACATCTTGTTTTCTTAAACACTGTATACGGTCTTTCAATCTTCGAATATAGTTTTCGAAAGTCAAAAGAAGACCGCTTTGTAGGACCGTAGGCGTTGGGAGGATAGATAGCAAATGAAAATAAAAGTGCACTGGCTCAGACAACAGTTTTAGGAGTCTCTTAAAGTTAGAATGGAGTAATTTCTTTTGTTCATGTGCGCAGTTGTAATAATTTGAGAAAATTGTCCAGTAAAGTCAGTAGACTTGTTGTTTTAATGTAAAGTTATCAGTCCATTGTATTGTCTGGCGCGTGTATCATTCCAGATGCGCGTGCGCAAACCTGCTGCTGCTGATAACGGACTCGTACCGGTCGGCGAGTGGCGTCACCAACGCCACCCTGCGGCGCTGGGCCTACGAGATACAGTCTTCCTTCCTCATGCCGAACGCTGTGAGTCTACTCTCTTTTACAGCGACCGACTTGTTGTTCCTACAGTTGTACTTTTGCGTACGAGAACCCGGTTTGCCTCGTACATGAGTTAAAATTTGCATACCTGTCTGGCAACCCTGGGCTGACTGACAGATCGGCCTTCAGCCATGATGAGAGTTGCGACATGCTACCTAACCCCCGATTTCACAGTTAAGAATTTCAAGTTAAGTAATGCTTAACTTTGAAATGCAGCGCTGTGGTTGGCTGGTTCATCGCTAAGTAGCCGCTGGTCCAGTAAATTTAAAGATCTTCATTTAAAAATCTCATTAACAATTAATTAAAATTATTATTAAATACCGGTTTTAACACTCACGTATTATTATTGTTGGCTATATACCAACAGGCTTGTACACAGGGTAAACAAAATATTATTCTATTCAGTTCGTCATTTAGATTATAAAAAAATATTGGACACGTATTCAAACAAAAAATGACAGAGATAAAGAGTGGGGGAAAATGACGTCACTTCTAAGTAAAATTGTACCTAGATGTGACGTCACGCGGAACTTCAGCGGGCTATATTTTCATCATTGTTTGTTTAATTAAAAAAAGAAAAAATGCGTGTCCAATATTTTCTGATAATCTAACTGACGGACGAATATTTTTTTTTGACACACACAATTTCGGCATTTTCAAAGCAAAGCCGGAATTTAATAATAATTTAGTGTCAGCTCACGTGAGTTTTAATAATATTCTAATGAATTTTAATTTTCAGGTGTTACAGCTGAGCGGGGTTGACGAAAATATGGCGAATGAAATAGAACATGTCTTATCTAATGGTGAGAGACACATATTATTTTGTATACTAAGTTCTTCGATTTGTCTTGGCCCTCATAATAATGTATGACAGTTCAATATTAAATTATGATGGAATGGAAAAAGGATAATGGCAGTTGGCGACCCGCAATTTTTTCGTTTAACGGCATGTTCAAGAAATTAAACTACACGCATTATACAAAGCGCAAAAAGTTTAAAAAAACTCCATGATTTTTTAAAGTCCGGCTTTGTGGCTAAATGGTTTTGAACCTACGAATGACTTCCATCTTACAATCTGAGAACTGTTAATGGCTATGATTGGCCAAATTGCCTTTTACTTATTCGTTCCGATTCCTGCTTGTAATGTTTACGCACTATACTAGTAGTGTACATGCAGTTCAGCTGCTATACAAATTAATTTATAGAGCATGTCATGAAAACCTAAATATCTTGTTTTTAGACGTTCAAACCATTATGGTTTTGATGTAGCTTTTATTGAACATCACTATTTAATGAAAATAACACAAAGTCTAGTTGCAGTTCTTGAACTGCCATTCTCTTTTAACATGTTTCTCGCAGTGAAATGTAGAATGAATTGATTTTGTTGTAAAGCTTTGGCTATTGATCCATCTCCCTCGCTCCGACAGAGTACGACAAGGACGAACTGCTCCGCAACGTGTTCCGCAAGGCGCGACAGAAGGCCAAGGAGGAGCTGACGCAGCAGCTGACCGAGTTCCAGGTGAAGCGGCAGGTGGGGCTCGGCACGCTCTACGGGCCCGAGGACGCGGTGCTCGAGAAGTGTGACGTCGACAAGCAGCAGGTCACACGATATTTATTTATTTACTGAAAATAGTTAGTAATACAAAAACTTAAATAGACCTAACCTGGGGTTAGTAGAATACAAAAATATACAACGGTTCGGACTTATAGTATAGGCAGGATCCGACCCAATAAAAGCATTGTACATTATGTATAATAGTCTAAGATCTAGCGACCAAATCGGTCATGTGGCTTCAGCTGTATTGAAACTCCGTTAGCTACTTCCCTGAACAACCTTTTCCCATAATCTCCGTGCTGGCAGGCCGCGGGCGGTGGGTGCGGGTGTAGTGGGGTGGGGAAAAAAATGTGGGCTCAGCGGCTTTAATTTTTTTTTCAAACAGTTGCTCTGTATTCTCTGTGCACCCAAAAAAAATTTTAAATCGGTCGGGTGGTGGTAAGGGGTTGCCAGCGTTAATTAAAAGTGCCAAAATAATAATAATTTTCATGTGGGCTCAGCTGTATTGGCTTTTTTTTTGACGCGAGATTAATTAATATGTGAGCCCCAAAAAAATAGCCATGCAAAAATATCGGTGGGAAGGTATAGAAAAAAATTGTTGAAATCGTTGGATTTCACTCAAAAATGAGCTGAGGAGAAGGCAAAAGCGGACGTGGACTTCCCAGTCGGCGAACGCGTCAGCGCCCTCACGGCTCGTCGATTTTGTTCGGCTAACAGAGAGTAGCCGCTGTCCTTCTTGCACCCGTTGAACGGGAAAACCCGAACGTTTCCGAACGAGCAGCTGCTTCAGCTGTGCGTCTACGCATTTTCATAGAAATTTAACTTATTTTTATTCGTGCAAAAAAATATTCCCTGCTTCTATGCCTTTTTTTGTCCATTATTATTTACGAAAAATATTCTATTTATTTATATTTCTTTATTTCTTCATTTTTATTTATGAAAAAATGTTGTTCAATTTTATTTCTTTTTTTTCTCATTTTTATTCATGCGCAAAATTCTATTAATTTTTACTCCTCTTTTTTATTCAAGATATTCTATTTATTTGTATTCCTTTATTAAAAAAAATTCAAAATATTCCTTTTTTTCATTCATTTTTATTCGTGAAAAATATGAATTTATTTTTATTTCTTTTCTTATTCATTTTTATTCATATGCGAAAAAATTGTTTGCACGTAGAAAATTCATTGTGATTGCTTTTTTTATTCATTTTCATTTATGCAAAGAAATTGTATTAATGTAAAATTCATTTGTATTCTTAATCTTATTCATTTTTATATTTATACAAAACAAATTGTAAAGTATGATTTAATTAACGTCCAATATTTGATTGATTGTTGGCTGTTCCTTCTATTCGTACTCATCGGTATCGCTGTCACTTCTGGAGTCGCTCTCACATTGATGGTCCTCTGAAACATATTAATTGTATTTATTGAATAACAATTTTAGCAGTGTTCATTTTATTCGGACTTTCAATTACTGTTTGTTTTTTAATTGCTTTTTGGAATTAAATTTTATTTTATTGCGATCGTGATTGTGTTAATTTCATATGAATTGTCAACGTTGTTTTTTTCAACATTTTCTTGTAGGTACGTATTTCATTCAAATGATCGTTAGTTTAATATTGCACTCATACCTGATTCTATTTCGTCGTCTTCATCGATTTCATCAGGTTGAATTATGAAATCTTTTGTAAACTTTGGTAATTGGTCACCTTCGAACCAAACGAAGTTGTACGTTGACTCTTCTTCAATCCACCCATTTCCTTCAGGTTTCAACGGTGAAGGAATGCCCAGATGAGCATTGTTGCAGATACTAGTTATATATACACTCCGCTTTTGCCTTCTCCTCAGCTCATTTTCGAACGAAATTCAACGATTTCAACCATTTTTTTCGATACCTTCCCACCGATATTTTTGCATGGCTATTTTTTTGGGGCTCACATATTAATTAATCTTGCGTCAGAAAAAAAGCCAATACAGCTGAGCCCACATGAAAATTATTATTATTTTGGTACTTTTAATTAACGCTGGCAACCCCTTCCCACCACCCGATCGATTTAAACATTTTTTTGGGTGCAAAGGGAGTACTGAGCAACTGTTTGAAAAAAAAATTAAAGCCGCTGAGCCCACATTTTTTTCCCCACCCCACTACACCCGCACCCACCGCCCGCGGCCTGCCAGCACGGAGATTATGGGAAAAGGTTGTTCAGGGAAGTAGCTAACGGAGTTTCAATACAGCTGAAGCTACATGACCGATTTGGTCACTAGCTCTCCGTCCATAACCAACATGTACGTTGCACATATTATTGCGAATATATATATATATATAATATAAAATATATAAATATAGGACTTTAAAGTCGGTAAAAATGTAATAAATGAAGTTTTTGTTTAAAGATTATGATTCGATACACATCAGTTTTTCAATACTAGTCATAAGATTTAGATAAAAGCCAAGTACGGAGGTTTCTTATTAAATTATTTTTTATTTTAGTTTTATCTGCTAAAGGTATTTCTTTGATGATTTGATTGTAAACGAATGGACCTAAGACATTTTTAAAGCGGTTAGCAAATGCAGAGCGTACTCGAGGGACTTTAAGTTTGCCTTCAAGTCTAACTGACCTGTAACCTTCATCTCGATTGGCTGCAGAAGCGACCTCTTGAAATGTCAATTTTGTTACAATATTGGAGATAAAAAGTCTACGAACACATAGTATTTCACTTTCACGATGTAGAAGGTTCGTGTCGTACCGAAATGGTTTTTTCAACATTACTTTGATAACCATTCGCTGAGCTCTTTCTAGCTGCAAAATTTTTGTTTTGGCTGCGCCACCCCAGGAGTCAATGCAATAAGAGAGTAAGCTTTGGCACATGGCGTAGTATACACTTAATTTAAGCTTATTGTGAAGAATACTCTTAAGGGACCCGAAAATGAAGGACAGCTTTCGTATCCGCCCAGAAAGAGTTTTAATGTGTTCGTACCAGTTGAGTCTGTCATCAAGAACAACCCCTAGGTAGCGGACTGTTCTCACACGTTCGATGGTATTGCATTGACAGCGATAGACAGAGGAATCAGTGAAGTTGTTACAAGTGTGAATTTTCAGAGATTGACTGTCATCTACGACTGTGTGATATGTTTCTCTAATCAACGCAACTCCACGATTTGCTTTGCTGAAGACTGTATCCCAATTAGAGTCAGTAAAAATGAGGGCAGTATCATCCGCGAAAGACACTATCCTGCCATCTATAGTATTTAAATCCCTCAAACTATTTATATATATCAAGAACAATACTGGGCCCAGGACGCTGCCCTGTGGAACTCCGTAGGTTACAGGCAAAGATTCACTAATTGTTCCCTCAATATTAACTTTCTGATTCCTATTCTCTAGATACGAGCGGAACCACTGCATCGGTAGGTCTCTTATGCCAAGGCTTTCCAGTTTAGACAGTAGTATTGGAATAGAAACTGTATCAAAAGCCTTGGCCAGGTCCAGGAATACGCCGATACAGCGCCGATCATTGTCTAACTGCTCAACAAGGTAGCTAACCAAGTCATCTAAGGCGTCACCTGATATTGCACTCTATTTGTACTAGGATAAGATATCTGCGATGAACCCGCCACCTCCGTATTAGGAGACGATCCAACCACACGCTAAATATGATTAAATAGAAGTAAACTAGACGACAGCTCCAGAAAGTTCTAAAGGTTACATTAAACCGGAAACCGAGTAAAAAGTTACAATATTTAGACCTACGAATCCTGCTCGGGTTTACTTAGTACCGCGCCATTTTTTGAAGTACCTACTAATTGGACCCGATTTCGCTCAAGCAAATTATGTTATTGAGATAGGGTATATTTATTAATAATAATTTATTTTAAACTCGTGCTACTGAATATACCCGAGTAGCGGTATCTTATTATGGATATTCAGCGGTGTTCACTCGAAAATGTGATAAAACTATACCCGAAGTCGGCCAGGTCCGTGACGTCACTGGCGTCCCCCACAAGACGCGTGTCCGCCTTCTTTCCACTTAGAGAAAAGTCGTTGTCCGTGGTGGACCACTGGAAGGTAAATTCGGACAAATGACTTTATATTTTTTTTAACTTTATGACACGTGTAAAAGATAATTATATACATGTATGAGAAGGAAAGACAGCAGGACTGTTCACAGTACAGTAATAGAAGGTTTAATTATTTCCCTGCGTTGCTTGTTACAGGAACTGACTGTGGTAGAGACAGTGATGTGTCAACGTCTGCGCGCCGTCTCCGGGGGCAACGTATCGGGGTGCGGGGGCCGCGGGGGGCAGGACGCGCACTCCGTGCTGCTCGCTGCACTGATCTGTGCCGCGCACTGTCTACAGTGCAGGTTAGTTGTAGTTGTACAGACAACGTGTCGGGGTGAAGGGTCGGCGGGGGGTAGGACGCGCACTTCGTGCTGCTCGCTGCACTGATCTGTGCCGCGCACTGTCTACAGTGCAGGTTAGTTGTAGTTGTACAGACAACGTGTCGGGGTGAAGGGTCGGCGGGGGGTAGGACGCGCACTTCGTGCTGCTCGCTGCACTGATTTGTGCCGCGCACTGTTTGCAGTGCGTGTGAGTTGTAGTAGTAGAGACAACGTGTCGGGGTGCGGGGGCCGCGGGGAGCAGGACGCGCGCTCCGGGCTTTTCGCTGCACTGATCTGTGCCGCGCACTGTTTGCAGTGCGTGTGAGTTGTAGTAGTAGAGACAACGTGTCGGGGTGCGGGGGCCGCGGGGAGCAGGACGCGCGCTCCGGGCTGTTCGCTGCACTGATCTGTGCCGCGCATTGTCTACAGTGCAGGTGAACTATATCAACTAACAGTAGGGACAACGTGTTGGGATGCAAGCAAGATAGTAAATTCATTTAATCTGAGGTGCTCCAAACCGGGATCTCATCATATTTATTTTTCTTCTCCGTTTCTATGCCGCAATGATATTGTGTTAATTTATCTGTTTTTGATGGTTAGGAAAGATACAAAAATTAATTTTTAATACACCTGCTCAAAATATGATAGATTACGTGCCTGTTAAGCGTACGTAAAATTATATATTTCACACTAGTGTTTTATTATTTTACTACTAACGCCATCTAGGGGAAGCCGACATCATTTAATAAGCAGTGTGTAAACCTTATTTTAGTTGTCGTTTTATTGGTATTTCCGGATGCACTAAAATTTGTTTAGGATGAGAATTTTCAAACTTTATATTATTATTAAATATATTATATATGCTAAATTGTAAAAGATGCTTAAAAATTCAAAACATTCAGTTGTATCTTAAAACGTATTATTAAAAAGATTTTAGAAAGAGACATTGGTCTTTGTAGTGTAGATTGGCGTCAACCACATACTGCGTTTTCTTATGTCGTTTGTATTTGTATATCGTTTTGATTTGCAACAAAATTGCTTTTATTTTATTGTTTCGTGTAATTTTTCGCAGGTCTGTGTCTCGTCGCAAAAATTCGGTCGTGACTCAAAATATTAATCATTTCGCACTAGAATTAAAATGTACTATATTGTGATAGTTGATACGATGTACGTTAACATTGTGTGTGTTGTCAGGCCGGCGTCGGTGATGTCGGCGGTGGGCGGCGCGCGCGCATCGTTCCTGCAGCGCGACAAGCTCTACAAGCAGCGGGTGAAGCAGCTCACTAAGCTGAACCCGCAACCGGTACCTACACTCATTTATTTATATACCAAGTACACTCCATATATACAGGTGTAAATAGACTGCGAAACCACGTGCACTGCTGATTATACTGAACTACTTTACCAAACAAACATACCCGCGCAAATTAAAATTTCCAGGTTCTTAAAGTTGGTTTGGAGAGTAGATTTTTGTTTTCAAAGCTGTTCAGTATGATCAGAAAACTATGTGTTTTAATTAAAATATAACTGTAAATTTACAACCGGTATAGCTAAGAAGCCGAAAACTAAATGTTTAAGCTTTTATTAATAAATAGAGTTTGGGTTTGAGTAACGAACTAGATATAACAGCAGGCAATATAAAAAAATATCAGGACGACTCTGTTGAGGTGAGCCGTTTGTTAACACCATGAATTCTCCTCAAATTTCAATAAATTATATAGTTGTTTCATCCTTACGCGAGGCTTAGACCATTTAACACGGGACCTGGCAAAGCGCGATTCTTAGTACTGAAATTATTCTGCCGTTTTCCACGGGAGGGGAGGTAATAACGCACACTCCTGCGAAAAATTGATATGTCACACTAAATCGAAAGCTGCAACACAAACACAAAACGCGCACACAAGCAAACTTACATGAGTCCCGTGTTATATGGTCTAAGCGCCGAAGTCTGGCAACAAAAAGTTACTCTAGTATGAAACATTAGAAGTTGCGACCAAAACGAACAGTGCTGATTTTTAGCAAGCCCCTCGAGCCCGACTTCACAACAAAATGTCACCTAAAATGTGTCGCATATTTCCAGTTCGTAGTCCGCGGTCACCACCTGCAGCTGCAAGCGTTGACGTCAGTAGCGCACTGCCATCTCTGCGACCTGGTCATCTGGGGCCTCGCGCCGCAAGCCGCCGTCTGCACCGGTGTGTTATATTATTAAAATAAATACATATAAAAGAATACCTTACAAAATTAGTAAAACATGGTGTACTTCAAGGAAGTATTCTAGGACCACTATTATTTCTACTATATATCAATGATCTTATACTGTTTGTAAATAGAGTGCTATCCTATCTTTAAATGAAACCAAAAACTCTTGTGATCATACTGAACCATTTTCCCAAAGGAACATACCCAAATGAACAACGTTGTTCTCCTCCCCAAAGGTACCTGTTGTAAATTTTGTATGGGCAGATCCATATTTTTTTTCATTGGCGCGTGTATGTTTCAAATTTTCAATCAATGGGGAAGTTATTTAGTATGGTCACGAGAGTATGTCGTTTCATTTGAAGACCTATTTACATGCGCCATGTTTAAAAGAATACCTTAGAATTAGTTGACCATGGTGTACCTCGAGGAAGTATCAGAGAGCCACTTCTATTCTTACTATACTATACATCAATGATCTTTATTTTTATTACCACATCTCGCAAAATTATTATATTCGGGGATGAGTCTTCACTTATTATAAATCGCAACCTATAACTACGAGAAGAGAGTATTCATGAAATATCAAGGAAATCATGCACTGGTTCGATAAAATTACAAGCTTCTTGTGAATCTATAGGTAGAAAAATGCACTAAATGCGAGCAGTTTCCACACCCACAATCAAAACCTAGGGATATAGAACATGCATACATAATGTTTACCATATGAGTAGGCAGAGACTACAAATCTACATCTGCTACGATCCTGACACGATTTTTTGCCTGTTCCACATCCATTAATATGGTAATTTTTCGCTTTTAACGTGATCCTTCTCCAGGAAAGTCACTAATTTGCATACGTCCTACGCCGGTCCGGGCGTGCTTTAACTTCGACTTGCACACCATATATTTCTTTCGTCACTCTTATCCATCCTCTATATACTTCCAAACTACCGAAGCATTACCTTTTTCAATTCTTACTCATTACATTGTGCCGGTTAAAGTGGCCGGCAAAAGAAATTAAATAGGCCAACGTCTACAAATAAAATTTACTTAAAGAGAATCTCAGGGTATGAAATTAAATGCAAATTTCTGTTCTAGAAAACTAATGTCAAATATATTATTACGTTCATAATCGTTAAGGGGAATACTATTTAATATGTAATAATTATATAAACATGTAACAAAATAACGTTACAACACCTTTTTCCAGGCCGCAATTATCCATATCAAACGAATATCTATAACCCAACAGATTGCAACCTCCGCGTGCACCGCGCCTGCGCCAGAGCTATAGAGGAGCCTTGTTGTCTGGACGGAGAACATCACAACAACAGGATCTCCCGGTTCATGGAGCGAATACATCACAACAATCAGTTACAAGGTACCTACCGCCGCGACACTAGACACTCGGGATATCGTACGTACAGAGTGCACCCCGCGTGTTATACATAAATAAGAAAAAGAATAATGTAGTTGGTTGGCAGTTTGAGAATTGCCGAAGGTATTTTTGGTGAGAGTTTTAAAATGGATCTACCTATATTTTTAACTTGTTTTGTGTAACCGACATGTATAATGCGTTTGAATATCTATTTTTAATACACCTTCTCAAAATATGATATGAGCCTGTTTAGCGTGCGGAAAAATAACATATTTCGGACTAGTGCTTTATTTTTTTACTACTAACGCCATCTAGGGGAAACCGGCGACATCATTTAGTACGCAGTGTGTAAACCTTGTTTTACTTGTCGTTTTGTTGGTATTTCTGGAAGTAATGGGAAACATTAAAAACTGTTTAGGGTGAGTATTTTCAATTTTTTATATTATTATTAAACATATTATTATTATTATTATTATGTAGGTACACTTTTATTATTATTATTGTTTATACACAGGCAGCTGAAAGCTGATGTTGTGTATATCACTGCACTTTAGTCTTTATAAAAATGTCTAATTTATTTTTGAATGAGTTCACTGTGGTTGCACTAATTACAGCTTCAGGTAGACTGTTCCACCCGGTAACCACACGGTTAGGCAGAAAGTGTCGACGGGGGTTGCTTGCACATTTTGATCCAACGATTTTAAGTGAGTGACCTCTGAGGTGCTGGTTTTTGTTCATTTTAAAAAGGCTGTCAAGTTCTTGAACATCATAGCACCCAGTCAGTATCTTATATGTCTCTATAAGGTCACCGCGTTGTCTGCGTTGTTGCAGCGTGGTAAGACCAAGTTCTTTCAATCGCTGTTCGTATGGTTTGTCATGTAAACCTACAACCATTTTGGTAGCTCTTCTTTGAACCTTCTCTAACATGACAATGTCTTTTCGAAAATAGGGACTCCAAATTTGAAAGCCATATTCAAGCAGTGGGCGTATATATGATTTATAGATTGTTAAAAATAAAGCCTTGTCGATGTAATTAAATGTTTTTCTTATCATATATGTTACAGAGTTAGCCTTCTTGGTTAGTTGAAGAACGTGAGCATCCCATTTCAGATTGTCTGTTATTGTGACTCCCAGATCTCTCTGTGTTGTAACTGTTTTTAGGGGTTCTGAGTCAACTGTGTATGGTAAATATGGGTTGTTTTTCCCAACATGTAAGACAGTACATTTCCCAGAATTTAAAGTTAGAAGCCAGTCTTTGGTCCACTGAGTTATCCGATTCAGATCATCTTGAATCATCTGGTGGGATATTAGCGGGTTTCCCATTATTTTGGTGTCATCAGCGAATAAGGACAATTCAGATCTTATAACGTCCTTTAGGTCCGTCAAAAATATTCCAAATAGGATTGGTCCTAATACAGATCCTTGAGGAACACCGCTGTAAACATTGAAGTAGTTGGAAAGCTCTTCTCCTACTCTGACTTTGAATGTTCGTGCACTAAGGAAGTCCTCTATCCACAGAAGAAGTTTTCCCCGAATTCCAAAATGTTCTAACTTTGCAATTAATCGTTTTATGGGGACGCGGTCAAATGCTTTCTCATAATCTAGATAAATTATGTCTGTAGGTTCATGCTTATCCCAATTCTTTGTCCAAAAGTTTACGCAAGACAACAGGTTAGTAACTATGGATCTTCGAGGCACAAATCCGTGTTGTTCAGCAATAATGATCTGTTCCTTGGACAAAAATTCTCTTATTTGTTTAGCAATAATTTTTTCCATTACTTTGCATGGTATGCATGTTAAGCAAACTGGTCGATAGTGAGCCGGGTCGAGCTTATCTCCTTTTTTGTAAATGGGGGTAACCATTGCCTCTTTCCAATCTTGCGGTAATTTCCCATCTTTAAAAGACAGACTCATGATGTGAGCAAGTTGCCCGCATACCACACGGTTACATCTTTTCAGTAGGATTGACGGTATTCCATCAGGGCCCATTGCTGTGTCATCATTCAGGGTATTCAATGCTCTTGCTACGGCTTCAGGTGTAAAGTCAATCTGCTCAAGTGAGTTTGCCACAGCAGGACTGCCAATGTTTGGTAAAGGTTGGTTGATAGGTTCTTTCACAAAGGACTTTTCAAATTGTTTGCCAAAAATATTAGCAACTTCTTTATTGTCAGTAGTTATTCTCTGAGTTAGGCTATCTCTTAATGCTGGTGGAATAGAAACTTTCGAGTTCAAATGTTGACGCATATATGCATAAAAGCATTTCGGACCAGCTCCAACAATAGTTCTTTCAAAATTAATTCTGGATTTTCTTACTTCTCCAATAATTTTATTGTTTAGCTTCCTATACTTCTCGTATGATTCTTTTGTTTTACATAATTGATACAATTTCCATTTCTGTAGCTTTTCTCGAGTCAGTTTTATTATCTGTGGTCAAATCCATGGTTTTTTTATATTTTTCTTTTTATTAGCTCTTGTAAGTGGTATGTTTCCTTTAATAACCTTATGAATGCCTGTCTTAAAGTCCATCCACGTCTTATCGGGATTAATATGGTGTATGGAATTTAAATTGTGTTCTAGTAGCCGGGAAGTTATAATTTCATAATTAGCACTGTAGAAGTTTCTTCGGTGTTTTTTCTCAACAATGTTGAGTATTTGATCATTCTGGATTTGTAGTGTCCCAAAAAGGACCATGTGGTCACTTTTACCTATTTGAGGATAATGTATTATTTTAGTACACAAGTTGTCATCACTGCAAAGAATAAGATCAAGTAATGACTCTTCGTTATTTCGCTTTCTCGTTATTTCTGTCACCAACAGTTTCAGTAATCATTTCTATAAAATTTTCATGAAGTGCATTATAACCATCTAATTTCTGTAATGGCCATTCAATGTCAGGAAGATTAAAATCTTCAGCAATTAGTAAATTCCCATTCTCTTCAGCAGCCTTTTTAATTGTTTCAATTAGCAACTTATCACTTTCTTTTAGGTCATAGTGGGTAGGGCGATAAACACCTCCAATAACAATTTCAAATTTACCATATTTAATATTTAACCACAATGCTTCTACATTCATTTTGTTGTTAAGAGTAGGATGTAAGCTTGCGTTGATAATAATAGCCTGATGTCTCTGGGCTACATAGATAGCTACTCCTCCAGCACCTTTGCCACTTTTGCCAGGTGGTCTATCAAGTCTATAAAGCGTATACCCCTTAATAGCTACCAATGTATCCAAAATATCAGGTTTTAAATGTGTTTCTGTAATAATTATAAATGTAGGTCGCAACCTATCAATTTCCAATAGCAATAAATCTCTTTTAGCCATAATCGATGCCAGGTTTGTATAAAACAGAGTAAGCTCAGTTAGACCATTTTTTGCTACTTTTTTTGGTCTTGATTTATTTGTACTATCGATGGTCTGTTATTTACATACTTTATAGAGATGTCTTCCTCACCTTGCTCAATCCTCTGTCTCAATTCCAACCGCAAACTCTTTAGGTACTCACGCTGATATGGAGTAAGGTCATTTTTGGCAGTGACACCCGTGCGTAGCTTTTTACCGTTTTTCAGTATGTGAAGAGCGGCTTCTTTGTTCCTCATCACCACTTTCAGAGGACTTATTAAATTGTAAAAGATGTTTAAAAAATTCAAAACGATTTTAGACGTCATAATTTATATTCTATTGTATCTATCTTAGAACTTATTACCAAAAATATTTAGAAAGAGACATTGGTCTTTGTAGTGTTGATTGTTGCCAACCAGACACTGCGTTTCCTTCTACGACAAGTAAAACAAGGTTTTTATATAAGGCCTACATGCTTTCTAAATGATGTTGCCGGTTTTCCCTAGATGGCGTTAGTAGTAAAAACAAAAAACACTAGTTTGAAATATGTAATTTTGCGCACGCTAAACAGGTATGTAATCTATCATATTTTGAGCAGGTGTATTAAAAATTTAATACATAATCTCGATCACGCCTTGTGGAATTAGACGCGTTGACTAATTCCACGACAACCCTAATGCTAATCTGTTCATCATCCATCCATCCATCAGCCTGTGCTCTTCCACTGCTGGACATAACTTTCCCAAATTACGCCACTCTTGGCGGTTTCTAACATGCTAATCTGTAATAAATAAATATTGAAATATAATAAAAATGAAATTAATGTTAATTATGAAATGTGTTTAATTACAGCACAAGACTCACACGAGAAGAAGTCGAGGAAGTCGTCGGGCACCGCCAACTTTCTCAACAGTGAGTTCTATTTTGTTACTTTAAGACGACAAAGGTTTAATTTAAGACAACGCTAAAACTCACATACAATAATAGATAAGATTCTGAAAAAAAAAGTTATAAATAAGGCCTTTTCCAAGACGATAATAAATCTCAAAACGGGATAGAAAAAAATTCGCTACATCGTAAAATAATGCAAAGTGAAGGCTGTTTTTTCAGTTCAAAACAGTGGTCCGTCCAAACTAATAAAGTAAAAATTACCATAAGAAGAAAGAAAGAAAAGAAAGAAAGAAAAATAGATTTATTGCAAAAACGGTTGCGTTGCAAAATAAATACAAACATTTAAATACACTGCACATAGTTATAATACAAATTTACCAGGGGTCCCCGAACTCAGCTGGGCTAGTAACTTGGGGTACCAGAAATTATTTGTGTAGAAAAGTTACTTATTTTGTTATATATAAAACAGAATTATTCTAAAACAAAGTGAAATTTACAAGAAAAAAGAAATAAAGTTAGTACAAAATTAAATTAAATACCTAACACAGAGAGAAAAAAGGAATACATTGAAACCAAGATTATATACTTAATTAAAAGAACATGCCAAACAAACATTTGTAGTATTTAACATCTAGTTAATTATAAATTTATTGACAGCGAATGAAAGTAGTAATTTTTCAGTGTCCTCATAATTAACAGTTTTAAGCCAGTTTGCCACCTTGATTTTAGCTTCATTAACAGAACATGCCTTAATGTCACAAAACTTGAGTATGTTATTGTAAATTCGATAACTAATAAATGTGCCAAACCTGCTAGCAAAAGCTGTATTGGTTTTAGGAGGCTGTACTCTAAACACTCGTTTATTCAATAAGTTGTTATACTCAGCTGAACTGATAATATTTCGATGGGTATTTATACAAATTTTATGAATGAATAATTGTCGTACGGTAAGTACCTGAGCGTTTGTGTACAAATGTACACAAATGTCTAATGACGTTGTACCTAAACATTTTTTATGATTTAATTACAAATCTATAGTTTTAAGATTTTTTCCTATTTTACGGTTTACGGTATTAGACGGTATTACTTGCCTTCTTAGTTCTAGATCATAAATTTTGATTCCCCTGAGAGTGTCGACACTGTTTTTTGCGGCATAAACGGCCGTATCTTATTTTTTACGTTAACTTAGAAGTTTGATTTTTTCACAACTTCAAGGGACTGTAGACTTGAGTATATGGTTTTAATTTCAAATCGATACCTCCACGCGTTCCCGAAATATAGGGTCTGGACAGACAGACAGACGGACAACAAAGTGATCCTATAAGGGTTCCGTTTTTATCTGTTGAGGTACAGAACCCTCAAAACAGCAATATCCAACCTTTTCTTGATTCACTGCACGCACTTTTTCAGATATGTTTATCTCTTTCGTTATGCGATGGTCAAACACAAGATTGTGAGCTGTCTATGGAATGTTTTTGTAATATGTTGGCCTGAGTACATTTACATTATGGAAGGAGGAAGCCCAAGAGAACATTCATGGATCAAGTGAAAGAGTGAAAGAGAAAGTAAATGTCGTGTCGTATCAAGAAGTCAAAGAGAAGGCAGAGTGCACAAGTGAATGGAGAAGAAATTGTGAATGAATGAACATTGACATTATCTAACCTTTTCCCTATCTAGCCAACATTTTGTTTTTCCTGACACACGTTTTGGTCACGCCCGCAGCCGAGTTGCTGCGCTCATGACGACCGTCCGTAAAAAGTCGTCTCAATACGACTTTCGTTGTACAATAAAACCTATAATTTTGAGTCCTTTGCTGCTTGCTCGACCGACGTGGCTGAGCCACGGCTGTAATACATTCTGATGCGTCTTGTTCCTCCTCAGTGGAACGCAGTATGCGGAAGGTGGAAGACGAGACGACGTGGGAGCACGCCGTGCCAGCCGCCGCTCTAGGTAAGTGATATACCATTAAGTGATACACCATGAAGTGATATACCATGAAGTGATATACCATGAAGTTATTATCGAGCTAAATCTGAAGGTACAACGCGAAAAATTCATTTTTACCAGGTTGTAAGGTTATTTCAATTTTAAATCCCTGAAATAGGAAAGAAATTAATTTATGTTCCATATAATTTTGGTCGAGTTGATATTGTATGAAGCAGTTGATTTCTATTTTGCGATTTTAGGGTTGGCGCAATAGTAAAAGTTGTTCTATAGATTAATATAAATTACTCGACTCTCACTTAATATTTTACACAACTTTTACTATTGAACCAAATCTGAAATCGCGAATAAATAAATAAGGTGTTCCATACATGAATGTAACACCTCCTGAACGAAAATGATTAAGAACATCCGAATTTCTTCCCTATTTCAGATATTTTATTTTTTATTTATTTCGCGTATTGTACCACCTAGGTGACTTTTCAGGAAGTAGCCATAAGCGATGAAATTAGAGTTCTTCCTCAAAATACCGATCTGTGCCTTTAGATGAGGGCTCTATTTAGTAATTGTGATTATTACTTTTTTGGCATACATTGTAACATTTCAGGAGTTTTCTTCAAATGTTGAAGCGTCGTGATCAAACGCTTACATGTCAGTTTCCTACACAAAGCGATGTTTTTAAGTGTTAAGTATATCCACCAATAGGTAACTCTTTGAGGCAAGGTAATCAATGGTTTGTTCTACAATAACTTCAACAACGAACACCGATCCACGTCAAAACCTTTCTGCATTATACCCTCCGCCTATACATAGATATGTTCCTTCCCCACATGTCTATCCGCACACATATTGATTGTAGTGACGAAGCGCAAAGTTACGAGCGGTTTTTTCTCCTTTTTATACTATGTTCACTGGTTTACCATAGTAAAACAGATAAACAAAGTAAAAATGTCTCTTTGTATAAGTGAACTTAAAGTTCTGTGGGAACATTACAACTGCCTGATTCGTCGTCTAAGTGTCGCTTAGCGATATATTCTTAATTTGAAAACTAAGCCTTTAAATTTTTTTTTTGTTTGAAAAACTTTTGTACTTGTCCACTTATTTGTATTATTTCACTTACCGGTTTCGCTGTTATAGCATTATCAAAGGTTTTTTGGTTTTTTGTGTACAATACCAAAAAACCTTTGATAATGCTATAACAGCGAAACCGGTAAGGGAAATAATATAAATAAGTGGACAAGTACAAGTGTTTTTCAATCAAAAATGTATCAAAAGTTCCACCAAGTGCCAACAATCACAAGCATCAACTCCTTTAAAATTAGCTTATTAAAATTTGAAGCTAAAGTGCCCTTAGGAGCTGTTTAGATGGTTGAACTACATCCGCTGGTTCCAATCTAGTTGGGTTTTTTATGAAGGTCTGGTAAGTATTTTTTAATTTTTAACTCCTAGTTACGATACAAGATTGTGTTTCACTGGTTTTGGGTTTGTCGTTGTTGCCAATTTTGTACCTGTTAGTTCCTAAACCAAGTAAAACAAGTCCAAAAAATGCGATACTCTAAAATCATGTAACATACCCGTTCAATTTCTGTTGTCGTCTATTTGAATAAAATAAACCATTATATCCCTGTCGACCACCTTGTAGTTTTTGTCCCAATAAATACTAGAGTTTAATCTAAATTACTTAACCAACAACATTACAAGTTAATGATTGGTACAAAACTAAAAACCATTTCGAGATATGGGCCTTCTGAGCATCATATTTTTTTTTTCAGAATTAAATCGTGATTAAATGAAGAGATATTAAAAAAAACTAAAAATGTGCTAAACACAGGATTTTAAAAACAATTTCCTTTGCCATTAAGTTAATTTTGTTTTAAAAAAAATCAACTGTCATATCATGTGACAGTGGACATAAACATGCCAAGCTTTTTTTTAATAATCGATTGACAATGAACATCGACTTTTGAAATCCTCAGATGCGACTTACGTCCTTTTAGAATGAGTGAATAAGAAAACTATAAATTATGCGGGAAAATGTAAAATAAAACAAAATAAAAAAATACATAAGCTTCTTTTTTACGCAACCTTTCAATATATATATTAAAAACAAATGGTTGACTATCAGAATCAGAATCAGAATCAGAATCAGAATGCTTTATTTGTGAACATAGGTTTACAGTACATCAAAGTGATACATGCTTAGGTGGTAAATAATATGTTTGTTTGGACGCTATGATCTACCGCAATGGTATACAAATATTTTATGATAAGTATTAAACGAACAAAGATATTCATGCACATGCAAAATTTCTAATCTAAATATGTGTTATCAAAGGTATCAAATATGAACATTATTAAAATCAGGATACATTATTAAATCAAAATAGTTTTATCATTTAAGAACTGATCAACACTATAATAACATTTTAGTATAAGTAGGTAAAATAGTTTGTTTTTAAATTGTGTAAAATTTAGATCTTTAATATAGTTGGGAATTTTATTGAAGATTTTGGGAGCCATACAATATAAACTTTTGTGCATTAAGCTAGTATTTGAACATCTTAAACATAATTGATGTCTGTATTGCACCCTAACATCCGTGTGGTGACTGTCGGAGAATTTAACAAATAGTTCGGGATTTGTCTTTACAAAAACTGCAACTTCATAAATGTAAAGAGAAGGCATGGTAAGTATTTTAAGGGATCTGAATGATGGTTCGCAGCTGTCTGTTTGTTTTAGGCCACACATTGATCGTATGCACCTTTTTTGAGCTTTAAAGACAGTTTTCTTTTCTGTGGAAAAGCCCCAAAATATAATTCCGTATCGCAAAATAGATGCAACAAGCCCATGGTAAGCGGTTAACACGACTTCTTTGCTTACAATATGGGAAAGCTTATATAAAAGGTATGCTGATTTACCTAATCTGTTACACACTTCTGTTGACTGAGCCTTCCATGTCAGGTGATTGTCAATTAATAAACCTAAAAATCTTGTGACTTTGACTTCATCGACTATTTTTCCATTGTAATTTACATTCAGATTTGGCGTTTTATTAGCACGTTGGTAAAAAGTCATAGATTTTGTTTTCTCAAGATTTGCAATTAATTTATTTTCATCAAGCCAAACAAAAATGAAATGTTGTCGATTGTTACAACCCTAAATTGCATAATTACAACCATGACATCACATTCGGTTTCGGTATAATTTTTGAATATTTCGGTCAAAGCGTTTTCTAAAATACCTATTTAACTTTTAATATCAATCAAATAGCTATCAATCGACGATGATAATATTGATAAATGAATCAGTCTGTGTGCGGTCAGCCAGTGAAGTGACACAAACTTGCACGTTTCCACACGAGCGGACTTCTGTTTGTGTGTGACAGGTGACAGTCCTGTTGTGTTCTCTCTATACAATATTATTGTATTATTCTGATTGTACTCTGCTTGTTCCACACGTGAATGGGGTTCGGTCTTTGAAATGTCATTTCTGATGTAAACTACAGATAATTAAAAAAAAGCACTAAACAGATTTGATTATGTTTTCACTATCTTATAAATAGCCTTCTAGCTGGTTTCCCGGGATCGTCACTAGCAACTAATGGATCTCTATATAAACTATATAAAAAGAACATCACAGTATCTAATACCACGCCTTATAAACAATCTACCAATTACCATCAAAAGTAAAATTCAGGACAAAAATATAAAAGAGGTTTTAAAAGAATACTTTATTGAAAAGTTGTAATCTAAAAAACTAAAATCAAATACTGTATAGTAGTTATGAAAAAGTTAAAGTGAGCGATATCATCACGGTTTCTGTGGTAAGTATATTGTAGCATAATTGACTGATTGCGTTTTATTCATTTATTTATTTTTCTCTGTGTGTGCTCGCTATGCGCCACAATGATTATTTTGTTGCCACGGAAGGAAGACCAATATTGGCTACTTTGGTTACACAAAGACAGAAAAACCTTCTGTTACACAGAGAGAGAAAAAGCCTGCGTGATTTCGTCTGTCAAACGCTGAGTACCTAGCAGCGCTGATTCGTGGTTATACCTATTTTAATGCTCTTGATCTTTATTGCGTAAGGTGGTTTATTTAGGTAAATTAAATAAGTGTTAAAGTTTTTGTACCTTAGTTAGCGCACTGGATATTGGCTAAATTCTTTGTATAATTTATTGCTTAAGTTGGTTTATTTGAGTGACAAGTGCTTAAGTTTTTAGTACCTTAGTTAGCACACTAGTCATTGGCTAAATTCTTTGTATACTAATTTATTGCATAGGTTGGTTTATTTGAGTAAATTAAATAAATGTAAAGATTTTGTACCTTAGTTTGCACAATTTTATGGTTATTGTATAATTTTATTGCTTATGTTGGTTTATTTGAGTAAATTAAATAGGTGTTAAAGTTTTTGTACTTTAGTTAGCACACTGGTTATTGGCTAATTTCTCTGTATAACGTATTGTGATGCTGGGATAGATCACATGTGATCTTACAGCAGCACTGGTCCATTTAAATATTTAATGTAAAGTTAATAAATTAAAAAAAAAAAAAAATATGGATCTCCGCTCGATTCTCTATTTAATTAATCGACAATAAAGTCGATTCTGATGGCTCTATTTAGTGCTATCAAAACTGAATTTTCTTAAATAATATAGGTATACAAAATTGTTCTTTAGTGTTAACAACAGAATTTAAGTTTTGACAGCACTAAAAATAAAATTAAACCCTTCAGAATCGTCTTTAATATTACGTTTTTTATCGTTTATTCTTCCTTCGCTAGCACTTCTACAACAGCAACTGTAACATGGTAGACCATATGGAGCTCTGACAGCTCGATATACACTGTCTGTCCCTCTTTAGTTAGATCAACAGAGTGAGACAGAGCACTGTATCGAGCGCTATCGAGCTCGATATGGTTTGCTATGCTAGAGGTGCAATCAAGAAGTACGCTCAAGGTGGTCGAACCAAACCTCGGTGCAAAATGCACGTCATAACATATGCAAAAATTGCGTTTTAAAGCAATTAGCGAAAATTTATTACCAATAATATTTGTTTTATTTTAATTCAATTTATTTTTTTGTTGGAATAACTTAAACCTTTATTGATTATTATTAAAAATAAAATAAACCTAATCTATCTACATAAAGAAATAATAATAATCTAAAATAAATAAACCACCTATACTAAATGTATGTATATATACAAATTAAAAATAACTTAAATTAAATAAAACATTTGTTCGAGTTGGTCGCCATTGGGGAGGGTACCCAAGAGGCTGGCAGCATTACCTCGTTGGATCGCCAGACTAATCCTCTGATCGAGGTAGCCTCCAGCCCTTGGGTCACCAGAGGCGTCGACCAGGCGCGACGACAGTAAACCAATAATAGGGTTTTCGCATTAAAATTATGTTATTTCATACCTTACATTTTGATTACATTCGACTACAACGATAAATACGCCTGTAAGTTTGTTAATCGAATGCAATCAAAATGTAAATCATAAAGTGATAGAATTTAAATGTGAAAACTTAATTATTACTAATTAATTTTTAAACACATTATTCAAAAGTAAGGAAAACAATATTATGATGTGCATTTTGCACCGGGATTCGGTTCGCGTTACAAATCAATCAATACGACGTCATCTTCTCATAAAGATTTACTATTGCATAGTTATATTACAATATCATATTGTCATTCATTGTTATGATTAAACATCATTACGACATGAAACCCCGAGGGGTCGCCAGAGATGTTTCCGAGTATGAACTCTTAGTAGACGCAACTTACATTTCATACTCGTCCATTTACGTTCCAGTATTTTGGGTAGGGCTGCCATACGTTCCGGTTCACCGGGAAATGTCCCGTTTTTAAGTGTTTAAGGTGTCCCGGTCAGGACGTCAGTTGTCCCGGTTTGTCGATTAAATAATAGTAGGTAGGTAAGTAAGTATATTCTGCATGGTTGTAACGTAGCTGAAAGGAAGAACTGATCACCGTATTTTGGGTACAAAATTTGATCTATAGCTTTGTGTCCCTTGGCAACTACATCAATGCTTGGCAAGCACGCAGACTGAACACCAATGCACCCTTAAGAGATTTGAATTCGTGACCTCTGGATTAGTTGGCCATTATCTTTCGTTGCTGGCAAACTTACGTTAAATTATAAATTTGTAGTTATTTTAATAACGGGGAATTGTTTGTTATTTATTGTTGAATTGTTGCGCTTGTATGCAAATAAAAAAAGCAAATCTAATAATTATCAAATTTATAGGAAAACATGTTATAACTCGTACGGATAAAGAAACAATCTGAAAATTGCGGCCGGTGCTTAGAGTAGCGTCAGCAAAAGAAGTCAAGCGGCAGCCAAACAATATTTCACTAATTAATTTTGAATATATTTTAGGAAGTATATAGAGTGCTGCTAGCAACTGTTTATTTTATTAAATAAATTTTAAAATAGTTAAAATTATGCCGAGAACATTTATTTATTGTACTTTATTCTGTACTGGTTTTTCTGTTTGCAATGAAGAATTTAAAAAATATCTCTACAGGCAAAGACAGCGTGAATGCTAATTCAAACTGATCATTTTTTTTGTACGTAGTACCATGCTGTGCGAGTATACACAGAGCGACGACGTGAGCGAGATAGCATGAGACCGGTCGCCATTGACAGATTGTTTCTTTATCCGCACGGGTTATACGAGTACATAGTTCATTATGATTATGCATGCTTGTTTATATTTTGAATTTGTAATTGCGTTTGTAGCACTCGGTGAAACTGAAAACACATTTTGCACTTGTATTAGTCTCACTATTCATTTTATAATTCTTTCCCAACCGGTTACGAATATTACACCATTTTCAAGAAGGGGATATATACTGAATTTAAGGTTTTGGCCATAATTGCAACCCACCCGGATTAGAGCAAAAATTAAAAAAAGTACCGATAAATTTGGGAAAGGCCTATGTCCAGCAGTGGACGAACACAGGCTGATGGATGGATGGATGGATCGATAACCGATAAATTGACCGACATAAATAGCGATAGCCCATAAGGCACCCTTTTGAATTCTGTACCGTTATTTAACCATTTTCCCGTTTCGGTATCGATATAAAGACGATTCCATGCGTGATGGGTAAAAAAGGGATAAGTGAGGGGTGAGACGGGAGTACGCTGCGCATCACACCCGTTCGCCGCCGCCGCCGGTCGCTCAATCGGTTATAATCGGTTATGAGCGGTTAATTTTCTGTAGCCGTTACTTTTTTGTAAGGCGGTGGTGGCGACTCAAAATAAACCCAAATTCCCAACCGGTTATAAGCGGTTAAATTTCTGTGTACATTGTTTTTATCGTAATTTAAGGGTTATTCAATCCTTGGATTAGAGTAGCTAGTCTTAATGATTCGACAAGAGCACGGCCCGCTCACGTTCTCACGATCCCGTTGGAATTTCCTTAAATCCCTTCTGTGTCCGTCAGAATTTGTATGTCATATAAGAAATTTACACTCTAAATTTAATATTCCTAAGTCCAACTATTGAGAAATAGATCAGTCAGTCAGGGTATTTATTTATATATAGATTGATGAATGTGGAAGAAGTAAAGTGTGCCAGGATCGTGGCAGACCAGTATCTGCCCACCGTCAGGCGAAGTGATCGATAGTGCAACTAATCAATATGCACACGTCCGAATGATCCCTGTGAGTCGCCCTCGGCGCGGGTCAAGTTACACTGGTGTACAGCGAGCTACTTGGGGTGCCTATTGTAACATGAAACGGTATGAGACAAACCAGGCAACACAAGGGCCCTTTCTAGGGTTTCGTTAAAAAAATTAACCGCTTTCTATCATCTTATACTATCAGTTACCACGTACTGAAGGTGAAGGAAAAAACACATAAATATACCAGAGGGGTAGGCTGAGACTACAGACTTCCATCTGCTACGATCCTCACACACCTCTTTCGCTACATCCATCAATCTAGTCATACAAGCTCTTCTATTCCGGGTACATTTTACTTTACCCTTGTTCAGTATGTCGCCTATTTGGTCGGTGAGCTTTACCTTCCACTTGTGCAGCATAAATTTCTTTGGCTGCTCTACTTTTGGTAATTCTCTCTATATGCCCAAACCACCGAACAAACAAAACACTGTGAGGAAAACGTGCATGCTCTATAAAAGCGTGTATTTGTGCCCGAAGTACGGCGACAGGGCTCACCATCTGTTCTGTGGGTTCACCCCTTATCACATTGGGAGGCTAAAATCGTCAGGGAAAAGAGGCTGTACACAGGTGTCGACTGTTCCACTGTGTGCGGTTTTCGAAGAAGTGGTTTTACAAACAACGTTGACGGATCCCCTCCATTAAATTTAAACTTGCACGTTCAGAAATGTCATTTCCTAAACACATTGAAACTTTAGTGGTTTTAGAAACGAGAAATGCTGATAGTTTTATACATTTCGGTCAAGTAGGTATTAGATGTTTGTATGGAGCGGCCTCGTGCCTCCTGGACCGACGACCTGAAGGACGTTGCAGGTGGCGGATAGATGAGAAGTACGAAAGACCTATGTTCAGCAGTGGACGAACACAGGCTGATGGATGGATGGAACGGCAGATTTTTTCGCGATATCCGGCTTGGTTCTATAGTTATTTTTTTTGTATGGACGAGTAATGTACCAAGTTTCCTTTTTTAAAACCACTCAGATTTCACTATACACCTACACTACATACTGTACCAAGAAAACTCCCATGTTATTTGTTCTTCTGGCCACCGTAGTTACTACTTGTCGTCTATAAATAGGTTTTTATTGTTGTGCGGAACTCTGACTCCAACAGCTTTCACATGTCGTAGGCATTCTAGGTATTTGCAAATATCTTCACGCTTTAGTCGAAATAGCAGATGAAATAAGAGGTTCTTTATTATTATGTTAGAATTGTGATACTTTCAAATTTACATACTTTGGAAGATAATGTCATTTTATTTATTGACTGTTATTAAAAGTATTTCTCTGATAAAGTTATGATTTTAATAAAATTCGGCTACAGTAATTTGATAAAAAAACGAGAGCTGTGATTCATCTTTGTTTACTTTTTTTTTAATGTTGAACTTTTAATTGCTCTTAAAGTTTATGATTAGTTGGCCCGATTATGTGTAATACAAAAACGGTATCCTAAATTAATGTAAAAATAAACCTTTTTGGAATGCAAGTACAAGATAGGTAAAGTATATAATTTGTTCATTATTGTATTAAAAAATTTAAGACGGAAATAATTCAACTTGTTTTTAAAGACTAGGTATGAAAAACCAGTTATCGCTTGATATATTTGCATTATAATTAATGACACACATTCACAAGGTTCGACAAGCCGTGAAACTTTCAGGCGAGCTTCGGCACTGAAAGCTCGCGAGTCGCGCGATCGCCTCCGTGGAGGATGGACGTGTACCGCCTCCTTGCATAGCTCGCATTGTGTTCACACGCAACATTACGAGGGAACTTTGTTCTGTGGAGTGCATTTGGGAACGCAGCTCCTAGTTAAATGATAAAGACTTGGACTGTTGGAAATATTCGTAGTTGGAATTGGGATAGTGTTTTTTTTGTGTTTTGTTGAGTGTTGTTTTGGCGGGGTTTCTGTGTGATTTTTGGTGAAGGTTTGTTTTCGTAGCGGTCATATTCGGTTAATTAATGAGTTGTTTTTGTTACGTGAAAGCTTTATTATAGGCGTTTCAACTAACCAGTCGTTTTATACAATATACCCTGATTTTGAAGTACAAGAGTCTACTATTAAACTTTAATAAAAGATACGGTATCTAAGTAAATAGATGAAATTTATCAAATGAGGTCACATAATTTATCCTGAACTGGAGAACTGAAGAACTAAAGGAAACAAAAAAAAACTTGCCCAAACAAACACCACAGCAGGTATTTACTTAAAATTGGTAAAGGAAAATGTTTTTCTTTATATTAATTTGCCGGCCTTTTCTTTTAAGAAAAGTAGTTTTGTATGCTAAATAGCATACGTAGTTTAAGGTGGTAACGGAGGATCTCGGTGAAAAATGCACATCATAATATTGTTTCCCTTACTTTTGAATAAAAAGTTTGCAATAAATGCGTTTTATAGCAACTCGCGCAAACTGCCTGTTAATAGTTAAGACTTTATTATTAATAAACTATTTCCGCAAATTGCTTTAAAACACATTTATTGCATCCTTATTATTCAAAAGTAAGGAAAACAATATTATGATGTGCATTTTGTACCGAGGTAAAAAGTTACCCCCTTAAAGTTGAAAACTGGTAAGTAACAGGACTTGGCCAAAACACAGAATAAATAATATTACTATACGAATACCTTATATGGAGACAATCCTTTAAATCCCAAGAAAACCGGTCAAGTGCAAGTAGCATTCGCGTCTGAGGGTTCCGTAGCATTCAAATAAGCAAATAATAAATTAAATGATTTAAATAAAATATTTGAAACAAAACTGCAAAATTAAGTTGTAATAGATTTCCTTTTAATTTCGTTACTTATAGGTATATACTACTGCATATTTTCACATACCCAATAACAACGGCAGGGGGAGAGGACAGTTGACTCTAACAAAAATTTGTACTTTAAAGCTTAATATTTTGAAAACCGATCCTTGAATCGAAAAATTGTTTTCACACACCCGCAATATTTTTGAACGACCTATCCAATGACACCCCGTACAATGGGATAGATGAAAAAACAATTATCCCTACTTTACTTGTAGGGGAGGTATTTTTTCATGGTTTTATTTTACCACTTCGTCGACGTTATTTATATGTATTCATGCCAAATTACAGCTTTCTGGTACTAAGAGTCTCTGTGCAAAGCCGTGGACAGACAGACATACAGACAGACGGACATGACGAAGCTATAAGGGTCCCTTGTTGACTACGGAACCCTAAAAAATGTTATTCACTACATTAAGGTCAAGTAGGGACGTACTTTGGCTATGGAACAGCTGATTGCTTTTTCGTAATTTCAGCGTGTTGGTTCTATAGCTAAAGCTGTTCGTATAGATGAGTACTATAACTAAAGTATATAATTTTACACAAAGGAGGAAGCTGGCAGTTCATGCTAGTGGAAAATGCGCCTTTAAGGCTGCATATAAGGTCGGATTGAGCACCTCATTTTGCATCAATCAGAACTGAACTCTATGACGTTTCCTTCTAGTTTAAAATAGCGCGCTCTCAGCCGTGGCTGTTACGACCGCTAAGAGACACGCGCCCACAAAAATCTGCGTTTTTATTTAATTCACATGATTTCATTTCAAGGAAGCAGCTAAAACATTAACTGTATTTTGAAAAAAACTATCTCGCCATTATATATAAATATGGTTTGTAATTTATTATGAAGTAGTTTTTGAGAAAACTGCAATGAACGATTTTTTCATTTATTATATGGATTTCGATTCATAGTCTTTGCCGAAAAAAAATATTAATCATTTATTCAAACCGCAATCGGTTTCGTAAGCATCGCGTGAAAGGGTGAAACATCACGTTTCTTTAGAAACTTGAAAACTCATTTTCATCCCATGGGAACTGATTTATGGGATAAAAAGTAGCCTATGTCCTATTCCGGGTCTAGAACTACATTCATGCAAAATTTCAGCCCAATTGGTTCAGGAGTTACGGTGTGAAAGAGCCACAAACATCAATCCATACATCCAAACTTTCGCATTTACATATTATATTATTATTAGTGGGATAGTGGGAGTTATAAATACAGCTGTTTTATATACCTATTTCAGGGTGCCCCATTATAAAAGTTTTCTATATTATGGGTAGAACAACCTGTTTGAAGAAAAAAGGTTACAACATGAACAACCTGTATGAGGTGGCTGACGGATATTGTCAAATTTATATCGGAAACTTTGCAACTGATTAACAACAAGGTTCGATGACCCATTCTGTGAAACACGCAAAATAAAATTTAGGCTACCCCTCGGGGTTGTTCTTGAAGTAATTTCCCAATCGTCCAAGATCGTGATCAATTAACAAATTAAATTTATATCACTGCAGTATAGAAAATCAGAAAAGTAAATCTGGACTTGAGGAGCTCTGAACCGGGACCTCTCGCTTACCGGGCGGTTGCTCTACCAACTGAGCTATCCAGTTCTCAACATGAGAGTAATGTGTATTCTTAACTAGCCGATGCTGTAACAGGTGACGGTATGGCAAATAATAGTCTCAGACTTGTCTTGAATACACTAGCGTCCTCTAGGCGCCAAGAGGCCCACTACTAAGTGAGTACCTATATATATCGTTGCGGTATGGGAAAGCACAAGCGTAAATTCGCAATTCATGTTGAGAACTGGATAGCTCAGCTGGTAGAGCAACCGCCCGGTAAGCGAGAGGTCCCGGGTTCGAATCCCGGTTCAAAGCTCCTCACGTCCAGATTTACTTTTCTGATTGTCTATACCGCAGTGATATAAATTTAATTTGTTATCTCCATACGATGGATAAATCGCTAAGTCTTAAAAAATATATAAATTAATTTTTATCATAGTTTATCAATTATTGAGTCTCCAGAATGAATTCGGCTGTATTAAAGTCACGTTCAAAATAAAGAAGAGTATAAAGTGCGTCTCAGCAGTTTGTTCAGTAAGTATCCGCGGTGGCGCCACATTAATTAAATGTCAACTGCGGTCCTGTCAAAGTATGGAAATGTTCTTGTTTACTACATTATGCTGTCGAAAATCTCCATCAGAAAACATGATTTCCTATTAAAAGCGAAACCATCGGTAAACGTTCCGCTGACAAATGTTTCGGTTTTATCACTAGCTAGAGAATATGCATGTCGCTTAAATAAGTTATATATTGCGTTTTTTGTATTCTATTTACTTAGTAGCATTTAATGATGACCATGGGAAACTATTTTATTTTATAGTTTTGTAATTATATCCATTTTAAAATTACAACATTTTGATGAAATAAAACGCAAATGCACAGCGCGTCACCATTGGCCACTGCCTTTTGTGACAAAGTGAGTACATTTCATCATGAAATATTAAGTTCAAAATTAATAAATGTAAAATAAAACCGACAGATATTTTGTAATAGGTTGTTTTAATCAAAAATAATTAAAAGACCGGCCACTAGCCATACACCACAAGCAAGAGCGGTATCATGTGACGTCACTTGATGCGCGCTAAAATGGCGGCCGTTTGAATTGTACAAGATTATTATGAAACTTATTTTGATTTTATAACTAGGAAATATGGATAATTTAGTTGTAAATTCTTATTCAGAGCCCTAAATTGATCATATATCAACGATTAGTGCCTAAAAACAATTACATGCATATTCTGATAAGCACAAATTTTCGCGATAGATTATCCTATAGGATTGGTTAGCGTTATTTTCGTCCCCTAGATACCACGGAATGGAATCTAAAACTAGTAAATAGATAACAGACAGCTATAAAAGTGAAGCAGTTAATTGAAATTCCTCCTCTAACGTTCCAATAAAACGCATGCGCGACGAAAGCTCAGTTCTCTTTCTGTAGCGATGATTGTTATCTTTTGCTATTACGTCATAGAAAAATCCAGATGGCCTCAAAGAAGTGTAGGTAAAAATCATTTGGCCAAGTGCGAGTCGGAGTCGCGCACAAAGGGTTCCGTACCACCATACAATACGGGTACGGAACCCTAAAAACATAGGTACATATCAAAAATATAAATGCTAGAACAACATTAGGGAGACAAAAAACATTGCGCTAAAATGGTAAGGCCTGACAAACAATTCAGCACCCTCGGGGTACGAAACCTTATTTTATTATATATTTTATTTATTTATATTTATATTTGGGAAACAAACAGATACACATTACATAAAATAATACACAAAGAAATAATTTGTTGTTTCACTTTAAAATAAATAATGTTACTAAATTCGAAACTTTCGTGTATTTTATTAAACAAATAACGCTAAAATGCAATTTTTTCGAGGTTTATTTAAAGCGGAACCCCAATTTTTTTATTTGCAGTGATGGAGGCCACAGTAACAAGTTTCCTGTGAAAATTTCAACTGTCTACCTATTACGGCTGAAGCTGTAGACCCCTGTGACAGACGGACAGACAGAAAGCGGAGGCCTAGTAATAGGGTCTCGTTTGGCACCCTTCGGATGCGAAACCCTAAAAAACCACCCTGTTTTCTTAAGTCACTATTCCGGGGGGCAAGACAAGACAATACAAATACTCTTTATTGTGCACCAAAAAAAAAAAAAAAACAATACAGCATAAAAGAAGGTAGAAATGGCGGCCTTATCGCTTATAGCGATTTCTTCCAGACAACCTTTGTACCACACTTGTATCCGATTTTAGAGTCTGACCCAAAGTGTAAGTCACTAAAAGTCACCTGGGTATCTAATATGGTTGACCATATCGAGCTCTGGCAGCTCGATATACCACTGTCCGTCCCTCTTTAGGTAGATCAACAGATTGAGACAGAGCACTGTATCAAGCGCTATCGAGCTCGATATGGTTTGCTATGCTAGACTAGCTGGCTTGCACCGGGTGTAAATGGATACTTCAAACCACATCATGTACTGATCATACTCAAAAGTTGTTCACTTTTCCAAATCAACGATTAACATGCAAATGAAACAAAAATTGTACTAGCCAATACAGTACTAGGTTTGGAATTGTTGTCTTTTGTCTGTATGACGTATGTTTCCGTTTTCACTCGAGAACCACTTAACGGATTTGGATGCCGTTTTCTTAATTATCATCATGATGACTAACATATAGGCTATAAGGGGTGTAGATAAAATAACGCCCAAGCCGAAAACGGGGCAGAGATTGAATAACACGAGCGGAGGCGCAGGTGAAAGGCTAGTAAAAATTATACTATTGATGGGAGTGTGACGGTGTGCACATGTCGGTACGCGCGGGCGGATCCTTGTTGGACTAAAATAGTTGTAGTTATCTAATTTTTGGACGTCTGAAAATGTTGAGGTTACGTTCACAATTCTGAAAATTTGCCCCGTGTTGTATAGTTTTGTGTTTTGTAATAGTTTTAAAACTATTTTAGTGCTGTAAGAGCGTTTTGTTAAAACATTGTGATTTGACATTGACATTGTGAAACTCTGTGATTGCCTCTAGTTCCGTTTCCTTCTTTTTAAAACAACATGGCGATAGGACGCGGGTACTGTGTGAGTGATTTAGTTGAAATATAAAGTTAAAGTGATATTTTGGTTTTACTTACCACCGGCCCTCTGCCAATACCCTGACTACGTTCCCCGTCCGTACGTCAAATAATAAGTAACAAGTCCGCCATGTTTATTGTAATATGTATTAGCGGGGTTGTGTCGCGTTCGTGTATCAATGTATCTCATGTAGTTTAATCAACTCGCTCATACTCGTGAACTGCGCTCGTTCGGGACGTTCCTAGTCGAGCAATATACCTTTGTGGAATTACTATTAGTGGACCACCCACGCAGCACCACAACTCGGTTTTCTTTACCAAATCACGCTCAAATCTCAGCTAAAGCTATTGTATGTAATCTGTAAGCTTGATCCGATCCACGATAAGCGGGCCTGTGGTAAGCTAACTTAGTGTCGCTTGCTATCTGGTTGCTAAACATTAAAAACTTAGAAAAAATACTGAACTTTTAAAATTGCCTTCAATGTGTATTGCACAGTTGGCGAACTGTGACGTCACTAAGCACGAACGTATCCTTAGATAATCGGAGTTCGATATGATCTATGTTTTTGGCGTTTGGCATCCAGTTGGCAACCGACTCAACGATACATATTCTAGGGAATAGACTGCGGTCTGTTGTTTAACCATTGCTTTAGCGAAATGTATATTTTATTGTTTGCCCTGATAGAGGCCTTAGTGAGACGTATTCTGTGAAACTTCCAACTGGCTACCTATTGCGGCTGATGGTGTAGACCCCTGTGACAAACAGACGGACGAATTTTGTATTCATTGTTTTTACGACGGAAGTTGATTTTTGAGCGTATTAATTATTTCAGATTTGTAACAATACTGTTATAAACCTAAAATGTGCCCGTTTTCACTAACGACGAACAAGGTGATGCCTAACTAAGTAACTCCTAATTTAGGTTCATGCTTACCATAAAGTTCTATTTCACTAAACTATTTTTACTATGTGACTCCTAACCTAAGTTTTTGATACTTGTCTTTGGTTTTGTTTGTCAAGTTGTCTGTTTGCCGTTTCACAGTACTACAATAAGCTTAAATCTCAAAATGGCGACTGTCACATGCATGTGTCAGTTTAGGGGCGCACCCCCGAATCGGTGTCGTAACTTTAGGTGATTCCTAATGTCGTTAGTCATGACTTGAGAGGTGTTTTTACTCTAGGCAACTCCTAAATACATAGGCATCTGATTTAGGCGGCTCCTATGGTTAGTGAAAACGAGCACAACTGGGTGCCCACATTCAAAAGGAAAATGACGATTGCTCTCCATCAATGTAATGTAATAATGATATGTTCAGTCATCCATCCATCCATCAGCCTGTTCCTTCCACTGCTGGACATAGGCCTTTCCAGGATTTCGCCACTTTCGGCGGTCATCCTGGAAGAAATGCCCATACTCACACACGCTGGGCAGGCGGGTTGGTGAGCGCGGTGCCAAAACCTTTGCACTAGTGACGCCGCTGCCCGTCACCAGTCTGTTTTATATAAGGCCCGGCAATTGGGGATGGATATACCGCCATCCGTCGGTCCCAGGCAATGGTGGGCCGCCTGGTTTTGCCTGAGAGCTGTTCTCTTACTCTCCCCCGAATAACTTCGGGAGGATTTGCGAGTAAGATGGTGGTACCTCCACAGTCGAGCCCGGCATCAGCTCTTCCACCTATTTGTTCAGTATCAGAGGTAATTTTGTACTTCAATAGAATCTGTTGTTCTACGTATTTGTAAGCAAGCTTTTTATTATCTGAACAAAGAGAACATTGTTTTAACGATACATAAATATTTCATAACAGATATTTAGCAAAAGAACGGTTGTTTACACTCTGTCCTAACAAGTGCTTTTATTATGGAACGAGTTTGTTTATTTTTTGTACTAAAATTTACACAATCACACTAATATTATAAATGCGAAAGTTTGTGTTTGTGTGTGTATGTTTGTTACTCTTTCACGCTGAAACGGCTGGACGGATTTAGATGAAATTTGGAATGGATATAGCTTATACCCTAACTTAACACATAGGCTACTTTTTATCCCGGAAAAAAGCATGTAGTTAAACCGAATAAAACGCAGGCGGAGCCGCGGGCAAAAGCTAGTTCCTTATAAATTGTACTCGATTCCAGCCACTATGTCCGTATATATAGGTTTTAATGTGCATTTGACGGTTTGGTATGAAAGTTAACATTTAGGAGTGAAATATGTGATACATAATTGCAAATGTTTAGAGTATACAAAGCGAAGGATTTCGCTTCAAATCATAATAATTCAAGTACCTACTCACAAATTACTATGGCAATTTGGCGTAATTTTTAAATCCGAGGCCAAAACCCTTTTTTTTTTTAATTTGTATGTATGTTCCGTTTTAACTCCAGAACCACTCAACGGATTTGGATGCGGTTTTTTTAATTATCATCGTAGTGGCCGTGGTCAACACATAGGCCATGTGGAGTGTTCATGAAATAACGCCCAAGCCGAAAAGGGGGCAAAGATTTAATAAACGCGGGCGGAGCCGCGGGCAACGGCTTGTGTTAGTATAAAAGTTGTTAACTATGATCAGTAGAAGTGTGTACGTATGCAAAAATATAACAATTCAATCGGCATACAGATCGCGCGATCTTGGTCATCCGAAGTTAGGCTCTGTCTTCTCTCGCTCCTTCCTCCGCCCCCCCCCCCCTCTCCCTCTCTCTTCATAAAATCCTTTATCTGCAGGAGAGAGAGCCTTACTTTGGGCGACCAAGTAAAATGGCGCATATATAGTACGAAAGGTTCACTGAAAGAAATAGGTTCCTATCAAGAGGCTTGTTTGTCAATTTTGGCTATATTAACTAACTTATTGGTTGTTTCTAATCTAATGTTTTTATGATCAAGTAAACAAATTAAGTTAGTACAGAAAACTAACATCTTGTTGCGCTCATATGCAATTAAGATGTTGTTTACGGTTAACAAGATCTTGTTCAATTTTTTTTTTCAGTTTTAGAAAACGTCACAGATACACTCGGTAGGTAAAGAAATTAGAGAACATATCCTTGAAATTCAGTCCATTCGTACCGCCATCGCTCCCAGTTCAGTTGTAACCTTCACACAGTGTGGTGGAACCGTCGCACACTGTTCCAGCATGTATGGGAGCGTCGGCCAATATTATTTTTTATTAAAAACATACTGAACATGACATAATAATATTCAACAAATTCGTTTTGCTCAATTTTGTGATCATACATGATTTACTTACAAACATGAAATAACTAAAATTAAATCCTTTTCCTTTTTTTTTATTAGTACGTCTGTTAAACTATTCTCATTAGCCGTGTCATCGTGATTATAAGTACTGTAATCTAGTTCTGGCACACATAACAATAACTTCGTGACTTCAGGTGGAATGTTTTTTACTTGTATTTGGAGTGCTCAAGCAACCTTGAAATGTAGGGGTCAGAGGACAATTGAGGACATCACCTATCGGTAAAAAAAAACAATTTCTTGAGTATTTTCGAGAATAGTTTTCTCTAAAATTGTTTCTACATTCTTTCGTTTTCTCCGACAAAGAACACAGAAGTAAAAGAAATTCTGGAACAATTTCTCCTGTATCAACAACTCACGTACGTACACCTGTTGGCATGTAGTACCACCAAGGGTATAATTTTAAATTAACAACGGCAGTTTTTAGGATATATATTTCAAGTAGGTGGTAGAGCTGATGCCGAGCTCGACTGTGGAGGTATCACCATCTTACTCGCAAATCCTCCCGAAGTTATTTGGGGGAGAGTAAGAGAACAGCTCTCAGGCAAAACCAGGCGGCCTACCATTGCCTGGGAATGATGGATGGCGGTATATCCATCGATAATTGCCAGGCCTTAAAACAGACTAGTGACGGGCAGCGGCGTCACTGGTGCAAGGGTTTTGGCACCGCGCTCACCAACCCGCCTGCCCAGCGTGTGTGAGTATGGGCATTTCTTCCAGGGGGACCGCCAAGAGTGGCGTAATCCTGGAAAGGCCTATGTCCAGCAGTGGACGAAACAGGCTGATGGATGGATGGATATTTCAAGTGCTTGTACGTTAATTTCGTAGATGCAAGATATAGCAATCAAAAAGTGGTGAAACCTTCGAATTAAATTCCTGTTATTTCTGCTGAAACCTCCCAGTTTTAAAAAAACGTCTTGTGGTATTTCCGTCATTAGAATTACCGTAATTTTGTTTTGGCTGATTAACAATAAGGCCTAATTTTGAATAAAACCAACAAAACTTTTTTGTACTAAATTTGTACGACGGCCGGGAAATGCCAGAAAAAATATAACTAGAATAATAATCTACACCCTTAGTACTAGAAATCGTCCAAATAAACTAGGGCATAGAAATGTGTAGAACCTATTTGAAACTCTAGATGAACATTTTGTTAGGTATAGAAATATCAACTTCATGAATTAAGGCCGAAACGAAGGGTTTAATTTAAATAAAAGCAATTCTGTGAATAGTATATTTAAGTACATACCTTAAGCTATATACTCCAGTTTTAATTATAATAATCATTTTAATAGAACACACACAATCAAATTACCAACGACAACGTTTAGAGTGCAACGAAAATACGAAATATTAATGCGTCACTTTGTGACACTCGTATCTCTTCATAAAAAAATCATACCTTACCTCAAAATTTTAAATGCAATGCAGCAACCAGTTAAATTTCGTTTTACGTTTACCAAAAATGTGACAAAAATTGTTTTTATTTTGGTTTCTGGCCGACGCTCCCATTCATGATGGAACAGTGTGCGTCGGCGTCCGACATAACGGGCTGAAGTCCAAAACATATAAATAAAGGTTCGATTCCGTATAATGGGCCGTGTCGGTTCTGTAAGGAGCTGAGGCCAGGGAGTTCAACAACAACTCTTGGACAATACATTATACACACATTTCACAAATATTTTTCAATCAAAAAGTAAATTGACTTATGACAAAATATCGTCAGTTTTCGGCCTGGCGATTATTTCATCACCACTCCTCATAGCCTATTTGTTGACTAGAGTCACTACGATGATAATAAAGAAAACCCCGTCCAAATCCGTTAATTGGTTCTCGAGTTAAAACGAAACAGACAGACTGACAGACAGACAAAAATAAAAAATAAAAATAGCCTCAGTACAATAACCTACTGCAAAAATATTCAATGCAAGGACACGACTTTTTTAACAATTTTATTATACGTATAATTACTCGTAGATATACTCAAGAGTTTTTTTATCTTATTTAGCTTTCTGTGTCCATCCACAAGTCTTTGTAATTGAGGGTGTTATCCTCTCCTCCGAAAGCTCTATATTTCTTTTTGATTTAAAAACACTTGTATTTTTTATTATAATGCTATAACAGCGAAACCGGTAAGGGAAATAATATAAATAAGTGGACAAGTACAAGTGTTTTTAAATCAAAAATGTATCAAAAGTTCCACCAAGTGCCAACAATCACGAGTATCAACTCTATATTTCTGTGTAGACAGCGAGAGAAAAGCGATTACGTCGCGCCGTTGCCCTGGCCGCATCGCTTTCTTCCACCCTTATTATTATAACGGCGGTGACCTTGGGCCCGCCCTGGCTTCTGTTTGCTGGGCGCGACCGCCCTTCGTCAGACCTACAGCTACTGCTTTTATAATGATGCTTGTTTTGATTTCTTCTCACTTTTCAGACGTGTCCGTAAGTTATTCGTTAGTCGGATTTAAACCCGGGACCTCCGGAAAAGATGTCGAGTACTCGAATCATTGCAGGTCATTGAGGTGAACAAAAAGTGAATGTCTTAGAAACCTCAAACTGCATGAATATTGAGTCACTTGATTTGAAATTATCTTTAAATAGCAGATGTAGTTTCAGCTATGATCTGACGCAATGTAGTGTAGCACACATACCGAGTATCTGCACAATCACAATATCATATTTATAGATATCGTCTAAAAGCTTTCGGCCAGTATTATCGTGCATTTTGATCCGTCATAGGGAACGTTAGGCGGGCTACAGACGGCAGCTTCAACTGACAGTGTGAACTGTTCAGTCAGAACGTTCAGTTACATCTGAACTGTATTCTTGAATTGATAAATAATCAAGTTTTCATTAGATCAAACTGAACAGTCAAATCTGTGCAGTGATTGTGACTGCATCTCTGCAGAAAATTGCGCAGTTGGTCAGTTTTGCCGAAGTATTTAAACAGAAAGCACGTGTATTGTTGAAAATTTAAAAAATTTGTACGTTCTCCCTGTTGCTAAAAATGTTAACATTACTGTTAATCTTTCGTGCGGTGATAAAGCATTCCTAATTACTTGATTTTGTTTCATTATTTTAAGTCTGACTAAACGAAGGATATGCAAATCTGTTTTAAGTTCGTAGAAGTCATGCTCAGCTCCTCCAACAAAGTAGTACGCGTATGTTTTACTTTTATTGGTATTTACATTCGCCTTTAATTTTTCAAAATTTTTAATTATCTACTATTAATTACTATATAAATAAAGATATAATTGCTATATTTAGCCTTTTATTTTCTTTAAATATTACTTATATCAATAAAAATTAAATAAACACACAATTTTCAAAATATTTCGGCCTCTTCTATGAGGCCGTCATCAGTTGAGTGACAGTTATGACAGTTAAAGACTATTTACAGAAAAAAAATATAAAAAAATAAAATAATGATATTTACAATATTAATGTGTGATGATGATGATGATGATGATGATGATGATGATGATGATGATGATGATGATGATGATGAGTCAATCGGTCGAGTTATGTCTGTCAGTGTTGTCTGTTGAGTCCGGGTCCATAGTGTGCGCCAAGTGACCAGATGTATGATGTCTCCCAGGTCCTCAGTTCTATGTCGGTCAATGGTGGAGTAAATGACTTAATGATACGCACAGTGAAGCAGTCGTTAAAGAGTTGATTGTGGAGGCGAGTGTGAGTGGGGATGGGCAGGATGTTGTTTTGTGTAGTGTCTGAAGTGTGTCTGTGTTGGTTCATGCGGATGTGTAATGCGTTTTTAGTTTCACCTATGTAGAATGCCGGGCAATGTCGGCATTCTAATAGGTAAATGCAGTTATTAGTTTTGCAATTTGTGTTGGATTGTGTTCTGTATGTGTTTGTTGTGTGGTGTGTGTTGATGTGTGTGTCTGTATTGATTAAAATGCATGTTTTACAGCGAGGCCGTCGGCATGGGGAGGTGCCACTGGTGTATGAGTTTGAGTTTGGGATGATGTGAGAACGTTGTTTTGTTTTGTTGAGTGTGCATCTAAGGTTTCTATTTTGTCTATAGCAAATTTGAGGAGTGTTGGGTAGTAGGTGTTGAGTTTCATTGTTTTGTCTGAGAATGGGTAAATTGTCATTGATCAGTGTTTTAAGTTTGTGGCTACCATGAAAGTATGTTGTGACAAGTCGTGTTTGGTTTTTGGAGACGTCTGTATGTCTGTTTCTGTGGAATCTTGGTCTGTGGTGTATGTGTTTTTGTAGAAAATTATTTGGGTAGTCCCTGTTTAGTAAAGCTTTGTGGATGGTGTTGTGGTAGTCTTTGAGTGCATTTGGGTTATTGCAAATTCGACGGCCACGAAGTGAAAGTGAATTTCACATTAATATTGTAAATATCATTATTTTATTTTTTTATATTTTTTTTCTGTAAATTTTTTTACTATTAATTACTACTGATACAGCATCGTCCGTCGAACCTATGATTCCGTGGACCTGTGACTCCTAGTCAAAATAGATAGAAATGAATCATCTGATGATAAAACTGATCATGTGTAGACACTAGGGCCGTCCGTTATACCTGTCAGCTGAAACTGTCAGATGAAATTGCATGTCTGTAGCCTGCTTTATAACTTCCAACGTAGTTTTATGTGGGTGTACTTTTTGATGACGTATAATACGGGAGTTCTTTGGCCTTATCTAGACGTCGCGGGTTAAAATCCTGCTCGGACACAACAAGCCGTTGGCGCCGACCACTGTCAGTCGTAGCTCGCGTCCGCAGGAGACAACCCGTGAGTCCCAGAAGCCCGTTATTAAAGAATATAATTTTATAACAGCATTCACATTTAGATTGCTGTTCATGAAGCTTCATTTTAACATGAAAAATGCAACTTTTTGGGGTTTCTGGTATTACAACCCCTTTTGTTTTTTTAATTTTTATAATTTGCCACGATAGAGGCCATATTAACACTTATTCTGTGAAAATTTCCACTGGCTACTTATTACGCCTGAAGCTACCCCTGTGACAGACGGACGGACGGCCATCGTTATGGCATCCTAAAAACAACCAGCTGGACCGTCTCAGGTAAACAATCTTGAATCAGAAATCAGAACCACAATGGACTCAGTTAATACTTACAGAGAGATATCATCTACATTGTGAACCCTTTCATCTTTATGTAATCTATCTTTATTTATCTTTGTGTTTTCGTGTTCCTACAGATAACAATGAAGTCTGTTTACTTTACACAACTAAACTACCCTTTGCCAACTAACATCTGATTTTAAAATACGCTTTATTTTGAGCACATTACGTGAATTTTTTTATCAAAGTTTTCTCAATCTTATGGTATGTAGCTAGTTGTGAAAAATGATGACTCTGACCCATGAAAAATGTACAGTACTAGGGGTTCAAAATTAGTAAGGAAACGTGATTCTCTTTTTTCATTTTTGTAGGTTTATTTATTTGGGAAAGTTGTTCAGTGTGTTTAGATACTGTTTGATATGCGTAGGTCTTCAAGGAAACTGCCTTGTCGTATGGATTTAAATTATAATAGTTCCAACTGATAAAATATACAAGCGTAGCGTGTCTCGCAGCCAAGGTGTACAAAAGTAATACGTCACACAATAAAAACATTTAAAAAAGTAAAAAGTGCCGCATCCGGTGTTGCTAGTTTCTGAACATGCCCGCCAGCGTTGAAAGAACATCTTTCAACAGTAGTCTTTATACATTAGAAGGTAGGGGACAGATCTTGCTGAAGTTGCGCCTGACGACTCCGCTTGACGTTCTGATGTCAGCAACTCGACAAATACCGTCGGTTCCAGGAATTACTGACTCTATTCTTCCGAGTTTCCACTTCATAGGTGGTAAATTCGAGTCCTTGATTAGGACCATCGTATCCTTCTCTAACTGGCCTTCGCTTTTCCTCCACTTGTATCTAAGCTGCAATTCCGATACATATTCTTTGTACCATCGGCTCCAGAAGTGCTGTTTTAGTTGCTCGATCCTTTGGTAGCGGTTGAGTCTGCTCGTAGCTTCGTCGATGACTGATGGAGTAGGGAGAGCTGTGAGTGATCGCCCGACAAGGAAATGGCCGGGTGTAAGGGGAAGAAAATCATTTGGGTCAGATGAAAGGGGAGTTAGTGGACGCGAATTTAAGATAGCCTCAATTTGACACAAAGCAGTATAGATTTCCTCAAAGGTTAAGTGGCAATTGGCAAGAATTCTTATTAAATGGTACTTTGTGGATTTAACCCCCGCCTCCATAAGACCTGAAAAATGGGGTGAGTATGGCGGGACGAAATGGACATTTATATTTTCGGTTGCCGCTTGCTCAGACAACTGAACCGAATATTGTTTTAAAAATCGTCTTAAATCATTAGCAAATCCGACAAATTGCGTCCCATTGTCACAGTATAAGTGAGCTGGTAATGACCTGCGCGCAACAAACCGACGTAACACCGACGTGAAGCCATCTGTGGACAGATCACTAACTAATTCTAAGTGAAGGGCCTTAGTGGCAAAACACACGAAGACCGCAATATAAACTTTAAAAAGTTGACATCCTCGTCCTTTTTTGGAAGCAGCCATTATAGGCCCAGCGTAGTCAACTCCACAAACGTGAAATGGGTGCTCAGCACTCAACCTATGTTTCGGTAAGTTACCCATAATTGGTGTAACGGTAGCTCCGTGCATCCGTGTACATACCACACAATTTCGATAGGTAAGTTTTGCCAGATTCCGTCCACGGATAGGCCAGAATGCTTGTCGCACAGAAGCCAACATTGCTTGAGGACCAGCATGCAACAAACGAAGATGTTCTCTTGTAAATAGCATCTTTGTAAAAGTATGTTTTGCATCTAAAATGATGGGGTGTTTTTTGTCATAATCAAATGTTGAATTATGTAGCCTGCCTCCAACCCTCATGACTCCCTCACTGTCGATAAAGGGGTTCAATGTACTCAAGGGATCCTTTTTGGGAAGGCAGCCTCGTTTCACTAACTCGTATGACTGAAAGCTTTCTATTTGAGATAACTTACAAAGTAATTTAGAAGCTTTGTCTAATTCAGCTGTAGAAAGATGGGTAGTATGATGTAAATTAGTGCTAGGAAGTTTAAAAACTTCAGCTTTAGTATTCGAAGTGGACTGTAATTTTATGTAATTGTTTAAAAAACGCAACATGTATGCAGTGACTCGTTGCAGAAAGTTAAACTTTGAGTATCGCTGCATATTAATGGCAAACATAGAGCCAGGTGGCGCTGGTGGCGCTTCGTCAACAGTAGTAGTCATCACTACTTCAGATTGAATCTCTGTTGATTCCTGTGACTCTGTTGTGTTTTTTGGCCAAGCATCAGATGAGTACCTTAAGTATTCAGGACCGCACCACCACATGTCTGTTTTACCGATAGTTGAGGCGTCTAACCCACGTGAAACATAATCAGCCGGGTTGCATTTGGTTGGAACGTGTCGCCAGGATGAGTCACCGGTAATTTCAAGAATATCTGAAACACGATTTTTCACGAAAGGTTTTAATTGACTAGGCAACATTTTAAGCCAACCAAGCACGACAGTCGAGTCTGACCAGAAAACGCATTTTGTGACCGGTAACCGAAGGGCACTTTGAGCTTTCTGATACAGCTGGGCTCCAACCAAGGCTCCACACAACTCGAGTCTTGGGATCGTCACGGGCTTAATTGGTGCAACTCGACTTTTTGCTAATAACAACCTGACGCATGTCCCATCACTGTTTGTAGTCTTCACATATAGACACGCACCATAACTTGCAAGACTTGCGTCTGTAAATACATGAAGCTCAACGTTTTTGAAGTTTGTGACAGTAACCTGCCTCGGAATCTCGAGAGTATTCAGAGAAGGTAAACAATGAATGATTTCTCTCCATTGTTTTTGTATATCCGATGGGATTTCATCATCCCAGGAAACTTTACTGAGCCACAGTTTTTGCAACAATATTTTCGCCTGAACTACACATGGTGCTAGTAGTCCCAGTGGGTCGAATAACTTGCCTATAGTTGACAGTATGAGTCGCTTTGTTATGACACGAGCTTTTAATGCCTCATCTAGGTCAAATGAGAAATAAAGATTGTCTGACTTACAGCGCCATCCCAGACCTAGGGTCTTAGAATCGTCCAAACCACCCAAGTTGAGGTCTTCAGTCTCACTGTGGATACCGCTAAGTAGACTCGGCTGATTCGATCGCCATTTGCGAAGATTCATCCCGGCGCTTCGTAAGATGTCACTAACTCCTGAAATTATGCAGAAAGCAGATGTTTCATCAAAACAGCCTGAGATAAAATCATCAACATAAAAGTCGTGTGCGATTACTTCAGCTAGCTCAGACTGAGACTGAAACTCGGATTTTTCACAATCCAGGGCTAATTGCTTAAGACATCTGACGGCTAAAAAAGGTGCACTCGCTGTCCCATATGTAACTGTATTCAATTCATAAATACCTAGGGGTTGAGAAGGGTCACTCCGCCAGATTATCTTTTGCAAGTGTCTGTCATCAGGGTGCACAACTACTCGTCTATACTGTTTCTCCACATCAGCAGAAAAGACAAATGTGTACTGACGAAAACGTAGCAAAATAGACACTAGATCATCCTGGATTGTTGGCCCCACCATAAGTATTTGATTCAACGAAATACCTGAATTACTGGAGCTACTGGCATTGAACACAATTCTCAGCTTGGTGGTGAGACTGTTCATCCTCAGCACGCCGTGATGAGGAAGAAAATATCCCTGCAAAAATGTATTACTAACCCTAGACATGTCTCCGAGTGACTCATATTCTTTCATAAAATTTATGTACATAGTCTTTAAGGTTGGATTTTGCTGTAACCTACGCTCCATAGAGAGAAAACATTGTTTTGCTCTTTCGTATGAGTTACCTAATACATCCTCAGAACGTTTTAATGGAAGTTTGTTACAAAATCTACCATTAGGTAAACGTATTGTATTTTTTACAAAATGTTGCTCACAAGCTTGTTCTTCTTTTGTATAATAAGCTGAAGGTGGTTTGATTGTGGCCTCATCCAGTTGCCAAAATCTCGCGAGCTCATTGCGAACATCATCGTGGGCATTAGCGAAATTACAACTAACAGGACTATTTTGTTGTTGGCCTAGACAATAACCTGATACTAGCCAGCCTAACTTTGTTTCATAAATGCTGGGTTTGTTTCGCCCCAGGTCTATTTTGCCACTACCCAGTAAGTTCCAGAAGACTTCAGCACCGAGTAAAAGATCGATGGGCGCTGGTTGATAGAACTTAGGATCAGCTAAAACGACATCTACTGGAATATTCAGAGAAACTACATCCACTTCATGACATGGTAAGTAGGTGGAAATTGTTGGTAACACGTAATAAGTAATTTCTACATTAAAATTGCTGTTTAGTGATGCTTGCAAGTTTTTGTTAATTTTGAATTACGACTATTTATGCCCGAAACACAACTCTGTACATGATTTAATGGTAAATTAAGTTTTGTGCACAATGTTTCGCTCATAAAACATGCAGTACTAGCATTATCTAACAGACAGCGAGCGGTATGAGCGACGTTATTATTGTCGTAAACTCTGGCGAGAGCGGTGGACAGCCGCACCTGTCCGCGACCTGCGTGCTGCGCTGATAACGCAACCTTAGTCTCGGAGGTAGTCGCGGTCCCTTGCTCGCTCGTCTCATTATTAAATGACGCTCGCTCTAAATGGATAAGCGTGTTGTGTCGTTTGTTGCAAATTTTGCAGACACCCTTTTTGCAAAATCCGTAATAATGACCTGGCTTCAAACAGTTTCTGCATACTTTATATTTCGGCAATTCGTCAGCTCGCTCTTGATTTGTTAAAGCCAAGTATAACGAACAGTCATACAGCCAGTGTTTACCTTTACATTTAGGACAAGTAGGGATGTTACTTACAGCATTCTTCCTTTCTGAATCTGTAGCCACGAATCCTTTTTCCTGTCCTCTCCTGTAAGCACCTTGTTTGGAGCCGGCTCCCGTTACAGGGTCGCTCGGTGACGGCGGTGGCACGGATCGCCGCTCCAAGCAGCTGTGCTGCATTGTTTCCAGGACAATGGCACGTTGGCTGAGGAAGTTAAGGAAGCTCTCAAAAGTAACTGCACTTAAAGTAACTAAATGCTCCTCCCACTGACGACGGGTAAAACTATCAAGCTTCGATGAGCCTATGTGAATTAAAAGTGTGTCCCAGTGAATAGTAGGCTCTTTCAATGATTCTAAAGCTCTGATGTTTTTATTCAAATTGTCAACTAAGCTGCGAATACCAAAAGCAGATTCTTTGGCAATTGGCTGGATGCTAAATATTGCAGTAACATGATTGCTTACTAACAGCCTTTTATTATTGTATCTGTCACAAATTAGCTTCCAAGCTATAGCATAGTTGCCGTTTGATATTTCCAAAGACTGAATAACTGAAGCCGCACTGCCCTCAAGTGAAGCACGTAAATACTGAAATTTGTTTACATCATCAATTTCAGTATTATTGTGAACTAAACTATTGAACGTGTCATGAAATTCAAGCCACGTATTGTAAAACCCGGAAAATTTCGGTAAAGAAATGGTAGGTAACTTACATTTCACTCGTCGTCTCGCTATAACCGATTTGTGTGATGAGGAGTCACTATCACTGCCATCAGCTATCACTGATGGTGTCCTTGAATGTGGTGGCAACAAGGCTTTGGCATTAGACACGATACTATAGTAGTTATTTTCGAATTCCTCGCGATCTGACGCAGCAAACTGCATGTCCTCCGACTTCATCTCGATTTCCGTCTGAACCTCATCGAATTTGATAAATAACTCTTCCATTCTACTGATACGCATACGAAGTTCAGTTATCTGAGCGACGGTCAATGCTAGCCCCTTGAGATTAGCTAAATAACCCATGAATTTCGTCAATTGTCCCTTTATAGTACCACGTCTTTTAATTAATTCGTCCAGCGCTAAAGTTAACGCCTTTGAAGCTTGATTTTCACTGTCTCCTGCCATATTCAGCAATAATCACTAAAATAAATTACTATTTAACCACTAATAATACGAAATTCCGTAAAAAACTAGTCAAATTGGTTAAAACTGTTGTTTTCGTCACGGTCAAGTTGACGGTAATGGCGGCGATGACTTTGAGATTCACACTCACCTATTATGATCTATAAATAGACCGATCTTGCAGAACGTAAACAAGTTGTTTGTAATCTATGCACTTTTATTAAATCGGCAGAGTATAAATCCAATGGATGTGGTATTTTGTTGGGTTCGTACTGCTTTGTGCTAATGAGATATGAATAAAGTTCGCCAAAATGGTGGACAAATAATTTTGAATTGTATGTTAATTAATGCCAATTAATGGGTAGGTAATAGGTAAGGAAATATTTGATGGAACGGACTCACTTTATAGCTTCAATCTGATGTGATGATCTCGTTGATTTTCCTTACTTTGGTCTTGGTACTTATGCAGACTGTAGAATCACGACGTTGCAAATATTGTTACGTGGATGATAGATGACTCAGCTCGAAGTTTCTTTTGATTCGTCTACTTTGATGATCCTGCTCGAAGGTCCATGTTTGATATGCGTAGGTCTTCAAGGAAACTGCCTTGTCGTATGGATTTAAATTATAATAGTTCCAACTGATAAAATATACAAGCGTAGCGTGTCTCGCAGCCAAGGTGTACAAAAGTAATACGTCACACAATAAAAACATTTAAAAAAGTAAAAAGTGCCGCATCCGGTGTTGCTAGTTTCTGAACAGATACGGTATACAGGGTGTAAATGCATACTCAAGAATCCCCACACACCTAGTTGCACCACGCACCCCTCATCCGTGACCGCCACCGGGGTATGCAGTGGCGGCCTGTTGCCAAATCGAGCAGCGCCTCAATCTGAGGCTGCACGCACCGTTGCAAATTCTCTTTCATTCTCGGGCTCGATCATAAACCGACGTTATCAGTGGCCAGCGACCAGCGAGGGTGTCCACACGATTAGTGTATTTTGAGTAAAGAAAATCGTGTTATTGTTAGGTACTTACTTTATTTGGAGATCCTAGTATTTAAAAATAAATCTTTACCTAATACTAACACACCCTTAAAGGATTCTTGTCTTTACTTTTTCATCCTGTATATCATGCGAAATCCGCTAACGATTCTGTGAGCCGGGCGCAAGTTCTTCTACAAAAATTGCAATTTGTTGGCAAACGGGGACAGGATGCGATATCGGCCGGCGAATGATAAACAACTATCTGTCTGTGTGGCGTCTGCTGAATTTCATAATTTATATGTACGTATAGTAGGCAGACTCCACAGATTTTCCATTTGCTACACGGAAAAAAAACATTTTAACAAGATCTTGTTAACCGTAACAATTATATTAATTCCATATGAGCGCAACAAGATGTCAGTTTTCTGTACTAAGTCAACTTGTTTACTTGATCTAAGTTAGTTAATATAGCCAAATAAGACAAACAATCCTCATGTTTGGAAACTATTGTTTCAGTGTACGATCCAATCACACCAGGCTTCCTCCATACCCTGTCTATACAAAATCTGTTGAGCTTTTGACTTTATTCTTCTTCCATAAGTCACCAATTTGGTCGATATTGTAACGCGGCCCGGCCGAGCTTTATCTTCTACTTTTGTACTAAGTCAACTTGTTTACTTGATCATAAACTCATTGGAAACGACCAATAAGTTAGTTAATATAGCCAAATAAGACACAATCCTCTTGTTTGGAAGCTATTTGTTTCAGTGCATGATCCAATCACACCAGGCTTCCTCCATACCCTGTCTATACAAAATCTGTTGAGCTTTTGACTTTATTCTTCTTCCATAAGTCGCCAATTTGGTTGATATTGTAGCGCCGGCTTTATCTTCTACTTGTGCACTATATATTCCCGTCTTCACTTTTCTTTCCTCCATACTCTCTTCGTGCTCAAATCTTTTGTAAAGGTATATAAGGTGAAATTTATTTATGCAGCCAAATTCATACTTAAGGCTTGGTAAGTGATCATTTACACGGATCGATAACACTTTTTGCTAATTTCGCAAAATAAATCGAAATGATCGTTCATCTAACCTTGATACTGAGCAGTTACCGAGTCTTCAGTATGAATTTAGCTGCATAAATAAATGTCACCTTATATTGGTCACGTATTTTTACTACTATTACTTACCAAATGTTTTCCCGAAAAACGCGTGATTTTTAACATAATCTGCGGACTCTGCGTTCTACAGATTGCATGCGCTGGCTTCTAATGATAAAATAATGTATGACAGGTTTATCGCTTGAACCGATTCCTCACAGACAACGTTCGATTATGTAATTGTGTTATGGAAGACCCCTTATTAATTTGTTCGTACTGTAAAATCAGTTTTTAGAAGGTTAGGTTAGTTTATAAACAAACGTGAAAAAACCTATCTTGAATTAATAAACTATCGAACTTTACAATCTAACGTTGACATATTTATTGCTTTGTGTTAATAAAATTTGTTATGCTCGTACATCCATATTTCGAGCAATACATTCGAAAACATAAAAATTATCTTCGAACGCGAACCTATAAAACGACCTACAAGATCGCGATTTTATGTAAGTACTATCACAGAAACGGCGATTATCCCACCCTTGAACTTTACGGCGTGGTCATAACGATTGTAATTGAATGAAAAGTGAGTGGAAATGGATGGTACACATTAGACATAGAAACGACGATAATAAGTTGTTTTCACAATGGTGCTCCCCTGGTTACCCGCTTCGAAGGTCATATGCACGAGCGCCCGGGGTGTTCGTGGGTGATTTGGGGACGTCAATATATCGTAATTCGGTGTTTTGATTTAACTCTTGTTTTTAGGGCCTGTTCAACAAAGTTACTCCAAACCGTACAATAAACCGATAGCAATCAATGAATACTTGAAATTAGATCTGAAACTTTGCATAATATACCTGATATTAGTATAACGCAGCTGCAGACTGTAACATAAAAATGAAAAAACCATCAGTGTAGCCGCGATTTCAAAATAACTGATGTTTTTGCGTGCGCGGCATCTGATTAGAGTAGAATAGACAGTTAAATAGCAGAAGCGTTAGAGCAGGACTGCGAATTGAGGTATTATGGGCCCGGGTGCCGAATTGTTTGTCAGGCGCTATCATGTTAGTGGTTTGTTTTGTTTATTGGGAATAGACAATATGAGACGGGTTGACTAAGATACATTTTTCTCGTGACATAGTTCCTGCAGTCTTATATTTTTCATGCCTTTACTTAAGTAGGTATATTTTTTTTGTATATTTGTAATATGGTTTTGTACTATATATATATTTTTTAATGCATGTTTGCTAAGTTTCTTGCCTTTCTTCTTAGCAATACTAATCGAATGGTGCGGATGGTTAGGCATTATGTATATATAATATTTTTATTCCTATATTTCTCTATTTTATGCAGGTGCATTTTAGTAGCCCTACCTAAATATTTTGTGTATGTCTTTTCCTTATTAGTATATATTTTTTTATATTCTAAAGATACATATTGTAAAGATTAATTTTGACTTGTAGAAAGTATACTTTATGTATCTATTTTACAAAATAAGTATTTTGATTTGATTTTTGTACCCAAAGGGTAACCAACGGGACCCCTATTACTAAGGCTTCGCTGTCCGTCTGTCACCAGGCTGTATCTCATGAACCGTGATTGTTAGACAGTTTAAATTTTCACAGATGATTTATTTCTGTTGCCGCTATAACAACAAATACTAAAACCGGCCAAGTGCGAGTCGGACCCGTGCACTCCCATACGACAGACATGATTTTTTTGCCGTTTTAATAGATGATGGTACGGAACCCTTTGTGCGCGAGTTTGGCCGGTTTTTTTTGGTCTTTGGAGGCCTTTTCTGTGACTAGAATTACTATGCAAACAAATTTTGAGAAAAAAGCTTCTGACGGATCCGAAATAAAAAAACACCGACTTCTGTCGAAATCTCCCACTTTCATGAATGACTGAAAATAACTGAAAACAGTTTAAAAGCCAAGACCGTGTCATTGCCAGTTCGCTTCAGAAATAACGTTCAGAAAGAAAAATGCACAACAAAAACAAATCGTTAGTGCCAAAACATTCCGACGTGTCAGATATTTCATAACGTTCTTACAGCGCAAGATTCTCTGAAAAACAATATGGAGAATTTAGAAATACAACATTCATTATTTAAATGAAGAAGCGCAGATATTCCAACTACCTAAACATGAACATAGAACCGAAAACGTAAGAAAAAATGGTGAACTTAAAATGTTAATAAGTTGCCTGAGTTAAACAATGCTTTTTACTTATTACACATAAAAGAATTAGTTATTGGGGTTCCGTACCTCAATAACCTCCTATTATACCTATCAAACTGTACATCTCTTACCACCATTTTCTAAGGACTGGTTAGACCGAGTTTAGAAAATGGTACCTACATCTTAATTACATTTGTTTAAGAAGAAATTACTGACCAATGTAATTAGAACCTTTGGATAGATAGCGTTTAATAGATTGTAAATGTCAAATTAGGTTGGTGGTCATTAACTGCTCGTGGAATAAGTTTGTGTTTTACGGATGTTGTCGTTGCTATGTACGGAACCTTTAGGGTCCAATTCCTACTCGCACTAGACCAGTTTTTTAAATTTCTCGTTCAGTATCTTTCAAGAAGATTTGGTCGTTCGTTTGTCGTTGGAGCATACGTCCATATCTGACGCACGCATGACGAGTGTGACAGAGATGGCTATACGACCTCCCAGCCTCCCAGGATTTTCATAGCTGGTACTCTGAAACCTGCGTTCAATCGTATAAACATTGTCCCCAAAGTTGACCTTCAAGTAGCGAATGCAAAACAAGGCATAATCCATCGTTTAATCCCGCAGCCAGGGACCGAGAGAGACCTTGATTAGTGTCTGATTGCTCACGTAGTGTCAGGATCCGGGACTACTAGCTTGAAGGCTAAGGCTACATAATATATAAGGTACCTCATTTTGCATCAATCAGAACTGAACTCTACGACGTTTCCTTTTAGTTTAAAATGGCGCGCTCTCCGCTGTAGCTGTTACGACCGACCACCAAGAAACACGCGCCCTCAAAAAACTGCGTTTTTATTTAATAACTCTGCTTCCAGATAAAACAATTAAAATATTCCAAGACGAACTGACGATGTCATTTGTTAACTCATTTTTAATACAAATTTCAAGGCTGTATGATTTAAGGGAGGCCCTTTAACACTCGAGAAATATGAAATTTAGAGGTAAAGGAGCGAACTTAGTTATTTTACGTTTTTTCTAAGATGAATCTATCAGCCCACTGTCAGTCTACTGTCTATACTATTTTTACTATACTGATTAACCAAGTTACACAATGTGATATGCTCATTTGGACTTGGGCATCTAGCCTTATACAGACCCTTAAGTAAATGAAAGAACACTAGTTTTAATTGAAATAGCCGACGGATCTTCACAGGAGTAGAACTAATTGAAGTATATAATATTTTGTCTATCTCGATTCGATTAGTAAAGGAAGTCTGAATTTTATTTTGCGCATGTAGCGGAAGGGGTCATTGAGCCTTGGTCCTGACTTGTTCGCACATTTGTTTCCAATGTACCAATTTTACAAAATACATTATTGTAATTGAAATGTTGATTGATTGATTGCATTTTAATTATTCTCGCTATTCAAGAAAACAAGTTTTAAAAAGGGCGCCAACCAAAACGAAATAAGATTATTCTTGTTTTTGAATATCCTCCAAAGAATACGTCATATAGTAATCGGTGCGGTGTTTCAAAAGACGCAGATTCACGATAAGAACTCTGTGGTCGAGTGGTTCGAACGTTGTGCCCACTAATCTGGAAGTGGCAGGTTCATATCCATTAGGGGCATGAAGTTTAAAAGTACAGCGTTAGGGTGTACTGCCAACACGCTGGGAGTAATAATCGTCGGCGAAACGTGAGTTGGATGAGTGTGGAATGTAACAGTAACACCTCTGACAACCCCCGCGGATCCCTGTCGTGACGATATATATAATTATATGTTATGTCCCTACAGTAGAGTCGGCTAATAACTACATTTCACCTTTTAGTTTAATAATCACCCTAAAACGATCCTCGAGAGAGCTGCCATGATATCTATCACCAAATATCTATACCTATCTCATGGCAGCTCTTATAAGTCGCGATTATCGGGATCCTAATTAGGACACGCGAAGAACAGACCATCCTAAACGCGATTACACGCACCGTCCTGAGTCCTATCCTATCCTAGTTAGGATGCTGATAAATCTGATGGTGTAATCGCGGCTTTCGGAGCTAAACTCGTATTGAAATACCCCTGACCAACTTTTCGCTTCCATTACCATCGTGGATCTGCGCTAAATTTCCTCCGACAGTACACCAGAGCCGCGTCACAAACACAATATTTATCTCGGAGAGTCAACTTGACCTTTCCGAGTCCCCGAAATATCGCGGGATTTAGATTAAACCTTCGTGTTCCCTTTCCGATCACGCCGCGGCGGTATTGCCAGCTGGCTTTTAGGTTTGTGGCCGGATTATCTAGGTGCACCTACAATGGTGTTGCAAGAGTGGATTTGTACATGTGCAAGGTCAAAAATAGGATAAGAAAAGCAAGAAACTTTATTTTGTTGCCTATGAAGAAAACACGCAAAACTATCGGATGTTTGACATTCAATCTGGGCCCATAACCTGATAAACTAGAAGGATTCTGCAGAAACAAAAGATTTCCTTTGGTATACTTAGCTTGCTATATTCTTCTGTTATTTCTTTGGGTGACAATGATAATGATAATGAATGACAATGTATCATAGACAAAATATATTATTTAATTTCAATAGCTTCTTTGAATTGAAAAAGAAAGAAAGAAAATAAATTTATTTGTCCCAAATTAAACACACTTAAGTAGGTACATTCATTTTTTACAAATTAAAGGGTTTGGTGACAAAAAGGGCAAAGCTCAGCATATTGCTGTGAGTGTGAATCTGCACAGCGCTGTTTTTCAGCGTGTCCTTGTTCTCACTGAACACAACACGTTTAAAGCAGGTAGATAAATATACCATATATATATATTAAAACAAAAATAAATACTTGAAAAATAAAAGCATGCATTAAATAAAATTGTACAATACAAACAATATATAATATAATAGAACAGATTCCGTTATTGATCTTGATCTTTTAGTTATTTAAATCATTTTGCAGCATTATTTTTTGGCCTTTTTTGATTTGTTTTATTTTTGCGGCAATTTTTTTTTTGCTGCTCTAAAAGTATTTTCCTAATATGTTTTTTTAATGTAATAGCCGTCATTAACAAAACGTATATTTTAAAAACATCAGTCTAGTCTTACTGGTGCAGCTGTTTCGACATCGCACTCACCAACCTGCCTGCCTAGTGTGTTTGAGTATGGGGATTTCTTCCAGGAGAATCGCCAAGAGAGGTGAAATCTTGGAAAAGCCTGTCCAGCAGTGGACGAAAAACGGCTGATTGATGGATGGCTGGATGTCTAGTCTGAGTGTACGATCCCGACTCACGTAAAAATTGCTGAACGAATTTGGATGCCGTTGTCATTGTTGTGTTACTAAATGTTCTCGGTGTAAGTTAATCTTTAAATTATCACGATATTACATCTACAACCAAAGTCACAGCTTGGACTTGGACACTAAAGCGTGTATAATTTGTGAAAGCTGGCAACACTGCGCTAGGGCGGTCAAGGGCGCGCAGCTTAAGAATACTCAAGTAATTTGACGATAATCGTTTGAGTATTGGCGTACATAAAAGTCGGACGGACTTTCGCTAACCTAAAACTGAAGCACCCATAGTAAGTCTACTGGCGTGTAGGTACGAGCCCGGCATGCACACATTCATATTATAGTTACTCTGTTTTCCATAATAAGTTCACTCACGTCGGTCGCCATTGCTATGTTGTTGCTTAGCGGCGACTCCGTCCGCTATTATTAGCGTTGCCATCCGTCCGGATAAAGTCGGACAGTGTTAGGCTTTTTGACCTCCTCTTTTCGGCCCGTCCGGCTTTTGTTCATTTTCTTACTTTTCACGCAACAGTCGCACCAGCTCCGCATTAATAGGTACAAATACAAAAGACACCAAACATTATGGCTGAATGACTTTAAAAAATCTTCCAGAATAGAGTGACGTTTCCGAAACAATCAATATTTGTGCAATAAAATTGATGACAGCAAATATTTCGACCAGTTGCAAAATCTGAGAAAGTTTTTAGAAGCGAAACAAGAGGAACTTAATTTTAAGAAAGAAAAATATGCAAATAGTAAGATTGATTAAAACTTGCGTTTTATTAGATTTTTTTGTAAAAATCAATTTTTGGCATACGGCCTTCGTACTCAAAAGTCCGACTTTTTTGCGGCAAAGTCCGGCTATCTATGATTGACACGTTGTTGTGACTAGCAATACTGGGACAGCGCTGTGAGAATTTACTTCTCAGCATGTACTGCTCATCACACCAAAAAAAGAAAAAGTTTCATAACTCTAAAATTACATGGAATTCCTCCTTATTTTTCCATACTAACTGACGTTTGTGTATTTTACCACAATCCTGGGGACTCACGTTACTTTAGAAGCAAACAAAACCATTCAATCTTCATGAACGAGTACAATCTTGCACTGATATCAATATGTCTTCGGGTTTTCTGTGAAAATGAAATGTTTTAGCCGAATTTGTCAACGGTAGTCACATAATTGTTCCGACGTTTATGACACTTGTAACGATTGCCGCCGCGTGCGATTCGCTGTCACTAAACTGCGCGCGCGGCTATTTGTGCACTTCCGCCAGTACTATACTTGCTGAACGAATTTGACCTTTGTTGCGATGCTTTACAATTCATTTGGAATGGTAACGTGTGCTTAGGACAACATGTCTAGATACGTCTTGTCAAAAAAGATAAAGCTTTGATTTAAACAAATAAAGTTGAAAATTGAATTCTGCATTTATATTCGCATTTCGTGCATTCTTGCGGGCTAAGGAATATTGTTAGTTTAGTAAACGACCTAATATTATAACAACTTAAATTATTTCCTTATTCACACTTTGTAGTTACATTTGTTTCGGCATATAGAGAGAATAAATGAAAGAAGAGTGACGAAAGAAATAAGGGGAAGGTAAAGCTCCACCGGGCCGCCTTAAGAACGTATGTCGACCAAACTAGCGACACACCCGGAATAAAACAGCTTGTATGACTATGCTGTAGCGTGTGAGAGGCGGAAAAGGATCATTGGAGATTCCCATCTTTCAGTGGAGATAGGAGTTAGCACTTATATTTTCAACATTTTAAAGTCTTGAAGTATATTCGTTACTCGTAAACTTTGATTTAAGTTGGTTGGCTTAGCTGTTCTTCAGTATGTCAAAGGTCGGCATAATGTCCTTCTAGGGCAGTCAGATTTGAGTCCAAATATTTCCCACCTTCAACGTGCGTTTCTTAAATTTCTTTCGTCACTCTGTCATTCTCTGTTTGTGTGTAGAAACCAATTCGTATACCAGTATAAAAGGACAGGTATCTTTACTTGATACCTCTTACTTCAATGTACATGTTAACAAACTTCCAAAAAATAAACGCTTGAACGAGAATACAAATTGTCGTAACCATACAACATTTACCGTATTTGTGCCGCAGGCTTTATATTATCTCTGCCGTAGGTATTTAAAGTTAGTATGGTAAGGATAGCGTTGCGCGTGTGTTTCTTAGTTGTTCAGTATGATCACTACCTGTTTTCGGTAACAAATGGTCCGCCGCACCGTGTCGCATCCGTCGTCGTCACAATATTTGAAGTAAATGTGCGTTTCCTGCGGCACTTATTACGTGATGAATTGAGTACAATTTCGTGTGACAATTTGTGCCGGAGATGGTTTAATTAGGTCGCCTCGTTCCGTGAAGCTGCGAAGGTCAATGGTGCTGCGGTTACCCGATTCCTTTGATCTCTTAGTTAGGCACAGACCTTGAAATAGCGTCACATAGTTGTTATAATTTTAATAAATTAGATTGAGTTGACATTTAGACATTTATTTTTGAGACTTACTTTTTAACTGTGCAAAAAAGGTTCTGATGGTGTGATGATGAGTCGTAATCTCATTGAAAGCTCAACGTGTGCCTCTTTGTTGGCACAGTTAAACAAATGTGTCTTATCAGTAATAACAATCATTAACGTTATTATAATGTTACCTTTGAACAAATACACATAAAATAACGTTTATGTAATTATTAAAAAGTATCAGTATTTTTGCGGAATCGTCGTCTAATAATTCGTCGGTCCAATAGTTTTTGCGTTGCATTTAAGATGGACTAAGTTAAACATGGCGGGGCGTGTTAATGCTAGTAACATGTACGAACATCAACGAAACCCGTAAAGTACAGCTTGTACGGCGTACTATTGACTAAATACAACCAGTGAATGATTTTACATGTGCACTGAAAAAAAAGGAAGGTTTAATTAGTTAAAATTGAGCCAACTGTAAGTATAAGAAAACAGTCGAATAGATAAGTTACTTAGGTCCACTTGCACCAAGTTACTTTTTATCCTTTGTCCTTATCTGTATGATTTGATGTGAAAAGGACAAAACATAAAAAGTTAGTTAACCCGAGTTAAGTTTGCTTGGTGCAAGTGGACCTTAGAGTTGTGAGTAAGTATATAAACTTTTATTTTTATATCATATATATATTTTTTTATTATGTATGTATATACAAGTTATAGAACACGTTGAAATAATATATTGAGATATATTTCGGCCATTACTATGGTCGGCATCAGTTAAAATTAAATTAAATAAAGATTATGTGATAAGTGGAAGAGCGAGGTCTCCTAATACAGGTAATTCTTTACTTAAATGGAGACCCCAAACACTGTAAAAAAAATTGTGTGATTAACTTGTGAAATAAAGAATTATTAGAATTTTAGTCGAAATTAAATTTGACAGGCATAATGTTGATTGATAGATTGATGGATGAATAAACGATAAAAAGGATTAGTTAATTGTGAAGAATTTTGTGCTAGTTTCTCTAAATTGTGCATTTAACATTGCCTGTTTAGACCGGGGCCATAGTGGGCACGAAGCGACCATATGTATGAGGTTTCTGAGTTTTTTTTTTTTAAAGTCTTATATTCTTTACCTTTATGGAGTATATAAACTTGTGCCCAAATAGTAACAAGAAAAAATATGTCTTAAAAGATTTTTTAGTTTCGTTTTTGTTTGTGCAGATATGTTTCTCTGATAAAAGCGTTAATTCTCCAGGCAAAATCGTACGTAACGGACGAATACCTAAAACTTCAGTCCCAGATTTTCGTTAGTTAACACAATTAAACCTGTTTATTTTCTTCAGTGTGTCTTTCAGATTACATTACAAATTACTATAACCAAAGCTCGGTAGATGCATGCCCGGTACAGAAATATCCGCTGTTTGTGGCTCGTTGTCCGCCGGTATCCGGGTTCTATTCGCGGCCGCACTTGTTTACTACTGCACCATTCTGTACCGACGGCAACGTACGTTACGGTTTACTTGTTTTGTTTTGGAGGTTCGTCAATTTAACCAATGTTATTGTTTTATTCAAGTAGGAGTTAAGGACTTTCCCTTTGATTGCCTATATTTGCCGAAAGTTTTCTTTTAGATAAAGTAATATTAAACAGTTTATTTTTAAATAACACTTTGTTTGGACTCAATTTAATTTTGTATTTGATTTCAAAATCTGCAGTTATAATTAGGGTGGTTGTCTAATGTACCAAATAAGATAGTAGCTTAAACTAAAAGTCATTTTTAAATTGACCAAAACGTCGGGCTTTTCACGGAAAGTAGTCTAATTCATTATGACTATACAATGAAATTGAATAATTTATTTATGCAACTTAATATACATAGGTTCATTTCATCACCCTCTCTTTTAACTAGTTTATTTTAATAAATTTAGTACGAGAAAATACCTACAACAAATCAATTTAAATCTCGATTTTTCTAGTGACCTGTAGTTTAGTTAACACCCAAAACCAGTTCACTTGATCCCGAAACGTCGATATTTCTCTACTTTTATAAACTACATTTGAATTTGTTTCACTTATAAACTTTTCTCGTGAAGTGTTCTTAACGATGGAGAAAGTCACATTGAAACGACTTAGAAGTTATAAGAAAATACACACACTAACGTAGACTGTGACTTTTTAAATAATTTTTAAAGATAAGAGACGATAATAATTAATCTATTTAAAATGGATAACATTAGTTAAAAACTAATAAGCTAGACAATTCGATATTAATAAATTAAATGTACTAAAATAGGAAACACACAATCAAATCGTATGAAATTATTACAAAAATAAATCGTTACAAAACAATACAGAAAATGACCAATTAATTATTAATTTTAATTAACAAATAAGGCAATCCTTTCACTCATCATCATTACGTTTTCAAAAGGCCAAACATTCATCAATCTATCGGCGAATAGTGACATTGTGATGCTGACGCCAACAGTGCATTGAGTGTAACGTCTGCTGTCCGTACTTGTACGCACGCGATGGACAGACAGCGCGGCACGTGGCGGGCGGCACCGTTTATTTACTTTTTACTGACTCTCCACCCGCGATGCGCTATCAGTGTGACCCCGCCTTAATGAGGATTCGGTACGCATGTGCCCCACTTGCTGCTGTTATACTACTGTTAGACGCCGTATACAGACAGTATTTTGAAAGCATGTTAAGGGGGAACGTTTCGAGCTCGGTGCAAAATGCACAACTTATGATTGTTTTTCTTATTATTGAATATAAAAAACTAAATAAATGTGACTTATGGCATGTCGTGACCATAGTTTAATGTCAATTAGGCTTATCTACCAAAATTTTGTAATTTTATGCATTGCGTTGTAAATGAATGTCTACACCAACTTAAAACACGCTTTTGTGTTTCTATGGACATTCACGCTAACTATAATTCATAAAATGACGCAATTCTGCTTAAAACCCCTGGTAATTGCTAAACAATAGTCGCAAAATACGATGAAACTATTTTATTTCATACATTTTATTTAAAAATGAGATAAACAATCATAAGTTATGCATTTTGCACTGAGCTCGAAACGTTCCCCCTTAAGGTAGTAACGGAGGATCTCGGTGCAAAATGCACATCATAATATTGTTTTCCTTACTATTGAATAAAAAGTTAGCTATAAATACGTTTTATAGCAATTCGCGCAAACTGCTTGTTAATAGTTAGGGGATCACATGAAAATTATTCAATTTTATGCGTCACATTTTGGCTGCATTACATTACAGCTGTAAACAAGCTTTTAAGTTTGCTAATGTAATGCAAACAAAATGTAATGCACTAAAGTACGTATTTTTTTTGTGAAAACTTTATTATTAATAAACTATTTCCGCAAGTTGCTTTAAAACACATTTATTGCATACTTTTAATTCAAAAGTAAGGAAAACAGTGTTATGATGTGCATTTTGTACCGAGGTAAAGTTACCCCTTAACATTACATCATTGCAGTGTAGAAACGCAGGAAAAGTAAATCTGGATGTGAGGAGCTCTGAACCGGGATTCGAACTTGGATCATTTGCTTCCCGGGCGATTCTATAATTTCCAAACGTGTATCCATTATTTTATAAATTATAAACATAAGCAACCCAATCACGTTTACGTTGTAATATTATCATTCAAAGGGCTCCGAAATTACCAAGATTTTATTCTAATTTGTGTCAGTCATGCAAAGTCGTTAAAAGAACGTTTTACAGGGGTTCCTTCGGGAATGGACGCCATTTTAAATGATGTCGTTTGACTTGCTTTCTGTGCAGTCCTTGGCTGATAGTAGGCCTATGGTTTAGTAATGTGTCTAATAATATAAATCAAAAAGACCAATCGCACGCCCATAAAGCAGCTAAGCAGCGCTTTTTCTCCCGACTTGATTCAAAAATATTGAACTTTCAGACTGAAAACTTATTTTTATTACAATAAAATATAGCTTTTGTTACTCAACAATAGTGTAGCCTTTTACAAAAGAAAACAATTTTTGGAATCGGGTAACTTTTCTAAGCTTAATATTAGCAAGAGGTGTGTCAGGATCGTTCTATTAAAATTAAATATAGCCTATGTTACTCAAAAACAGTGAAGCTTTTAACAAAAGAAAGAATTTTTAGAATCGGTTAAGTAGTTCCAAAGATTACCTCAAACATACAAACAAACAAACAAATCTTTCCTCCTTATATAATAGTGTAGATAGTGTAGATTAATTGTATTGTGTTTTTTGAGACAAATAAAAAGCTTTTATTATTTTTATTATTATTATAATGTTATGAGTTCGTCTCTGTGTTCCAGTGGTTTGTGTACTTGACCATTAGTCTGCAGGTCGCCGGTTCGAATCCTTAGGAGCAGTTGCGATCGGTCTGCCTGTTTCAAAAGGCACGTTGAGAGGATAGGTTTCGAAAAAACATAATTTATTCTTTCTTGTTTGAATAATTTAGCCATGTTAGATATTTGAAAAAAAATTGGACTTCTGTCAAGAATATAATGCACACTCTGATCGAAACATAATCTTCAGACGTCATTCCAACATTGAATCATAAAATCAAAGATGACTCAAAAAAAGTTTTCATGTCGAGTTTTAATATTACTTAAGCAAAATCATATTATGTCTATTATTTATGAATTCAAATTCTGTATAATCTTTATTAAACCTTGAAATGAACAGATATTTGATAAAAACTTTGTTTTTTTTTTAAATAATAAAACTCGTGATAAAGTCGTAATTTTGATATTTTTCCATAATTTGTCCCTCTCGCACTGCGGGTCTTTCCGCATGGAGTAACAGCGATCAATGCAATCGGAAACTATTCTCTTAACTGTAGGTACGATTGTGCCCGACGTACGGCGATTATTATCGTCTTTTTTTTTATAAAATATAAGTATATTGTTATTAGTTTTTACAAAATGTACGGACCCCGGCTCTTAGCTGACTTATGTATATTTATAATATTCCGACGCATTTCGTCTGATTGTAAATTCTGAAGACGTAAGATAAGGCTTTGAAGGAGTTCGTTAACATTCAAGGACAATCCTGAAAGTGTTCCGTTAAAACCTTATCTACAAACGGAATTTGTAAAATGGGTCATAACATTGAAACACCTACTACCTGCTAAATATTATACGTTGTGAAAATAAAAAACCGGCCAAGTACGAGTCGGACTCACGCACGAAGGGTTCCGTACCATTATCTATAAACACGGCAAAAAAATCATGTCTGTTGTATGGGAGTGCGCGGGACCAACTCGCACTTGGCCGGTTTTAGTATTTGTTGTTATAGTGGCAATAGAAATACATCAACTGTGAAAATTTCAACTGTCTAACTATCACGGTTCATGAGATACAGCCTGGTGACAGACGGACAGACAGTCAGACAGACGGTCAGCGGAGTCTTAGTAATAAGGTCCCGTTGGTTACCCTTTGGGTACGGAACCCTAAAAAGGGAGGACTATTTACACCAATAACACAGTTAATTATTTTTTTTTATTTTTGCAAAATATTTAATGGAATGGGTTATTAATTAGCATTCTATTTAGGCCAAGGCTATTCCAATTTTTGGAATTTTTGTCTGTGTGTATGTATGTTTGTTCCGTTTTAATTTGAGAACCACTCGACGGATTTGGATGCGATTTTCTTCATTATCATCGTAGTCATCGGAGGATAAAGAGATAATCTATTAATTTCGTTTTGTTTTTAATATTATTTATCTCAACTTTTGGCCTTATCCGACTTTCTCTTGTCCTGTACTTTCTATCTCTTTACTAAAACACTGTTGTATATAAATATAATGATGATCGAAAAAAAAAGACACAATCTTGCTAAGTTTCTTGCCCTTCTTCTTAGCAAGACTAATCGAATGGGCGGAGTTGGCATGTATTTATACAGGATGTCTCATTTAAATCGGTCAGTATGGGAAAGTCCGAAACTATAAGACATACGAAGATCTGTTCTTAGGAACCATGTTATCGATTTTAATAACAAGAAAAACAGCATTCATGTATTTTAAAAAAACCTGTACTCAGCACGGGAATCGAACCCGGTTGTTTTGAAAAAAATAAACTTACACTATTTCTACTAAGATATCGATTGTGTAGGTCTTAAGCAGTAAATGGCTCTATGAAACATGATGTCTCAAATGAATAAAATGCACTGTTTTCACATACTTTAATTTATTTTAGTAGGTGGTCGAAGTGACCACCGCTACAATATTCAACAAGTTTGGGCATGTAAAATTGTCTCTATGGTTGTTTGCACCTCTTTGCGGAATGGTTTAATGCAATGCCAATGCCAATGCCATATATGATACGTAAAGCGGTGTATGTAACAAGTTGCGACACCAGCAAAGAGGTGCAACCAACCATAGAGACAATTTTACATGCCTAAACTTGTTGAATATTGTAGCGGTGGTCACTTCGAAAATAAATTAAAGTATGTGAAAACAATGCATTTTGTTAATTTGATACATCATGTTTCATAGAGCCATTTACTGCTTAAGACCTACACAATCGATATCTAAATAGAAACAGTGTAAGTTTATTTTTTTCAAAACAACCGGGTTCGATTCCCGAGCTGAGTAAAGGTTTTTTTTAAAATGAATGAATGCAGTTTTACTTGTTATTAAAATCGATGACATGGTTCCTAAGAACAGATCTTCGTATGTCTTATAGTTTCAGACTTTCCCATACTGACCGATTTAAATGAGACATCCTATATATGTAACCTATTAGTATTTAGTATATGTGTATCATATCGTGTATACATAATTGTATACAGTAAATATACCTTTATTTCAGTTCATGTACGTATATTTACTTATTAAATATAAGCAAACCCAAACCCTAATTTAATATAATGTATTTTTCCTCTTTTGAATTTAATTATTTTTATTATTGAATTGAATAAAACCTGGCGTGCAAAGTATTCATTTCATTCATAATGACTCTGGTCAACATATAGGCTATAAAGGATGTTCATAAAATTACCACCAAGCCAGCTGAGATTGAAAAAAAAAAATGTGCGGAGCCGCTGCACTGGTGAAGTCTATTATATGATATTTATTAGTTCATTATAATACACGCTTTATTTCGACCTACTTTACGGTTCGTCATCAATTTTTAATTGAAAACGTTTTTTTTTTTAATGGCGTATTGAGCTCGTAATTTGTTTTCTTCGTTTTTCCAGATGCTTGAAAAGATTCTATAATCACACACAGAAACTCCACTTTTTAAACTTGTGACTTATATAAGGGGGTCAAACTCATACTGGAGGCGTGGTAAGTGTTCAGTAACACGGCTCGATAACACTTTTTTTTAATTTCGCAAAATAAAATCTTGACGTCCCATAGTAACACTCGGGGCTGGGCTTACGTTTGTAAGGAACACGAAATGAATAATTTACGAATTTCACGAAGAGGGTCATCGGACCTTGTTACTGAGCACTTACCGAATCTTCAGTAAGAATTTGACTGTATTATATTAAGTCACCTATATATACCTAATTAGTTAATTATTATTTATTCTAAGTAGGTATAAATACTAAAATAATTACGACTATAGCGTGATGGAATCCTAAAAACTCTTTTGCTGAAAGTGAATACTCCCACGTGTCCTGCACACGGACGTGGCATTTATTTATATGTGCGTGGTGGCCATAACGTACTCGTAGTACCGGTCGTTTCATGATCATAGGTGTAATGGTATAAGACAATCGTATTCATCGATTGTCAAATGCCTATTCGGCTAATATCTATTTGACACTTGAAACCGTACGTTTTGGCTGCCAAATGAATATTTATTGTCTTACACAATTGCACTTCTGATCCCTTTAGTTTTTACAGATTTCAAGATATTTGAGCAGATCATCAAATGATTAATTCTACAATGTGACCACAACCATGAAATGATACACAACCTTAAACCGATCCCTGTCCTGGGGAGGTGGTCCAGGCCCTAGCATGAAAACATGATTGTTACGTTATAGTTGCGTTCACGTCACGTAACATTTAGTATCTGATAAGTGCCGCTACTGTCCGCTAGGGGCGGTTATCAGATTCCATACGAAATGTAACGTGAACGTAACTATAACGTAACCGTGATGTTTGCATGCTAGGGCTACTGGTACCCAGGGAGTTAAAACTTATTTTGACAAGAGATAAGACATAATACTTGAACAAACAGCTCCGTTCGGTGGAGAGTTGCCAAAGCTGTTACTCACTGAACACAACTCGCTCAATTCACGAGTTTCTCAGGAACATTAGTGTCCTCTCTTTCACGCCCTATCTCCAAGACATAAAGCTGATATTGCGGCGCAAATGAACCCGCCATTCTGTCTCTGACTCATGACATGTAAACTTTTCGTTTTAACAAGCGGTGATGAGGATTTTTTTAGTTAATTGTGATTGATGTGTCAATTAAAGCTAACAAGACAACAAAATGGATAACTCCAGGTATAAAGCGAAGTAGTAAGTTAAAGAGAAAGTTACTATGGAAATATAGATTAAAATCAAACACAATTAATAAAGTAAGGTATCAAAACTACACAAGAATATTTCAGAAAGTCTTGAAGCAAACTCAACGTGTACAGAATATTAACTTTATTAAAACATCTGATAACATTACTAAATCGGCATGGAAAATCATAAACAGATCCAAACTTAACAAACCCAAGGATGAAATTTGCAAAGTAAAACAAAATAACTTGGCTATTACTGACCCACAAGAAATTGCTGAATGTTTTAATGAATATTATATAAATAAAATACAACAATTTCCAGAGGCAGATAAGAAAATAAATTTAAATTTTAATTCTAGTCTTAACTCTATCTTCATACCACCAAGTACTCCAAGTGAGATCATAAGTATTATAAAAAAACTAAAAAATAAAAATAGTGTAGGGCATGATGGAGTATCCGCTAAGGTTGTAAAATATGTTGCCGAATACATAGCTCCACATTTAAGTTACTTGTTAAATTTAAGCATTAGTGCAGGGATTTTTCCCGATAGTATGAAAATAGCAGTTATAAAGCCTCTTTTCAAAAAAAATTGCAAGGAAGATATGTCAGATTACAGACCGATTGCTCATCTGACAACATTTGCAAAAATTTTTGAAAAGTTTATTCATAAGAAACTGTATCTTTACATGGAAAAAAAGAAATTATTCTCAAATGAACAGCAAGGCTTTAGAAAAGACAGATCAACAAATTTGGCGATATTTAACTTATTAAAAAAAATTACACTCAATATTGACAAAAGGCAACATGTTAGCGCGATATTTATGGACATGACACAAGCGTTCGATTATGTTGACCATGAAATTTTATTACGCAAACTTAACCATTATGGGATCAGAGGAAATATTTTAAAATTAATAGAATCTTATTTATTAAATAGAAAGCAATACATTGAATTATCTAAAATCAACATTGATACAAAAAGAGAAGAAATCTATCAATCAAGTCATAAAATCGTTAGGTTTGGAGTGCCACAGGGCAGTGTCCTGGGACCTCTATTGTTTATAATTTATATAAATGATTTGCCCAGGCATATACAGTACCCCATGACACTTTTTGCCGATGACAGTACAGTGATGATAGAGAATAATAATCAAAATCATTATCAACTTGAAATTAACAGCACTTTGAGTAGCATAATTTCTTGGATGAAAAATAATAACTTGCTAGTTAATCTAATAAAAACAAAAATAATGCAATTTCGACAACGTGTTCCAGCACTAGTAATAGACATAAATTACAAGGGTTCTAAAATAGAAGAAGTTGAGACCTTAAAATTCCTAGGAATAACAATTGATAAATCACTCACTTGGAAAAAACATGCTGAAATATTGTGCTCAAAACTGTCCGCTTCTTCCTATGCTCTGTTTAGGCTATCTCAAATAGTAGACATTGCTACTGTCCTGTCAGCATATCATGGTCTCGTTGCCTCGGTTTTAAGATATGGAGTAATTTTTTGGGGTAACTGTACAGATAGAGAAACTATTTTTAAAAGTCAAAAACGATGTCTCTGAGCAATGTTTGGTCTCAAAACTAATAACAGTTGTAAACCTTTATTTAAAAAGTACAGTATATTAACGTTGCCTTCATTGTATATATTAGAGGTAGCGCTATTTGTAAAACAGAATCCTGATTTGTTTGAAAATGTAAAAGTTGCAGCATTTCATGGTCGTCTTCGTCCACGCGATCTAACTAAAATCTGCCAGCACAGACCCACAAACACTGCATTGCTGATGAAAAGTGTATTTGGTATGGCGCCAATGTTATACAATAAAATTCCATTGGAAATAAGAATGTGCCCTGTAAACCTATTTAAGAGTAAATTGAATAGATTACTAACACAAAAATGCTATTACACCATAAAAGAATTTTTGAATGATAATTTGTAATCTATACTGACCATACTATTAGGAATATGATTGTAAATATATATTAATAATAATCAAATCAACTTTCAATAAAAATAATAATTATTATTATAAATAGAGTTATCGAATATTATTTTAATAGATTGTACCTAAAATGTGTTTATTTTAAGAAGGCATGCAATGTGTATAATTTCTATTTGTACGCTGTGAGGCAAACATGAAGAACTTTATGTGTTAACAATGACATCTGTATGTATTTCTACTCATGTTTTTACAAATAAATAATATTTTGATTTTTGATTTTTGATTTTGATTTTAATTTGCTTTCTTTCTTTGCTCGCGCGTCTTGGAGGGTGTAAATTCAAGGATTTTTCGGGTTTCGCACCTCGAAATTATAAAATGGAACCATTTTGTTGTCCATCTGTCCGCCCCAGTCCAGAGATATCAAGTTGAAGCTAATACCTCCTACAAAAGTCTACGGTCCCGTAGTGCTGCAAAAAATCATGCTTCTAACTTAACGTGGAAAAAAGTTATTGCATTTTATGTAATACAATTTGTCTTGCCCTGAAAACCTACAGGCTACACTCAGCGAGGCTCCCGCCTATCCAGTTTCAAAACCTTGTTGCTTGCATGTGGCGATCTCAGCTAGCCCCGCCTTTGAGAGATTATGAGAGACACTTTTTATGGCGTTTTTTCACTTTAGTCAGACTATTGGTAAACAGGCAGTAGCAGGATGGATGGGGCCTAGCGGAACTTGCCGCGAGCCACTGCACACCTGGCGGGAACCTTGCTGACTGTACATGCAGTTGACTTAGAAACTTGTTAGTCCGTTCACAATTAGGTCTTATAGGCACGTCTAGAGATATATACGTCTAGGAAAAAATCTGGAAATTTCCGATATTTAGTTATTGAAATGCACCAACTTAATTAGACTCTTTAGATGAGGGGTTCCCTAACTTACTTGGGAAACGAACCCATTCCTACTAAAAAAAAAATCCTCTGCCCAGATAATTTAAGGTTAATAACAGTTTAGAAAAAAATATTGTTGATTAACAAAATAAGTATTTTTATTGCTTATTAGAGTTACACGAAAATCATAGAAAACTAATTTGGTAATACTTATTAGAACGTGAAGATTGTCCAGCTTACATTGAATTTACACTATAGGTATACCTAGCTACAAACGTTGTTTCTTGTTTATGTCTCAATAAGGTCCTTAACTACACAGGTCTCTGCGCCCCCCACTTTGAAGATCCCTGCATTAGATACTAAGTGTCATGTTAGTTTGGTATTTATTACTGCTTGTGGAATATGTTTTAAACGGTTTGTATATACCCCAGGACACGAGCACTGAAACAAATAGGTTCCTATCAAGAGGCTTGATTGTCTTATTTGATTTTGTTTCTATGATCAAGTAAACAAGTTTAGTTAGTACAGGAAACTGACATTTTGTTGAGCTCATTTGGAGTTAAGATGTTGTTTATGGTTAACAAGTTGTTGTTCAATTAACTTTTTTTTTCAGTGTGTTCCACTCGAATTTAAAGTGTTTATTTGGGTTAAAGCATCCGAATTTATGTAATAAAGCCCTAGACAATGCTTATAAGCGAAACCGGTCGGGCGTATTAAGTGAAAATATAATCCTGTGGACAAGTACAAGTGTCTTATTTAACAAGATGCTATATTATAACTTATTTAGATGAGTTCTGCCGACATTTCCATCGGTATTTTCCTCATCTCGTTTCCTTTTCCACGCGTCTATAGAGAATGAAACTCGAGCTCATACATCCAGCTGAAACTAATTCCACTCAACTTGTATGGGCGCGTGTCAGAGTTCTATAATTGTATAGCAATACAAACGTCGTCACGAGAATCCCTGAGGGGCTGAGCGGTGTTTCTGTTGGGACAGTCCACACTCGTACACCCACGATTCACCGAGTTGGGGTGCCCTATCGCCGCCGCGCCGCTTAGGGCACAAACACAGCCCTCCAGGTTGACGCGCATTCACGCATACCGAACACTAATGCGCTCTTGTGGGATTTGAAGCAACGATATTCGGATTAGCTTAATTTGGATGCTTTAACCCAAATAAACACTTTAAATTCGAGTGGAACACACTGAAAAAAAAAGTTAATTGAACAACAACTTGTTAACCATAAACAACATCTTAACTCCAAATGCTTACTAAATAACTTTTTTATGTAATAAAGCCCTAGACAATGCTTATAAGCGAAACCGGTCGGGCGTATTAAGTGAAAATATAATCCTGTGGACAAGTACAAGTGTCTTATTTAACAAGATGTATAATAAGTTCCACCAAGTGCCGACAATCACAACCATCAACATTTTATAATATAGCATACAATTTTCGATTCAACAAAAATTAGTGCTCTAAATAAAAAAAAACAATCTTAACAATGCAACTGAAAACTTAAATGATTCGGCCAAGTCGGACTCGCGCACAAAGGGATCCGTACCACCCCACAATAAGAGTGCGGAACCCTAAAAACATTATGGTAAATAACAGCAATGTACTACATGCCAAAGCAATATCAAGGGTACAAAAAACAAGGTGCTTAAATGGTAGCGCCTGACAAAAAATTTGACGCCGTCTGTGTACGGAACCCTCCTTTTTATTATATTTTTTTTATTTCACAGTATGATCTACAATTTCACATTTAAAACTTGTCTGTATACCGTCTTTAAGTAAGAGCCAGAACAAATAACGTTAAAATAATGCTACTTTTTCGAGGTTTCTTGCATGATCCCTTAAATTTTTATTTTTTAAATATTTTGTTCTTTGTCATGGTAGAGGCCGAAGTTACACGAATTTTGTTCAAATTTCAACTTTTTACCTATTACGGTAGAAGCTGTAGACCCCTGTGATAGACGGACAGACAGACAACGGACGCTCCCGTTTGGCACCCTTTTGTTATCTCTTCAACATCACACTAATATTATAAATGCGAAAGTTTGTGTGTGTGTGTGTGTGTTTGTTACTCTTTCACGCTGAAACGGCTGAACGGATTTGGATGAAATTTACAATGGATATAGCTTATAGCCTAACTTAACGCATACACATTATCATACATTATTAAGCATGTTGTTAAACCAAACAACACGCGGGCGGAGCCGCGGGCAAAAGCTAGTTTTAAATATAACTTTAAAATTAAAATTATTATTATGCGAATATAATTTAAATGTATATTCCGGATCTGTGTCGACTTAGCTCTCGTTGTTCTCACAATATCGCTACAACAAGAGATCGCAGTCCAGATCGTGGCCCGGATTCATCAAGTACCTTCGTGATCCGCTGAGTAGCAAGTTACCACCGTATTTGCTGTCCGGATGATAATGTATCCATTGATCTCTCATACACAATGAATGTACCTATGCTAAGGTTGCTACGTCGAAGCGAAATATTACGCTGTTTACCAATATTGGTCAACATACTAGTTAGTTATTGGCTTTGTGGAAGAAAGGCAGATGTTAACGCGGTAGAGAAGAAATGTCCTTTCATTTGTACGGTAATGCATAATTCACAGAAATCATCATTGTCACATAGAGTTTTCTTCATAAACAATTTTTGTTTCTTGAATATGAAAACACTTACCCCTTGGTAGTTCATAAATATTTGAAATATTCAGTTGTCTGTACGAGCGCTAAACGCTAAGATAGGATCCGAAGTCTGTAAAAACTACATACCACAGGAGAAGAAAAAAAGAATGGTTTTTAAGTTTACTATAATCGCACTTTAGAGTACCTTACTTGTTTACAATTCGGGTTACTGAATGTAGATAAAATTCGTGAAAAATCAAACTTATGATTGTATTTTATTTACTTAAATAAAATTAAAATAAATTCATTGGCCTGCGTCCCTTGGTTTAGTGCCAGTATAGTGAAGTATCGGGGTAGCGAAATTGTACTGTATCACAATTTGCCCAACCAACGATTGTATTGTAAATAATTATAGATGCACTAAAACGTATGTTGTCATAGGTGTCGAGCACAGGTATGTAACCCGCGCGGAGCCCTGCACAGTTATTGTTCCAGCACAAACACTAGGCTTCCCCCGCAGTCTAGACGCGAAGGGACGACCCTTCAAGCTAGGGTTGCACGTTTATTTATTATTCACACTTCAATACGTTTTGTTTGCCTTCTGATGAGGATAATGGGTTTTAATTACGTGAAAAAACGGCTTGCCTTAAATATATCCATGTGTTTTTTATAAAGCGTTTGCGGGACAATAAGTTGTTTAATTCGATTTTTTTTTAATAGAAATTTATTTTCGCAATCTTGGTACATAATGTTCTTATAAATTATTTTTTGTGCTTTACAAGATTAACCTAGGTAAGGTTTTGCAATTTACTTAAAATCATAACTTAACTATATAGTTACACAAGAACTTTATACATTTTATGTGACAAGATCAATATGCTACGACATTTTATATTAGCTATTTATGTAAGATTAAGTTTAATTCGTTCGTTTAAATTTCAAAATTTAAAGAAATATCGTTTTGCTCTCGAAACCTAAACAATAGACTGAACGAAAAGCCGTGGATTAATTCTGTTGTATAATGTTTAAGGGTAGGATGGCGGCGCTTTCGGCGATAGTACATGTACTGTAAAGTTGAAGCCAGGATGCCAGTGCAGCTAAAATAATATAATCAACCTGATAAAGTGGAACACATACCAGCGGTAACTTTATCCGCCTCACTCGTAACACATTGTTGGATGATGCATAGATTTACGAGTATAATTAATGAATGAAATAGAAAATATATTTAAACTACAAATTAGGCTTCTCAAAACAATTGTACCTAAATATATAAAAGAAAAACATTGTCAAGATTATACTCAATTGTTTCGTTATTGTTATGTAATACCTATTCAAAATGAATTAAAATTGTCTATCCTCAATGAAGAAAAAAATAAAGTACCACTTGTGCAAAGAAAAACACGATTTAATAAATGAAGGCAACTATCCGATACTAAAACCTTTAATTTACCTAAATGTAATAATGTTTTCGGAACTAGGCATTGGGAATTTATACTACCAAAAATCATCAATAGACTTCCAAAAGAGTTGCAAAAATGGTATTTTAATAATAAAAATAATTATATTACAAAACTTAAAAAGTACATGGTGGAATGTAGTGACCTCAACTACATTTTGTAAATAAAATAAGCTAAATTAACCTATTTGTATGTATAAAGTGTAATGTAGAACTCACTATCGGCAGATAAACCTTCGTGGCTTACGTCAGATAGTCCTATAATAATTGTTTTTTTAAGTGTAATGTGTATAATTTGTTCAATAAACTAAAAAAAAAACACTTTATTGCACAAAAAAAGAAATAGAATAAATAGACAGAAGGAAAAGGTGGACTTATTCCTGTTTGCTTCAGCGCATTAATAAATAAATAAAGTTATTTTAAACGTTTATAAATACATACATACATAAATACACAGATACCTACATGCAAGAACAAGAAGCTTAGTCAGTAATTCAGGGAGTATTATTTATGGTCTATTTAGTTTTTCTATCAACTTATTTATTAATTGTATTGTATACACATATATAATATTCTTATTTCTATGTTTCTTGATTATATGCAGGTGTATAATTTTATTAGCCTAACTTAATTATAGTTTTTTAAATATATTTCCCGTATTATATTTGTTTCATCATATTCTATTGTTTTTATAAAGATTAAATATATGACATGTAAAACGTATACTTTATGTATCTATTTTACAATATAAACAATTTGAATTTGGGAGAGGTAAACATTTGTCAATTTATTTTTAAAAGAGAGAGTAGAAGTTATTTCTCTATCAAGAACAGTTTGACAATGAATCAATTACTTACTATCCAAATACTGTCGAAACGCATGCCACCGCAAAACATGATTTGTTTCATCTACTGTAGTAATTAATTGTTACAACTAGGATTTCTCTGTACGAGTGAAAAAAAATAGAAGTATATTCCTTGGCCTTGGACCTGTTAAAATGTCACTAATGTTGGTCTGTTTGTCTGTATACCCGCTATTCACGTCAGTGAAACATGAGAATCCATATACAAAAAAAACAATTTAGTCTTTTACTAGCCTTTTGCTCGCGGCTTCGCCTCTCTCCTTATCTTTGACTTTAAATCCGACTTGTTTCACTGTAATGGTTACTTTTCAACTCCTGTTTATCATGACTTAAGGCCTCGACAGCTCCTGACTCTCTCCATCTCTTTGTAAAAAAGTCAATTTTTCGTCTTTAGTTCGATATGATATTTAAAGGTGATTGGCAGGTCTAGTATTGAACTTGCCCCGGTATTATCTATTTCCATAAATCCGTGATGTTCAATTAAAAAAATCAAGTTAAATGCAAAGTATTTTCCCCAAATAAAAGCTCTAACATGAATGTCTAAAAGTTTGGAGAAACGAGATATTTGCGTTTTTATGACATGCTCTATACATGAATTTGTATAAAGTTACTCAGCTTGTACAAAGTTACATAGCTGAACTGCATGTAAAGTACGTAAACATTATAAGCATGAATCGGAACGATAAAGTAAAAAAGACATAATAAAAACTCATTGGTCATCATAGAGTCCTTACCACCACTGAATTCCGATGGATTAAGGCATTTGGGTACATATTCCAAAGCCAATAAAGACTTCATCGCAGGACTTCAGTGGTGGCGTGAATCCTAGCTATCGATGGCAGTCATTCGTACGTTCAAACCCATTTATTTGGATGAATTTTTAGAAAAATACAAAATTAAATATAAAATACTTTGCCCCTCGGACTTTAAAAAAATCATGCATTTTTTTCCAAGATACAACTTTTTGCGCTTTGTATAATGCACGTTCTTTGATTTCTTGAACATGCCGTTTAAACGAGAAAATTGCGGGCCGCCAACTTCTATGATCCTTTGACGAATGCAAAAAATAAATTAGACAGTTAATAATACTATTACCTACTTGAGTTTTACCAGAGTAAAATTTAAAAAAATAATTTGGTATATGTAAAGAAAGTTGAAAATTATACCTTTTAAATATTTTTCACGTAAACTAAATTATTAGATCGACGACAGACATTTATATTTTTTCAAAATGAATCCTTATAATTTCGTAATAAAGTCTTACCAGATTGCTTTTTTCTATGAGGATTTATTTTAAAATAATAACAATCCTACAGAAATTTTCACGCGTGGCCCCTCGACCTTATAAACTGTGCCATACGAACCTACTTCTGAGATACGCGGTTATAGAATAGGTTGCCAAGGCTTTAATGATACATGCTACTAAACGTTTTCCAAGAAAGCCCTGGCTTACAGGGCAAACCGCATTAAAGTCAATTGCTCGCTTTCTTATGTAAAATTGTATTAAAATTAGTTGTAGTGCAGGTGTCTTGACCTATCGTAGAATTGATCATTGGATGATCTGCTCAATTATCGTGAAATCTGTAAAAGCTAAAGGGGTCGCCACGCTCCGCTCCGCTTCGTTTGATCACAAGCAACCTAAAACACGATACTCCGTGCTCCGGTCCTCGTCGCACCCATTTTTGACTTTTTGCTGGAAGTCTATCGTAAATTTCCAATTTTCAAACGATATTTCCAATCCGATCATGAAATTATGAATTCTACGATATGGCCCCTACACATGCATGAACTAGTCTCTGCTTTAGTCACCGTAAGGATAAGTCCGTGACCTTGAGGACAGTGAACTTTCTGTTTATAATATTTTGTTATGAACAAATAAATTAAGTTCATTATTATTATTTATTATCCGTAAAGCAGTTCTCGAGCTATCAGGTAACATACACGCAGACAGACAAACAGAGTTCGCATTGCATTAGTGTTTATAATCGATGTTTGTTGTGAAGCCTTGGAGAAGCCCTGACCTTTGCATCAGTTGGCGGGAAGCCAGGATGTGATCGTGTGTGGAGATGTTGGTATGTGACTCTTATTGCATACATCACAAGAGCTAGTCATGGTTCGACCCCCAGTTCCACCTGGGAATGGCGCCCTCCCTTGCTGGTGTAAGATGACTATAAGGTAACATACACGCAGACAGACAAACAGAGTTCGCATTGCATTAGTGTTTATAATCGATGTTTGTTGTGAAGCCTTGGAGAAGCCCTGACCTTTGCATCAGTTGGCGGGAAGCCAGGATGTGATCGTGTGTGGAGATGTTGGTATGTGACTCTTATTGCATACATCACAAGAGCTAGTCATGGTTCGACCCCCAGTTCCACCTGGGAATGGCGCCCTCCCTTGCTGGTGTAAGATGACTATAAGGTAACATACACGCAGACAGACAAACAGAGTTCGCATTGCATTAGTGTTTATAATCGATGTTTGTTGTGAAGCCTTGGAGAAGCCCTGACCTTTGCATCAGTTGGCGGGAAGCCAGGATGTGATCGTGTGTGGAGATGTTGGTATGTGACTCTTATTGCATACATCACAAGAGCTAGTCATGGTTCGACCCCCAGTTCCACCTGGGAATGGCGCCCTCCCTTGCTGGTGTAAGATGACTATAAGGTAACATACACGCAGACAGACAAACAGAGTTCGCATTGCATTAGTGTTTATAATCGATGTTTGTTGTGAAGCCTTGGAGAAGCCCTGACCTTTGCATCAGTTGGCGGGAAGCCAGGATGTGATCGTGTGTGGAGATGTTGGTATGTGACTCTTATTGCATACATCACAAGAGCTAGTCATGGTTCGACCCCCAGTTCCACCTGGGAATGGCGCCCTCCCTTGCTGGTGTAAGATGACTATAAGGTAACATACACGCAGACAGACAAACAGAGTTCGCATTGCATTAGTGTTTATAATCGATGTTTGTTGTGAAGCCTTGGAGAAGCCCTGACCTTTGCATCAGTTGGCGGGAAGCCAGGATGTGATCGTGTGTGGAGATGTTGGTATGTGACTCTTATTGCATACATCACAAGAGCTAGTCATGGTTCGACCCCCAGTTCCACCTGGGAATGGCGCCCTCCCTTGCTGGTGTAAGATGACTATAAGGTAACATACACGCAGACAGACAAACAGAGTTCGCATTGCATTAGTGTTTATAATCGATGTTTGTTGTGAAGCCTTGGAGAAGCCCTGACCTTTGCATCAGTTGGCGGGAAGCCAGGATGTGATCGTGTGTGGAGATGTTGGTATGTGACTCTTATTGCATACATCACAAGAGCTAGTCATGGTTCGACCCCCAGTTCCACCTGGGAATGGCGCCCTCCCTTGCTGGTGTAAGATGACTATAAGGTAACATACACGCAGACAGACAAACAGAGTTCGCATTGCATTAGTGTTTATAATCGATGTTTGTTGTGAAGCCTTGGAGAAGCCCTGACCTTTGCATCAGTTGGCGGGAAGCCAGGATGTGATCGTGTGTGGAGATGTTGGTATGTGACTCTTATTGCATACATCACAAGAGCTAGTCATGGTTCGACCCCCAGTTCCACCTGGGAATGGCGCCCTCCCTTGCTGGTGTAAGATGACTATAAGGTAACATACACGCAGACAGACAAACAGAGTTCGCATTGCATTAGTGTTTATAATCGATGTTTGTTGTGAAGCCTTGGAGAAGCCCTGACCTTTGCATCAGTTGGCGGGAAGCCAGGATGTGATCGTGTGTGGAGATGTTGGTATGTGACTCTTATTGCATACATCACAAGAGCTAGTCATGGTTCGACCCCCAGTTCCACCTGGGAATGGCGCCCTCCCTTGCTGGTGTAAGATGACTACTTACTTTTACTTACTACCAAAGTCCGGGAGGCTGCGGCCTGTTCGGCTGGTAGGCAAATGGGACCAAGGAATCACCGATCAGCCCTTTTGACGTAGCAAGCTTCAAAACACGCGGTACCAGGATCGTCTTCTCTTCTTTTATATATTCCAATCCCTTCGCGCGACCTTCCGGGATCGCGACACATACGAAGAGGGACCAAGCTATGGTCTGGGCTCTTTCACTTGCGGACACAAAAGTATCAATTTTCCAATTTGCAAAAGTCAATGCAACTCTCAGTTAGGCGGTTCAAAACTCAAGCTGCGTTCCGTATCAACACGAAAAATTTGCTAAACCAAAGTCTCAGTGAACTCTGTATAACAAATTGGGCGTTGTGCCAGTAACCGTCCCTTGGTGTTTGTACTGACTCTTCCGAGGGTTTAGAGCCCTCGGCCATTCAATTATCAACAGCTTCCCCCAGACATTAAAAGTCCTCGTGGGTTGGTATCTATTAGCTGTAACTGCATTGCATTGTTTATAGAATGGCGCTGCTGTAATGTAAGGATCGATTTCTTCACGTTTGGAACGAAAATACAAGGACTATTATACGAGTAGGTATATCAAAAACTAGTTTCCAGCTGAAAAATGTGTCCACAAATATACGCAAAAATATATTGTCACAATTATCTAATAAGTAGTATATTCTCCATATTCATGAATTTAGATTTAATTCCTAAAAAAATGATCACGCAACATTAATTATTAAACTATTCTAAATATTATTATTCTTACACTCTAATTATAATATTTTGTGCATTATTATCTTTTCTAGTTTGTAATTCACTCTAATAATAATATTTAGAGTATTCTAAAGCGATGGATTTCGCAATAAATTAAATATCTCTTTAAATTATTATTAACTAGTCTTTCGCTCGCGGCTCCGCTCGCGTTTACTAAATCTCGGCCCTGTTTTCGGCTTTAGAGTTATTCTACCACGATGGTAATAAAGACATTCAAGACCGCATTCAAGTCCGTTGAGTGGTTCTTGAGTTAAAATGGAACATAAATACAGACAGACAAACGAAATAAATAAAAAAACGGTGGTTTTGTCTTTAGTACGACACTAATAATCCAGTTCATTTGAAATTTAAAAAAAAATATTCAGTATACAACCGACAAGACTTTTTTAATACTATATTATTAGTATAGATTAAAATGGTAGGTGGTAGAGCTGATGCCGGGCTTGACTGTGGAGGTACCATCATCTTACTCGCGAACCCCCCCGAAGTTATTCGGAGGAGAGTAAGAGGACATCTCTCAAACAGGCACAACCAGGCGGCCCACCATTGCCTGGGACTCTGGGACCGATTGATGGCGGTATAGCGGGTGTAAATAGACTGCTACCATATTCTACCGACCCTACTGAACCACTTTTCCCAAGAGTCATACCCGCGGACACACTCAGTTTTGGAAACAATTGAGTTCCAAACAAAAATGCGTGAAGCCTAACGCACCGACATACGCGCGAGGTTAGAGAGAGCGTCGTCCGTGAAACAGCTGTTTCGCTGCAGCGTTCTAAAATAGACCTTCCTCCAACGAGATAAAGTCTTTGAGTTACAGTTAAATATCTTTTTCTCTGAAATTTGCGCGGGTTTTTTTTTCGAATAGCTGTTCAGTATGATCAGTAGGGTATGTGGTTTTATTTAATGGTCGCACTCTATTTACATCCTGGACATGTCGTCAGCAGATCGTAAAGTATGAAACCGAAAACTTTGAAAGAGTTCTGGAGAAAAAAAATGCAGTTTCGACTGAGCACTCCGCGAAGCCTGATGAAGATGAGCTTTTCTCATAAAATCGAAATTAGTTTTAGCTATCCTAATTCGTTTGAACACAAATCCTAATTAACTTATTTTTTTTGAAATCGAAATAAAAATCAATCTCTTGTAGCGCAAAAATGTTCGTTTCACCTTTTGTATTAAACCAAGGGATCCAAGGGTCACTACTGAATGACCGACGAGACTCTTCTGAATGAAAACAGATCAAAATCTAAGTATACGTAAAATTAACGAGGCGTTAAATGTCCCCCGACCGACCTGATGTCCTTCTCACCGCAGTGTCAGCTTGTTGCCCAAGGTCAGTCAGTGGAAGGTCAAGTAATACATGTTATAGAGGTCAGGCAAGGAAAGGGAACTGTAATTAGAAAAAACTGAGGTGCAATTGTGTCAGACAATTGTATTCATTTGACAAAAAAAGCATACGATTTCAATTGTCAAACGTGCTAATTTGCTCATTTGACAAAAAAAAAGCATACGATTTCAATTGTCAAACGTGCTAATTTGCTTAACCGAATAGACGTTTGACAATCGTACGTTTCTCTCAAATGAATACGATTGTCTTACACAATTGCGCGCCTGTTTCTGTCTTCAGCCTTAGCTAATTATACGTCTCGAAGAATATGTAAGGAGTCATTTAAGGGCTTGTATTGGGTCTTTCAACGGTTTTTGTTTTAATATGCTGAGTCAACTACATATCTGATCAATGTAAAACTTGGACACGTGTTTTTTCAGACCTTTGTCTTTCCGTTGTGAAGTCGGTTACCTAATTGGACACATTCGCTCGATAGATTTTATTTTTGAAAATAATGCCCTTTTAAGTTATTATTTCGTTTTATGTCTAAACGGCTTGAGTTTTATGTCTGAAATTACTGCTTTAACAAGAAAACATGGTTTATTTTCTGATGTCACGTAGAAAACATCAAATACTTTTTCGTAAAATCCAGAAAACCTTCAAAATTCACTTATTTTGCGTGCCGCCAGCATTTTAATGTAGACTTTCTGACAACATACTGAAGTTCAAAATCGAATTAAGATCGATAAGATTATCGTGCACCAGGGGTAAGGCCTTAATAAAGGACTGCTATCTATAAACCAAACCACATACGAGGGGTGGCTGAAAAGTAATCTACCTGACTATGAAAAAAAATACATGGATTAATGATTTATTTCTTATTTTTCAATATAGTCCCCTGCAATGCACTTACGACATTTGTCAATAAGTGACATCATACCAATAAAATAATAATTATTATTTTGATCGTCAAAATAGTCATTCACAGCGTCCTTCATCTCTTCGTCTGTTGAAAATCTGCGCCCTCTCAAATTTTTCTTTAAATTTTTAAATAAGAAGTAGTCAGAGGGAGCCAGGTCTGGACTATAGGGTGGGTGGTTGATCTCTGTAAAGCCATTTTTTGTCAGAGATGACCGCGCCTTAAAGGCCGTGTGCGCGGGTGCATTATCATGCAAAATCAAAACGCCTTTGCTAAGTTTGCCCCTCCTGTCTTCTTTTATTTTTTTGCATAGCTGGTCAAGTAAGTTCGCATAGTATTCAGCATTTATCGTGGTGTTTTTTGGCAGGTAATATATCATAAGGATCCCCTCAACATCCCAAAAAATGGTTGCCATTAGTTTGCCCGCTGACAGCCGGACCTTAAACTTCCTTGGTGGTTTTTCCCCTTTAAATTTCCATTGCATCGATTCTTGTTTGCTTTCGGGATCCCACTGACGAATCCAAGTTTCATCACAGGTCACTATTCGCAAGATAATTTCTTCCTCTTTATCCTTTACCAAGTCTAAAAATGACTGACAACATTCCACACGCTTTTGCTAATCAAACGGGATCAACATTTTAGGCACCCAACGCGCGCTCACCTTGGACATTCCCAAATGTTCATGAATTATTTCATGAACTCGTTCCTTGCTAATGCCAACATCTCTAGCTATTTCCCATTGCTTAATTAGCCGATCGGCAAGGATCAGTTTCTTCACTTTTTCCACATTATCTGCGGTAACTGCAGAAATGGGCCTTCCACTACGGGGATCGTCTTCTAAGCTCACACGGTTTTGTTTAAACTGCTTTGACAAAAACTTTATTACAAATTCGGAAGGACATGAATCTCCGAACACCTTAAACACGCGCTCTCGGACCTGCGTCGGCGTATTCCCTTCTTTACCGAGGAATTTAATCACAGCGCGATACTCAATTTTATCCATTTTTAATTTTATTGCAACTTGATGAAAACGAAGACGCGACAAAAAAAAAATGAACTCGTAGAAACAAATAAGTGTCATAATTTTTAAAAAAGGAATAAACAAAGAATACGAGAATATAGTGGACAGTAACATTTTTGAAACTTTCTTTAACAAAGGAGATTTTATATCAGCCACCCCTCGTACTCTACTGATCACACTGGACAACTTTCCTAAAGGAACGTACACGCGGAAATGAAACAAATTCTCTATCTCTCCATGCTAACTTCAAATTAGTGTTGCAACAATACGGTGATCTGCCGATGCGACACAAATACCGATATTTTTGAAAAAATATCTCTGATACCGATACGATACACCGATACGAGTAACCTATTGTACATTTTTAATTTTAATGTGAGAAAACAACGAAGCTATTTTCCAATTTTAACCTTAAATTTAATCAGTTCATGAAGTAAATTAATGAAATACGACATCACACCGAGATATTACAAAAATATAGGAAAATGAAACGAGTAATTAGCAAATGAGCGACCACCTCTATAGTTAAAATTAAAATTGTCAAAATTTTTGATACGATGCGCTAGGGCGCCGTTAACTGAAGTTTTGTACATTGATGTACAATGTCTCATATATCGCCAATACCGATATATCGGCGAAAGCTCCGATACGCCGATATTCGATATATCGTATCGGTATCGGCTGCAACCCTACTTTAAATACTTGCCATTACATTTGTGCGGTTATTTTTCTTTGGGTAAGTTGTTTAATACAGTTAGTAGATTTGGCGGTTTTATTTCAAGACTAACCTTTGCCTGCGGTTCCGCCCGCGTTTGTTAGATCTTTGCCTTGTTTTCGACTTGGGCATTGTTTTATGGACAACCCTTATACCAAGGGCCCATGCATGGCCGGACGTCAACTTGCGGCCCGCGAAATTAGATCATATGAACAAAAATTTTACATTTTATTACACATAAAACCAACTAAAACATTCTATTGTCTTTCATTTGTATCATAGTGCATCAGTATGGGAATATCTCAGTACATTGGCTCAACTAAGGTTAAAATTTCTTCGGTACCTGTAAAACGTCACATTAATAGTACATTACGATACGAGAGCGATGAAACGTTTTCTGACGAGTGTGAGTTTGCGGCACGAGCCAAAGGTGAGTGCTGCAATCACACGAGTCGAGAAAAAGTTTCTCGCACGAGTATCGTATAATATTTTATAGCAAAAGTGCAGAAAATGCCGACTTTACGCAAGCGCAGCGTGCGTAAAGTGGTCATTTTACGCACGGTGTGCTATAAAATTGTTTTCAAACTATTTATTAAAGATTTTTGATTCTCTTTTTGTTTAATTTACAACAAACATGTATGTTTTGTTTCCTTTCATTAGAGCAAAAAAAAAATGGTATCGCGGCTCGTCGTAATTTCTAATTTCCATAATTCGGCCCAGCTGCTCAAAAGGTTGGCCACTCTTGCCTCATAGGGTATATGCTGACCAGGATCATTACGCTAATAATAAAAAAACGCATTCAAATCCGTTGAGTGGTTCTCGAGTTAAAACGCAACATACATACATACAGACAGACAAGACAAAATTCTAAATATAGTGGTTTTGGCCTTAGTACAATACTAATAACCCATTTCATTTAAAATTAATAAATTTATTAATTAATCCGAAAATATTCAATGGACAGATTCGACTTTTTTACCATGTTATTATCCATAATATGCCTAATAAACTTGAAATTCCATTTACAATTAGGACTTATAGCTGACGTCTAAACAATCTGAAAATTACCTGTGTTTAATTATTGAAGAAGAACTTAATTAGTTCAACAGTGGAAGACTAGCCATTCCCGTAAACAAAACAGGTTTTTACAGTGACTCATTTACGGTACACGCTGCAAGACTGTGGAACCGATTGCCTTTGTCAATACAGACATTGAAAAATATAAAATTATTTAAAATTAAAGTAAAGGAATTTTTCTCCTCAGGATACTCATCAAAGTAGAACTCAAATATGCAGTATTATAATATTTGTATGTTTATTTATTATATGTATGTAGGTATGTATTAGTATGTTCATGTTATATGTAAGTTTATGTCTTAGATAAGTCTATTTAGATATATATATTTTTAGCTTGATCTTTCCTCACTGATTAGCATTTACTCCTTCCTTTTTATTCTGTCAACTATGTTTCTGTTTGCTTGCAAAGGTTGCCTGGAAGATATTGCTGTTAGCAATAAGTGCCGCCTTTGTACACCATGTTTGATTGTTTTATTTTTTGTATTGATTTTATTGTATGTGCAAAAAGTGTTATAAATAAATAAATAAATTAATTAGACCCTTTAAATACATAGAGTTTTTAAATATATAGAGTTTAATACACCGTAAGTGTCAAGTTAAATCGTTGTAACTTCTTGTGGAATAAAGTTGTGTTTTAAAACGGTATGTAAGGAACCATTAGGGCTCAAGTCTAACTCACACTTGACCAGTTCCTTTATGAGACCGATACACGCAACGAGCTGTTGATACAAAACTCGTTATATTTTGGGCGGTCGCAAAGGTCACTGGTTCAAAAGAGTCAACCAGGCGTGGGTGGCGAGATAAATCTCAATATTCCTGGCAGATTACGTCTCTGTTACACGATCGACGAATTCAGACCGTGGACTGACCATAGGTAATACAGCCGGGGATGTTACATTCCCTTACGTTTTAACAAACCGACCACGAAAATCTACCTCATACTTCTTTTAGGTCGTTTTGTACAGTGGAGCCCACATCAAGCTAAACACTTTCAATATTAGCTGACCTCTCATTGTATTGGCTTTCCGTACAATGAGAGGTCAGCTTATACTCAATGTGTATAGCTTGATGCGGGCTCCACTGCACAAGGTAACTTAACCCAGTAGCCTTAGCATGAAAACATTACGGTTACGTTTAGTTTGAACGTAACGCGGTTTTGTATGAAATCTGATAACCGCCCCTAGCGGTCAGTAGCGGAACTTATCAGAATTCCATACTGGTTACCTTTTTAATGATTTGTCCTTGTTCATTCATTCATTCATTCATTTATTTATTCATAAACAATTTTTACATTGTATTTGAAATTACAAAAAAATTATAAAATGTTAGACTTAAAAACTAAAAACACAAAGAAAATGTTCAGATAATCAAAGGATATTAGCAAATAAATAAACATGTCACATATAAAAAAAAGAGAAATTCAACCGTAATATAAAGAAAGTCACTTATTTAAATATTCATCCATTGAGTAGAAGCAGTTTGTCAGCAGATACTGTTCCAATTTACATTTAAAAAGATTAAAATTCTCAATATTTTTCATATCAGTGGGCAATTTGTTGAACAGTTTTACGGCTTGATAGCGGCTGCAGTGACTAACTACTCTGAGCCGTGGCTTTGGTGTTTCTATATAAACGTCTTGCCTTCTTGACAGTAAGCGTTTTTTATTAGTGTCATTGCTCTCAAATTTATGTAAATTTTTCACTAAGTCGCAAAGCAAAACAAAAATATAAAGACAGGGAGCAGTCAATATTTTAAGATTCTTAAAGAATTCTCGACATGATGTCCAAGGTGGTGTGCGAACCATGGTTCTAATGCTCCGCTTCTGTGCTATGAAAGCCCTATTCATGTTGTAGGCAAAACTATTTCCCCAGAATTTAATACTGTAGCGCAGTTTCGATTCAACTAACGCAAAATATACGATTTTCAGTTGTTGCAGACTTATTTCATCCCTAAGACTACGCAAAGCGTAACATGCTGAACTAATTGACTTTTCTACAGCACTCAATTCCTCTTTCCAGTTTAAGCAGCTGTCAATATTAATACCTAGAAACCTAACAACCTCAACCAGTTGTATGCCGTTGCCATTTAAAGACATGTTAATATTAAGCGCATCCTTATTTTGTGAGGTGGATTTAAACAAAATAGCGTTTGTTTTATTTGTGTTAACTTCCAAATTGTTGACTCTAAACCAATCCCAGAAAGCTGAAAGGGCCAAGTTACATTTATCGTTCAGATCTCTTATATTTTTTGCCGATATAATTGCATTCGTGTCGTCTGCATATACAACAAGATTAATGTCAGAAATTGATTTTTTAATGTAATTTATAAGGTCATTTGTGAAGACAATAAAAAGTATTGGTCCCAGTATGGATCCTTGTGGAACACCTCTTGTTACTTTTACAATGCTGGATTTGTAAGATCTAGCTTGTCTGTTTTGGACGGACTCAATTTCTACGAATTGATACCTATTTTGGAAATAGTTTTGAATAAGTTTCAAAACATCTCCTCGTATACCATAATGCTCTAGCTTTTTAATCAAGATATCATGATCAACAGTATCAAAAGCGGAACTCAGATCCAAGAAAAGGCCTAACACCCTGTTTTCCTTACTGATTTCAAGCACAACGTCATTTACTAATGCGTCAACTGCGTCTACTGTGCCTAAGTTCTTTTGATAACCGAATTGACGACTATTTATTACGCTATTTTTCTTTAAGTGTCTTAAAATCCTAATTTTTAGAAGTTTCTCAAACATTTTTGACATGGTTGGTAGCAGTGAGATAGCCCTATACTTTTCGGGGTCAGTTTTTGATCCTTTCTTATGTATAGGTATGACTTTAGCAATTTTAAGTTGGTCTGGAAAAGTGTTAGCTATAAAACAATGATTAAAAAAGTTTGCTAATGGTTCTGCTAGAATATCTATGTTTTCTTTAAAAATGGCGATTGGTAATTCATCATGCCCAACAGACCTTTTATTTACCATTCCATTTACTATTTTTGTAATTTCATAAGATGTTGTTTGATCGCACGTCATATTGTTACTTACTCTATCTGTATTGTCTTGTGCTAACTTTGAGGCTTCCTGCGTATGACATGATATGTTATTTTTGTTTTTTTTGCTGACATCAAAAGTTTCGGAAAAAACTTGCACGACTTCCTGAGGATGGCATATAATTTTGTTGTCTACCTTAAGCAATAATTCATTTTTCAAGCAAGTCCTTTTCTTATTTCTGTGCTCGTTTACCACCTTCCAGATACCCTTTGTATTGTCTTTTGCATTCAAAATTTCTTTTTGAACACTAGCTTTTTTCAGATTTCTAACAACTTTTTTGTATAATTTCAAATAGCTTGTACGATATTGTAAGACGCTGGCATCAATGTGGTTTTTGTTAAAAGAATTCAAAAATCGTTTCATTTTACTAGCCGTCCTAATGCCCTTTGTAATCCATGCGAGTTTGTTCACTTTTAGCAGATTGATTTTTCGATTGCACTCCTTAAAACTGTGATATAAAGTTGATAGTTTGGAAAGGAAAGAGTTGATACCCAAGATACCCCAATCGACTTTTAACAAGTTGGCCCTAAACTTTAATTTGCTTTTTTTACTTTGCGACCGTAACTTTTTAAATATTACTCTTTCCGTCTGGTTAATGGAATTCGTATTTTCTATCTCAACACTGCAAATTAACCCAGCATGACCATCTGCCAAATTATTGTGGTCCACGTCACTAGAGATCGATCCGTCATCGTCGTGTGGAATGTTTGTGATAATATTGTCTAAACATGACTTTGAGTCATTTCTTACAAAAGTTACGGAATCTACTAGAGTTCTAAAATTATAGCATGTCAGTAATCCTAAAAATTCACGTCTATATCTTGAGTCTGTTAAAATATCGATATTAAAATCACCCATTATTATACACTTTTTATCAAATAATTTTTCTAGCAATTTTTCTAATTTCTCGAGGAAGTTTTCAAAGTTTTTTGTATCTGGAGTTCGATAACAGCAACAAATATAAAGATTCGTGTTGATGTCTTTCACTCCACATATTTCGAAATAGTTAACTCTGTACAGCTGCTTACAGATTTGTATTTCCTCGCACCTAGTCTGTTGAGAGCGTAATATTAGGGTCCCACCCCTTGTTTTGTTTGTACGAGTGTTAAAGGCAGCAATATCATAACCATTTAGTCCAAAAAGCGGAGCACAGCTACTGTTCAAGAAATGCTCACCGATACAAATATACGAAAAAGTCTGCTCATGGCTGTCCAAGTACAGCTCCAGTTCATCCTTTTTGTTAAGTACTCCACATAGGTTTTGGTGGAAAATGTTCATCCTAGTACACATTTTCTCAGAGGATAAAAACGGTAAAATATGAACAGGTTCAGGAACTTCATTTTCTACCGTGTTCACGAAAAAACGCCAACTCCGTTTGAGATCCAACACTTAATTTTGGCTTGTTTGTATCTGAGAATGATTCGGTGCAGTTCTGTACATAGCTCGAGTAAGTATTATGGTACTCAATGCTCAAAATTTCCCTTAATAATGCTCTACACTTAACCACTTTAGAGAGCTCCCCAGTTTCTCTGCCATAGTAATAAGACATATTCAAATAAATGGCATTTGAGAAGCGTGAACATAAGAGGTCAAACATGTTGTTAATTAATATCTTATCAATGTATCTATTTTCATTAATATCACACATTATTACGTTAGTATGAGTTAATTGACTTAGGTGATGATGCAGCATTGCCTGCAGGATAAGAGGATCTTTGTCATTTGTCCCTGCCATTACAATTACATAATCCAGGTTTGTATAATCCTTACAAAGGGAGCTACTCGAGCTCAAAACCTGTCCTAGAGTAGCATGAGGCTTAACAAAAGATTCTACACTAAAATTATGCCCCAATAGCTTCTGTAATCTAATGCTAATATACCTCCCATTTTCATCTGCAATTAGCATAACTTTACTTTTTTTAGATAAAGACTTCGACGCCTTTGTTTGTTGTTTGTCAGCCGGACTGCTTGAAACATTTTTATGTAAGTTCAGATTTGAAGGGTTTTCACAATCACGGGCTGCTAAGTCTTCCCTGGTTTTGCGCTGCTCATTTGTTATGCTGGTAGAAGTACTTTTTGGCAGAAATTTGGTCGTAGCCGGTTGTGTAGTCTTTTTTTTGCAGTCTTGTAAAGTTTTCTTTAAATTAGTATTTTCCGAGTTAAGTCTATCGATTTCTTTATTGGCTAAGTCGAGTTCATGTCGCAACTTTCGATTTTCATCCTGTAGTTCCTCAACTTCGAGATTATCAAATATATTCGGCAAACTTTGCGAAGATAAATCAGAAGAAGACTCATTGTTGTGTTGTATTTTTATTTGTCTTGGCCGTCGTGTTGTTACATTTTCTTCATCACTTCTTTGGAAAGTCGTAGTTGGCAGTAAAGTCTGCTTTGATTCAATACATAAACGACAATTATAAGACTTTTTCAACCTTGCAATATTGGCCATGTAATAAGCCGTAACAACATTTTCGCATGCATAGTGATATGTGCCATGACATGTTTCACATTTCAGTTTCTCTGTATCACTTATTGTATGTTTACAAAGTTTACAAGTTGTCATGTTTAAACTTTAATAATAAGCGAACAAAACAATAAATAAAATAATAAACAAATGTTCTGGTCGGGTCGGTTTTGAACTTAGTACCTTTGGCTCTGTAGACAGACCTTGTTTCCACTCTACCAGTTTGTCACTGTCCAAGTTAGCGAAATTATAGTATGCAACGTGACGCTCCGATGTGTCAGGGTTCAAATGAGTTCAAGTTGCTCTTTGTTCTATCACGCAACGACACTACACCAAATTGAATTGTAACTGATTTTTATTATGGAATAATTGATATATCACCACTGATCGAACATTAATTTTAGGTTTAAATAATCTAGACTGTTTGATAGCCCACACACAACAAACTAATGTAAATTTTGTATAAAATTATGCACTTTTAACTCGTTTAACAATTAAAACTTTACGGAGTAAACAATAACAGGTCTTGTACGTACAACCGGTAAAAATGTGTGTGAGATCACAGATTACATCAGACCATAGTGTTAAGGACTTAGCTGTGACTTTGAATAAAACGTTAGTTAGTTATCCTAAGTGTATGGCTTTGTTTAAGTGGGTTTTAAACAAACTTTAATCATTATGAAACGTGTACTCGTATCTTTACATATCTGGCCTGTGAGTGTGAGAAGGGTCCATATAACACGATGCCCATCGGCTTCCTTTAGGAAATGGTATCCATAGTATATTTATTTATTCCGTGCTCTTCGCTTTGTCTAACATTTCCATAAATCTCAATACAACAAACACACTTGGCTGATAGGGAGTTGCAAAGTACAAGAATGTTATGTTTTTCTTGCTTGCTTCTCTGAGTAAGGCTATTTTTGTCCGGCTTCCCTTTTTAAAATGTTCACCCTTCGCCATTGCTGCCTATTTATCATCATTGTTTACTGTTTATTTATTTGAATGTAGATGTTTGTATTTGTTGGCCCGATGACGTGTACTATGAACATTATATTTAAAATCTTACCCGTAACTGTTTATGATAATTGAAAAAAGGATTAATTATACCAAAAATTTACAAAAATGTTTTAATCGTGATATTCTGAGGATTTGTCATTTGTTTTTGTATGTAGGTAGTTTTCCTTTAATTTTTACGCAGTAGTCAAGAATTTTGTCATATTCGGTCCAACGGTTTCGGCGACAAATATCGCAAAATCAAAATCAAAATATTGAGTAGAAAGTTTAAAAACACACAGTTCTTGATGTTTGCTTTATAGCGTACAAATATAAATTACACGCATTGCATGCCTTCTTAAAATAAACACATTTTAGGTACAATCTATTAAAATAATATTCGATAACTCTATTTATAATAATTATTATTATTTTTATTGAAAGTTGATTTGATCATTATTAATGATAATTACAATAATATTCCTAATAGTATGGTCAGTATAGATTACAAATTATCATTCAAAAATTCTTTTATGGTGTAATAGCATTTTTGTGTTAGTAATCTATTCAATTTACTCTTAAATAGGTTTACAGGACACATTCTTATTTCCAATGGAATTTTATTGTATAACATTGGCGCCATACCAAATACACTTTTCATCAGCAATGCAGTTTTTGTAGGTCTGTGCTGGCAGATTTTAGTTAGATCGCGTGGACGAAGACGACCATGAAATGCTGTAACTTTTACATTTCCAAACAAATCAGGATTCTGTTTTACAAATAGCGCTACCTCTAATATATAAAATGAAGGCAACGTTAATATATATACTGTACTTTTTAAATAAAGGTTTATAACTGTCATTAATTTTGAGATCAAACATTGCTCGGAGACATCGTTTTTGATTTTTTTAAATAGTTTATCTATCTGTACATAACTTTTTACATACATACATAACTCATAACTTTTTGTGATAAATCCTAAGGATGTATCATGGGTCTTGGCTCGATTTTTGCATGAAATATTTTTATGGGATACTATTAAGTATCATAGAAGTTATGATCATATAATATGCGTATAAAGCCGACACTATCGTCTTGTCTGAGAGGATATTAATTACGGAAACTTTTTGGAAACCTTGTCATTTTCTTTATTCATACATATTGTATGTATTTGTATGTATGTATGTTTTTTTTCTTGAGGAGTATTCGGTTTTATCAGAAGAGGATATTAATTAAATAAATAAAGGCTGTCATACATTTACAACCTCCATGTTCTCGCGCGAGTCTACGAGCTTGCTACGCCGTAGCTCATAAATCCCCCTCTGCTACGGTCGTAGCGATCCGATCATCAGATACCCCAATATAATACCTCGGTCATTGACGTTATTGTAGGCCCTACTCTATTCGTTCGTAAATAAAATATGTCATAGTCATTATGTCCTATTTTTGAGTTCATAATTTAGGATTTTATAACATGAGTGGAAATTGTTTTGTAAATAATATGGTCAGGTATTAGGTAGGAATAACAAAGCGATGGATTTCGCACCAAAACGTGTTATCTCATTTTACAGTAATCGTCGTTTAAATGTCATATTTAGTCCATACTCGGGAACACTTTACCCCTTGGGGCTTCGTGTCGTGACAATGTATCCGAGGCTCATGCCCTCGCGAGCAGTCTAAGCTAAGCTCATCGCCAGTAACTAACCGATGGGCTAGTTCACACTCACTGGCTCAGCCCTTTGATGTCACGCCGCAGTGCACACTCCCCGCGACCCGCCGCCTCCCCCTCGCAGCCTCGGCAGGGTTACCAGGCGACAGGAATTTTCCTCACATGTCTGCGACTTTGGCCGTCTTGTTAATCAGGCAAACATTTATTCAATTTTATTAAGGTGGTTGAGACGTTTCTCGTTTCCAAACGCACAGCTTATGTTTTTTGTTTTTTTTTATCATCTAGCTTAACAGCTTTCAAGCGTGTGTATAGTTAATAATAATAATAATAATAAAAAACTTTTATTTCCAAAGAACAATTTTTACAATATATACATTGCACCCCAAACAACATAGTTGTTTGTCGGGGTAAATACGCTCATACAACAGTAAGTATATAGTTATTAATCAGTGCATTTTTGTGCTTAATTTACAAAGTAATGTATAAAAGTACATAACTTTCCTAGAAAAACCTAATTAACGTTAAACTATTGTCGCGTAATGCCATAAACCATCCATCCATCCATCAGCCTGTTTCGTCCACTGCTGGACATAGGCCTTTCCAGGATTTCGCCACTCTTGGCGGTCCCCCTGGAAGAAATTCCCATACTCACACACGCTGCACGGGTGGGTTGGTGAGCGCGGTACCGAAACCCTTGCACCAGTGACGCCGCTGCCCGTCACCAGTCTGTTTTATATAGGTATAGGCTCGGCAAATGGGGATGGATATACCGCCATCCATCGGTCCCAGGCAATGGTGGGCCGCCTGGTTTTGCCTGAGAGCTGTTCTCTTACTCTCCCCCGAATAAGTTCGGGAGGATTTCCGAGTAAGATGGTGGTACCTCCACAGTCGAGTCGAGTCAAATCAAATCAAATCAAAATATTTGTTTTGTAAAATAGATACCTAAAGTATACTTTCTACAAGTCAAAGTTAATCTTTACAATAAAAAATATCTTTATAAAAAAAAACAATAATAATATGTATATACTAATAAGGGAAATACATACGAAAAATATTTAGTTTGGGCTACAAAAATTTAATTATACACCTACATAAAATAGAGAAATCTAGGAATAAAAATAATAGATATAAATGATGCAACGAACAAACAAGTTGATAAATAAATACGGGAAATACATCCAAAAAATATTAAGGTTGGGATACTAAAATGTAATAAAGTTATAAACCTGCATAAAATAAAGAAATATAGGAATAAAAATATTATATATACATAATGCCTAACCATCCGCACCATTCGATTAGTATTGCTAAGAAGAAGGACAAGAAACTTAGCAAACATGATTTTTTTCATTTGTAACATAAACTTAATCTATACAATTTTCTTATACCTACTTAAGTAAAGGCAAATATAAATTATGTCCAAGAGAAAAAAAAAATATTGATCTTAATCAATCCGTCTTACATTGTCTATTACCTTTTACAGCAAAGTCAGTTTACATATTAATTAACTATAAAGGGCTTAAGATTAGCCTTTAGAGGAATCAAACATTATTAAAATTTGCTAATTATGACTTACAATTTTGATAAAGATTATTATTATTTATTACACCATGCTTCATTTCAGTCAGTGCCATAAACCACATTTAATGATTAATTATTTAAAAAATTGCGAAAGCAATCATAAGTTGTAATACATGAAGTTACATTGTTGTTGTAACAAAGACCGTTTCAAATTGCGCTGCCTGCACATCCGCACATTACAGAAATTGACAACAGTTAACTGAATTATGAGTGGTTTTATCAGGAATCCAGATTACTGAATCATGTAACCCTACCCCCGGCGATCATCCCGGGTAAGGCACCGAACTTATCGCTTCTCGGAATGGGGAGACAAGGTCAAGGCCGTGCGGCTGTGGGCTACTGGACAATACCTGAACATCTTTTATTGTACTACTTCTAAAATTACGGCAAAAGAGTCCCCTTTCCATAGTAATTTGCGAGTTGGTTATTGTACTTTGTATAGGAATTGTTTTATTTTGATAAAAACCGTAAAGAATTTATTGACGCCCAAAAACTATCTTCCAACTAAAAACTATGTGAACAAATATCCTAGTTTAAGCAGAAATAGATATGCAATCACACACCGAATAACATACAAATTGTAAAATAATTGTATGTTATTCGGTGGCAATTTCATTTCTGTAGCTATAAAACAGTTGAATTTAGCTGTGAATTCCTAAGCAATCTTTAGTTCACGTCCATGACAAATCCAATTGTTTAAAATTTACTGTGGTATCATTGGAAAACAGTTTTTACACGTTTACCTTATTCATATACATTGTTTTTTGGGATTTATGATTATTTCTTGATTTCGCTATAAATCTGAAGCGTTACACGGAAGTGCAACTGAAGTTGTTCAGTATGATCACTTAGCATGTAGTTTAAGTTTCAAAGCTCGTCACAGATACACCCGCCCGGTACATCACAGATAGACACAATCCCTTCCGAGCACGTCTGAGATTTTTGCTAATGTGTGATGGAAAATATCCAACTCAGCAGGTATAAATCATACAGATTTTGTGCGTAATACCTGGTATCCTCTTGCTGAGGGAATTTGGATTTTATCTCGGTTTCTTAAGGGTTATTTTCCTTGGGATCGTTGTGAGGTTGAAGGCGTTGCCTTCAAAACATTGTCGCAATTTTGTGTCGGCGCTTTTTCTCGGAAAATTTGTTTATTTCTCAATATGTTCATGCGTATGAGTAAGGGACACGTTTTCATTATTTTCTGAAATATTTGTAAATGTACAAAAGGCGTCGTAATGTTTGAAATGCGTTAGGAATTTAATTTAGGTTGTTGACTACAACTCGATACATACATGATATATTATAATGTTGTACTGTTTCGTTAATAAAACTTTATTATTTACAACCGGTTTCGTCTTACGGCATTATCAAGGAGCAATAAAATTAAATGAAGAAAGTTAAATTTAATTGTTAATATTACAGATACCAATGTGTAATTAATATTAATTTAAACGTTTAATCACACTCAATATGACCGCTACGAAAGAACTTACGATTTAAAAATAAAAGAAACAAAGTGATATTTGACCGTGATATGAAAAGTCAAACTAAAAGAAGATGAAATCGACAAGATCATGACCAACTTTGTTAAACATTCAGCGCAACTAAACACCTAAAAACAATACTTTCTAGGGATTTATATATTCCTGGTACTTTGATTTAAGATGAGATCGTGGTTCAATAGTTTTGAACAAGTGAAGTGACCAGAACAGAATGTCGTCGTGTCGAGTGTAATGAGCTCCCCCGACGATGCCGGGTCCGGCGTGCGGCGACGCCGCAGCATCAAGCGACTCCTGCGCAGCCTCACGGCTGACAAGCTGCAGACAGGTGCGTGCTTAGCTCTTGATGGTGGGTTTTGGGGTAACGAAGGGTGACCACTAGTTATTGGCAGATATATCGATATCGGGCATAGGCATGCCACCGTCTTGGTACACAATTTGATACAACCAAAGTTTAAGACCTCTATTGTTTAATACAGGCATTTATAAAGTCACTACATGGCTGAAATTTAAAATTCTGGTATAGGTATTGTGCCTAAGCTACGAATAAGAATACCGTTTGGTCTAGGCTTTGGTTGACAAGTCAGTCAGACAGGGTATTATTTTACATTATTGGGTTACTTTTGCATAACGCTTTCCATCAATGAGCTAGTTTTGCACACACATGCGTTGTCATTGCGTGCATAATGCACACATACGCGTAGAACGATGTTATGTATAAGTATAACTATGCTGGCTTTCAGGGTATAAAGTAGTTTTAACAAATGCATTTTGATTTTTCAAAATCTATTGAATAGTTTCAGTGATGTGTGTATTGTACTATAATTAGATTTTAATATTTTTGCATCTAAGAATTTTTTACAGTGTTTTAAACTCTGCCATAGTTAACCTAGATCGTAAAAGCTTATGGCTCCGAGCCCGGGGTATATTTGTAAACGTTTATATTGCGACTCGGTTATTGGCTGCTAGATAAAAACCAGGTATTTATTGGTCGTACATCTCTTCTGGGAGCGTTTCGAAAACATTCAGGATGGAATAGTTTAATGTAAGAGTAGGTGTACAATGATGAATTTTCTCAGCCACACATATGACCTCAAATTATAAAATCTTTCCATTGTAAGATATAAAATTAAGGGAGGGACATGTTTTGAAAAGTGCAAAGTATTATTGACCTCAAAAGTTTTGTTGCAAACCTATCACCTTCGTTTATTGTTTGAAAACGCAGAAGACAGGTGTCAGTATTTGGCGTTGTTTAGACTTGTTACGATGGCAATAGATGTGCGTGCGCGATGCTTCGATGCGAGTAAAACGGAACGCACCCATGGCCGAGTTCACAAGGCGTAGTTAGAATACTTCTGATCAAGGTTGATCTCATTCTGATGTAAACAATCCAGTTTTGTAGTTCAGTGTTTGTAATCCAACTTTCTGGATGGCAGGTACTCGTACATGGCTTTCAGCGAACGAAAAAACATAGACGTCTGATTAGCGCTGAAATATGACCCCACGATAAACTGTGTTCAACACAGTTTAGTACGCAACAGTTCCTTTAGTTACTCTTTAAAGTGTGTCTATTGGTCGAATTCGAATTATACTTTGTTAGAAACGCGTCTCCAACATTTTTTGTTATGGCCATAAAACGTAAGTATAGTATTAAGAGATTTTAAATCAATACAACTTGTCAATAATATTCTGTTTTCAGAATTTTTTGTTATTTCATAAAAACAATTTTTCATAATTTGGTCCCTTCGATTTCTTCTGGTATCTAGTTGTAGCCCATGTTTGTAGAATTACAATGATAGATTCCTGAATTCGAACTCGGTTTGTTTAGCCTTGTGTTCGTCGTATTGAACAATTTTACTATATTTCAGTTTTATGTAGACATACTTACGTCCGATAGGAACCCTAATTGTTGTTGTTTTTGTTGAACCTTACTTGTTTTATCTTAGAGTGTGTATAACAATCTCAGCAAATTTGAAACGTGTGTCTTCAAGATAGAGGTGAAACAAATAACTTTGAAAAATAAATTTTTTTAATGCTTGGTTTTAATTTTTATTATATGCGTTGCATACGAGGCCATAGTAAAGTGAATTCTGGGAAAATTTCAACCGGCTACCTGTTACGAAAGCTGTAGACCCTTCATGTGAAGACGGACAGACAGATAGACAGTGGAGTCTTAGTAATTGGCTCCCGTTTGGCACCCTTCGGGTAAAAAAACCCCCAAAATAATAGAACAATTAATCCCTAATGGAGATAATAAAGCTGATTTTGAAGGTTTTAATTTTAAGATAAGAAACTTACTAAAAACGTAATTTTAAGTGACAGCACTATATTTTGCTATTCTGAAGGGTACACCAACTAAAATTAGCAAGTATTTTAAATGCTCTTAAATTAAACTAAATTTTTTAAATTCAATCAAATGACAGCTCTAAAATGTGCCTTGAAATTACCAAAACAAGATAAAATCACCAAGTTGAGTAAATTATGGCTGTCAAACTAAAGTTTGACGTTTATAAAATGGTGACTTGAAAATGGCTCTTCGTTTTAACCATACTTAAGTTTAATTTTATGTATGTCAAACTAAAACTAAAGCCTTCAAAATCGGCTATAATATCTCTATACTATGCCTTTAATATTTTTTACGGTCCCGTATATTATACGAAGATTCGGCACTGGCCGAAACCGTGCGACACTAAAGAATTTAGAAACAAATCCGGAATTTGTTTTCGTAAATACCGCAGTACTAGCGCAAACTGCATCATTTTGCCGCTTTGCAGATTCTAGCTTTGCATACCTCATATATCTAATACCTACATTTCACTTACCACTTTCAACTGATCTATGGAATTAAATAACTGGTTTATTGTGACGTCAGTTCACAGTACAGTAGTTCACTTTCAGTAGATAAACGCGTGTAGTCGGTCGAGACGACTTTACTACTGACGCATAAGGTGCAATATGCATTGGACCGTGTTCCTGAAGGTATGCCAAGATGCAGATGAATGAATGGGAGGAAATATACTGGAAGCGTGTTGTGCCGCCTATAGACTGTTCAAGAGGGCTTAGGTAGTATACTTTTACTAAAGATGATTTCTCTATCTATCTGAAGTTTAAACATCTAACTGCTTCCGCATTTTTTTGTTCGGTTTGGGTTAACGCTTGCCCACTGCCGCGCCTGACAGAAAATGACAATGAACCCTAAGATGAAGTCCGCTTGCAGACAAAGTAGCTAAAGAAGAATGCCACGTAATATATGGCGCCTCGTACTGAACCCAAAGTCGTTGCGTCAAAACCAAACCAAGTTAATTTTAGGGAGATTAAAATGTACTTACGATATCACCAAGTTTCATTTAAATTAGTACCCGCCATTCGAATTTACTGTTCACTTTGTTACCTTTTGATAGAGGCGATTATTGGTTGGCATCCTAATTATAGTAAAGCGGCAACGGAAATGAAAATACCGAAATATTTTTTATTATTATGTTATCATTCCGGATTTAAGTAAACTCTTTTAATCAAAAAGATGTTGATCGGATTTGAAAATATCTAAGTAGTTTTATGACTTTTATTTGGTTATGACGTCATTTGGTACGATCCCGTGGCATTCTCCTTTAGAGTAATACACTTCTCATGACACGACGAGTCGCTTGGCGCCACGAGGAAGGTTTGTCAGTTAGTCTTGGTCTAACTGTCTACTACTCTAACTGCTAACTACTCTAACTAGGGTGTATCAGGCGTATTTACAGTACCTACATAATCAGTAAACGACTAGTGGTCGCGACACGGGTTCTATTCCCATCTCTGTCGCATGCAGTGAAAACTATATAAGCTATCCTGCTGTAAGTGTCGGAACCTGACGAAAGTGTTCATTAATGAACGGGGGTCTGGAAGGCTTCTTTCAAGCACCTCGAGAATGCTACCACAGGCCAAGTTTCACTCCGATCGGTCAAGTATGTTGATTTATTCCACAGAAAGAGCTTGTCCCTAGACCAGTCTGAGAAAGACGTCAGTGGTAAAGAACGTGATCGATTGCGTCCACTCCCTATTTCAGTATCTGTGCTCCGACTTCCATTGACGTATGTACGCTTAAACTATACCAATAATAATGTAGTAAAAATGTCGTGTGTGTACATTGAATATTTTTGCGAAATTTTAAACGAAATGGGTTATTTTATTATTTTTATTAAAGGTCCTCACGAATCAAGCTCGTCTTAGTTTGAGGACCGCCAGATAATCGTATAGATTCAATAAGTTCTCAATGTACCCACCTATTTTGTAACCATTTTATGTTCGTGATTTATTTAATGTTTGTTGTTTTTGATTATAGTTATTTTTATCTTATCTTTATTGTACTGAAGCCAAAACGCAAGATTAATCTAAAGAAAGTTATGATCAAATGATTTTTTACATAATAAGAAAAATATAAATTGCTCTGTAAAATTGCGAAAATGCTGGTTAGTCAAATAGCTTTTACACAATCGATAAGGTCCTATAATACAAAGTGAAAAAAAATTCAACAGATGATGGAGTATCGCTAAAATACCACTTTCTACTAGAAATATATGCGCTTTTTTCACTTTTCCATAGAAATTCAGTCAGTAAACCACTTTGTACTGGGATTTAAAAAATGAAATACCAAAAATAAATTTCTGCTTTATTAACAATATACAACCTACCCTCGGATTATTTACACTTATGAAACCTAATAATCTTGGTCTGGAACACGTGTGAAAGAAGAATAAAGTAAAATAATTGATATATTGTGTACTCTGTGCCGCCGTCGATGTGTTTGAATCTGAGAGGAATGATAGTTGACTCGCAATCTGTTTTACTACAACAAGCTGTTAAATATACCCTATAGCTAAGTACATTTTGCCTACAGCTAAGCTACTAGTTTGCTGGTGGGTTGTTTAGAAGGGAGGGGAGTCTTACTTAACCCCTATTAGTGAGACAGCTCGTCGCTGCAACTACCGATGATCAACTTGTTACTGACTTGCGCTCCGTTATCAGGGACTTCGCCAAATGGTGAAATGGAATGCAACTAATGCAAGTAACATTGACAAAACCAAGTTGCTTCAACTTTCTCTCTCGACAGTTGTAGCACTTAGCGAACCATTGACTACACCATACAATTTGAAAAATCTGCCAAATTTGATGTCGCCGGTTTAGATGGCGATAGTAGAAAAAAACTAAAGCGCGAAACATGTGATAAACTGCTAAACAGACAGACACGTAATCTATAATATTTTGAGCAGGTGTATTACAAATACAATTTCCTAATATTCAGATTCTTTGTTTGCGTAAAAAAATTGTATAGTTAGTAAGATCTAACAAAACACTTAATAAAGCAATAGAGATGGTTTACCTAGTTGGGTATGCAAAATACAAAATAATTGAAAAAAGAAAAAAAAATACAATACAGTGAACAGAAAAAGGTCATGAACATTATTAAACATATAATTCAATATTTATATGTCATTAAAACTACTCTTGTTCTAATTTTAGCACATATGATTTAAGAACCTTACGATAAGACTGAAAAATCGTCCAAAACAATGAAAAAATAAAGAATGTTGAAATACTTTTACAGTTTTTTACTGTGTGCTCACATTTTTATGCCAAGTGGCTTATGCTATATTATGAACTTAAAAAATGAAAACCGAAGCAAATAGGTACTCTTCTATTTAGAGTATAGTCACGAGATTTCAATAAAGTTTCAATATAAAAGTAACACCGCAATGAATAAGGTCAACTGGCCTTCTATTGTGTTGTTTATTTGTTCACATCATGACTTCTACACTAGAGCTGTCACTACTTCTATACAGGAAGATTTATTTAGTGTTCACTTAGTAATGGGAACCCTTTATTTCATGCACTAGATTTGTTTAAATTTGGGAGGACAGACGTTAAGGCGGTAAAAAAAAATGTGCAAATTGCGCATCAGAATATTGTTTGCCTTATTTTTAAATATGCAAATAAATCCGTTTGAAAGCGTATCTTTCTTACTAAAAATAAACTTTTAACAAAAAAATAATAACCGACTTCAAATTTTATAGCAGAAATTCACTAAAAAGTTTAAAATAATTACATACTGACCGATGGTACCAAAATATCACTTTTGCTGACTTCTTTCTTCCAGAAACACATGTTCTCGAGAAATCGGCGCTCCCACACTGGTTTTTGTTCTGTACTATAGGGAATGCGCCGATTTCTAGATAACATATGTTTCAGGAAGAAATAAGTCGGCAAAGGTGTAATTATTTTAAACTTTTTAGTGAATGTCTGCTATAAAATTTGAAGTCGGTTATTATTTTTTTGTTTAATGTTTATTTATTTTAAGCTTTTTAGTGTTGACGGGATAAATTGTGAAAAATGGGTAGACTACAGAGAGCACTCTGATTGCTGTCCCGTGGCATTATGACAATTTTCAAGTTATGTCCTGCAATGAGCACACTAACAAAAAGCGATTGCCACCATTGAGAGTTATGTGCTGTCATTCGTTAAGGAGTTCTAAGGTGATGAGGCAAGGATCGAAGGTTGGTAGGCATATTATCAATTTTCAAGTAATACCCTGGAATCAACACACTCCCACAAAGTGATTGCCGAAATTTCGTGTTATGTGCTGTCATCCATTGAAGAGTTCTATGGTTATGAGGCCAGGATGGAAGGTCAGGTGAATATATGTCAATTAAGGAACACATTGCAATCAGCATCCTGGTACAGAGCGTTTGCCGCAATATCGAGTGATATGCTGTCATCCATTGAAGAGTTCTATGGTTATGAGGCCAGGATGGAAGGTCAGGTGAATATATGTCAATTAAGGAACACATTGCAATCTGCATCCTGGTACAAAGCGTTTGCCGCAATATCGAGTGATATGCTGTCATCCATTGAGGAGTTCCACTGCCTATCTCTGAAGACCATCATCAGATCATGACCAAACTAAAATAAAACCTGCCTGAAAGCAAACTCTTTCAAATGCCGGAGATATTTGCCTGAATATCGAGTAAATGCCGTTGAGTTGAGGAGTTCTGCTGCCTATCTCTGAAGACCATCATCAGATCATGACCAAACTAAAATAAAACCTGCCTGAAAGCAAACTCTTTCAAATGCCGGAGATATTTGCCTGAATATCGAGTAAATGCCGTTGAGTTGAGGAGTTCTGCTGCCTATCTCTGAAGACCATCATCAGATCATGACCAAACTAAAATAAGACCTGCCTGAAAGCAAACTCTTTCAAATGCCGGAGATATTTGCCTGAATATCGAGTAAATGCCGTTGAGTTGAGGAGTTCTGCTGCCTATCTCTGAAGACCATCATCAGATCACGACCAAACTAAAATAAGACCTGCCTGAAAGCAAACTCTTTCAAATGCCGGAGATATTTGCCTGAATATCGAGTAAATGCCGTCATCCGCTGAGTTGAGGAGTTCTGCTGCCTATCTCTGAAGACCATCATCAGATCATGACCAAACTAAAATAAGACCTGCCTGAAAGCAAACTCTTTCAAATGCCGGAGATATTTGCCTGAATATCGAGTAAATGCCGTTGAGTTGAGGAGTTCTGCTGCCTATCTCTGAAGACCATCATCAGATCACGAACAAACTAAAATAAGACCTGCCTGAAAGCAAACTCTTTCAAATGCCGGAGATATTTGCCTGAATATTGAGTAAATGCCGTCATCCGTTGAGTTGAGGAGTTCTGCTGCCTATCTCTGAAGACCATCATCAGATCACGACCAAACTAAAATAAGACCTGCCTGAAAGCAAACTCTTTCAAATGCCGGAGATATTTGCCTGAATATCGAGTAAATGCCGTTGAGTTGAGCAGTTCTGCTGCCTGTCTCTGAAGACCATCATCTGACCACGACCAAACTAAATTGGGAGCTACCTACCAAACCATACCAATGAAAAATATTTTCAAATCGGTTAAGATATGCCAGAGCCAGAGTTATCGAGAAACATACACAAAAAAAAATTGATAATAAAATTGATATAATAGTCGGTTAAAAATTATTTCATCACAGGAAAATTTTGTCATTTTATCTATCAAAATGTAGCGTAAAATGACTTTACACCTGCTCAAAATATGATAGATATTTTTTAGCATGCGCAAAATGACAATTTCGCACTCGTGCTTTTTGTTTTTACTACTGACGCCATCTAGGGGAAACCGGCCACATAATTTTATTATTAGATATATTGTATATGTTAAATTGTAAAAGATGTTTTAAAATTTCCAAACGATTTGAGACGTCATAATTTATATTCTATTTTAAAGATCTTAGAAATTTTTATTAAAAAGATTTTAGAAAGAGGCTATGGTCTTTGTAGTACAGATTGGCGCCAATCAGACTGCGTGTTCTTCTGTCGACTTGTATCTGTTTTGATTTGCAACAAAATTGCTTTTATTTTACTATTTCATGTAATTTTTCGCAAGTGTATTAAAAAACTTCGTTTGATACACGTGCGAAAGTGTTGATATTTCTCGTCCTCGTGACTCTAAATATCAACCTTTTCGCACTTGCATCAAAATGTACTATTTGCTTTTGAAACCTGTTATTATATCAAGCGATTTAAAGTAAGAAATACTTATGTGCGTTTTGTACCGAGATTCTGATAGTGAAGATGTGTTTGGTAGTTTTGTGTCTCAATTCAAATGGCCTAGAATTTCTACTGATTATTATGAAAACAACATTTGTTTTACGACTTGAAATCACGCAAGAAAGATTGCACATCGCGATTAATTTTTTTAAATTTTTACTTGCTTTCCCATACAAATTTGAATTTAAAACGTTTTAAAACTTTTTTAAAACGCTCTCTTTTGATTTTATATTACGTATTATTCACTAAAAAAAAGCAACATCTAACCTTCTCTTGATTCACCGCACTACTCAGCCGCGCACTCTTTCAGATATGTTTATCTTTTCGTTGTGCGATGGACGGACATATTGCGCCTTAAAATTTTGTCATGCGTCACATGTGAGTATATAGCCGCGCGTTTTAAATTGTTAACTTGTTTACTAATTGTACCGATAAATGTGCTTACATATAAATAATTTGAGTAACAATTTGATTGGCGGAACCCCGAAGCTGCGTGCGGCGTACCCTTGGCCGACTATTCCCTGACATTGAGACTGGACAACTCCCGGGTTCGATGCTTGGCCGAGCTTTTAATTAAAACTCTTTTGTCAGTCCGTCTGCGAGTGCCGGCTCATTGTTACAGTGAGCTAGAGGTGTGTCTACTGTCCTACTGTTCACCTGATCCCGGGGGATTGCACGAGTGCAGTGTATAAATTTAAAAGCGATCGGCTCCCCGCGACCCGCGAGTGAAAGAGAGGCACCTTATAATTTGCCTCTCACTCTTGCGGCGACAAGCAGCAGCAGCGCGTGCGCGTCCCCCGCACCCCCTCGAGTGAAAGAGAGGACACGATATTTTTCTGCTCGCTTCCTCCGTGACTACGTAGCCCCTACGAAAACTGCTACTAGTGATACAGAGCTGCGCTGCTACGTACAGTATCTACGACACGGCTAAATGTTATCAGCGACTACGAGCTTGCCGCATGAATACGTCGTTTGAGTGCAGTTTTAGACAAAAAACAGAGAATTGCACAGTGAGTACTACCTTATATCAATTTCCTTTCATTCTATAACTACTACGAGTAGGATGAATGCTCAGAATAAGTCTATGTCCGACTCGGAAATTAACGTCTCCAGCCAAACGCCGCTGGATATAACTCCAACAAACTTTAACGTAACCTGTCGAGTTAAGAGACCTAGGGAAGATGATTTCAGAACTGAAATGAATCAATATAGAAATGAAATAAAAGATATGATGACTTCTTTGTTCAACTCACAAAAAGAACAGCTACAAAAGATTGTCTCTAGTCAATCAGAAATAAAACAATCAAACTCAAATATTGAAAAATCGGTAGCTTTTCTTACTACTCAAAATGAAGAATTTCAAAAGAAAATTATATCTTTGGAAGAACAACAAAGGGAAGACAGAAAGTATATAACACTGTTGGAGGACAAAATCGAGGACATGCAAAGGGAAAACAGGAAATCTAACTTTGAAATAAAGAACGTGCCGAAACAAAAAAGAGAAACCAAAGAGGACCTTATAGAAATGGTTGCATGTTTATCGAACAACATTGGCTGCACCCTAGACCAAAAATATATCAAGGATATCTATAGAGTACATGGAAAAAGGGAGAGTGCCCAAAATACTCAAATTATAGTGGAAACATCCTCAACTTTACTCAAGACGGACTTTTTAAAAATGTGTAAGGCATTCAATGTGAAACATCCTAAGAACAAATTGTGTGCCAAGCACTTGGGACTACGTGCAGCAGAGGAGACCCCTATATTTGTATCGGAGCAGCTCACAGCTAAAGGCTCCAGGTTGCACTTCCTGGCACGTGACATTTCCAAATCAAAGTCGTACAAATTTTGTTGGACATCATATGGAAAAATACTTTTGAGAAAAGACGAAAACTCACCAATAATAACAATAAAAAATGAGGCTCAAGCACATCATCTGTTACAAGTATGACTACTTACAGTGTTATACTTTATGATAATACGAGTAAATTCACAATGGAACTGTACTAGCCTGATACTAAAATCGATTGTTCTGCTCTTTTTACTATTTTTGATTAATATGTTAAACTTAACTTACTTTCCATCACACACACAGCAACAAACTTACACACACAATACCGTACAAAATATACCTACATTTACACAAAAACACACTTGTTCACTTTTGCATACCTCAAAACCTAAAAATAAAACCATATACATAGGTTCAACTCAAACTAAACCCTATGTTCAACATAAAACAAATAACCCAAACGATAATATCGACCGCAGTTTTATTTTGAATTTTGATAATGAATAGTACACTAAACAACCTTAATGAGATGGATAACACAAACATAGCAAGCGCTTTTGTTTGTGACATAGCTGAATTCCCCAAATATATTAAAATTAAAGACAAAGACTTAACAGTCCTCTCACAAAATATACGAAGTATATACAAAAATTTTGATGATTTTGAATTAACCTTCACAAACCTTAACATGGATGTAGACGTAATTATTTTGACTGAATGCTGGATTAACTCGAATAAACCCATACCTCATTTAGATACCTACTCATGCTTTTCAACAACTAGTCACCTGAACCAGAGTGATGGAGTTGTCACTTATATTAGAAACTCAATTAATGCTAACGTGAAAGAAATAATTCTCGAACACGCATCTTGCATACAAATTGAACTTGAAAATAATACTATTCTTGGTATATATCGCTCTCCTTCAAATATAAATGCGGAAATTTTCATCAAATCATTGGGAAATCATTTAGAAACCATCAAGACACATAATAATGTAATAATTACTGGAGACATAAACATCAATATTATATCCAATGTAAATGAAGAAAATTATGAACGCCATAATAAATTCAATTATCTGAATATGTTATCTACAATGGGACTCTTACCTGGACATTTTTTGCCTACTCGAAATGGCAATTGTCTTGACCATTTTATTCTTAAACTGGAAAGAGACCTAATTTCTGCTCAAATAGCTGTACTCAATACAACAATTACAGATCATGCCATGATTATTCTTAATCTAACAAATATAAAAACCTGTAACTCTACCCCTAAAACAAAATTAATTACAAACTACGAAGATGCGGTCACTAGTTTAGTGAGCGAAGATCTGTCAATTTTGCTTCTCAGTGATAGCCCTGATTTCGTCGTTAACCATCTAATAGATAGCATAAATAAATCATTAAAGGAAAATACCAAGGAAATTAATATCCCTAACAATAAACGCACCATCAAGCCTTGGATGACTTCTGGTATACTACGTTGTATTCAAAATAGAAACAAAATGCAAAAAAAAGTTAGACTAGACCCATATAATGATATTCTAAATATAACTTATAAAAGATACCGTAACTATTGCAGTAAACTTATAAAGAAATTAAAAAGACAATATGACAGAGAACTGCTGGTAAAATCTACAAAAGACCCCAAAAGCCTTTGGAATAATATCAAAAAATTAACACACCTTGCACATGCTAAAACTAAAAACCTTGAATTATTGGATAATAAACCGTCTCCCATTGAAGCGGTTGACTATGTTAACGACTTCTTTGGAAATATAGGGAAAAATCTGGCTGAAAATATTTCATCAAGTAATGATCCTCTCCTCTCTGAAGTTCCCAAAATTACTACTACTCACAAACATAGTTCATCATTTGTTTTGCTTGAGACTACACACGAGGAGGTCCACGGGGTGCTTATGAGCTTGAAATCAAATAGTGCTCCTGGGTGGGATAAAATAACGACAAAATTTCTTAAATTGGTTAGTAATGAAGTCATTCCGGTTATTTGTCACCTAGCAAACCTTTGTTTCAACCAGGGTTTATTTCCTGCAGCCCTAAAACAATCTATAATAACCCCTGTTCACAAGGGTGGGGATGGTGTTGATGTCAACAATTACAGACCAATTTCTGTATTGACTGTGGTTTCTAAGATTATAGAAAAATTACTTAACAATAGGCTTCTTTTGTATTTGCATAATTTTAACATTTTATCAAAGTCTCAGTATGGCTTCCGTCATGGGAAATCCACTGAAGATGCTGTTGAAGCACTTACTTCATTGATTGTAAATAATTTAGATCAGGGAAATAAATGCCTAACTATTTTTCTAGACCTTAAAAAGGCGTTTGACACCATTTCTGTTCCTATCCTTTTACGTAAACTGGAATTGATCGGCATTAGGGGCACACCATTGGAGCTACTCAAAGATTATCTTAACTGTAGGAAACAAAGTGTTAAAATAGGTAAGTACATGAGTGGTTCTATCAATATAACGTATGGGGTCCCGCAAGGTAGTGTACTGGGCCCAACCCTATTTTTAGTGTATATAAATGACCTATGCAATGTAAATTTAACAAATGGTAATGTGATCTCATATGCTGATGATACAGCATTGGTCTTTTCTGGTGCCTCTTGGAATGAAGTCAAAGAAATGAGTGAACTTGGACTTGCCCAAGTCGCTGAATGGTTAAAATGTAATCTCCTTACTCTTAATATAAAGAAAACTAATTATGTCTGCTATAGTATATATAACAGTGGTCAGCCGGATACGGATTGTAACCTTAGAATTCACAATTGCGGGAATAGGGCTCGGGTCGGATGTGATTGCCCAAAAATCAGTAAAGTTGCCATGATCAAATATCTAGGAGTCATGATAGACCAACGCCTTTCTTGGTACCCGCATATCGAACTTGTATCTGGAAGGATCAGAAAACTTATATGGATTTTCAAAACCTTAAGATATGTAGCTCCAGTAGATTTATTAAAAACTATATATGTGGCACTTGCACAATCTATTATATGCTATTGTATTCCAGTCTGGGGAGGGGCTTCTAAGACAAGGTACATAGAAGTAGAAAGAGCTCAACGCCTATTATTGAAAGTCATGTTTTTTAAACGACGAATATTCTCCACTGATTTATTATATTCTACGTATCAGCTACTAACAGTAAGAAAGCTATATATTTTAAATACCACCTTGAGGCTACATAAACATTTAACGTTTGACCCTACTGTTCTAAATAAGAGAAGGATGGACCTCATAACCACATCTGTATCTAGCACAAAGACCTCTTTCGCCAGACAGCAATATACTAGACAAGCAACATATCTTTATAAAAAGATCAACAAACAGCTTAACATATATTCTAAAACACTATATGAATGTAAAAACTTAGTAACTACTTGGATAAAAACATTGAATTATAACGAGACGGAGAATTTATTAAATGTCATTGAGTAGCATTCGTAAATATCATACGGTCATCATACTTAAAAATTATGTAACTTATTACTATGGTTATCTTCAACCAAACTGATATTGATTTCAATTATTAGGTATTGCAGAAAATTTAGGTATTCACACACACAGTCACACACATTTCACATCCACATACACACCCTTCTTAGTGTCCTTTTATACATCCGATCCCAAGACAAAGTCATAAGGCTAGGAAGGATACACAAATAAAAACATCCTTACACAATCTTCATGCATACTCCCTACATACACAATTCACACACACCCTCACACACCCTAGTAGTAATAAATATTAAAATATATTAATTTGTTAGGCACTTTTGTAAGTAAAAGTATATGTTTTGTTTCTTTACTTAATTTCGTATTTTTAGCTATAGGAGAGCGGGGACTCCTACTACAGGTATTTTCATACCCAATTGGAGAACTCGAACTTAATGTATTAATTGTTTAAGCACGTTAAAGAAATAAAGCATTTTTATTTTTTTTTTTTTATTTATTATTATTTATTATTATTATAACTATTTACTAGATAAGGGGCTCATATCTAGTAAATAGTTATAATAATAATAATAATATTATTTATTTATTTATTATTATATAAACAGGTACATCATCCTTACAGTAGTAGTAGGTAGTAAATGGTGTTTTTGGCGAGGCCGAACTGCATTTCCGAACGTAAATAGTATTCTGAGTCCCATTTCCAAACTTAGTAATGAGATTTATATCTCTATTAGCTACGATCCTGACACATTTCTCTTTTATCGTTGGGATCAACCCGAGGATTTGGATCCCTTTATCAACTAAAGTGTTAAAGGATCCCACTTCGCTATCAAACGTTTATAACTCTTTACCTTGCGAAGTATATGACAGGCTACCTCGTCCCCCCCTCTAACAGTGACAATGGGCGTCGTAGGGGTTGATGACAGGGACGGATCTAGGTCTTCATTTTGAAGGAGGGGGGGGGGAGTGTACTTTAGTTGGTGACGTCGAAAGCTACCGGCGAATTTAAATCTTACCAAAGTTCTTAATTTTTAAATTGATTGTACACGTTGATATGATTAATACTTGTCGGCACTGGTGAAACTCATCAACATCTTAAAAATACACTTGTACTGTTTCACTTATACGTGGGACGCACTATAAGTTTCCGGAATGAATATGAAAAAATACTATTAAAGGTACAAAATTAATTTATTGTTTTTCAAAATAATCTCCCTTGGCGTCTATGTACTTTTTCATTCGATCAAACCAGTTTTGAAAACTTTTGTGCCACTCCCCTGTGGTGACCTCTGAAACGTGTTTTTCATACTCCTCGACAGCCTCTTCTGGTGATGAAAATCGTTGACCGCGTAATTGGTTCGTAATTTTTGGGAACAGAAAAAAGTCACAAGGTGCCAGGTCGGGACTGTATGCAGGATGACTCATGAGTTCTACATTTTTCGTCTTCAAAAAGTCGTTTGTCTGTCTGGCCGTGTGAGAACTAGCATTGTCGTGGTGCAGGATGATACGGCGTTTACGGTTATTTTTACGGAGTTCGTCAATAACTTCCGGCAAACAAATGGTCGTGTACCAGTCACTATTCACGGTACGACGATTCTCTAAACTAAAGCAACAGTAGCCACGTGTCCAGTTTTATTAAAAAAAGAAGCAATCATCCGCTTAGATGCACTTTTCACGCGCGCCACTTTGGTTGGTTTCGGCTCATCTTGAAAGACCCATACGCTCGATTGCTGCTTTGTTTTGGGATCGTACCAATAAATCCATGTTTCGTCACCTGTTACTATATCCCACACCAAATTTGACGCACCTTCGTTGAATCTGGTAAGCATGGCACTGCACCAAGTGACGCGGTCCGTTTTTTGAGCCTCGGTCAAGTTGTGTGGGATCCACCGCGAGCACAGCTTTCTCACACCCAAATGTTTGTGTAGGATTGATTGTATTTGACTCATGCCTATTTCTAAGGATGCGCGAATTTCATGGTAGGTCACATGCCTGTCTGTTTCAATCATACGGCGCACAGCATCGATGTTTTTGTTGGTCACAGCGGTGGACGGCCGACCATCGCGAGATTCGTCACTGAGATTGATACGACCACGCTTGAATTCTGCAAACCAGCTATAAACAGTCGTCTTGCATGGTGCTTCATTGCCAAAAGCTGTTTCAAGCCGAGCGATGCTCTGTTGAGCTATCAAATTACACTTAAAATCGTAGAAAATCATACTACGAAAATTTTCCCGAGTTAAATCCATGTTGATGCAGACACACAATTTTTTAAATGGCGCCACAAGGTAAAAACAAAAGACAGTTAGATGAAACAAACTGCATTCTACAGCCAAAGAGTTCTATTTTCAAATGTTGCAATAAATTTTTAAATATTGTTTATGTAAGTGGCCAGTTCCGGAAACTTTTAGTGTTACCTATGTATTCACTTTATTTAAACTCTAACCCTGGTATATTTTAAAAAAGACTTCCGGTAGTGGCTGAATGAGGATGACGGGGGATAAAAAAAACCTGGGGCCTTATCGTGTAACTTTAAATCAATCACAATACCTTTGACTTTGACATTTAAAGTATGGTACAAATGTCAAATTAAAAGGTATCGCGATAGATTTAAAGTTAGACAATAAGGCCCCTGGTCTGCCCTTGGAGACTTTGGAGAGGCCTACATATATCCAGTTGTAAACAAAATATTGGCTGATGGATTGGAAACAAATTATTTAGTTATTCGAATAGTGTGGTCTGTTTTGACAAAACGTACTTTTTAAAGATTGTTTGGGGGGAGGATGCACCCCCTCTGCCTTAGGTCCGGTCCTGGTTGAAGGGTAGTACGTTCTATAGAGCAAAGTGTATTATTGTTTGATCGGTGCAAAACTTATGTGCAGTTAGGTTTTTGTCGTCGGGTTGCAAGGGCGGTTTCTTGCATGTAAATAAATAGTAAAACAATTTTCTATTTAAAATTACTTTCAATCTAAAAACTCTCACGATTACGTAAAAACTTACGTTAAATTTAATTTTGTTAATAGGTACCTAACATTCCTAAACTCAATTTTATAGATGTGGCTGTCGTCGGAAATTTTATTTTTATCCAAATGCCTTTTTATGTTGTTCTTTTGTGTTCCATTTATTTATTCATTATAATTTTCTCGTTTATTGTTTAATTAAGTATATTCGTCAGTTCTCTAGTTCAAGTTGCACTTTTCACTTTTTAACAGGGTTGGAAAGTGCAACAGCACAATTTATTTGTTAATAAAAGGTGCTTTTGGTTGATATTTCTATACATCATTAACCGTACTATACCAGTAAGACATAATCATACATTAATAATAAGAAAACATAAAATAAAAATGTATGTGCGGAATAAGCTCGGTTTAATAATAATAATTTAAAATATATATATTTACTCGATGACGCCAGCGCCATCTAGGAACTTGAGTTAGAACAACATCTACAGGTTATAATTTAGCAAATGCTAATTCTGACTAAAAAAGCTCACAAAATGAGAGTGCGGAACCGATTCAGAAATAGCAGCTGTCTAGGTGAGTCTGTGCTGCTTGTTACAATACGTATAGTTTTAGGGATCATTCTGGGTGTAAATGTAATCTATCCATCCATTAGCCTGGTTCGTCCACTGCTAGACATTGGCCTTTCCATGATTCTGCCACTCTTGTTGGTCCTCCTGGAAGAAATACTTATACTCACACACGCTCGGCAGGTGGGTTGGTGAGCGCGGTACCGAAACTAGCACCAGTGACGCCGCTGCCCGTCACAAGTGTGTTTTGTATAAGGGGGGGCTATTGGGGATGGATATACCGCCGGTGTAAAACAGTCGAGCATGACACATGAGTATGGTTCATATTAACATCTTGTAAACTTTATTCTGTTACACTCACAAACATTTACACTGATACGATTTTCTTCGTAGTAAATTGTCAACCGACCAAAGTCACTAATTTTGTTGAATTTGATCCTAACGTCTCTAATTGTAAAGAAATAAAGCTGCTATTCGAAAAAGCTGTTCACGCGCAAAAAGACCTTGCTTTTGAGTACAGCTAGAGCCCTACTTCCTGTTTGTGCGGTGAGTTTCTTTACATGTTTTGTTTAGTTTAGCCAATGGAACGTGTAGTTTCAGTCTATCTGAAATTATCTAAGGCAAGTTTTTTTGGGTGCCATGACAAGTATGGTACAGCAAGTTATAGTAATGATGGGTTGAAAGTTACAATGTATGCCAAAGCGAAGTTTTATTCAAAAATATGTGTCAACTACAGAATTGACGTGGATTATTGAACTAATTATTTTTCGTTTCTTTTCCAGGTAAGTTTTAACGCAACGCGTCGTGTGAAGTAACTATTAATATATTTTTCTTCGATATTCTTTCATAGCCACGGTAAGTATTTAGTGCAGTTCAGGCTAGCACAGAAAGCGGGCGGGAAATTGGTCACTTAGCGTCGCAATTGAGTATTGGGGGCGGTCTGCGGGGTGATACTGCGCAGGTGTCAACTTTTGTGTAGGCAAGACAGTAACTTCTGTGCTGGCCCGAACTGTACAGCGCCACCTCGGATCATTTGAATGAACTTCGCCGTGAAACGTTTGCAACAAGAGTGCCGCCTTGTCTGAGCTTGTTGTGTATTTAGTTCCGCTATTCCCCGTAAGATGGCGTTACGTATTTTTATAACTGGGAACCAAAATTTTCTTGGAGTTTATTTTTGATACGGTAATAATACTAAAAGAAGATTTTGGGGAGACATTTTTAAGAATTAAAGCCTTGTATAAACTTAATTTCTAGCATACCATTTCTAAAACACCAGGAACATGCTGATAAACGCGTAAATTGATTTTTCTGAAAAAACAACTTTTTTACAAGGTTTTAGTTACAGCGTGTCTGAACCGGAAAAATGGTAGGGCTATTCTTAGTAGCCAATTCTTTTGAATTTCTAGGGAACTATAATATTAGTAAAATATAAACATTTAACTTTCTTTACTTCTGTTGTTTATCTATGGTATAAGTTTGGCACTAAGCCCGAGCTCAAAGCTTATTTTTCAAAATTCGTCACTTTGTCACAGCATCCAACTCCTATACATAACACTATCAAGTTTGGTGTGTATGATGTTATTTATGATGTAGGTATGAGGTAACCGCTGGTTTTAGCTGCGCGTCATTATACCAGATTGTATGGAATAAGTAACACCAGAATGTCAGGGTTATTATTGCACACAGTGAAAAAACCATGAATTAAACACACATACAGCTACTCACGCCTGTCTCCCAGAGGGGTAGGCAGAGATTACAGACTTCCATCTGCTACGATCCTGACACAACTGTTTCGTCTCTGTTACTCTATCAATCTAGTCATACAAGCTCTTGTTCTCTAGAAATTAAACAAGTATAAAACTAAGCAAAAACTAATTATTGAAGTCGTATTGATTTTAAAGTATTTATTAGAGATGCAACGAATAGTGATTTGGCGGCCGAATATTTGGTGAGAGATCTGTGCATTTCGCGCGTACACTCGTTCCGGGGGTACGCGGGGGCGACGGGGTGGCGGAAAAAAGCTCATTTTCGAGCAAATCGTGCATGTCACGGGCGCCCTGTGTTACCAAATATATACTTTCTGATTAAAATGCGTTTTTATTTTCACTTATTTATATAGCAGATTGTAGTGAATAAAAAACTAGTTTTTCTGCCATCTTACCAAATATGTACTTTCTGATTAAAATGTGATACCGAATATTTTCAAAATGGCCGAATACCGAATAGTTGCCGAATATTCGTTGCATCTCTAGTATTTATGGATAAGGTGATTTTTGTTTATGTACCCAAATTCATACTGGAGATTCGGCAAGCGGCCAGGACCAAGGTTCAATGACCGTTTCTGTGGCATACGCAATACTTACCGAGTCTCCAGTATGAATTTAGCTATATAAACGAAAGTCGCCTTATAAGTAGATTTTATACATTCTATGGGGTCACTTACCAGGTTTGGAACCTTATTTCGAGCACAAAGGGCCTATATTACTTTTCACACCACCTGCTCGACAATGTCCAATTACATATGCAACCTCAACGTAAAGTAAAGCATTATATCTGAAGGGATATACAGTTGTATGAAACTCCCTAGGGAATAAAGTGATTTGAATTTGGAACGTCAAATTCGTGTGGAAACTCGTGGAAAACTCTAAGTAATAAAATGCCCTTACGGCATTGTAAAGAGGTTTGTTCGAAAATCGAATTGGCCACCATAAACAGAATAAAAAAAAGGTGCGTTTACAAAGAATGTGAAACAAAAGACGGTGTTTGGTGCTGTGATTGTCAGTGAATTTTATTGCAATATTCATGTTGACAAAAGAATCTCGAGCGATAGTGATTCTACTCCAGAGTTTATCAAAACAGACGCTTTAGAGATCATTAATAATCTACTACCGGAAAAATCAAAACACACATCCGAAAAAGCGTATGACGAAAATACTTAATTTATGGAGCCCTGGCTTTGTCTCGCAGAAGGTGTGAAAAGTAGAGTATGCTCCTCTGGAATAAAGCCTGTCTTCGTCTTGGGCGACTTGAACCCCTGACTTCACTCTATACAACAGGCTCTAGAGTCCGTCGTTACGCTCAGGGTTCAATATGCCGCCCGCGACGTAAGACACTGCTTTATTCTCTTAGTGCATAATCTACTATTGCGAATATAATCAATGTATACATTTTCTTATTATTTATTTCTAGTATTTATATCCCAGCCCAGGTGTCGTTAGTGTTAGACCCTTCCTGTTAACGAATAAAAACTAAATGCCACTACTTTCTCAAGCACCCGCGCTTTATGCTGCAAAACGTACCCTTTCTTATAATGAGCCTTGTATCCCTGAGATAAAGGCTAATTTCATTTGTAGCGAGGCCCGTTGCAAGGTGCAACGGTTCCGGGGAAACAGCTGGACTCGTGGTTATCTACTGACCCCTGACTTGTTCGCGATATGCTTGGATTGTCTTGTTTATTGTTTTTATCGTCCGCCATTTTATTTGTATTTTTGTCGTGCAATATTCTGGTCAGATTTTAGGAGGAAGTTTGGTCAAGATTTTTATAATTTCCTTATGTATTCATTTCCTTGTTATTCACAATTTCCTGGTTATTATCCTTTTTGTAGTACAAATATTTTCGGAACTTAAAAATCTTTTTTTTTAGTATCGGTAAATTGAAGCCTACCCCTTGAAAATAAGCCTTCGTTGCAGAGATCTAAGAATTGTGATCGATCGATAACTTATACCGTATATTTTTCGGGAACAGGTAGGTTTTTACGATCGAGAAGGCTAATCGACCGACCGAGAATAGGCTACTGGTATTCACCTTTCATAAGCATAAAGAGAATATTCTCCGTAAGCGTCGTTCCAGTGAATCCCGGAAACAGGTGCGTTTCGAAAATGTCTGTTTCCATACTTATATTTACTACCAAAGACCTTGACAAGTAGATCGCTGTATGACTCTTAAGTGTTGCACATAAAGTTGTTTATTGAGCGGTGTTTGGTGTCATTGTGGAGAGTGTGACAACCTCGGCAGATGGTAGACAGTTGGGCAGCGAAGAATTCACAATTCTTATTAGATTTTGGTTTTAGTGTACGGATGACCTGACATTGAGTAGTACCTCATTTAGCATCAAGTAGAACTGATTCCTATGACGTTTTGGAGGTAACGGAGGATCTCGGTGCAAAATGCAAATCATAATATTGTTTTCCTTAACTTTGAATAAAAAGTTCGCGCAAACTGCTTGTTGATAGTTAGGTGATCACATGAAAATTATTCAATTTTACGCGTTACATTTTAGCTGCATTACATTACAACTGTAAACACGCTTTTAAGTTTGTCAATGTAATGCAAACAAAATGTAATACATTAAAGTACGTAATTTTTTTGTGAAGACTTGCAAGTTGCTTTAAAACACATTTATTGCATACTTTTTATTCAAAAGTAAGGAAAACAATGTTATGATGTGCATTTTGTACCGAGGTAAGAAGTTCCCCCTTAAAATAGCGCGCTCTGAGCCATGGCTACTACAACAAACAAAAGCAGCGCAAATCGCAAAATACCACAAAAAAAAACTTTTTTATTCATATTATATATTTGTTTTTATTCGTTTTCTGGTTGAAATAAAAACACAATGTTTACAAAATCGCTAGATAAAACAAAGGTTTCTTAAAGAATAATCCAACACAATCTCGAAATCGATACTTAAGAAAAATCAATATAAAATATAGGATAGAGTAAAATAAACTTACAAACAATTTAATTTACTATAAATAAATACATCAGTTGACACGTTTTTTTTAAAACTACTTCATAAACGTTAAAAAAACAGGTATCTTTTTTGTTAACTGTGGGTATCCTGACTGTTGCAAAAAAATCAACCAAAGTCTGTCATTAAATCCATACGCTAATTAGAAGCCTATTAATTGAGAGAGCACTTCCATTTTCCTGTAAATCGTATCAACTTGACTTAGTTTTTCCCTTTAAGTTGGTACTTCCTTCCACCGCCAGAGCGCGCGAATTGACGTTTTGCCTCGTGGTGGCACTTCGCGGTTTCTTCATTGGCGTCTGTTTTCCTGCTACGCGTGGTCATGTTCCAACTTGCTTGTGGAACCAGTGCCAAAAAAATTTCGGTTTTTGTGAATTTTGGAGTGTTTTATAAAAGTTTTATACTTGAACAGTTATTTCGTTGTGAAATCGTAACGTTAACGAAATTTTGTGCACCAAGAGGACCATCGCATCGTATTGTGTGAGTACTTTTACATTAAAATGCTTTTCACGTGAACTTGACAATGATTGGAGGATGTATCAACATTGTTGAAGGCTAGGTACCCAGAAATAGTTTTGAGGTTTACAAAAAATCTTTGGAAATACAATAAGATATTTTTCTTACGGTACTTACAACGACCTATCTCTCTTTGGGTACTTACTGCTATTAGTTATTTCGATACTAATCGTGTATCCAGACAAAGAACAATGTTTCTTTTCCTCCCTTTTTACAAAATTTAACGGCTTTTTCCGTTCGATATTTAGGGTTGTGATAGCGATAGCATAAATCCTTCTTAATTTTTCTTTTCCTAGGGTTTCCCTTGACCCATTTTGTGATCTCTTTTTAGGGGTTACAAAATTAAAATGGATAATGAAAACCAGCGTGTTAGAGGCGAAAGATCGAGGTCTAGATCCACTTCGTCATCTAGTAGTTCATCTACCTCGAGTGACTCGTCAGGCCGCAACCGAAAACGTAGGAAACATCGCAAGGCAGGTCATGCAATTAAGAAACTTTCTAAAGAAATTTCTGAACTACGAAAACAGGTACAACCATCCAGGGCCTGTAGCACGCCCTTACAAGACTCTTTTGAACAGAATGTTAGCTATGACATTAGTAGAAATCTTTTTGAGACTGAATCAGTTGCAACTGGTACGCAACCAGACTTTTGCATATCTTTTGAGACCACCGTTAAAGAACCTATAATTCCGAAGACACCACAGGTATATTTGGATGCACTGAGGACTCTCCAGAGATTTGATGATGCAGTGTGGAGTGAAGTGAGGTACTCTGAAGTCCAAAAAGCTTACTGTTTTTCACCAGGTTTCGTTCAATTGGAGGCAAATGATGAAGTTAAGGTATACGACACTTCCAAAAAACTACCGGTAGTCGAGAAGTCCTTTGCTGCGCTAACATTTGCGCTATTAAAACAGAAAGAAGTGTTGGAAGCAAGTCTTCGTGATTTACTTAAATGGGCACAAGAATCTGACTCCTCCGACCTTTCTTACTCTAACCTAAAAGAGAAAATTGAGGGAATATTCGTAGACGGAGAGTTCCACAAAGTATCTGTTGATGCCCTGCAGATGGTTTGCGGCCATAGAGCGGATATTATTCAACAAAGGCGAGACAGTATTCTGAGGTTCGTAAAAGATCCAATGGTCAAGGCGTCTCTTCGGAAAATACCTGCAACTAGTTCAAATCTTTTCGATGCTACGGCATTCACTACTGCAATAGAAAAAGCTGGTGGTACACGTAAAGCGTTTTTTTCCGCTAACGAATCCTAGTGCATCCACTGCGCAAGTGGGTTCAAATGCACACCGCCCCACGCAGGGGTTCAACATGCCTGCGCAAGGCAATTCATGTAAGAAAAGAAAGCAGCCCGCGCAGGGTGCTACTTGTCACCAATACCAACCCGCGCAGGGTTGGTCTTATCACCATCATCATCATGGTCTTGAGCAAGGACCAAACAACAGTGGTAACAGAAGATCACGCCATGATGATGCGCCCTTTCGTGCAAGAAATGGACCGACGCCCCGAGGTTCGTATAAACGAAAGGCTGCTTCACCAGCAAACAAGGAGGGACGAGGCAATATACACAGAAAATTTTGACTTACGGGTTTTTCAAGCGGGGCAACTCAAGTTTTATCTCAAAGAGTGGCAAGCAATGAATGCTCCACCGTACATACAAAAAATCATACAGGGTTACCGCATACCCTTCAAAACAAAACCACCTTTAGTTTTGCCCTGCCTTCACGAATATCAGACTCAAGCATCACCGGAAATGACAGAAGTTGTTCAAAATCTCAAAGATCAAGGTGTCCTAGAACTCGCGACCGCCGGTCCGAGCTTCGTATCCACACTTTTTCTAGTAAAGAAAGGAGACGGTTCTTCACGACCTATTTTCAATTTAAAGGCATTGAACAAGTTTGTTCTCACAGATCCCTTCAGCTTAATAAATATTTCTCGGCTTCCAGACTTCCTTCAAACGAGGGACTGGATGTGCAAAATCGACCTTTCACAAGCGTACTTTCATTTGTCAATAACGAAGCCCCACAGACGCTTTCTGCGCCTCATCTACGACGGTCAGATGTTCGAAATGACGTGTTTACCGTTTGGACTGAGTTCGGCGCCGAAGGTTTTTGCTTCTTTGACAAATTGGATTGCGCAGATCCTCCGCGATCAAGGAATAAGGATACTGGTCTATTTAGACGATTTTTTGATAGTAAACCAGAAGATAGAGATTCTTCAGCGTCAGGTAAAAATAATTGCAGACACTCTATACCGGTTGGGATGGCAAATCAATCGCAAAAAGTCAATTTTTTCCCCACAGAGCCAAATCGAGTATCTGGGAATAATTTGGAAACCATGGGTAAACGAAAAAGCCCTTCCCGAGAAGAAGACTTCGAAAATTATTGCTCTTATAACCAGAACCTTGTTGCAAAAGAAGGTCAACCTAAAAGAGCTTCAGATACTGATAGGCGTCCTGAACTTTGCCAGTTTTGTGGTCCCTCGAGGGCGATTACATCTTCGTCTATTACAAAGGTTCATGAATTCCTTACGAAAAGTCAACAAGAATCGACAGGTTTGCTTACCAGAGACTTTGATGAAAGAACTGGCTTGGTGGCTAAAAAATTGTCAAAACTCGTCTCCAATACATACACCATCACCAACCCACTTCTTGACCACGGATGCTTCAGACCTAGCATGGGGTGCCAAAATCAACAACCAGAACCTATCAGGTTACTGGTTGGAAGCCGAGAAACCATTGCATTGCAACCAGAAAGAATTACTGACCATAAAGAAGGTCCTAGAACAAGCCCACGTCCTCGATCTGTTCCAAGCTTCAATATTGGTACAGAGCGACAGCCGAACTGTCGTAGCTTATCTAAGGAACGAAGGAGGTACTCATTCAGAGACGCTGTTAGATTTGACGTACGAGATTTTTCACATAATCGACCAATATCAAATACATCTGAAAGTATACCATCTTCCAGGCATATACAACTGCGAAGCCGATCACCTTTCAAGACTTCAACTTTTACCCGAATGGCACTTGCTACCTCAAGCGACCACCACAATTTTTCGAAAATGGGGTCTACCAGAAGTGGATCTTTTCGCGTCTCTAATAGCGCATGTAGTGCCAACATATGTGACTTTGGACCAGAACGACGATCAAGCTGCGTTTATAGATGCCCTGAGCAGAGAATGGAGCTACCGGATTGCATGGGTATTTCCTCCACCGTGTTTGATACCACGGGTACTACACCACATGAATCAGGCGAAGGGGATATTTCTATTGGTGTTGCCAAGGTGGGAGAAAGTATTTTGGCGAGCCGACGTAAAGGCCAGAGCACTAGCACCACCCCACTCGATATGGAATCTACACAGCACTCTGATAGATGCGTCAACAGGACTGCCTCCACCGAGAATCAGCGAGATGACGCTCGAGGTTTGGAAGTGTGGGGGTGGACTAGGGATATAGAATCCTGGTCTTCGGAACAGAAATCTCTTCTCAAGTCAGGTTGGCGAGAATCGACTCTTAAAACATATAAAGTAGCCTGGTATCGGTGGTGTCGATGGGCTAGTGAAAACAACACCCCATACAACTGTCCGACTGGTTCAGATTTAGCAAGATATTTATCGGACTTACATCAAAAGGATAAGCTTGCTTATCGTACTATTCTTCTTCACAAATCGGTAGTGTCAACATTTTCTAATACGGAAAACTCGGGCTCACTCAGTTCTCATGTATTGGTCAAAAAAGTTCTAAAAGCTATTGCATTGAAAAAACCCAAAGATCCAAAACCACCAATTTGGGACGTATCTGACCTCATAAAATATCTTTCCCTTAGACAATTTGACCCAAATAATATTTTCGAAACTTCACGACATACAGCTGCCCTTCTCCTGTTGTGTTCGGGTAGAAGAGTGCACGATCTTACCCTTTTACGTACAGATCCTGAACATTTAATCGTGACTAATGATCATATTATTTTTTGGCCGTCTTTTGGTTCAAAGACTGACACAAGCAGCTACCAGCAGTCAGGCTGGAAGTTACTTCCCAGTACCGACACTAATATTTGTCCCGTGCATTGGATTAAACGGTTGATTAGTACAAACCAATCAAGGTTGGCAGGGACTGACATCTTTTCGTTATTCGTGACCTTTAGAGGAGAAACAAAACCAGCATCCCGCACAATTATTGCTGGCTGGGTAAAATCTTTACTAAATGAAGCTGGTATCAAAGCAAGTGCAGGAAGTGTTAGAGCGGCAGTTGCTTCTAAAAATTGGTTGAATAATTTCTCTTTAGATCAAATCCTAGAACAAGGTAACTGGCGCTCTGGAGACACTTTTAGAAAATTCTATTGCCGAGAAGTGAGGCATTCTGCTTTAAATCACTCAAACAATATGAGCAATTTATTTATGTCTGTTTAATTACTACTTTTTGTTGAAAACATCTTTTCATTAATACGAATAAATTACTGTTTAATCTATTACCTGATTTATTTATTTAATCATACTTAACTACCTTATTATATGTCGCAAGCAAAAGATGTACTGAATTTATTAAAACTATTAATTTTTTCATTCCCACACAAAGTTTTTTATTTTTACCTTCTAATCAAATCATTATAATATCACATTGGCGTACCCCACCGCCAGGCGATAACAAACACGTCTCTCAATTAATAGGCTTCTAATTAGCGTATGGATTTAATATTGGCGTTTTACCCTACAATAAAACGCTTATTAAATACTTACCTAATTAGAAGCCTATGGATAAGCTCTGCCTGGCAGACTTAGTCACAGACGCAATGAAGAAACCGCGAAGTGCCACCACGAGGCAAAACGTCAATTCGCGCGCTCTGGCGGTGGAAGGAAGTACCAACTTAAAGGGAAAAACTAAGTCAAGTTGATACGATTTACAGGAAAATGGAAGTGCTCTCTCAATTAATAGGCTTCTAATTAGGTAAGTATTTAATAAGCGTTTTATTGTAGGGTAAAACGCCAATATTTTATTTCTTTTTGCGTCATCTTCCCCCTTAATGGTATGGACACATGATATTTTATCTAAATATTTCAACGAGTTACAGATTTCGTCGTAGAAATATGTCCAATAATTAAATGTCACTAGAACTGACAAATAGTGACATTAGTGTTTCGTAGAAATCTTACAATTACAGGACAGCGCGACCGGAAATCGGCTGGCAAAGGCGCGGCGCGGGGCGGGGAAATCCCCAGTGATGAAAATGTTGCTCAGGCTGTGGCCCTTCTGTCAGCAAACCACGTAGTTTATGGACAAACCATTATCGGCTATCTTCGCAAATAAAAAAAATGGTTTGTGGGTGTCCAAAATGTTTATGATTATAACATTTACCAACGTCTGCAAGTGGCTGGTAGGCAATTAGGAAAGGATCGAATTCAAATAGTTGATTTTGTAAAATAGATACATAAAGTATACGTTTTACAGTCATATATCTAACCTTTATAAAAACAATAGAATATAATACGGGAAATACTCGTATATAAAGAAACTATATTTAATTTGGCTGATAAAATATGCATAAAATAAAGAAATATAAATAAATAAGCTGACAAATGAACTTATTAATAAATAAATATACCTACTGCCTAACCAAGTATATACTAACAAAAGTAAAAAATTATAATATTGTATATACCTACATAATGCATTGTTAAATAAACTATAAATAATGCCAAAATCCGTCCATTCGATTAGTCTTGATCGGGACCAAGGATTCACCTGCCCACTGCCCAGGCAGGCTTCAAAACATGCGGCGTCAGCCAGTCTTCGTGATATTTATGCTCTAATATCTGTCTGGGCTCAAATACCCACGGATACAAAAGGTATCACTATAAAACAATGAGATTCTATACACAAGGAGTAATCACGTCATATAATAACAAAGCCCAAGCATGGAACGTGCCTCTAATTTTAGCATATTAAGCTTCGACTGCTCTATCCATACATTGCCGCTGACACTCCAGTGCATAAAAATGTCCTCGGTGATTTAGCAGTAATGTATAACAATTATGCACTCGAAGCTACGTAAGCTAATTTTAGAAGCCGACAGGAGCAAAGATATCTGTGGAGTAGAAACGGGCTGATATTTTTTCGTTTTTTTTTCTTTATTAGAGAAAGATTTTTATAGTTTCAGAATGTACTTATATTTCGTTTTTAGGGTTCCGTAGTACGCAAAAAGCATTGATTTGCCCAGATCAAATGGTATACAAAATATATTTTATTCTTTTATTTTAAAATTGTTAGAAATATTTCCAGTACTATATTATGAGTATTTAAAAATAAAAAAATAAAACCTAAAAACACAATATGGGTATCAAATTGTAGATATAAAAGAGCTGATTGTAAAAATAATTATTTGAGGTATCATATTATCATATTTACTGGCACTCATTTCGAGAAATCTTTAAAAAAATACAAAAAAAATGTTTGGCTCACCTCCTTATCTCCAAAACTGGTAGACCAAAAAATATGAATAAAATGTCATAACTGGCCAAATACAGAAATCTATAGAAATTAAAATAAAAGTTGAACACTAACGAGCAATAATAGAAGGTAAATAATAAATATATATATATATATATCTTATAAAAATTCAAAGGTATAATTTAAAAATAAATAATTGAACTGTAATTTATAGTTGGGGGGAGACGCCAAATATTATATTACTTACTACTAACCTGAATATGCGGAACAGCTGTCTTTGTTAAACGCTTATATCCTTTAGTGGTGCAATATAAATCAGATTCAAGGAAATGCTCTGAGCAAATGACGCTCGACTTATTTGGTTTGAAAAATTCTTCAGATCTTTCTCTTGCTACCAACTTGCGCCAATTCTCTCTCATAATCTCGTGTACAGGAAAGCTAAAATAAATTGCCATTGTGGATTGTACAATACTAACATTTTGACCAAGTAGGTATAAACACTTCGTATGAAACAGCAAGTATTTTTTTTTCACAAACTTTGAAGATATTCGCCCTGTTTATATGCATAACAAATTTAAAAATCCGTCCAGTTGCGAGTCAGACCCACGTATCTAGGGTTCCGTAATTCGATAGTTTTGCGAACTGAATATTTATTTTTGTCTTTTTTTTTCTTGAATTTCTTACCCGGTACATTTTTCCTGTAATCTTTACGTAAGCACATATTACCATGTTTTTTTTCATGTTTTGGATATAAGGGGCAGACATACATTCTTTTGTTTTTTTTTGACGATTTCTCGAAATAGATGCAAATAAATATAGCTAAATTACGTATTTTTATAATCAGCCCTTTAATACCTTGATACCCATGTTATATTTTTTTTTATATAGCTCATTTGTGCACAACTTTATAAAAATCCAATTTTTTTTAAAGAACCAGTAAACTAACCTAAACTATTTTTTTATTTTCAAAATAAAATATCTTTGTAAATCCAATTTTTACCAAAGATGTAAATACTAGACTTAGAAACTTGAAATTTCGGTTACAGATAGGTCTTATAGAATACACATACAGAAAAGTCTGAAAATATTTAATTATTTTGGGAGTTATATAAAACCAACTTAATAAGATTATCAAAAGCATAGACTTTAATAAATCATAAGTGCCAAGTTAAGTTGGTTGTTATAACTGATAGGTGGAGTTAATTTCTATGTTTTTAGGGTTCCGTACTCGTATCGTGTGGTGGTACGGAACCCTCAGTTCGAGCCCGACTCGCACTTGTCCGGTTTTTTTATTGCTTTTAGTTTTTTTTTTCTCTCTTTGTATTGGAAATATTTTCAACAATTTTAAATTTTTTAATCTTTTTTTACACCATGTGATGTTGGCAAATTAATGCTATTCTTGTGCTAAATTTAACTTCTTTATCTTTAACGGTGCTAAAGTTATGAGGCTGTGACATATGGACGGTCGGACGGACAACGGAGTCTCAACATATAGGTTCTTTTTGTACCTTTTAGGTACTACGGAACTCTAAAATAACAACAAAAGCTAAAGGCCTTTACACTTAAAACTAAGCAAATGCGACTAAAAAAAAGCGACTCTATAGTTTTCTTTTCTGACTATGTTCTTGTTGCATCCTTTTACCTGTCTCTTTCTGGCTCGTGTGTGTGAAAAGAATGGGAATATTTGTGCATTGTTTGCTCATGTCTGTGATTGTTTATGATTTTTATTTGAAATTTAATTGATTTACTACATAATATCTTGCATTTTTGCCTGTTATCTTTCTAAGATAAAATTTACTTACCGGTGGTAGGTCACACCATCTTTTTTTTTTTGCGTTGTAAGGGTATTATTTCGGCACTTTTTTATGACACACTTCGGCATCCTTACGGCTTGGCGATCAAAACACGACTGCGAAAGAAGTGTGCTTAAACTGCGTTCAAGCACAATTTTGCCGTCCCGCCAACAGGGCGCCGATGCGATGTCCTTGTGTAGAAGGTCATTGCTATAAAACGAATAAAAGTTACTTTCAAGAAAAACAAGTCATTGTCAAATTGCGTGTTTGTGTAGAAAAATGGTTCACCACCCATCACACCGGGACGTACTTATCGTCGGTGAAACGTGGTTGTATGAGTGTGGACTGTGTCTTACATTTTACAGTGAATACTAAGAGACACCCCTTACAATTCGGCAATATCGGTCTTCTGTTTTCCCCAAACAGTTCGTTGACTTTCAATAGAACCAGAAATATTACCATGAATCACTTAGTGACCTAGTATGTGATACGTAGAAACACATATATCTTGCGAATGTCTGTCTGTCTGTCTGTCTGCACACAAGTGTTAAACCGCGATGGTTTTACGATGACAGGGACTTCGCTTTTCACTTAGAAGTGAATAAAACTGTGTGATTCAGGCGCATGACGGTTTTGAAATAGAACATCTGCTGGCTCTATTATTAACATGTACATGAAAAGTTCGTCTACTTTAGTATTTTTAGGATTCCGTCAGGAAAACGACCCTTACAGCAACGCGGAACGGCCGGGTCGATTTAGCTGAAAGGCAGGGTTGAACTCGTACTAGAAACCGGGAAAAACAAAAAAAAAACAATTTAGATACTTGACGGACTGTTTTACTAAATTATTTATTTAAAACTTTTCTCAATAAAATTATCAAAAATGTGATAAACTAGAGCAGTGTTCCTCAAAGAGTGTACCCCGACACTCTGGTGTACCGTGGTCATTAGTTGGTGTGCCTCGCAACAACGTACCCCGACACTCTGGTGTACCGTGGTCATTAGTTGGTGTGCCTCGCAACAATAACGTTATCTTATAAACTTATCAAAAATGTGATAAACTAGAGCAGTGTTCCTCAAAGAGTGTACCCCGACACTCTGGTGTACCGTGGTCATTAGTTGGTGTGCCTCGCAACAACGTACCCCGACACTCTGGTGTACCGTGGTCATTAGTTGGTGTGCCTCGCAACAATAACGTTATCTTATAAACTTATCAAAAATGTGATAAACTAGAGCAGTGTTCCTCAAAGAGTGTACCCGACACTCTGGTGTACCGTGGTCATTAGTTGGTGTGCCTCGCAACAACGTACCCCGACACTCTGGTGTACCGTGGTCATTAGTTGGTGTGCCTCGCAACAACGTACCCCGACACTCTGGTGTACCGTGGTCATTAGTTGGTGTGCCTCGCAACAACGTACCCCGACACTCTGGTGTACCGTGGTCATTAGTTGGTGTGCCTCGCAACAATAACGTTATCTTATAAACTTATCAAAAATGTGATAAACTAGAGCAGTGTTCCTCAAAGAGTGTACCCCGACACTCTGGTGTACCGTGGTCATTAGTTGGTGTGCCTCGCAACAATAACGTTATCTTATAAACTTATCAAAAATGTGATAAACTAGAGCAGTGTTCCTCAAAGAGTGTACCCCGACACTCTGGTGTACCGTGGTCATTAGTTGGTGTGCCTCGCAACAATAACGTTATCTTATAAACTTATCAAAAATGTGATAAACTAGAGCAGTGTTCCTCAAAGAGTGTACCCCGACACTCTGGTGTACCGTGGTCATTAGTTGGTGTGCCTCGCAACAATAACGTTATCTTATAAACTTATCAAAAATGTGATAAACTAGAGCAGTGTTCCTCAAAGAGTGTACCCCGACACTCTGGTGTACCGTGGTCATTAGTTGGTGTGCCTCGCAACAATAACGTTATCTTATAAACTTATCAAAAATGTGATAAACTAGAGCAGTGTTCCTCAAAGAGTGTACCCCGACACTCTGGTGTACCGTGGTCATTAGTTGGTGTGCCTCGCAACAATAACGTTATCTTATAAACTTATCAAAAATGTGATAAACTAGAGCAGTGTTCCTCAAAGAGTGTACCCCGACACTCTGGTGTACCGTGGTCATTAGTTGGTGTGCCTCGCAACAACGTACCCCGACACTCTGGTGTACCGTGGTCATTAGTTGGTGTGCCTCCCAACAATAACGTTATCTTATAAACTTATCAAAAATGTGATAAACTAGAGCAGTGTTCCTCAAAGAGTGTACCCCGACACTCTGGTGTACCGTGGTCATTAGTTGGTGTGCCTCGCAACAATAACGTTATCTTATAAACTTATCAAAAATGTGATAAACTAGAGCAGTGTTCCTCAAAGAGTGTACCCCGACACTCTGGTGTACCGTGGTCATTAGTTGGTGTGCCTCGCAACAATAACGTTATCTTATAAACTTATCAAAAATGTGATAAACTAGAGCAGTGTTCCTCAAAGAGTGTACCCCGACACTCTGGTGTACCGTGGTCATTAGTTGGTGTGCCTCGCAACAACGTACCCCGACACTCTGGTGTACCGTGGTCATTAGTTGGTGTGCCTCGCAACAACGTACCCCGACACTCTGGTGTACCGTGGTCATTAGTTGGTGTGCCTCGCAACAATAACGTTATCTTATAAACTTATCAAAAATGTGATAAACTAGAGCAGTGTTCCTCAAAGAGTGTACCCCGACACTTTGGTGTACCGTGGTCATTAGTTGGTGTGCCTCGCAACAATAACGTTATCTTATAAACTTATCAAAAATGTGATAAACTAGAGCAGTGTTCCTCAAAGAGTGTACCCCGACACTCTGGTGTACCGTGGTCATTAGTTGGTGTGCCTCGCAACAATAACGTTATCTTATAAACTTATCAAAAATGTGATAAACTAGAGCAGTGTTCCTCAAAGAGTGTACCCCGACACTCTGGTGTACCGTGGTCATTAGTTGGTGTGCCTCGCAACAACGTACCCCGACACTCTGGTGTACCGTGGTCATTAGTTGGTGTGCCTCGCAACAACGTACCCCGACACTCTGGTGTACCGTGGTCATTAGTTGGTGTGCCTCGCAACAACGTACCCCGACACTCTGGTGTACCGTGGTCATTAGTTGGTGTGCCTCGCAACAATAACGTTATCTTATAAACTTATCAAAAATGTGATAAACTAGAGCAGTGTTCCTCAAAGAGTGTACCCCGACACTCTGGTGTACCGTGGTCATTAGTTGGTGTGCCTCGCAACAATAACGTTATCTTATAAACTTATCAAAAATGTGATAAACTAGAGCAGTGTTCCTCAAAGAGTGTACCCGACACTCTGGTGTACCGTGGTCATTAGTTGGTGTGCCTCGCAACAACGTACCCCGACACTCTGGTGTACCGTGGTCATTAGTTGGTGTGCCTCGCAACAACGTACCCCGACACTCTGGTGTACCGTGGTCATTAGTTGGTGTGCCTCGCAACAACGTACCCCGACACTCTGGTGTACCGTGGTCATTAGTTGGTGTGCCTCGCAACAACGTACCCCGACACTCTGGTGTACCGTGGTCATTAGTTGGTGTGCCTCGCAACAACGTACCCCGACACTCTGGTGTACCGTGGTCATTAGTTGGTGTGCCTCGCAACAATAACGTTATCTTATAAACTTATCAAAAATGTGATAAACTAGAGCAGTGTTCCTCAAAGAGTGTACCCCGACACTCTGGTGTACCGTGGTCATTAGTTGGTGTGCCTCGCAACAATAACGTTATCTTATAAACTTATCAAAAATGTGATAAACTAGAGCAGTGTTCCTCAAAGAGTGTACCCCGACACTCTGGTGTACCGTGGTCATTAGTTGGTGTGCCTCGCAACAATAACGTTATCTTATAAACTTATCAAAAATGTGATAAACTAGAGCAGTGTTCCTCAAAGAGTGTACCCCGACACTCTGGTGTACCGTGGTCATTAGTTGGTGTGCCTCGCAACAATAACGTTATCTTATAAACTTATCAAAAATGTGATAAACTAGAGCAGTGTTCCTCAAAGAGTGTACCCCGACACTCTGGTGTACCGTGGTCATTAGTTGGTGTGCCTCGCAACAATAACGTTATCTTATAAACTTATCAAAAATGTGATAAACTAGAGCAGTGTTCCTCAAAGAGTGTACCCCGACTCTCTGGTGTACCGTGGTCATTAGTTGGTGTGCCTCGCAACAATAACGTTATCTTATAAACTTATCAAAAATGTGATAAACTAGAGCAGTGTTCCTCAAAGAGTGTACCCCGACACTCTGGTGTACCGTGGTCATTAGTTGGTGTGCCTCGCAACAATAACGTTATCTTATAAACTTATCAAAAATGTGATAAACTAGAGCAGTGTTCCTCAAAGAGTGTACCCCGACACTCTGGTGTACCGTGGTCATTAGTTGGTGTGCCTCGCAACAATAACGTTATCTTATAAACTTATCAAAAATGTGATAAACTAGAGCAGTGTTCCTCAAAGAGTGTACCCGACACTCTGGTGTACCGTGGTCATTAGTTGGTGTGCCTCGCAACAACGTACCCCGACACTCTGGTGTACCGTGGTCATTAGTTGGTGTGCCTCGCAACAACGTACCCCGACACTCTGGTGTACCGTGGTCATTAGTTGGTGTGCCTCGCAACAACGTACCCCGACACTCTGGTGTACCGTGGTCATTAGTTGGTGTGCCTCGCAACAACGTACCCCGACACTCTGGTGTACCGTGGTCATTAGTTGGTGTGCCTCGCAACAACGTACCCCGACACTCTGGTGTACCGTGGTCATTAGTTGGTGTGCCTCGCAACAATAACGTTATCTTATAAACTTATCAAAAATGTGATAAACTAGAGCAGTGTTCCTCAAAGAGTGTACCCCGACACTCTGGTGTACCGTGGTCATTAGTTGGTGTGCCTCGCAACAATAACGTTATCTTATAAACTTATCAAAAATGTGATAAACTAGAGCAGTGTTCCTCAAAGAGTGTACCCCGACACTCTGGTGTACCGTGGTCATTAGTTGGTGTGCCTCGCAACAATAACGTTATCTTATAAACTTATCAAAAATGTGATAAACTAGAGCAGTGTTCCTCAAAGAGTGTACCCCGACACTCTGGTGTACCGTGGTCATTAGTTGGTGTGCCTCGCAACAATAACGTTATCTTATAAACTTATCAAAAATGTGATAAACTAGAGCAGTGTTCCTCAAAGAGTGTACCCCGACACTCTGGTGTACCGTGGTCATTAGTTGGTGTGCCTCGCAACAACGTACCCCGACACTCTGGTGTACCGTGGTCATTAGTTGGTGTGCCTCGCAACAACGTACCCCGACACTCTGGTGTACCGTGGTCATTAGTTGGTGTGCCTCGCAACAACGTACCCCGACACTCTGGTGTACCGTGGTCATTAGTTGGTGTGCCTCGCAACAATAACGCTATCTTATAAACTTATTTCGTAATGAATAATAATAAATGTAGAGCTGGATAGGTGCTAGAGCTGATGCCGGGCTCGACTGTGGAGGTACCACCATCTTACTCGCAAATCCTCCTGAAGTTATTCGGGGGAGAGTAAGAGGACAGCTCTCAGGCAAAACCAGGCGGCCCACCATTGCCTGGGACCGATGGATGGCGGTTTATCCATCCCCAATTGCCAAGCTTTATATCAAACAGACTGGTGACAGGCAGCGGCGTCACTGGTGCAAGGGTTTCGGCACCGCACTCACCAACCCGCCTGCCCAGCGTGTGTGAGTATGGGCATTTCTTCCAGAAGGACCGCCAAGAGTGACGAAATCCTGGAAAGGCCTATATCCAGCAGTGGACGAAACAGGGTGATGGATGGATGGAATAATAAATGTTGATTAATATTACTTAAAAACTGATTTTTAATTTGTGGTGTACCTACAAAAATTTTCGTTTTTCTAGAGGTACATTGAACACAAAAAGTTTGCGGAACACTGATCTAGAAGACGCCCGCAGCTTTACCAGCATTGATTTTGTTTTTGTGAAGCCAATTCAATGACAATTAGAAAAGTGACAGATGACAAAAGCTTCCAAGCTTTGAAGTTATAGCTACGATGATTTCGTGATGAGTGAATGAATGAGTTGTATTTCGTTTTCATGTTTATACTAACCTTTCGACCGCGGCTCCACCCGCGTTTCATTAATCTCTGCCCCGTTTTCGGCTTAAACGTTATTTTATTAATAATTTCATTTGTGTTTCCAACAATGCATTGTATTTTTTGAGACAGTGATTCTGTTCAGCAACCTTCACTTGACGTCACAAAATTATAATTCTAGGCTAAACATGGTTGCACCCCGCCTTAAGTTATGATAGAACTTAAGATCTCAAACATCATGGTAGAACTTAAGCATTTTATTTAAATCACCAAGGACTCATTTATCATATTCCACAATATATTTTATTAAACATTCGCAATAGTCAAGTAAAGCTTTGCATGGGAACCATCACATTTGTTTTATTTGAAATGCTAAAATATACACGTACCTTAAATTGATATTGTTATTGTTAATTTCGATTTGATTTTTAACGTAAACCCGAAAGTTGATTTGCTTGTTACCATGCAACTCTAGAAACTAATTGACACAACTAAACCTAATATAGAGGCTATTTTTTATCTAGGAAAATCGGCCAGTTACCCAGAAGTAATAAAATTCTTAAATAAACAAATAAAGACAAAATCATAATGTCTGTAAAGTAGACTATTGTGAAAATTGTAAATCTCTTCTAATTGAGTCTGGGTCGTTGCCAAACGTTTAAAAAATATGTTACAATTTTCGCATTAAAAAGATGTATGGTATAATAACTGGTAAATATTTAATATTTTCATCCAAGCACTATTAACGCATTATCAAATACAAGGTATCTATTATATTACCGTCGTTGAACATTAAAATATTTAATTTTATGTAATCTTTGCTGCCAACGACACAGATATGAAACGAATAAATTTCAGACGTAAATTGAACCTTTTAATGTACATACGTATTTACATAGATACATATACTCACGCCTATCTCTCAGAGGGGGAAGTAAAGATTATGCAGATTTAAATCTTCTACCTTCGTGGCACAACTCTTTCATCTCTTCCACATCCATCAATCTAGTCATACAAGCTCTTCTATTCTGGGTATTTTTGACTTCGCCCTTCATCAGTATGTCGGCATACCCTCCTTCTGGGACGGCCCGGTCGAGCTTTACCTTCATTTTCTTTCGTCACTGTACTTTCATTCATCTTTTCTATATGCCTTACTTAGATAGGTTATTCTCTAAAAAAAGTGTTAAATCTTTTTCTTTTATTGTTCTTTTTCCTGATTAATGGAAGATGGTTCCCATGAATAAGGATTCCGCATCGACTGTGGAATCCTTTTTAAAACCTTTTAGAGTCCTCTAAACGATATAATAGTGACAGGAGAAAGGGTGTAACAAAGTGAAGGAGATTACACGTTATCTCTGAGTGTCTCGTTGTTTCTGACCATTTATGTTTAAGCAGGTAAAAATTCGATGGCTCGAAGTGGTTTAATTGGTTAGCTTTGCGTGTTTTGTGTTATTGGTGTTTTAAAACTAAATACAAAAAATATTTTCTTGAATGGATCATGATTCATGCATGATATACATGATGAAAATTATGTATACAGCCAAATTCGTACTGAAGACTCGGTAAGTGCTTGGTGCTTCGATGTCCCTTTTTGTGGAATTCGTATTTTTTTTCGTTCCCTACATATGCAGGCCCCGCGCCGAGATTACTATAGGAGCTAAGAATTTAATTTTTGCGAAATTTGCAAAAAGTGTTATCGATCTGTGATAACTGGCAGAGAATGCTAATTAGTATTAAGTTCGCCTTTGTGCATTGTATATTTTTTGTGCAATAAAGAATTTACATACATACATACGTACATAACTTGAAATATATCTATAGTTTTGAAAGCTTTTCATTTATATAAATTATTTAAATAATATAAGTATGAAAAAAATAACATATATTTTATATATTCTTTACATTATTTATATTTATATTATATTTTTCATACTTGATTGCTACATAGTAAATAAGAAGGTTTAAGAAGAGTTAAATATATATTTATTCATATTAAATGAAATAAAACATTTATAAAACTTTATACTAATTTTCGAAATACATTTTAGCCCACTTTGGGGCTGGCATCAGTCGAATGAATGACAAATAAAATTCACAAAATGGTTTTACTGCTCTTTTAAATTGAATATATGTACAAAATGAAGGAATCGTAACTTATGAATCACAAATTCTGCATTGATGATGATGCATGATGGCACTGCATATTATCCGCGTATTTTTCATAGGAAGGTTTGTACACGTGCCGAGTCCCAACTGCAAGCATGATGTCAGGTGTTCGTCAGTGAGTCAATTGGGATATTTGAATTTCATAATTTTGATTTCTGAAAATGCGGACTCGCACAAATAAGTCGATGCAGACAATCCTGTTAACTGAAAAGCTACTTCTTTCAAACTGAAATGAGTACTGGAATGAGTACTATAAGTAATAGGTATATTGCTGGCGATCGACTCACCCCTGTCTTATACTAATCGTAAAGAGGTTGTTCTTGAACATGTATTGGGGCACAAAAAATACGCGTATTTTACGGAAAGGGTCAACGTGAAATTAAACGTTGATAATTTATTTATTTATTTATTACAAAAAGGTACACCAACAATGTCAACACACACATTCAAAAAAAAAAAAAGAAAGTAAACATAGGGCCTATATCTGGTGTTGCCATCAATTACAGGCGTACACAGCATTATTACGATACAATTATTGTGTAATAAAATGTTAACACCAGCCAGCGAAAACTCCACTATTATTTCAAATGGTCAATCCGAGCAAAATCTGATGGCATGTACGTTAACGTTTGTGCAAAAAGCACAAAATAATATAGTTGCACAAATTTGAATAAATGATCTTTTTTTAAAGGGCCGTACTTAATACATAGGTAACACTAAAAGTTTCCGGAACTAGCCACTTACATAAACAATATTTAAAAATTTATTGCAACATTTGAAAATAGAACTCTTTGGCTGTAGAATGCAGTTTGTTTCATCTGACTGTCTTTTGTTTTTACCTTGTGGCGCCATTTAAAAAATTGTGTGTCTGCATCAACATGGATTTAACTCGGGAAAATTTTCGTAGTATGATTTTCTACGATTTTAAGTGTAATTTGACAGCTCAACAGAGCATCGCTCGGCTTGAAACAGCTTTTGGCAATGAAGCACCATGCAAGACGACTGTTTATAGCTGGTTTGCAGAATTCAAGCGTGGTCGTATCAATCTCAGTGACGAATCTCGCGATGGTCGGCCGTCCACCGCTGTGACCAACAAAAACATCGATGCTGTGCGCCGTATGATTGAAACAGACAGGCATGTGACCTACCATGAAATTCGCGCATCCTTAGAAATAGGCATGAGTCCAATACAATCAATCCTACACAAACATTTGGGTGTGAGAAAGCTGTGCTCGCGGTGGATCCCACACAACTTGACCGAGGCTCAAAAAACGGACCGCGTCACTTGGTGCAGTGCCATGCTTACCAGATTCAACGAAGGTGCGTCAAATTTGGTGTGGGACATAGTAACAGGTGACGAAACATGGATTTATTGCTACGATCCCAAAACAAAGCAGCAATCGAGCGTATGGGTCTTTCGAGATGAGCCGAAACCAACCAAAGTGACGCGCGTGAAAAGTGCATCTAAGCGGATGATTGCTTCTTTTTTTAATAAAACTGGACACGTGGCTACTGTTGCTTTAGAGAATCGTCGTACCGTGAATAGTGACTGGTACACGACCATTTGTTTGCCGGAAGTTATTGACGAACTCCGTAAAAATAACCGTAAACGCCGTATCATCCTGCACCACGACAATGCTAGTTCTCACACGGCCAGACAGACAAACGACTTTTTGAAGACGAAAAATGTAGAACTCATGAGTCATCCTGCATACAGTCCTGACCTGGCACCTTGTGACTTTGTTCTTCCCAAACTTGTGTTCACTTTGTGTTCCCAAAAATTAAGAACCAATTACGCGGTCAACGATTTTAATCACCAGAAGAGGCTGTCGAGGAGTATGAAAAACACGTTTCAGAGGTCACCACAGGGGAGTGGCACAAAAGTTTTCAAAACTGGTTTGATCGAATGAAAAAGTGCATAGACGCCAAGGAAGATTATTTTGAAAAACAATAAATTAATTTTGTACCTTTAATAGTATTTTTTCATATTCATTCCGGAAACTTATAGTGCGTCCCACGTATTTATCTTCCCTGAAATGATACTCGTACATACGTTATTTCTTCTTCTAAAAAGTTGGCAACCCTAGCTGTGATGGAGTCTTCTAGATCTCGATCTCTATTCAGTTTTTCTGCTTAGTGAACTGATACTAAACTATTTCGTGAGTCCGTCCGTCCGTCCGTCTGTCTGTCGGTCATCAGCGTAGTCACCGAGATTATTGGAAGAACGAAAATAACGCTGTTGTCGCCAACGCGTTGTGCGGCCACCGTTTCACTCGGCTAAATATAAACCTGGTGATTAGTGTACCGACGGCGTTCATTTACATCTGAGTTTATCGAAAAGTACAAATCATTACCATCGCAAGCTACGATATAAATCACGACATAAATCCTCGAGGGGCGCCAGAGTTGTGCCCGAGTAAATGAAATGCAAGTCACGGGCAAACTGAACGGTTATTTCGTCGCAGCGTGGTGCGTTGTGTGTGATCCCTATGGCCAAATATGAACCCGCGACCTCCAGGTCACTGGTCGAGACCTTCAAATAAAAAAAACTGATTTCCAATTGTAAGAGCAGACATCACGACGCAACGAACTTAGTTGTGTTGTGAGGGCGATCAAACGTAATGCTGTTTCATTTCGCTATTACGTGCACGCTCCACGAAACTTGCGAAGGCAATACAATCGTGCGGATTTCGTCGCGGGCGCAACATTTGGCATGAATGGGGACGTTTTCAAACAAATTTTTGGTTAATATTAATCTAGATTACATTTTCGATGCGCAACTAGCATACATTTTGTGATTTTATCTAAAACAATAAGAACACGTGAAATTTGCCTACCAGTGGCGAAGCGTGAACATTTTAAAAAGGGAAACCAGACCACAAAATTCGTCTTACTCAGAAAAGCAACCAAGGAAAACATGTAATTTTTTGTACTTTACATTGCAACTCCCTGTCAGCCAAGTGTATTTATTTGTCGTATTGAGATTTATGGAAATGTTTGACAAATGACGATGGAAATCGTGTTATATACCCTTCGCCACTGTTGTCTACACTTTCGGTAAAAAACCGTAAAATTTATTATGAGATTGATCTGGTTAATGCCAATAGACTCAGCCTACAATATCATAATAACATTCCATAGACACCTCACAATTTGGTTTTTGCGTTTGTACAGAGGTTTACGCGTGAAAAGCGATGGACTTAGCCCAAAACGGATCATATCGAGGGCATCAAGCTGAAAGGTGTGTGTGAGGGGGTGTATGTGTGAGAGGGTGTGTATGAGGGTGTGTGTGTGGGTGTGTGTGTGAGGGTGTGTGTGTATGTGTGTGTGTGTGTGTGTGTGTGTGTGTGTGTGTGTGTGTGTGTGTGTGTGTGTGTGTGTGTGTGTGTGTGGGTGGGTGTGTGTATGCTTGTTACTCTTTCACGCTGAAACGGCTGGGCGGATTTGGATGAAATTTGAAATGGAAACAGCTTATACCCTAACTTAACACACAGGCTACTTTTTATCCCGGAAAAAGGCATGTCGTTAAACCGAATAACACGCGGGCGAAGCCGCGGGCAAAAGCTAGTATCTACATATTTTCGAAAATCGACAAGTTACATCAATGTTTGGAACGCGCCGCGGTTTAAAACCAGACGCATATATTTATGATTTATGCTCACTGATTTTACACCGATAGATAAAATATTGTTCTTACGGACGCTACGAGAGAACATTACTGTATGTTTCTGTAAAATAAAACGAACCGTTACAGCCATCAAAAACAAAACTTGTAAAAAAAACCAAGTCTCGCAACTTAGTTCTTCTACCGTAAAAAGTTGTGAGATCCATGTAAATCCAAGTCGGTTAATTTGTTCAGTCCCTCCCTAATTATTACATAACTCTCTGGGAGACAGGCGTGAGTAAAAGTAGTATGTAAATAGTATCCTATGTTGTTTTCCGCCATTTACTTTAGTTCTGTGACAGGTTTCAGTGTAATCTGTTGAGTAGTTCCAGAATGAAAGAGTAAATAGACAGACACACTTTCAGATTTATAATATCAAGTATATATTGTAGCATCACAGCGATAACTCAGACGGTTTTATTATAGTCCAGTCCATCAAGCACTGACGGTGTGAAGGAATCCCTGTGAGGTAAACGCGCATGCGTTAACAGCGTGTATTGTAGTTCACAACCAATCAAGTTAGGAAGTTAGTCGTCAGTGGAAGAAACGTGTATAGTCTGTCAAAAAAGTGTTGAAATGAAAATGAAGTAAAGTTCATTGTACTTTGAACGTTCAAGTAGCATAATTTAGGTAATATATTTATGAAATAACAACGCGGCTAACTCGATTTAATAGATGTTGTACTTATTTGTTTGATGTAACAGGCGAAAGACAAATAGTTTCTTCAATATTCAGTTTCAACTGATCCAGAGGCTGCTGACACCTCCTGTGTCGTGACGATATGTTTATTCCTGCGCTAGTTTACGTCGTTATTGAGCAGCACTAGTACGTTTCTTCGTTCCTTGGTACGTGACCGGCACGTGAACGCGACGTAAACCCACATCTCGATATAAACAAAGAGATATTCAGTATAAACACCCCCAGGAAGTTATCAGTAAAACGTTTAATACCGCTCCTTGCATTCCGCGCCTGTACTCAGCGACGTTTATTTGGGGATCGGGTTCCTGTTGGATGTTCATTATAAGTTTACTCGCTTTTTGTTCATGACAAACTTGAACATCTTGAACTTGAAAAACTGTTGACATGATGACGCGACCAACTCAGTTGTGAGGGCGATCAAATGTAATGGTAAAGGAAATATGAATATAATTTGCAATATTCCGCTAAAAAATTCTCGTCGTGCTATTCAAAATGCAGACTCGTGCACCGCCCGCCCGCCCGCATAAAAACATGCAACAAGCAAGCGATACAAGCAAAGCAATCTTAAATAACAAGCAAGAAAACTTATCGACACGTGTTTCGCCTCTGAACGAGGCATCCTCGGGATGTGTTGCTAGCCCGGCTTCTCCGCAGCAACTGATGTTGTTCGCCCGACAGCTCAGCAGCTAGTGACGAGCCGCCGAACAAAACTCGCCTTTTATACACCGGCCTGACTAGTTGTTTGGTGGGGAAAATGGGGAGACGAAAACATGCGTAACAGTGGGGTAGTGGTAAAGTTAGTTTGTTCGTTTAGTAAATCAGGGTTATTCTTGTTTTTTAGTATTTCTAATTGTTCTAACACACACATTCTTAAACCTTTTTTACAAATATGTTTTACTTCAAATGAATGGTTATCAGGCAAACTATGACCGGACTCTAATAGATGTTTTGCAAAGTGTGATTTTTCAGGATGATTATTTCTATGGGCTGAGATATGTTCTTTGTACCTAGTTTCAAAACTGCGACCTGTTTGACCTACATAGACACCGTTACAATCATTGCAAGACAATTTGTAAATACCAGACTGTTGTTTTTTATCTAATTTGTCCTTACCATTGCAAATACGCTTTATCTTATTTTTGGTTCTGAATGCAACGCGAACACCACAACGCCGAAAAATCTTCGCAACCCGTTCAGAAATTGGACCTAGATAAGTTATGCTTGTTTTATATTTCTGAACACTCGTACTTTCAGGCTGTAAAGCAGACAAACTGTTTCTACATAGGTAACACTAAAAGTTTCCGGAACTGGCCACTTACATAAACAATATTTAAAAATTTATTGCAACATTTGAAAATAGAACTCTTTGGCTGTAGAATACAGTTTGTTTCATCTGACTGTCTTTTGTTTTTACCTTGTGGTGCCATTTAAAAAATTGTGTGTCTGCATCAACATGGATTTAACTCGGGAAAATTTTCGTAGTATGATTTTCTACGATTTTAAGTGTAATTTGACAGCTCAACAGAGCATCGCTCGGCTTGAAACAGCTTTTGGCAATGAAGCACCATGCAAGACGACTGTTTATAGCTGGTTTGCAGAATTCAAGCTTGGTCGTATCAATCTCAGTGACGAATCTCGCGATGGTCGGCCGTCCACCGCTGTGACCAACAAAAACATCGATGCTGTGCGCCGTATGATTGAAACAGACAGGCATGTGACCTACCATGAAATTCGCGCATCCTTAGAAATAGGCATGAGTCAAATACAATCAATCCTGCACAAACATTTGGGTGTGAGAAAGCTGTGCTCGCGGTGGATCCCACACAACTTGACCGAGGCTCAAAAAACGGACCGCGTCACTTGGTGCAGTGCCATGCTTACCAGATTCAACGAAGGTGCGTCAAATTTGGTGTGGGACATAGTAACAGGTGACGAAACATGGATTTATTGCTACGATCCCAAAACAAAGCAGCAATCGAGCGTATGGGTCTTTCAAGATGAGCCGAAACCAACCAAAGTGGCGCGCGTGAAAAGTGCATCTAAGCGGATGATTGCTTCTTTTTTTAATAAAACTGGACACGTGGCTACTGTTGCTTTAGAGAATCGTCGTACCGTGAATAGTGACTGGTACACGACCATTTGTTTGCCGGAAGTTATTGACGAACTCCGTAAAAATAACCGTAAACGCCGTATCATCCTGCACCACGACAATGCTAGTTCTCACACGGCCAGACAGACAAACGACTTTTTGAAGACGAAAAATGTAGAACTCATGAGTCATCCTGCATACAGTCCCGACCTGGCACCTTGTGACTTTTTTCTGTTCCCAAAAATTAAGAACCAATTACGCGGTCAACGATTTTCATCACCAGAAGAGGCTGTCGAGGAGTATGAAAAACACGTTTCAGAGGTCACCACAGGGGAGTGGCACAAAAGTTTTCAAAACTGGTTTGATCGAATGAAAAAGTGCATAGACGCCAAGGGAGATTATTTTGAAAAACAATAAATTAATTTTGTACCTTTAATAGTATTTTTTCATATTCGTTCCGGAAACTTATAGTGCGTCCCACGTAATAATGATATTCTGTTTTTTGTGGACTAATCTATCAACCATTTTTGCACTATACCCGTTATTCACAGCAATCTGATATATTATTTTGAGTTCTTTTTCAAAGTTGTCAGGACTTAGAGGCACCGTCATCAATCTGTGAACATAACAACGAAATGCTGCAAGCTTATGTTCCCAAGGGTGACAAGATGAAGAAGGTATTACAGTATCGGTGTGTGTTGGCTTGCGGTATATTTGAAATTCATGTTTATTCTGTGCCCGAGTAATCGTTAAATCTAGAAAATTAAGGGAGTTTTCTTGTTCGACTTCTAATTTAAATTTTATTTTGGGGTGAATTTTGTTCAATTTGTCAACAAATCGAGCTGTCTACCAGTACCAGTCCAGCAAATAATGATGTCATCAACGTATCTGTAATAATACAAAATATTCGAACTACTGACAATGTGTTTGTTCTCAAAACTATCCATAAAAATATCGGCCATTAATGGACTTAAGGGTGAACCCATCGCTAAACCTTCTTTCTGCATATAGAATCTATCATTGAATTTGAAATAATTTTGACGCATGCAAACTGATGCAAGGCTAATGAGGTCATCAATTTCGTTAGTCTGAAGACGTTGTTTTTCTAGTAAATTTCTAATAACAATCAAACACTCATCGGAAGGAACATTGGTAAACAAGCTATCTACATCTAAAGATATCAACTTCGCATTAGAGGGCAAATGGACATTCTGAATTTTTGATATTAAGTCATCTTTGTTCCTAAGACAATAAATGGGCTTGAAGGCAGTTTTTTCTATCAAAATATGATTTAACCGTTTTGACAAATCATAAGCTGGAGCACCTATATAAGAGACAACCGGACGAACTGGAATATTATCTTTATGAATTTTTGGCAAACCGTACAAAGCTGGAGCTACAGGGTTCATAGGAAGTAATTTTGCTTTATAGTGAGAATTGTCTGGAAAAACAAAGGAGGTGTTGTTGACGGCTAATTTTAACTCTGCTTGAAATTTCTTAGTTGGATCTGAATTAAGAGGAACAAAGGCGTCACCCTGAATAACATCATTTACCTTTATATTATAGTCATCACGATTCATTATTACTACTGTGTTGCCCTTATCGGCCTTGGAAATCACTAAGTTATTTTCGTTGACCCTACTCTGAACAGATTTAAATATTGCTAGTTCCGGATTAATTTTGAGACTTGATGAGACAACGGACTCTTGAATTTCATGCGTAACCAAACTCTTCACAATATTGTCTTGCTTAGAAACAATTGCAGTAATCTCAGCATCAACAGCTAAATTTTCTAATGAATTTTGGGACAAACTAGAAGGAATATTATATTTTAAACCCTTTTCTAAAAGAGACATCTCAATATTAGGAAAAACAACATTAGTTAAATTTTTTACTCGAGGGTAGAATGAAGAAGTTGATGAATTTTGCACGGGCTGTCGACTAAAATCGTTATTACACTGTATTAATCTATCTAACTTACTTTTCTGAATGAGATACTTCTCGTGCACAACCTTCGATGCCAAATCTCTAGCCTTTCTATCCAAGCTGTCAAATTCAGTGCTGTGTATAAAGAAAAAGTTAATTCAGTATGGAGAACTTTGAGATGAGTGAAATGTAATGGTGTTTTACCTATATTTCGTTTATACGTGCACGCTCCACGGAACTTGCGAAGGCAATACGATCGTGCTGATTTCGATTGAAGACTACGGTCAGGAGAAACGTGATTTTCGCAAGATTGCGGCCATTTTCAAACATATTAATCTAGATAACATTTTTAACACCGAACTGGTATTATTTTATTTTATTTTATCTAAAACAATTAATACACATTGGGCTACACTATTGGTAAAAGACCATGAAGTTTACGTGTTAAGGCTGTACCTGACCCTAGAATATGAAAAAAGGCAGATTGTCGAAGGTTCTTTTGACGAAAGTAGGACTATCTTAATATAGGAAAAAATATATTTGATTTATTGATGTTTTATCTAGGGGATCTACTTATAAACAATGTACTAAGATTTATACTTTAGTCAAAAAAAAATGTCTTCCACCCCTTTTTTTGGTTTTCAAACGTTCGTTCTTCAATTTGATTTTTTTCTCATAAAATAGGTAATAGAAATATAAAGGTTTTCTACTTAAATCCAGTATTTTTTTCCCTACAAAATAATCCAGTATTAGCTAAAAATAATCCGATTTAATGTTTCGCGCGTAATTATTAGTATTACGCGTCCTAGACAAATAGGTCAGTTAGCTAACCAATAATCGCCTCTGTCAAAAGCGAATAAAGTATTTGACATTGGTCTTTTTGTGTTGGACGGGTAATAACGTTATTTCCTAGGGTATGCCATACTCATAAAGGGATTTGTTCTTCAGATATGATTCAAATTTCCCGAGTTTTAGTTCTAATCGGACACGAATCTAGATAATGTCAATAGACTCAGTCTAAAATATTGTAAACATTCCATAGACACCTCACAATTTTGTTTTTGCGTTTGTATTGAGGTTTGCATGATGATGGCTGCTCTTAAGTAACCTCTAAAACCTCTTGGTTAGATTTTTGGTCTAATTTTCTTGGTCGGTTAGTACCTGTCCAATTTCAAGTTTGTAAATTCTATAGTTGCGGGAATAGAGGTTACCTAGGTAGGTATTTATTTGCAAACTGGAAGTCTCATTAAACATACAGTGACCTCAAATATGACAATGACAAAGTATTTATTAATTTACATAAATATTCTGACGGTAAAAATAACACTTGGGTCAATCAGTATTTGTTGTACAAATTGCCGTTCGTCACATCTCCACGTTACAAAGTTGACTTGTGTTTAATTTGGTTGCTGATGTCACTCCTTGTTGACAGCTTGGGAGGATTTAGCCAGTTTTTTTACGGCTTAAGGCGAAGTGTGCGTTGGTGAATGCAACTTTATACAAGTTCAACCAGACGTTAATACAGAACTGAAAAAAAAAACATATTGTTTTCGAAGATACGAGAAAACTTTTGACTAAGTATCTTAAAATCATGATTTGAAATTTTCACAGAATGGAAAAAAATCCTTAAGAGACCTCTGAAATTTTTATTTGTCACGTTTTAGTATCTTAAAATCATGATTTGAAACTTTCACAGAATGGAAAATAAAACCTACTTTAATTCGTAGTCCTGCTCTAACGCTTCTGCTTTTTAACTGTCTATCCTACTCTAATCAGAGGCCGCGCACGCAAAACATCAGTTATTTTGAAATCGCGGCTACACTGATGGTTTTTTCATTTTTATGTTACAGTCTGCAGCTGCTTTATACTAATATCAGTTATATTATGCAAAGTTTCAGATCTAATTTGAAGTATTCATTGAATGCTATCGGTTTATTGTACGGTTTGGAGGTAACTTTGTATTGTTTTTCTATAGAGAAAATTGCACGGAATCAAGTTTTCACAACAGCATGGACATAGCATTAGTCCTCAACCTTATCATATATTAATTTCAGAGTGATTGTTGCAGTATTTTTTGGTATAAAACAGGATCATGCGAAGCGAAGTGAGGTATTATACACCCTTAAGAGACCTCCGAAATTTTTATTTGTCACTCTTTATGCCTGTAATGTGGATAAATATGTCTTTGAAGTCCGTGGTTGAAATAAATAAGATCCCTTTATGCACTTGTGTACTTTACGAGTAGGTATAACCCACAGAACATTAATTGAATGTTAAGATAGTTTGCATTTGCAACTTTTTATCGAGTCTAATCCTTTAATGTCATTATCCGGACAATAGACAAAACCCGACACCTATGTCAGGCCCAATTAGCGTCAAGTGTCTACAAGCGCGCCGATGACTTCACACGGATGACTTGTGCGGCTGTGCGCGTGAGACTATGTGATGATGAGAGTCGCGGAACGACGTCGCGCCTCCTTGTTGGGTACTGAACTAACCAGGTTCGGGAGAAGCTGTAACCTGACGCCCTGGGATCTTATTGAATACGTCCTAAAGAGTCGTAGTTTCCCGGTAAGTTTGAAATAGGAGAGATTACAATAAACCCGGCGGCCATTAAAACATCATCTGTATAGTTTTAACAGGATTATAATATGTAAGCCGTGTACGAATAGTGTGGTAAGGACGCAACAGCTTAAGTTTTAAACGTTACAAGTAAGTTATTGCCCTTACCCACGTGTATGTGTATCATACTACGTTTTTCAATGTATAGTGCGAGTAAATAAATGAAACGTAATTAAAGAAACAAACAAACAAACAATAAATAATCTAAATGAACGTTAGGCGGGCATTCTTTAAATGATTATCTTATCTTATCTTATCATTCTTTTTCTTTGCACGCAAGTTGCCAACTTGACGGAGATAAGCTGCTTTCAGTTTGATGCGTTCGTAGCTCAAGTTACTTCTGTTAAGTCTATCTATGGTTCCCCAGAAAAATAAACTAGCAAATTTTTATTAAAAAAAAACCATTTGATACTATTGTGGTAATGTTCGATAAGTTTTTTTGATGAAGAAATGAGTTATGTGCTGCTTGCTACGTACGAAAAATAGTCTAATAATAGTCATTATTAGTATTGACGGAGCCTTTGAGACTTGAACGAATGAAATAAACGTAGTAGTAAATGTGCTCATCCGCCATTGTGTCTCGATCACAATCGAGGACAATAACAACCGATCTTCAAACAATTAGTGTAATTATATCAAACAGAGCGCTCTGTGGTACGTAGGACGTAGTATTCGTCGGTGAAACGTGGATGTACGAGTGTGGGCTGTGAATAGCATTTTACAGACCATGTTCAGAAACATCTCTGACAGCCCCCGCAGTTTCATGTCGTGACGATGTATTTGTCCGAATTTAGCCTTTCCGTAAACGGACGGTAGGTGTGACCAGATATAGAAATAACGTTATTGTAACTTAAGGCCTGGCCGATGGGGCACGACAATCTTATTGACTGATTCTGAACTTAAATATATTGTCAGAAAGTCTAGATTAGAACGCTTGTTTTCGCGCTGCGGGTATACATAATTACTGAATTTTCGAGGTTTTTTGGATTTAATGAAAGACGTATTTGGTGCAGGTATTTTCAAAACTGTTTTCTTGCTATAGCAGTTATTTCAGACATAAAACTCAAGCCGCTTAGATAAATACGTATTGATCACTTAAATTTAAATTTAATTTAAATTTTCATTCATTTTCAATGAGGTCTGCCTTTACAACTAAAAGGTCTGAAAAAACATGCGTGTGAGTTTCACATTGATCAAGTGAGTAATTGACTCTGCATAACTTGAAATATAGAAATCTTAACGTGTATAGTGTCTTGTTTTGGTACATCATAAGAATCGTCACGTAACGTTATAATTAACGTTACAATCAACTAAATGCTATAAAACACTTACTGATAGTTTATACAGGTTGAAAATGAACCCCCTAGCTTTATTGAAATCTATGAATCAGAATCACTAATAGTTTAATTTTTTATTGCTTTTATTTTTATGAAGGTGTGTGTGTGACGCGACTTACAAGAGACTGTCTGTACTCATCTCATTGTGAAATGTTGTGTAAAAACTTCGTACTGAGTATCAGTCTACCTAATTTGTTTCATTCAATAGCGGCATTGTTTTGTTTTTTATCGACTTATTAAATAACTGCGGACGTAGCCCCTAGTGAATCGGTCCAGTGTGGCTAGCACGCGCCAGAGATACAGTGTCTTGTCTACCAACCTTCTTGCGCTCTCACGAATACCGCCTTTGTCATGTGTTTGACACTGTATCGACGTCGCGTGCTAGACACACTGGTGTGATTTTATTTCTTTTGAGCACAAAATGTATGGATTTTGAGTTTTTGAACTTTTGACGGATAACATTAGTTTTTCTCATAGATATACTGTATATTCTTTGTCTTTGGTTTTTCTCGACGGAAACGTCCCATTATACCTGTCTAATGTAATGACAAATATTCTGTTCGAAAACGTTCTGAAACACGTGTACTTGTACACAAATAATAAAATCTAATAATTTTTTCCCGAACTGATAATTTTCAAGGGATTCTAAGGCTATATAACACTAATAAATGAATAACAAAAAGATTATTTATATAATTTGTAAATTATGTGGGCTGCCTTTGTGGGCGAGTGGTAGGGAGATATAGAAGCTGTATATCTGGCGCGTGCTAGCCACGTCAGCTGTTTAGACAAGGTCGGTGGTTTCGATGGGTTTAGCTGTCGCTGTCGGTGATGATGATGAAGTAATCGACGAATTTGGAACTTTTTCAAGTCACTTTTATGCGACTAGTTATACTAATGTTTGCTAACCGTATAACTTTCTCAAGACCATAATAAACGTCTTTCCTCGTTTATTTCCTGTTATAATTATCAGTACGAAAACTGAACTTTTAATAGTGTCCGTCCATACGTGATCTATCAATTACTGAGATCTGCAGCTGTGTTTATAGAAACTTCCTTTCTACTGGGAAACTTTGATTTTCCTTAGAAGTGTTAGAAATTGTTAGGTCAAGGCGATTTCTACTGAATAGTTCACGTTTCTGGTATTATAAAATCAATATTTGTAGCAACCAATGGATGATTATTTTGCGGTTTCCGTCTTCAGGGTACCGTTAGCAGTGTCAAATTGTTAAATATTTGTTGGTAACTAGGGCCCCGTACGACGTTTCATTGGAAGAAAAAAAAAATGTTATCTGGATCCAAGCGAAGATGTCGACTGCCATTTTTTTTTTACAATACTTCTGTTATTTTTATTTCATCATCTTTTGTTTTAGCGATAATTCGAAGAACAAAAAGTATTTTTTAATTATTAAACGAGACAAAGTGGCGTGCATTGAAGTTTTTGTCGAAAATGCAATGAGAAGGTTAAGTTTGAAAATTTAAAAAATGTGAAAAAATTTCTATGTCACTTTGAAAAATCATTATTTGTATGACGCCAGGCTAGGCACCGCCTACTCTAGAGTACATGATTTCACACAGAAAGAAATACTTTCTAATTGGTTTTTAATTTTTTTCATGTTATTTTATCGTCAAACTTGCAAAAGCAAAAAGTTCTATGCACGCATCTTTCATAATCATAAGCATCAAATTATACGATTTACTAATTTCATAATAACGTGATTTAATAATTGTAACGAGCTGATGGTTACATTTTATCAACTCTTTTAACAAAGTTCAGTTTCTCACCAACGAATACAGCAGGCTGAACCATAGCAGATTTTTTGTTTACATTTTACACAAAAGTAATTGTTTCTATGTGTATTTTCTTACGAAACCATAAAGGTAGAATCACATTTGGTAATATATACATAGATATAATATAACATAATTTGTTACTTATAGTTTTATTTTAAGGATCATTTGAATTTAAAATGTTGAAATATGTGTGCACCTGTAACGTTTCAACACACGGATTTAAACCCTACTTACTATTGTTATACTATTTGTGTATGTAACATTGGTGCTCCAAACAAAAATAAAAAAAAAATAAAAAAAAAAAATATATATACATATTTTGACAATGGTACGACAACGAACGAAACCTCAGATTATAGGCGAACTGATTGACGGAACCTTTCGCCGGACATGGTGTTCTAAGTTCTGACAAGACTTACGTTTCGTTTTCCTACAATGCTGGCGCCAAATTAATTGTTGAATGTTGATGTAAACCAGACTTTTACGCTGAAATGCAAATTTAGTGAAAAATGAATCTTTTCTCGTTACCATTAAAAGTTATTTTTCAATTCTGCAACGTCGTATGGATTTGTGCAATAAAATCTCGATTTGGACGAAGTTCAAGTGGTCTAATATTTATTGAACACTCGCTCGGTTCTGTATTTGTTGGACAATTTAATCGATTTGATATCCAACTTTACAATTTATACCTGTTTGTTTGCGTTAAGGCGGAACGTTTCGAGCTCGCTGCAAAATGCACAACTTATAATTGTTTTTCTTATTATTGCATAAAAAGTACTGAACAAATGTGATTTATGGCATTTCGCGACTATTGTTTAATGTCAATTAGACTTTTCTACCAAAATTTTGTAATTTTATGCATCACGTTTTAAATGAATGTCCACACAAACTTAAAACAGGCTTCCAAGTTGGTATGCCCATTCATTTAAAACGTAATGCATAAAATGACGCAATTCTGCTAAAGACCCCTAATAATTATTCAACAATAGTCGCAAAATAAGATGAAACTATATTATGCACTTTGCACTGAGCTCGAAACGTTACCCCTTAACGTGGTAACGGAGGATCTCGGTGCAAAATGCACATCATAATATTGTTTTCCTTACTATTGAATAAAAAGTTTGCAATAAATGCGTTTTATAGCAATTCGCGCAAACTGCTTGTTAATTTAGGTGATCACATGAAAATTATTCAATTTTATGCGTTACATTTTAGCTGCATTACATTACAACTATAAACAAGCTTTTAGGTATGTTAATGTAATGCAAACAAAACGTAACACATTAAAGTAAGTAATTTTTTTTAAAGACTTTATTATTAATAAACTGTTTCTGCAAGTTGCTTTAAAACACCTTTATTGCATCCTTATTATTCAAAAGTAAGGAAAACAATATTATGATGTGCACTTTGTACCGAGGTAAGAAGTTACCCCCTTAACAAGGTAAATTAAGTTCTAAACAAGGAGAATAAAAGAAACACTTTATGTAGAAAATTAGGATCGCCCAAACGTAAAAGGCAAATTCATTAACGCAAAGGATAGGCTGTTTTTTATACTTTATACTAATAATTTTTCAATTTTAAAATAGTTTTTCATGTAATCGTTGATATATATTTATTGCATTAACAAATTGTTAGTCATGTTTTTAAATTAATAAACTCGATATTATATTACTCGTAGATGGTGAAACAACTTTAGCTTGTATAAGTATAGATCTTTCATTAATAATCCAGCCTATCCGATCTCATCTTGATTCGCCACACCACTTAGACACACACGTACTTTTCTATTGCAAAGTGATTCTCGTTTACCTAGCCAAATTCATACTGAAGACTGTGTAAGTGGTCAGGACCCAGATTCAATTACCCTTTCTGTGAAATAAACATAATGAAATTTAAACTTCCTATACTAATAGAGTCTAGGTTGTTCTAAACAAATATAAAGGTATAAAAATATATTTTTTGCATTTGGCAATCAGGGTAATTAAGCCTTGGTCCTGAGTCCTGGCCACTACCGAGTCTCCAGTATGTCACTGAAACGTATATGTCTATCTCTTTCTTCAGCGAATGCGGTCTATCCATTCTCACTTTCCAGGTAGATAACACTAATTGAAATGATATTGTATTGTAGGTGATGCTTGTAATTGTCGGCACTGAGTGGAACTAATTATACATTCTGATTTAAGGCTTGGCCCATGGTGCACGATAATCGAACTGAGTGATTTTGAACTTCAGTACGTTGTCAGATAGTCTACAATCCCTTCGCGCGTTGCCGGCGCGCAATATCTCTGAATTTTCTAGTTTTTTCTGGATTTTACGAAAAAGTATTTGATGTAGGAGTTTTTTCACCTGACATCGGAAAATAAACCATGTTTTCTTGTTATAGCAGTAATTTCAGACATAAAATTCTAGCCGTTTAGACATAAAACGAATTAATAACTTAAAAAGGCATCATTTTCAAAAATAAAATCTATCGAGTGAAATGTTTCCAATTAGGTAACCGACCTGACAACGGAAATCAAATCAAAATATTTATTTTTGCAAAATAGATACATAAAGTATACTTTCTACAAGTCAAAGTTAATCTTTACAATATAATATATCTTTAGAATATAAAAATATATATAATAATACGGGAAATAAAATATACACCTGCATAAATAAATGATAGTCGTAAGTTTTTAAATAAATAAATAAATAAAAAATAAATAAAATAGAGGAATCTAGGAATAAAATTATTATATACACATAATGCAATAAAGAAATAAGTTCATACATAAAAACGGGAAATACGTACAAAAAATATTAAGGTTGGGCTACTAAAATGTAATAATAAAGTTATACACCTGCATAAAATATAGAAATATAGGAGTAAAAATATTATATATACATAATGCCTAACCATCCGCACCATTCGATTGGTATTGCTAAGAAGAAGGGCAAGAAACTTAGCAAACATTCCTTTTTTCAAAATAAAACATGATACAAAATCATACACATACCTACTCAAGTAAAGGCATAAAAAAATATAAGACTGCAGGAATTAGTCACGAGAAAAAAAAATATCTTAGTCAACCCGTCTCATATTGTCTATTACCTTTAACAAAGTAAGTTTACATATTAATTAATTTTAAGCCTTTAGAGGAATCATACAGTATTAAAATATGCTAATTATTAATTACAATATTGAATAAGATTATTCTTATTTACTACACCATGCTTCATTATCATCCAAATAATAATTGATTTTATAAATCAAAAACTCGTGTCCAAGTTTTACATTGATCAGATAAGTAGTTGACTCAGCATATTAAAACAAAAACCGTTGCAAGACCAAAGGCAAGCCCTTGACTTCTCTTTTACTAGCCAAATGTTTACATTTACATGTGTTGCACATAAACAGTTACTAGTAGCAATAAAATTAATATATATTTACATTGCACAACCCTTTTTAAATGCTGTTTTAGCGAAACCGGTTGGGTGATTGACAATGTTATGTAACTAAAGTAAAGACTTTTATTTAATTTAACTTTCATCTTCAGTTTCTTAGAATATATTATAATTTTAGTATAATTTTATTTAATAAACTAATAATGTCCATGTTATTACACAGACAATTTTGTATGAATTAATTACTAGAGGACTTTATAAGTGTCAGTCTATGTGTTCTCTATTTTGTTTAAAAATTCAAGATTCAAAATGTTTATTTGTAAAATTGATACATAAAGTATACGTTTTACATGTCAAATCTAATCTGTATAAAAATAATATTTATTTCATATTTGTTTAAATTAGACACTTAGGAGGTCTGTAGCCGGCGGCTTGAAGTCAGTCGCGCACGGGGTCCCTATGCTTGCTGTTTCATTCTACATTCAACTGCAGATTATAGAGCACTGACTGACTGTTATTGGTTGGCCCGAACGTTCATTTCCCGAGCTCATTCGGAACTAACCGAACACTAAGCTAACGCGAGACAAAATTCATGTCTCGAAAAAATTCGAGGATGGTTTTGGGTCTTCTTATGATTTCAGGAGAAATATCCCAAAGATCGAAAAAAAAAACAAAAATATTGTTGAATAGTATAAAATATACTATGCTTTGAAACTGTAATTATTTAATTTGTTTTATCGCTTCTAGGACATTACGGTACATAAACATTCATGAAAATATGCGTAAAATCCAGGACTTTGTACGCTTGTAACTTTTGTATGTATTTGATTTTGATAAATGTTTTAGTTTCACGTCATGGAAATTGTATGGGATATGTTGAAAAAGAAACAATAATAAGCAAGTACATATAAATAAGGATTCGATCAGCGAACTGCGCTAGTATGGGAGTTAAGGCGAATAGAGTCGCCTTAAATGAAAATAGTTTTGTTTTGTGGACAAGGAAAAGTGTCCCATTTAAGTACCGGCAATCACAATCATCAACATCTATGAGAATATAAAGTATTACTTCGTATCTATGTGTTCTGTTACAAAAACCATACATAAACATATCGCCACGACATGAATCCCCGAAGGGGTGTCAGAGGTGTTCCCAAGTGTTAACTGTGAAATGCAAGACACAGCCCACACCCCATAGACCCGTATTTCACCGACGATTATTAAGTCCTAACGTGATTGGTGGTGAATGGTGTGCTGTTATTAATTGCGAAATCACTTGACATTTTTTTGTGGTTTTCTTAATAACCTAGTCCGTAGGTCCAATGGGGTATAATTTTTTATAGATCCGTTACAGTTTGAATTAAAACGATTACTTCGAATATTATTTTCCGTCGATGCTTGCCGCTGCTCGTTCGTATTTTAAAAATACCAACCGATGAATTAAATATTTGTTTATTTGTACAATTGTTCTATTCCTTGGATTCCTTCAATACAATATACAAAACTAACAGATTCGTCGAATTACAAAATGTTCGTGAACTGCTGGTTGTTAATTTGTTTATTTCACTAGAAGCTATAAAGTAAATTGTTTGTGTCTCTATAATCTTTGTATGCCTTTCTTCAGATCCATACTTCAGACTCGGTACGATATGTGGTCAGAAGCAAGGTTCAATTAATTACCCTTTCTGTGAAATACGCAAAATCAAATTTAGACTTCCTATACTAATTCAAGGTGCTAGAGCTGATGCCGGGCTCGACTGTGCAGGTACCACCATCTTACTCGCAAATCCTCCCGAAGTTATTCGGGGGAGAGTAAGAGAACAGCTCTCAGGCAAAACCAGGCGGCCCACCATTGCCTGGGACCGATGGATGGCGGTATATCCATCCCCAATTGCCGGGCCTTATACATAGGTAACACTAAAAGTTTCCGGAACTGGCCACTTACATAAACAATATTTAAAAATTTATTGCAACATTTGAAAATAGAACTCTTTGGCTGTAGAATGCAGTTTGTTTCATCTGACTGTCTTTTGTTTTTACCTTGTGGCGCCATTTAAAAAATTGTGTGTCTGCATCAACATGGATTTAACTCGGGAAAATTTTCGTAGTATGATTTTCTACGATTTTGAGTGTAATTTGACAGCTCAACAGAGCATCGCTCGGCTTGAAACAGCCTTTGGCAATGAAGCACCATGCAAGACGACTGTTTATAGCTGGTTTGCAGAATTCAAGCGTGGTCGTATCAATCTCAGTGACGAATCTCGCGATGGTCGGCCGTCCACCGCTGTGACCAACAAAACATCGATGCTGTGCGCCGTATGATTGAAACAGACAGGCATGTGACCTACCATGAAATTCGCGCATCCTTAGAAATAGGCATGAGTCAAATACAATCAATCCTACACAAACATTTGGGTGTGAGAAAGCTGTGCTCGCGGTGGATCCCACACAACTTGACCGAGGCTCAAAAAACGGACCGCGTCACTTGGTGCAGTGCCATGCTTACCAGATTCAACGAAGGTGCGTCAAATTTGGTGTGGGACATAGTAACAGGTGACGAAACATGGATTTATTGCTACGATCCCAAAACAAAGCAGCAATCGAGCGTATGGGTCTTTCAAGATGAGCCGAAACCAACCAAAGTGGCGCGCGTGAAAAGTGCATCTAAGCGGATGATTGCTTCTTTTTTTAATAAACTGGACACGTGGCTACTGTTGCTTTAGTGAATCGTCGTACCGTGAATAGTGACTGGTACACGACCATTTGTTTGCCGGAAGTTATTGACGAACTCCGTAAAAATAACCGTAAACGCCGTATCATCCTGCACCACGACAATGCTAGTTCTCACACGGCCAGACAGACAAACGACTTTTTGAAGACGAAAAATGTAGAACTCATGAGTCATCCTGCATACAGTCCCGACCTGGCACCTTGTGACTTTTTTCTGTTCCCAAAAATTAAGAACCAATTACGCGGTCAACGGTTTTCATCACCAGAAGAGGCTGTCGAGGAGTATGAAAAACACGTTTCAGAGGTCACCACAGGGGAGTGGCACAAAAGTTTTCAAAACTGGTTTGATCGAATGAAAAAGTGCATAGACGCCAAGGGAGATTATTTTGAAAAACAATAAATTAATTTTGTACCTTTAATAGTATTTTTTCATATTCATTCCGGAAACTTATAGTGCGTCCCACGTATAAATCAGACTGGTGACGGGCAGCGGCGTCACTGGTGCAAGGGTTTCGGCACCGCGCTCACCAACCCGCCTGTCCAGCGTGTGTGAGTATGGGCATTTCTACAAGAAAAATGGCGAAATCCTGGAAAGGCCTATGTCCAGCAGTGGACGAAACAGGCTGATGGATGGATGGGTGGATGGATACTAATTCAGTCGAAGTTACTTGCCGAGTCTCCAGTATGAATTTGGCTGTATAAAAGAAAGTCACCTTAAATGAATAAGTTTGTTTCATATTTCCGAATTTTTGGATGTACAATTATTTTTCATTTAAAAGTTTTCAGTAAGAAAAGCAAATTTTTGACCAATTTTTATTAAATTTTACAAAATTTTACTTTCGAAAATAAAATAAAGATTTATAGACGTTGATAGTAAAACAGTTAGGTAATTAAAACATATATCCTCAACCCTCTTATTTTTGATAATCGTTTAACAATAGTAAACCAACGAGACATCGGAGCCACAATTTGGATTGCGATTTAATTTTTTACTTTTGATTTAGTGATAGATAAGATAAGTGATAATTTGATACATTGATAATGTTAATCAAAGGGATTAAAATAAAAGACTTCTCGTACAAACATTCTTTGTACTTCGTCCAAATTAAAATAAAAAAATAATTGCTTCGCGTAAAAAGGGCCTTTAAATTCCATAGGAATGAGTCATACATTCTTATAAAACCTGTTGCTCTATAAGCGCAGTGTTTATATTACAATTGTAGGCTTTGCAATGTTATTTAACATGCTGCATGTTGTACATGCACTTAGACTGCCATGGAATTTGGCCAAACGACATAACTTTTCGCCATATGTTGACCCTGACAATAAGCTTTTCTTTCCCATAAAAAAACGCCATATCTCTCAATTATATTTTTAAGAAAATTGTGCTCTATTGTTCGGTTCTTAGAGTACAAAATTAATTGTTCCTTTGCCAGTTGTAATGTTTTTAAAATGAATTGGTCACAAAGCTCGCAGATACTTTTGTCTTATTTCAACACGTGCTATGTTTGTCTTCCATCCCGCTCAAACAACCATTCAAGTTTAAGTGCACAGGTGCACTGTATTGCTGTCTCGCTCACTCGTTCTGCAAATTGTTTCCGTCTCGTTCATAGGTCAGTCTCCGGATTTGAACGGTGCGCGATGGACGTATCATAATGATTCGAAATTCGAAAGTGTTTATGGTGTTATGTTTTCTTTTCTGTAGCATTCTGTGAAGGCAACGAGACCATGCTGTGATGCCTTGTGATTAGTGCAGTTTTCTCAATAATATAAAAGTGTGTTTTTGGTATCAAAGTGACGTTCTTGGCATTGGTTTTGTTTGTGTTGGATGGTATCCTTTTGTTCTGGGATGCGCGGACTTTCGGTATTACTTTTTAATTTTCTTTTTACGACCTCGTTCAATACATTTTCGACGAAACACAGCCTAAGATCATTGGCCAAATGAACTAAATTAGTACAATTAACATTGACTATATGATGAGTTAACCTTTCATATGATAGCGTGACATATTTGACATGACTGACAACTGTATAATAATTGTTATGATAAACATTAGCTGAGCGCTCTTGGCTTGGGGTTTTGGTTATAGTCACTGGCTAGGATGCGCTTAGAAGAGTTGAAGATCTTTCTAACAATCAAGACTAAAAGGAGTTTTTTAAAGACTAAGTAGCTTTGCTCGTGTGGATCCCGTTTTTCTCGATCCCCTAGTAAATTCCTAAAATCACATTTTAGCAGATGCTTATTGTTTACTACATACAAGGATCAAAGAACTTACAATCCAAATTTCATGTTCATAAATCCAGCCGTTTGGTCTACGCATTGATAAGGTGACTTTCGTTTATATAAAATTCATACTGGAGACTCGGTAAGTGGTCAGGACTAAGGTTCCAATCCTTTCTCTGAAATACGCAAAATACGATTTAGACTTCATATACTGATTGAGAAGAGGTTGTTCTTGAGCAAGTATAGAGGAGGCACAAAAAAATATTTTTCGTATTTCGCAACCGAGTCTCTAGTATGATTTTGGCCATATAAACGTAATTCACCTTATATGCTTAGGTAGTTATATTTATTTGATTTTTCATTATACGAGTAGGTACCATCGAAGAAATGGCCGCAGACCTCCTTTTCGCCCGTATAGTAATGGTAATAATAACAGCGAACAGTAGGTGTGCGGCCATTTCTTCGATGGTACGTGGTCTGAACTTGTAATATATAAATTATTATTGATTTTTCATTTGCTGATATGTATTAAAACAGTAACATATTAAAATTCTCATCACATATTGCCTCAAGTTTCTGCAGTTTCCTCAGCTTGCTCCGTATCCTCGGGATCTGGATCCACTTTAGCTAATTTCCTGGTGAATGTGATGTCAAGTTGTATGTACAAGTCGCAATTAGAACAATTACTAGTTTCCTCCTCGAGCTTCCGTTACGAACACACGCTTCCAGACTGTTCGATATGTTTCACGTTTTTGGCAATGGATTGCAATGTGAATGTCGTACGTTCAAATTACACTGGGACATTAGATTTGTATGTCCTAACTTGATATGTTTCAACCCCAAACGTCATAGGTTAAATTGGCTGTGAAATGTCGTGTGTGTACTTGTCCAATTTAATATAATAAATATGAAAATATATATTTGCTTGCTAGCTAATAAATTTAGAATTAGTGAAAATTTTTGCAGCGGGAGAGATTATGAGCAGGACTAAAGCAGAAGCTACTTTGTGTCCCAGAAAATCAGCCAGTGTTGTAGGGAATAGACAAAAGCAATATAACTATGGCCACACCAATATAGATTCAGTCTTGACTTGAACAATATTACCATGACTTGTGTGTTGATGGAGATATTTCCTCATTCACCGTGTTTGTTTTTTCACATTGCCCTGAATTTTGAACAGTGCCATGATCCTGTTCTAAATTTTAGATAAAATCATAAATAAGGTTTTGTTTGTAACAGTTAAAAGTCAATCCCTTGGGCAGCCCTTGACTCGCAAAAATACCAGAATATCAGACGGTTTTGTATGTCTGCCTGTGTACACTCAATTCGCGTTAAAAAACTGAATCTATTTGAATGAGGTTTTCATTGTCAAATCAAAGTTATGACTTGGACTAGATTTGTACAGAAAACTCTTCGAGACGATGGGCAAAGTTACGGTGGTTGAATTTCTTGAATAAAACTGCCAACACAACTCAATTTTCGAAAAAGAATCGACTGCTGGCTACATTTTTGGTTAAGTTAGTTTGTACCTTTCGTACAGATCAGCCGAATTCTTTTCGCGACTTCATTGTTGGCTCCATGGCTTTTTCTAGTTAGCTGTTATTCAGCTACAAAATTTCCAGTCAGTATATTATTTCCACTTGGCCCGTAATCTGTTCAGGCGATGACTCATGACGTCATGTGTTGTGGTCTGTGGTCTCATCGTTCCGATCATTTTGTGCAGCTTCTAAGTGAATTCCTGCAAAATGTTATATATAGTAACGAAGTAAAACTAACTTGTACGTACGTAAACACATACTCACCCCTGTCTTCCAGATGTAGGCAGACTAAAGAACTTTCAGGTTTGACTTTTTGTAAATATTAAAAAAATAGGATATTTTTGAAATTGCTGAAAGAAAATTTGGATATTACAAGTGGTATAATTTAATTATTAAATCCAAATAATACATATAAATTATCATTTATTCTTCTCTAAAATTGATGATCTTATTGCACGTACCAAATTCCTGATTTAAGTTCTGTTATGTTATTTCATGCATGCATTTAATTACTCAATGCAGATAGAAAAACTTTCTCCTTATAACTTGCACCGTGGGAATTTTTAAACACCATCTTTTCTAGATGTTAGGAGTTTAAGCGAAGAAGTTAGCCTCTCAAATTCTTAAAACCCTTCGCTATTATTTCCGATTTGCACTATTTACCGGGTGAGTGGTTGCAGGCACTTGGGTTGTGTCAGTCATTCGTCCGCTGCCAACTTCCTTAAACTTTGGTATATTTCCGGAGAGACCGATTACCATCACGCTTGCTTTTATTTTTCTACTTTTAAGACAGTCTTCATCCAGGTCTTGTCGACGTCTTCCATCAAGCGTCGCAGTGACCAAGACCATTGTGTAAATTCAAAAAATTCCAACGACTCTACATAAAATTTCAACCATTTACATTGTTCGTCAGTAAAACTTTATCACTATCAGCTTCCTAACATTACCATAATGTCCTGTCTATTTCTGTCATTTTGGCGTTTAAAACACCACTATGCTTTTAAATAAAATTACGAGTCTTTTGTTCTTAGAATCAAGTTTATCTTTGACACCCCACTTTGTAGTGTTGTTTAACGGCTCAAATGTTGTGTATTGTTTTTGTAATGTCTTTTTATTTTTGGTTTTAAAATTGTTGGACTAGTGATAAAGATTTTTCAATGTCATTGCTTTTTATGCAGCCCATTGTTTTGGTGGTTGTCTTCAATAAACCATAGGTAATTTTAGTGAAAGATAACACTCGTAACATTACATGATTCTGGTAATGAAAAAGAAATTACCTAGTTATTTGCGTATGTTTTTTTTATAGATACCGTCACTTCTAACTTTCTATTAACTTGTATTTGCCAAAGACTTTATTTTTATTTATTTGAATGTAACACTGATGTCACATTGAGCCGGCATGGCGTGTATAAATGTAAATACTGTATGTAAATCCGCATATATGCTTTGATTTGCACGTGTCCTTTACGGTTGCAAAAAATCTTCTAATCTTTAGTATTGACAACACACTTATTTTTGTCCTGTTATTCTGACATCATACTTTAATAAATCCATAAACATTCGTATATTTTGTTGAATGGTATATACATAATCCTTGAATCACGAACATTAATATTATTCCTTGAATTATTCGTGTTCACATCTGTTTTACAATAAATATTAATTATGGTTGTAACAGTCACAAGTACAAATACAACAAGATCATCTAATTCCGTCACAGAGTCACGATTCCATTGAACACTAACCTCTAAAATTGTAAACACTTAGTCAACTTACATTTTAAAGAAACCTATTGTACAAACATTAATTTCTTGGACATTAGTACTAACTGTAAGAGATGGTCGATACGTGTACAAGTATTAACAGTGTTTTAGATTGATGCTCATAAAATCAAAGATATTAGTTAAGGTGGTTGTCCTTTTTTTTGGATTTTTGTCTCTCCTTACCACTTGTTTTACTCTTACTGCAAAACAATGATCTATCCTTATGTGAATCAATGTTCCTATAACTCGTATATCTGGAGCATCCTAGAAACCCTCTTGCATCATCACAGTTTCACTTTCTGCTAGTTATTCTGTACAGAGTGGACTAAACATAGCGAATCTAGATGAGGTCACCCCCTCGAAGCCACATGTGTGGAAGAACCTGTTTTTATTTTAAGCGGATTCGTCTTTTTTAGGTTTCTTTTTTTTGCGATAGCTTATAAAGGGATTTATTATTGAAGTTGTAAATGGTTTTAATTGTTTGTTGCTACGCTTTTTTTATTCAGAAGGGGATTTCCTTGTCTCGTTAACCTTAAACATTTTATTGTATAAGATATATCGCCACAAAGGCTTCTGTTTTATAAACTGCTTCTAGTTCTCATAAGGCACGTGCGACAGTTTCCCTCGACCTTCATTGTCCATTACCGAGTAATAAAGAGTAAACAGAACTTATAAAGTAACATCATCTATCAGGTGATCTTCAGGTGTATGGAAATCTCCAACTTTATGTAAGAACAGATTAAAATCATCTGTTTTTAAATTCAAATACTTTTTTTTTGTAAAATCAGTACATATGATTAAAAACTATAGAATAAGATACAATAAAATAGTAAATATAAAAAGAGTAGTTTATGAAACTGGTACATAAAAAGGTTATTAAAAACATGAGTGTCAGTTTAAAAAACGAGGCGAAGGAAAAGCCGTTAGAAAATATAATGAAATTGTGACCTCCTTTGTCACGCCGCAATATTATTTAGTACGTTTTAGAGAATATTATATAATAACCTCATTGGTATTTGATATTAAACCTCAGATATGGCGTCACAAGTCACAACGCCCTGGTGAGCGTTCAATATGTGCATTACTGGCTGGTGATTGGTGTATCAAGTAGTTACAAAATTTGGTGTACATGATGGGATGGTGAATCCGACCCAACAAAGGTACCTATACTATATTTTTTTGTGTTTTAGAGAGGTTCATGAAAAATATTTTTAAGTTCGTAATGAGAATTTTACGATATGAGGTTAGATAATATTAAAACTAACCTCATATTGTAAAATTCTCATTATGAAATCAAAACTACTTGCAAAATTTAAAAAAAATTTCATGAGCGTCTCGAAAACAGAAAAAAAAATTGTAGTGTAGGTCTCCGAACAACATAATGCTATCAAATATTTTTTTCTACTTTACAGTACATGTGAAACTAACTAGGATGGCAAAGGGAACTTAGCCTATACAGCCATGTCTGAGGTTTAATATCAAATACCAATGAGGTTTTTATATAATATTCTCCAATACGTACAAAACAATATTGCGACCAAAAGGAGGTTACAGTTCAACTTTATTTTCGACCAGGTATTGTTTATGGCTGACGGCGTGCGCTACGGCGCATGCGCTTAGACTCGGTCTGTCAATGGATGGACTGTTATTTTGGAGCTCGGAAATGTATTTATTATTTACTGTGGTTTTATGGGTCTAAATAATTATTATGCTCTAAAATTACTGACAGCAGTGATGGTGATGATACACTGGTGGACAAAAAAATCGACTCAAGCATTGTTGTTCTACATTTAAGGAAATAACCCAATCATACAAGCATAAACTTACATAATCCGTAAATCATTTTAAAGGTATAGGCTCTGCCGTGCTCTTCCGTAGTTGCCATGCAAGCACATTCAGGACTCGTCAGAGAACAAAATGGAGCGCCATTGGTTCAAGGTCCAGTTTACGTGTTCTCGGGCAAATTGAAGTCGCGCTTGCCGATGAGCTGTGGTCAGTTGGGGCCCGGTTGCTGGTCTTTTTGGTGTCAGGTTAGCTTTCTTTAGTCTTCTAGCGATCGTTCGCCGACTTACAGCCCGATCTCGTACTTGTCTGAGTTCTTGTTGGATCTCAACTGCTGTCATGTGACGATTTCTTAAAAACTTAAAACGATGAAGCGGTCATCTTGCTCAGAAATGCATCTTGTTCTGCCAGACCTTGGCCTCCGAATGACGCCGCCGGTCTCCACGAAGCGTCTGAAGACTCTGGAGACAGCTGATTGGCTTAGGTGTAATTCTGCAGCCACGCTTTGTTGGTTCCGCCCCAATCGCAATAGGGCAAGCACTTGAGTGGCCTCTAATGGCGTGGTGTCCATTTCCGGATGACGTAATCACTGGGTAATTAGGGTAGGTGTTAACAGGTTGAAATTGTGTAAGCAAGTGAGGAAAAAAAATTATTGCATGTCCTTTAAACGGGATAAAGGGAGCTTAACGCGTACGTTTCTGTACGAGGTAAAAACTGTTCAAATACGGTAAATGAATTTCACGTCCTGTATAGCGAATACTTTTAAACCAAAATGCATATATTCAAAGGTGGAGGCCTATACCTTTAAAATGATGTATATATTTCATATGTTTATGTTTGTATGTTTGGGTTATTCCCTTGAATGTAGGACAACAATGCTTGAGTCGATTTTTTTGTCCACCAGTGTATTTGACTCCACCTGACATTCTGAAAATAACGACTGAAATTACGAACTCTTTCAGAACAAGCTTTTACAAGAAAAATAAAAAAATGGCTAACGATAAATTTACCAACATTACAAAAACAGGTTAGTAGGCATGAGTTTAGATCAGGTAGTGTATGAAACTACCTATACATAACTAGGTAATGGAAGACTCGTGTGATACTATTAAAAAACGAGCCATAGGTTATAAAATGTTGGCCTTGGAATGTGTCAATGAGACTCAGGATGAAGAGAGCTCGCTCGGAGAGTAGGACAGTGTAATTAGGCGAGGCGAATCAGTCTGTTCAGGGACTTCCACAAAATCTACGGGAGTCGGTAACGTATGAATGACTGATACCACGCAACTGTCTGTGACCACTCTCTCGGTACATTATAAATCTATCAGTTACAATAAATCTGTGCTTTTAAAAATCGAATCGAATCTAAAAGTTATTTGTCGAATATCTTGAAAATGTTCTTATATTTCACTATAGTCCTTACATGTCATGGGTTCTATGAATTTATGTCATACGGTTCTTGAACCTGTAGCATCTAGTTGTTCATTGTGTTCATTCACCTGCTGTCCATGTAGAGGGTCTATGACTGCATGTCTGTTTGTAACGACACTGCCATCTACAGATCAACTGAGTTTGCCACATCGTATGTCTGTGTTAGCTTTGTGAATAATTGCTGAGGAATGTTGATGAAATTAAAATTGTATGCAAATAAAGTGGCAGCTTTTTTGTTTTGCTGTCAGAGGATTGTTGTTTTCAGAATCTTCTTATTTGTCACGTTTCGTATACACAGGTGTACTCGAATGAATATTTAGAGGTTGTTAATAATGAATTCAGTTTCTAGATATTTATTTTCGAAATTCTTTTACTCGTTGAAGATGTTGATTTTCAAATAAACATAACTTAGTCAACAATATGCATAATTTATCATTATCTTCAAAGATTTCAATCATTAACTTGTTTTCATTCGAGTTAAATAAATATGTTTTCTAAAAAACGAAAAACAACCACACTTTTTACTCATCGATTGAATGTTGATATTATTTCGGACTTTAACGTAAACTTCGTGTTTTAGACCGAACAGTTGTTCATTCATACTCTCTGAACAACTTCAAAGGTATCATTAGTTTCGTAAAAATATTTCTGATTTTGAGAGGCCAATTTTTATGGCATTTTCTTGAGAAACTTTTTCTATTTTGTTTCACCCATTTTGAACAAACGTGTGACATACCCTACTTGTATCTTTTGGCTCGTAAACTAAGAGTATCTTTGGACATTCTGAAATGATGCCAATTTCTGCCATTCATGAGCTGATTGGTGGAATTCTTAGATTAGATTGTGGAGTGTAACGACATAATTTACTATCCAGCCATGTTCAAGTAAATACATAATACCATATTTTTTAAATTAGTGTAGAATCTAGTGTGTCAGGAGCAAAGCTGTCATTACTGTTTTTGCCTCTGGAAATATTCGTCGGTTAATTAACGAATGTGTACGCAATAAAATAAATTAAATCTTTAGTTTCAAAGTCCTTGTCATTGCCAATATTACAATGATTTCTTAAAAAATTTCCACATCTCTATCTGCGTCTTCCAGTACATGTGTATGTATACAAATTATTACAAATAAACATTTGTTACATCTATCTACATATACTTATTCCCTGTTTCCTTCATCTGTTCGCTCATCTATAGAGGCTCTGCTTGTAACAGCCACTGAAATAGCTCTCCCGGCGTGCCTACCACAAAAATGTACCTCGTTACCTGGGAACAGTGTCAATAATCCATTGGCATAGTTTTCTGGTATCTTGCTGGTACAAAACAGAGGCGTCTGGTGTTCCGTTTGAAGCTCAACCTTGGGGTTCGTGATAATAAATAATTATACCGAGCTCATTAGAATGGACTGTAGGGAACTTTCTTTTTATACATGGCATGTTGCTATAACTAGAATTGGAACCCATTTAACGCATACTTACTATAATACACACGAATCGAAACGAAATTACAAAAAATTACATTAACGCTCAAAAACTGCTCGCAGCTAAAAATATGCATGCAAATAATTAACATTATAAAAAAAATATTTTTTAAAAGATTTTAATTGTATTGTCTTCTTAATTATTGGATTTTCCTCAGTCGCTAAATAGCTGGTAATTTTATAATACATCTGTTTTTGCATCAAGTACATTATTTTTATACATTGCTTTTACCTGAGCGTTGCTTTTTGTGTATTTGTTTTTATCTATTCCGTTAAAAATCTGAAGAATCGACCCTTCAATTAAATAATATTTAATGAATATACATGATAGTAATATTAAAAGTTAACACAATGTCTGTGTTCTCTTTTTATAAAAATCTTCCATTGATTTGATATAATTTACTTGAAATTGCAAAATGTAGTGTCATCAAAGACTTTCCGAAATGCACTTACTCGGAATACAACACTTACATAAATCAATATAATCAGACACGCGGACAGACAGACACCGAGGCCACTCAAAAAGGAACCGAAACGGTGTACTAAATCCATCTCAAAACAGACACGTTCGTACACAAGACATTGCTCACACTATCTTCCATCCTACAATAAAGACAACGGAACTGCTTTACATCAATTTCCTACTAGATTTATGTTGCATCTTCAAACACGTGCGCTGGATTATGATTTATTTCAAGTGTCGTTTTGAATTAGATCCGTAACAAGTAAGTGTTCAGTTGTTCTCATTCATTAGGTCTGAGAATAGGCTTACTTATATGCATCCGATCAAGTATTGCCCCTGTAAAGTCTTCATTATATACTACCTCAAATTGTTCTAAAAGATTATTAATTTAATATTTTTTACCCGCAGCGTTGCTCGTCGCGGAGTTTCCTGTTTCTATTGAAACTGTAGGAATTCCCTATCATCCTTTTTTAGCGGATGTCTGTGTCATACAAGAAACTTACAGTCCAAATTTCATATTCCCAGGTCTAGCCGTTCAATCGGCGATCAATCAATCATTTAGTCGGGTGTTATAGCGGATGTTAATTTACATCTTTAAATTAAACTACATAATCTACTGGTTATACCATATTGCTTTCGCAAAAAAAACAACTGTCTATTTAAGCCTTGAACACATCTGATTTTCAGAATTTTAATTATACGCTCCCGTTTATTAGGTTTTCAAATATCGTTATACTGATTGGCGGCCTGACATGTTTAAAAGAAATTTGATCGATTTCTTTCTGGAATGCTGTTTGACCTGATTTTGATAATGTTTTAATATATTTTGGTACATCCGTTACATTAACACAATCAAGAATTTGGGTTACCTTGTAATCATAGTTGTTATTGATTTTGCAGGTATCTGTTATGTCATTCATTATCTATATTTTTATTCAGTTGCTTTAAAAGTTGTTATTTCATCTGTCAGTTTTTCTAACCTAATTATTTGGCCGTATTCTAGCTAATTAATGTATTAATGCAGCTACCACGTTAAAGCTGATTCAATCATCAATGTTATTTGTTTACTTATTGTAAGTAGATGATGATGATGATCTAGTTGGCAGCCAAAGTCGTGTCCATTTTATTGTTATTTTGAATTATTGTCTGTTCATTGTGTTTACGTTTGTTTTGATTGCATCGTCGATGGTGATATCCGTTAATACTTAAACAAGCCTTCAGCGTCTTTTTCAACTCTACCCCACGTCCCTAAGGAAGTATCCAGAAATAAAGGTGTCACTTCCAAACCGATTCATTAGAAGTTAACTGGAAACATTTGGCTTTAAAAGGCATTAGTATAATGATCATAAGACACCTAAAAGGGTCCTATTTCTAACTCAGGACGTGTTTCCGTTTCTAATATCGTTTAAACGTGTTCCATTCGTGACAGACTAACCGACAGACATTTTGAATAGTATGAATGGTATGTTTGATACTGTAGTAAGAGTACGTGTTGAGAAATATCTAAAACGAACAACAACAAAAACATTACCGTCACGCGCGATACATCACCGAGGGCCTGTCAGAGGTGTTTCAGAGTGTGGACCGTCACAGAGTCTTGCTGATGATTTTGGCATTCCAACTTTATATGGTTCGATCGTTATAGACGTTCTTCAGGCACAAATGCATTTTAAGTGATATCTACCTATACAGGTAACTTTTTTAAAAGCTTTTAATTCGCTTACCTCTAATTTGATGACATGACCTAACACAATAAGTCAATCCCATAGTAGGTTCAATGCAATGTCATCTCTATCCGAGGGCATTACGGTTCTTCCTGAAACACAGTGGATTTAAAAGTAGATCTGACGTCCAGACAACCCCCCTACCCTAACCTTGATGTATTTCCCTGTACAACCCCTGTACTTTCTAGGGCTGTCACTTAAACACCTTCTTTCAGGATGGTAGCTAGTGATTCGGATATTCTGCTATGTTCATGCCATGTTATGCTATGTATGAAATTCTCTGTGAAAATAACACTTTTTTCACACTAAACACAAAATTCTAGCACCGTTTGACACAACTAGTTCTACGATGTGACAGATGGTATGTTCAGATTGGCATTTGACATACATACAATTTTATTTTTATTTTATGTCATTAGATTTTGGTACACCCATTTAATGTATTTGATGTAAGAACTTTGAAATACATAGACCGTCATATAATCGGTATAATATCCTAAACAACTTGAAACCCTTGAACGACGGCTCAACATTTTTTTGCGTAAAGGTAGTGCATTTTATCCTAGCAACCCTACCACTTGTCTGCAGCTAAAATGCAATATCCTACTGACGCGTCTGCCTGTTGCACAACTTTTACTTTTTTTTTCAACTTCCCGGAAGCACTGGCTATCCAGGCTGCATAATAGAATGGAGTTAGATTTTTTAGCTAGTTTAGTACTTAATGAGAATTGGAAACCTTGGCATTTCATAAACATATCTGCCAATTTTACTGGGTCATACATAAGCGAATAAAATATTATTAGGTCATCATCGTATATATTTTATTCGCCTATGATTCGGTAAAATTTGTAAAAATAATAAGGGGAACTTCTCCCAGGCGTCTTCCGTACCCCTTTACTAGCAATGTGTTTTTGTGCATATGGAATTAAAAATTTAATGGTATTAAATTCATTTTATATACTAGCTTTTGCCCGCGGCTCCGCCCGCGTGTTATTCGGTTTAACGACTTGCTTTTTTCCGGAATAAAAAGTAACCTATGTGTTAAATTGGGGTATAGGCTATATCCATTCTAAATTTCATCCAAATCCGGCCAGCCGTTTCAGCGTGAAAGAGTAACAAACATACTCACACACAACACACAAAATTTCGCATTTATAAGGTAGTATTAGTGTGAAGTGTGATAACATAGCCTTGTCTTATTTCACCACAAACGATGATGTCCGCGCTAATTAGACACCTGACTTTTCAATGATATTGATCTATCCTACTGGAACCATGCATTTTTCCGGGATTGAAAGTAGCCTATGTGTTAAGTTAGGGTATAAGCTATATCCATTCCAAATTTCATCCAAATCCGTTCAGCCGTTTCAGCGTGAAAGAGTAACAAACATACACACACACACACACGCACAAACTTTCGCATTTATAATAATAGTAGGATAGTAGGATTAGTAGGATTTCAATTGTTCATATTGTAGAAAAAGTCTATACGTACATTAAAATAAAATTGGACCACAATTATAAAGACGCTGACTAAGATATCAGCTAAACCAGTTCAGAAATTGTTCCGACTACTTGAAATTAAGTTTGCAACTAATATCTAAACTTGCTACTAAACTCGTAAATGTAAAGGTTTTAGCGATTCTGAAAGCTCCGGCGGCTGGGAAGTTTGTTGTGTAGACTGGTATTGAAATTGTTGTGCTATTGTGCAACTTCGTTTTTATTATAAATTGTAAACGGAACGCAAAGTTGATATTTGTTCTCCGAGGTATATTAAATTTCTCATCTTTCTCTCGCCAATGCATTTCGCATATCAAACACAATCCAATATGGTTACTTGTAGTTTTTGTGGTGAGGTAGTCGTAGAACCTTCTTAGGCCTTTAGTTTTACCCCAAAAGGTTTCGCCTCAGTTTTGAAGAGCTGAGGAGGTAAAGGGGAGAAGGAGGAGGGTGCGCGGGAGCTGACGGCTCGGGGCTAACCTTACAGCCGCACAAAACTTTAAAAAATAAACCGGTCATGTTTACTACAATATTTTTGTAAACTTAATCTCATAATGCCGCCAGTATACAAAAACGGCCTATGTTGAGGTATTATTAGTAAATACAGATTTGAACGTATTACACTAATACTTGGGGCAATTTTTCCTTGAGGAGGATTATTTGGATTGTGAAATATCCTTTACTTTAGCAAATAGCTGCAACTCCAGAAATCATGGTAACTTAAATGTTTTGTCATTTTTAATTTAGTATGTTTAGTATGTTGTTTAACAGGTCTGATAAGAAATTTCGGCTCGAGGCGATGTGATTGATCCGAATTGTATACCTTAATGTTTTGGTCCTTATTGCGAGTCCCTTGCAAAACCACGACTCCCGCGCTATCTTCCGGAAGTGCGGAGGTCGCATCCTCTCGCGCTTCCGTCGAATCCTGCGCCGCCGCTATTACATCGACACTGTTATGCTGGTCCAAATTCACATCTATTCCTCTGTCGTTATGAGCTGAAATCGTACGTATCTGAATCCATAGTACTGATTTTGTCAGCTTCTGCATTCATGCTCGTGCCAGAGGATATTGACATCTTCAGTGTTGGTTTTAGAAGTTCAATTTTGTTGTTTTGAGGTGTATTGTTGGCACGTTAGTAGCTTATAAATGGTTATGTTTATGTGTATTGAATTAGCTATGATGTCATCTGGTATTTTACTGCTTGTTTCTTGGTTCTTTTTGTAATTTTCATTTTTTATATCCGTATTTCTTGAGCTGATAAAACTTAAAGGTTTTGTTTTCTATTTCAAATAAATTTTTGTTTAGGATTTGGTTGAGAATTTGATTGACTTGTGCTTTAATATCTCACTGACTTTGTTATGTATGACTGAGTAATATATGAACGAAGCTTTGTATTACAGCTAAATGAATCATCTAGTCATAAATAATTACTCTTCCCTGTAAATCAATACATAATCGCAAAAGCAGTGCCAATAACGTAACGTAAGTAGTAATTAAAAATGAATTTTACAGTGATCACATCGATACAATTGGAAAACTACCCGAAAACCATGCGAAACAGGTGAAATAAAGTGCAAACAAAAAAGAAAGTGATAACCGAAACAAAAGTGAAAAAACCGTTACTAATGTAAAAGACTAGTGTAAAGGTGTTACTGCTGAAGAAGCAGTTACCGAGTGGAGTGTTGTTATAAATGGTCGGACCGATGATGTGGTTCAAGAGAGATTCGAAACCGGTGGCGGAGACAAAAGCCGCCTCCGAGAATGGAGTTGTCGGGAGATTGAGGAAGAGGAAGACGGTGCTGCTGAAACCGACGAGAGAGTCCAGTGAGAGAGAGACGTCTACTGAGAGTGAGGTGGAGAAGAGAAGGTACTCTGATATATTGGATATGAAGGTGTCTTTAGGTCAGTATGGTTTACTTTTGTTACATTCATTTTAAATGCCAGTTTACGAGAGTTTTCTTGCCATTTTATTAAACGAGTCATATTAATTAGAAAAATTAGGAATGGCGAGTGCTTTGGTAATTCTCAGATCAGAACTAAGGAAAATAGCGGTTTACAAACAGCATGATAATCGAAGTAGTGTCGATAAAATCAAGTAATTAACCACAAAGTAGAAGTGCAAGCTGCCCTAAAATATGACATAACAAGTGCACCTGTAATGAAACACCAGGTGGCACCTGTCGCTTCCTCCAACGGTATCGAGTGGCGGATTGCAATCGATACGTCGTCGTCGTTGTTCTTGGAGAAATGCGGTGTCGAATGTTTCAACTCAAATACCTCTAGGTTATTCTTTCCTTTGCTCATTCAGAGAAAGTTTTTCTTCAATAATAGTGCTGCTCTGTTTACTCTTTACGTGGTAAGCATTTTGTAATAAACACTTCTTTCTTTTGTCGGTTTTGCCAATTATGTAAACTTTTCCACCAACTTTTGCCCATTAAAATCTAATTTAACAATCAAATACGAATGGACCGTAAAAAAGAAAATTCCCTTTATGCAGTTATGTAAACTTTGGTAATGAATGACATTACAAATCGATGCTTGAATCAATTTCGATGAAGTAATGTTCCCTTGTAAATGGGATTTTCTCAGAGCAATAAATCATAATTATAATCAATTCCGGTGCAGCTAATTTACGGAAGAATGTTGATGTTCTGTAATAAAAGAAAATTATAAACATTAATTTGTTACCGCGGTGCTTTATGACGATGTTTACCCGCTAGTTGAATACAATAATTTAGTTTATTATCTACACTACAAAGTAACATTACAATAACAAATTAATAATTTACCGGTGTTATATGTTATTGTGATGATTTAACATTTACTGTGGGGAAGATACAGTCGGATATAAGTACGTGTTCTTACTTTTGGGCAACATGCTGGGAGCAAAAGAAGTGCTGCAATCATTTACGTAATAAAAGGAATCGATATTTTGATAAATGATGATAAATTTTGTTTATGCATGAATTTTAATTATCTCGAATGGTATTTTCTTTTGTAGTGGTATTATCAACTCACACGTGGATATATCGATGTTTACTATTACTCCTTATCGCGTTTCAGGATTATTCAACATTTAATCATAAACTTGTGGTAAAAATATAACATCTGATCTCATTTCCGCACAGAGAGCAAAAAGCACACTTTATAAACTGAAGATTGTCAAGTTTGTCCATTGTTTGATATTTTGATGGAGTCAAGCCCATCACTAAAATAAAATTCCAAATTCAGCATTTTCTAAAATGTTATTGCCAAATTTTTTTGCTAAACATCGCGTTAAAAGCAGAAATTCATGTAGAATGTACCTATATAGTTGACCATCAGACAGTGCTTAAAACCACGGATGAAACACAAATGTTCAAACAGTTAATAAAATTGATTGATGGCGTAATGTGTCACTTCTTGATGGAATATTTTAACAATAACCTAAACTAATAATAAAGTAGTGAATAGTCGTGTTTTTACATTGAATATTTTTTCGAAGTTTTAAATGAAATGGGTTATTATGCCTCCTCTACACGTAGACAGATGTATCCGCGGATGGATATGCGAGCCGTCCACACGTCTGTGGGTCAATCAGTCTGTCTTCACTCTCGAAAGACGCAAGACGCAAAAATGGATGTTAAAACAGTAGCGGCCGCTACTATTTGTTTATTTAGCCCATATGTAAAGGAATTGAAAAAAATAGAAAGTGGGGGATGCTATACATGATGTATCCATCCATCCATCCATCAGCCTGTTTCGTCCACTGCTGGACATAGGCCTTTCCAGGATTTCGCCACTCTTGGCGGTCCTCCTGGAAGAAATGCCCATACTCACACATGCTGGGCAGGCGGGTTGGTGAGCGCGGTGCCGAAACCTTCGCACTAGTGACGCCGCTGCCCATCACTAGTCTGTTTTATATAAGGCCCGGCAATTGGGGATGGATATACCGCCATCCGTCGGGCCCAGGCAATGCTGGGCCGCCTGGTTTTGCCTGAGAGCTGTTCTCTTACTCTCCCCCGAATAACTTCGGGAGGATTTGCGAGTATGATGGTGGTACCTCCACAGTCGAGCACGGCATCAGCTCTAACATGATGTATTTAGTATGATTTTCATTTAAATAACGAGCAAAAACATGCGTGCGCTCTCGTTCACAATCCGCACAATACTGATGCGTCCGTAGACGTGTGGATGGTCGCCTTGCGTCCGCGCTGAAATCCTTTGATCCGGGCCCCAAAAACCGGCAGCAAACGGATTGACGGCGGACGCATCTGCAGACGTTAAATACCTACCACAGACGAGAGAATACCCCCGTCTACACGTCAGCCGACGCATCCGCAGATGGCTTCTGCCGATGCATCTGTCTACGTGTAGAGGAGGCTTTAATATTGTACTGAAGCCAAACCTTGCATTTTTAGAAATTTTGTCTCTCTGTCTGCCTTTCTGTCTGTATGTATGTTCCATTTTAACTCGATAACTACTCAACGGGTTTGGATGCGGTTTTCTTAATTGCCATCATAGTAACCCTGGTCAACATATTGGCTATAAGGGGTTTTCATAAAATAATGCCCAGGTCTAAAACAGGGCAGAGATAGAATAAACACGGACATAGCCACGGGCAAAGGTAAGAATCGCGTACAAATGGCCTCATATTGGGAGTAACCTCCTTCACCGCTCCCATAATTAAAATATGAAATACACCTTAAACACATGAATCCCCGGGGCGGTGTAAAGAGGTTTTTCCGAATATTGACTTTGAAATTCAAGTCACAGTCTAAACTTGTACACCCACGTTTCACCGACGATTATTACGTCCTATCTCGTTGGATGTTGAGTTTTTGAGTCCTATCGCCGTATTTCTTTGAGACACATTTACTAAACTCCTTGTAACTGTTAGCCCTTGAGATTCGTATAAGATATATTTATTGCCACTGGCTCATTTGCGAAGATATCGTTGCTCATTAGTTGAGGCCAAACAACATGGATGATGAATGCACTATTGTTCAACACCCGTATGTTTAAATATATTGTGGGGTGACATCATGGCTGCTGGGAGATATTAGCTATTAATAGATAGACCATCAATTTTATTAAATATACATAGCTTATTGATTCGACTTGGCTCTTTGATGGAACGTTATTCTACCTTTAGTATTGAGAGTAGTAGTTTTACATTTCTCATCACCATCATCTTTATTTGTTGAATAAAAATGGTGCAAATGGTGTTAAATAAAATTAGTTTCTTCTATAATCTGCCATGCAATGGCGTACACAATTAGTTAAGTATTTTCAGCTACAAAGCTTTCAGCTTCTCCTTTTATTTTCTATTATTGGTGGGGTGGGTTTGTTCTCACCTTTCTGAAATCGATTTATCTCTCATAGTCATCATCTTCACTTGATCAAAGTAATTTCTTCCTTTTTCCCTAACATCTTCCCTTCTGTGATGTTTCTCATGAGACTGTCATGTCGTATCAAAAGCCCTAATCTTCTTCTGGTTTTTTCTCTTTTCCTAAACCATTATCAATACCTCTTCTTTGGTCTTCTTCTCTATCCAATACATTACTTCCATTCTCGTTTTCAGTAGCACCCCATTAGTTAGTGGAGGCGTGAGGTGCACAGTTTGTTATGTATCGGAACGTTGCTATGTATCGGTTCTCGTAACGGAACGTTATCGCCGCGGTTACACAATCACAGCTTTGTTATGTATCGGAACGTTGCTATGTATCGGTTCTCGTAACGGAACGTTATCGCCGCGGTTACACAATCACAGCTTTGTTTCGTAAACCGGCGCGGCGGATGTACTGCCTTCCCTCATTCTTTACAGAACAATACATCGTCACGACATGAAGCATCGAGGGGGTGTCAGAGGTGCTGCCGAGTGTGGACTGTGAAATGCAAGTCACAGTCCACACTCGTACACCCACGTCTCACTGACGATTATTACGTCCCAGCCTTCCAAAGCACGCAGACCGATAAAAGTGTGCCGTTACGGGTTTCAACCCTTCACATTAATATTTAAGTACTCGAACTACTAATAATAATAATAATAATAATAATAATAATAATAATAATAATAATAATTTATTCATTTATTCCAAACCACTGGCGGTCAGAATTCCTTAGTATGATCTAGAGCTACGTTATTGAGAAGATCAAATTAGTCGACATAATTATTTGTACATAATATACGTTTATTTCTAAAGTCGAATTCATACTGAAGACTCGGCAAGTAGTCGGTATCAAGGTTCGGTGACCGTTTTTGGGAATTTCGGAAATATTTTTTTCTTGTTCCCTACAAACGAAAGCCCAACTCCGCCTCAATTACTATAGGAGGACATTTTATTTTGCTAAATTACCAGAAAGTGTTATCAATCCATGATACTGATCACTTACCAATTTTCCAGTATGAATTTGGCTGTATAAATATATTTCACCTCATATGTATACCTGACATCGCGAGCACGAGCTCATTGCTGGTTCACTAGTTTCGGTGTTTCTTCAACTATTTTGGTAGATGTGGAGCTTATTTTATTAATATATTTATTTTATTAATGTACAAGGTCCTACTATTCAACAGATGATAGAGTATCTCTAATAGAGCACATTCCACCGAAAAAAAAAAACTTTTAATGTAAATTTGTATCTTGACAAAAGCGAGTGTTTGTATTATTTGTCATTTTGAAATTAAATGATTTGACAGGAAACTGACTCGCCACAATACAGATACAAATAACCGCATTTTGTAGACGGGATATAGAAACTACTATCCTAGATATTAGTTCCTGTATCCTGTCTATAAAATGTCATCGGGTTTGATTATATATTCTCCAAAATATAATCGAAGTCAGTTTGTGTTTAGCGCACTCGCGGGACTCATCAGCTACACAACACCCTGAATATCCAATTCTTTCAGTAGTTTTTAGAATTTTTAGCATTTTTTCCCTTTGTACGGAAAAAACCCTAGTTACGGTTTTATTTTAAGTATACGTTGGAATTATATTTTCCTCATTACCTTCAACCAGTACCGAACAGTTTGTCACATTACGAATTTGTATTATTTATTTATTTTGTAGTATATTAAAAGAGCTAGTAAGGATATTCACAATGCGTGTTGTATTAGAAACCGATAATATACCGATAAGTGTGAACTTAAACTTAAGTGAGACAAGTCCAATCTCACGATTCAAACAACGGTTCAAAATAAACGGGATGAAATCTGTTAAAAAGGCTCAGTATAACAGGAACATGACAGGTTTTGTACATGATAGTTATAATTTTAAACATTGTTTTTATATTAATTAACTAGGCTCCGCCTGCGTTTATTCAATCTCGGCCCCGTTTTCGGCTTGGGCGTTATTTTATCAACACCCGTGTCACTACGATGATAATCAAGAAAACCGTATCCAAATGCGGTGAGTGACAAATATTCTAAAAATTGTGGTTTTGTCTTCAGTACAATACTAATATTCTAATAACCTATTCCACAAAAAGGACAATGTACATACAGGCACGACTTTCTTGCTACTTCATTATTAATAAAGATGTTGTTGTGTTCTTCACACATTGACTGTCTAGTTTTGAACCGTAGAGAAGTAGGTGCCTTAAAATAGCCATTCTTGTGTAAAATAGTAGTACCTACCTACTAAAAGTTTAATGAACTATCTTCATAATTTATCAGTGGAAAAGACAATCAATCCACACAAGCTCACGTTTGAGATAAATAATCCTGCAGAAAGCCAGAAAATTCATTCGGGTATGACATTTCTGATAAAATGATGTTCATTATGCCAACCTACAGTCTCTCTGCATCATATACCTATATATTTCACTCGGCTCATATGTCTCAAAGAGAGGCCGCCATTTCTTTGTCGTCCAATAACTTATTTAATAAATAGGATTTGTCAAAAATTACATAGAATAAAATATATCAAGAAAGATGTAAGTAGGTATTATTTTTCCGTTCAAATTGATCTTACTATCATATTTCATAAACTTTACTTACTTTTATTATTCGTCAAAGTAGCTTTGACTTTACTTTCATAACCATACCAAGGTTTTCCATCTAACCTGGTGTCCCATCTAACCGTCCAGTTTCTGGGCTTTTCCTTTCGTGTAAAGCCCCACTTGTTCAGATCGTCTACGAGTTTGTGAAGGTCGACGACCTAGCCACCATCTCTCAGTTCCACGTGGTCGTCTGGTTTGTCCACAAAAACGGCCTGTCTGGTCGGTACAACTGTGCAGACTTCGGTGACGTCATTTTGTGTTTTTTATCGAGAGCAACTTGAGTTGTTTCAGCCGCGGATACTCGTAGACGTTACGGAAATTATCTTTGAGGCGCATGCCCACGCTACATTAGCAACTCGATGTGTGTCAGTACAAAAATCGACGGAAGCGACATTGAAATAAGATTCATATTAGCGCGTATTGCAAAGTGGCTGTTACGACGATCGCTGCGTCTCCGTGTAGCGCTAAATAGGAGAAAACAATACTTTTTACAGGGGACGCGATGGACGGAAAAAAATGTAGAACAGTTTTGTAGATTTATAAATTGTCTTTAGTATGGTCATTTGTCTATGGTATGGTGAAAGAATCATTAAAATCGCTTCAAGCATTCGGAAGGAGTAGGTAAATTCTTGCGTAAATCATACGAAACTTCGATAATTTTCGATTTGTTCTTGTCAAAAGAAAAGGTTTTTATTTGATTAAACATGGAATTCATTTTTGACTAGCTTTTGCCCGCGGCTCCGCCCGCGTGATATTCTGTTTAACGGCATGCTTTTTTCCGGGATAAAAAGTAACCTATGTGTTAAGTTATATCAATTTTAAATTTCATCCAAATCCGTCCAGCACACACACAAACTTTCGCATTTATAATATTAGTGTGATTATGTTACTCCTATTTTGTATTTTTTCAAGTGTTTTGGCTTGGACGAATTAACCACTTATCCGTCCAAGTGTTGGAGGAGTAGGCCTTTAAAGATAGGTCTAAGTTGCAGTTTGAGCGTACATTCATCTTAATAGTTGGGTACGCAATATACCAGATGTGAATAGACTGCTGAAGCCACATTCTCTACCGATCATACTGAACAACTTTTCCAAATCATGAAAATAAAAGCTTACCAGTAGTGTGGAGAGAATTGTATTTTTATTTGTGCGAGTGTGTTTCTCTGATAGAGTTGTTCAGTATGATCAGTAGATAATGTAGTTTTATTCAAATATACCTGTCTATTTACTCCCGGTATAAATAAATCATGGTTAAACAGAAAAAATATGATAACATGATTTGTTTACAGCACGCAGTTTGCGTTTTTAGGACTTAAAATACCCTTGAAAATTAATTAATATTCGAAACCGGTTGGTTGTAAAGTGTTATTAAATTAAAAATCATGTCGTTTTCCTCAACATGGCAAAAAATCTTGACGAATTTTTCATCGAAAGGAGTTACAATTCCCGGTTCCTCACATCCAGATTTACTTTTTTCTGCGTTTCTTTAATTTTATGAATTACTTGTTTTTGCCCGCAGCTTCGCTTGGGTTGATTTAGTTTTTCGGTAGTCCTATCGAATCTGATCAATAATTTTATAGTACGTATTTTAATTTGACTTTTAATTAATAATTTCATATGCCTATGTCCTTGGAACTGCCCGTCCCCAGAGAACAAACTGTAGCTTATGTCAAAGTAAACAGTCGAACCATTACAACAGTGAAAGGGTTTTTAAAATAGGTATCTCTAGGTAACTGCCCGTCCCCAACGAACAAACTATAGCCTATAGAACGGATAATGTAGCTTCCATCAGTCAAATAATTTTTAGGAGATAACAAAATCTCACAAACACCTCTTTGTATTATTAGTATAGAAGTGTAGATGTAGATTAATGCAGATGAACTCACTTAGCCCTCTGTTTTACAGTAAACTTTTAACCTGGTTTAAATACGAAAGCTTTATACCTCAAATCGATGGAGTGCTGTAAGGCTTGTATGTTTTTACGTGCAAGATACATTATTGTAGCGGTTTTTTTAACAAATTTTCTGCAAGATACCAAAAGTAATTATTTGTTGAATAATTCGTGTATCAAACGATGCAAAATAAGCTTTACTAGGGACAAGTTTCAATGACCCAAATAACAACAAAACAACTCGTTTAGCTAATCGACTGTGTACCTAAGCTAAACCTTGGTTTACGAAACTTTAACACCTGTTTAACTAGAAGATTTAACTAAAGTGTTAGTTGAAGATAAAAATAGATAAGATATTAAAGATTAACTTACATATTTATCACTTTAAGTAATAGTGTGTAGGTAACTGTAATCGTTAGTGGAACTTTGATATGATAGCGTTCCGGTGGCTAGAACCGTTTTGTTTTGTAAACATTAGACAGTTGCTCTCTTGTGACATTGAAATATTGCGTGCGTAACGTAATACATATTTGAGAATATATGTTTATTCTTCGTCATTGAAAACTCGATAGCTTGTGCCTTATATCGCGATATCGTTGAAATTAGTTCTCGTTGGGGTGTTGCCCGCGTGACATCGTCACGACATGAATCCCCGAAGGGGTGTCAGAGGTGTTTCCACACTCGTTCACCCATGTTTCATCATCCTTTATTACGACCCAGCGCTATGGGTGGTGAGCCCTATCGCCGTACTTCGGGCACAAATAGAGCCACAGCTACAGTGCAGAAGGTGGCACTCGAGAATTGCGATTGTGTGCGTGCACACCATTGACATTGTGGAAAACAACTCTTGTAGCAGTGCAGGCAAGGTCTATTTTTGAAAAATCATGGAAGCATAAAGTATACATCGTAACAAAAGAAGAATAAGATAAAAGTCAAACCATAATTTTTTGAAAACAGACTTTGCCGGGACTGCTTTAAGAGTGGTTTTCCACAATGTCCATGGTCTCCACACAATGACAATTCTCCATTCTCACCTTCTGCACTATACGTAAGAAGCACGCAGAACGAACACAAATGTGTCCCCACGGGATTTGAACCCGTAACCTACGGATTAGTAGGCGAGTACTCAACCCACGGAACCACAGAGGCGCTCTATATGTGTGGTTGGCATATCGTAGAATTCTGCATATCATAATTTGACTAGGCAGATCCTTCTTTTGTTAAAACTAGGGGGCTTGCTTTAACTGGGTATTTATGTAAACCTAACACGCCCCGCTCGTCGTCCCAATTATTTTTTGTGGTTAATGATTTTCGATTTGACGATCCGTCGAAGCTGTTCATGATTTGCCGAATTCTACGATTAGCTGACGACAGACTCGTGTCATCGAAAGCATGTGCTTTAAATACCAGTACACAGGTTTTATGCCGAGATTAGAAAAAAATCACGTGCACTTTTATTTATGTGAAGAATTAAAAGGAAAAGCTTTAAAGTAAAGTCATTTGCAATAGAATCCAACAATCATGTAAACAAACCAAATTGTCACGATTACTCCGTAATCAAATACATTTGACGATCAATTATGAACATAGTCTGATTTCAACGAACGCACCATTGTTTTCACATTATCTTCAACACGATTTAACTTGTATTTATAAGTTAAATTTGTTAAAACATTTGCAACGTAAAAATTTCGAAGTATTTGACAAGCTGTCATCTTAGTCTTTTACTCATCGAACTCTATAAGTCATTGAAAAGTTAGTGTTGTTCGTAATCTGAAGTTATCTTTTATTTTTAATTTAATAAATTATTTTAATTTAATATTATTTGAATACAATAAATTTTTTTTTTCAAGAGCTTAATATAATTAACCAAAACGGATTGTATCCTAAGCCATAAAAATAATGGTTAGTTTTTAAAAATTGACAGGTGGCCATTTTGTTAGAATTGTCATTCACAGTCATTCACTGTTCTGTGGGTTCGCTGTGCATTAGTGTTTTCTGTTTCCGTTTTCTGTTTCCGATTTCTACGACTTTGCATTCTCATTTTGGACTTTTGTTTTGCTTTACGATTTGGCTGGACATATTTTTCTTGGAACGACGACCTTTGCACGGCATCACGGACTTATATATAATCAGTTTTATTTTATAGTCTATGGCTTATATATTTAATCTATTTAGTCAGTTTTATTTTAGTACCTATCCTACTATGGGCCATAGTCTATGACTTAAAATTAAAATAATTAGAAAAATAAATTTAATTAAAATTAAATTAGAACACTATGACATCACTATGGGCATAAACAATACGCTGTCAATGTCAGTCCGCCATATTTGTTTACATGATTGTTGGATTCTATTGCAAACGACTTTAAGAATTTCGCAAAACATTTTGCCCAGAAAACCACATTATGCATACCTTTAATAATCAAAGTTCGACAAACCGACATTTCTCTATTCTTTTCACTTTCCTCCGCAAAAGAAAGTTGAATCTTCGGGTTTAACCGCACAATCTTAACTCATTGTGTGCTAATCGAGCAATTTGAATTTTTTACCAAAGCACTCGCCATTATAGTCGTTAACGTCTTCCAAACATTTAAATTGCGTCATACATGCTCTGTGACTCATACCAAGTGATCTTGACATTGGCTGAATAGAATACGACTAGCAGTCTAGCGGCTGCAGCAGCCTTCGACGCCTATATGAGCTGTGACCAACATATTTTTGATTGTATGGCATTTAGCGCTTTATGCAACCATTGAACACAATATCTTGTAGAACAAGATTTTTTCTCGATTGATTGAGACCTTTTGTTTTATTTTTTGCTGATCTAACGGTTGAAATGGAGTTTCTGATTGGTGAGTCAGAGGGTCTCTAAGAATAGGTGCAGGCCTCTTTTACAGTTTTACTATTTCTGGTTAAGAAACGTATTAACTACCCATTTTAATTGGCCCCTCTAGTTTCTAATTTTAGAGTTCTGGTAACAAGCGCATTGCTTTTAAATGTAGATCTTAGGGCATTTCAGATCTGGTACGTTAACGTCGGTATTTTGACTTGATAACAAACAAACCGTTTCATAATCATGGCTAAAAACTCTCGACCAAACTGGCAAAGTAAACACGTTTTAACAAAACAAATGGACTTCCCACAGAAAGGCGGGATGAAAGCGACGAATCTTTGTACGAATCAGCTGACTGCCACAGTGACGCAATCTCAGCCAGTGATGATGCTCTACCTAGACTTAGCAAAACTCCAACTATCAGTAAAGAATCACTCAAGCTGGCCGTCACAGACGAAGAAGTTGACGTAGCCAAAGTTAAGAAAGGTCACAGAAAGGCTATGTCACTATCTCATCCCTTAGAAATGGTAAAAAGTCTTGATTGGTTGGACGCAGCCAAGAAAGACATCGACAAAAATTGCGATAAGAAAAAGTCTAGAGAAAGTCTTTGGAGCGAAGAGGATAGAGATTCCATACACGGTTCTACTTTGAAGCTGGATCAAGTCAGAAAGAACAGCAAGAAAGGTGATAAAAGTGAACCTAGCAGCAGGAAAAGTAGTACCAACGAACAGCCCAAATTAAGGAAACCCAGTAAAGCATCTTCAGTCAGTGCTCTGAACTTATTTAGGCGAAAAAAAACTCCAGCTTTAAAACCAGTAGAGGCTGTCGTTGAGATGATAGACAAAATCCTCAGTACTGATGAAATCGTAAACTACACTAAATTCTTTTTAGAAGAAGAGAAGCGACATTCATCTCTTTATAAAATCAAACCTCGGGAAGAGACAGATTCCGATGAAGATCTCCCTCCCACTCCGAGACCTAACGAGCATAGACGAAGACTAAGCAGACAGACTTCAAGAAGCAAAAGTAAAGTTCGTGGCAAATCTCAGTCAGTCAAAGTCAATACCCTTAGGAAGTCCCACAGTGGTACGTTAAAAAAGAACAAGAAGAAAGGAACAAAGACCCCCATAGCAGCGAGGAGTAGACAGGCCAGTATAGTGGAAGTGACGCCGCTGGTGAAGAAGAAGAAATCCGAACACACTTCGAAGCAGACAGCCTGGCTGTTCAGCTCTGTTCGAGGTAAGTTTTCTTGTTTGAATTTGGAACTCGTTCTTTTTTAAATTTGGTTTCTTTTATTATCTTTATTTGAGCCGTATTTCATTTTTTGTACGCACTTTATTGTGAAAACGTCGCGTCGTGTAGAAGTAATTCGGTGAAGAATTGTTCGGCTAATTAATGATCGGTGAATAATAGTTAGGAGGATAAGCTTAAAAATAATAAATGTTGTTCTGAGCACAAAGTACAGTTGACCTCAAGTCGATCTTGAGAACCGGCCGAGGAGCCTTGCGGACGGGTCACGACTCCTTCTTTTTATTAGGGTTCTTTAGTTAGAAACCCTTATTATTCTCGTTACAAGTATCGCCTAACTCGTTGCAAGGAATTTGAGTGTTCAGTTATTCAACACCCCAACACACAAAAAGAACTTTAGAAAAATGTAAAGATAAAGTTGTATAAAACCTTGAAAAACGTACTCATACTTCCGAAGTTTCTATGTCGCATGTTGGTACCTACGTATGATTTTCAATTTGTAATGCGCTCTTAAAATATTTGAGAGGTATTTGTGTTTTGTGAATGCTTATGCCTTCTTGTTTGTGCATTAACTAGACCTGCATTGATTACGTCCAACATGCACTCAATATGTTATTATTTATTTGTTTTACCCGCTATCTGTTTCTTCTGCCATTATAGATAAGATAAGATAAGATAAGATATTTATTCACCATATAACAATAACCGTTATAAAAGGTTTGTCAATACATAAGAAATTTACACGAAATACAAAATATGTACAATGTACATACACAATGTAATTTATAAAAATTTACATAAAATAATGGCTTAAATTAAAAATAATTTTTTTTTTTAACTGTATAATCAGAAAATGAACATGTCTTCAGCTTTAAATTCAAGAACTCATTAATTGAGTAAAACGGTTTATTTTCCAAAAAACGTTTCACCCTCGTTTTAAACTCCAAGAGCGGCAACTTTGAAATAGCTGTAGGTATTTCATTAAACATAATTAATTTAATATATTTTCCTTGTTTTTGCGTCTTTTTTAGTCTAGTTTTTGGTGTTATGAATTTCTCTTTATTTCTTGTATTATATCTGTGAATGTCCATTTTTTTAGGTAAATTGTCTAAAAAAATGGACATTCACAGATATAATACAAGAAATAAAGAGAAATTCATAACACCAAAAACTAGACTAAAAAAGACGCAAAAACAAGGAAAGTATATTAAATTAATTAGACCATGAGGGCATAGTCGGTAGTACCAGCATGACAGAGCTGGCCAATCTTGGAGGAACCTGGCAGGTTGTGTACACTCATATAAAAAACCCTATCCTTAATTTAAGGATTTCTGTTACTAGAGTATCCTTAGTGTAATGTATTCATTGACAACCGGCATAGCGGATAATAAGCTCCTTTGTATAAGGCGACTTTCGTTTATATAGCCAAATTCATACTGGAGGCTTGGTAAGTCACGAATCGATAACACTTTGCTAATTTCGCAAAATAAAATGTTGACGTCCCATAGTAATTGACTCGAGGCTGGGCTTGCGTTAGTTGGGAACACGAAAAGAAAATTTTACGAATTCTACAAAAAGATACTGACAACTTGACACTGAGCACTTACCGAGTCTTCGGTATAAATGGCTGCATAAATAAATGTTACCTTAAATATAAACAATAAAATTTATGACCATTCAATACAGAAATGTGTATTTTTAGTTAACGAAGTGAATGTTTTTTGTAACGCCACTTTGTATGATAACTTGCTGACCTCTTGTCGTGCACTCGTTTACAAGTGATTGTGTATTGTTTTAAAATTGAATACTCTTGATCGATATCGTTGAAGGTAGAAATCTAGGTCACATTAACGCGGAGTGATTCTTTAACACTTTACAAATTTACGTCACATGTCAGATCGAAAGAAAAACTTGAATTTACTATATTATCCTAAAATTTACCAAACTTAATCCTTGAAGAAAAAGAACTAGTAATTGTACTAATAAATGATTTGTGTAAGGGACTACTCATGATTGTATTAAAGGGCTATGTAAATACAATATGGATGCTTTATTTATGTGTATTTCATGAAGTATTCTCTGGTTGCATTTTGACTATATAATCTAAGGTTTTGTTTTTGGAAAACGCGTTTGGATAAATTTTCCTCAATAGAAATAATTATTGAAATGAGGTCTTCAAACACACTTTTTCTCCTCGTTTGACGAATAGTAATCATAAAAAGTATTCAAACATCCTTATGGTTTTAGAAATGTCTAGATTTTTGATTTTGGAAATTTTGCTAGCTATTTTAGTTTTTTTATAAAAATTACTTTTTTCTCTTTTATGCTGAACCCTCTCGCGCTGCGCGTTTTTTTCGATTGGGAATTAAAGTGAAACAAATAAAATTTACATAGCCTTATAATTATAATTAATATAAAATACTGAAAAAAAAAAACTGTTTACAAACACGAGTTGTTTACTACTCTATTATTATTTTTACTACTTTACTTTTCTACGAATGAATGGACGATTATTATAAGTCTCAGCGCGGTGGGTGTTGAGCCCTATCGCCGTACTTCGGGCACAAATGTGGAATCACAGCTCGATGCGCCTTCCGAAGCACGCAGATCGGACACAAATGTGTCCCTGCGAGATTCGAACCCGCGAACTCCGGAATAGTGTAAGTGAAGTTGTTCACTTCGTCAGCCAAGTGTTCCTAATTAGCGACACGAGCGGCATCTCTATCAGTATCGGGGTTAAGACCATCATGTCAGTTGGTCTGTTTGTCACAGTCCGCGTTTCGAACCACATTCCTACCGTCGGTCATTGGGTTATACACGCCGCGCGCCGGTGCTGTTTTTTGTCTTCCTTCTATCGGGTACATCTGTTCTGTAATCATTAGATTTTCTATAGGTTTCTTTATTTTGTTATTAATACTTTTATTAATTGGGTTTTGGCGCTTTTTTTAGTAGAACTGCATTTATTTTTTATGCACTTAGTAATTTCTTCGGGTGATAAAAGCGTCGAAAAGAATTAGGATAAACCGTATTTTAAAGGAATCTTTTTCGCTTCTTCTACATCCATCAATCTATTCATACAAGCTCTTCTATAGCGGGTACTTGTTACTTTGCCCTTGTTCAGTATGTCTCTTATTTGGTCGACACACGTTCTTCTAGGGCGGCCCGGTCAAGCTTTACCTTTCACTTGTGCAGCATTAATTTCAGGATCGTAGCAGGTGGAAATTTGTAGTCTCTGCCCATCCCTATGGGAGACAGGCGTGAGTATTAAAGGAATCTGGGTTATAAACATCCCAATAAATGGAGAAAACCAAAAACACTTAGTTTTTGTAAACACGGCAGTTGTATGTAAAATACTCGTATATGATTTATAGAGAAATGCATCGCTTTGAATATTCAAATTATTATTAGAGTAGATAGAAAAGCAAACAAACAAACAAATTATTTTATTTATTGAGTATTAAGTCAATATGACACAGTTATTGGACACCACTGTTAAGTTCGCAGAACCTGTATTAGGAGTGTAGTAGAAGAAAAGACCAATGAGAAACAAACTTCAAGTAAGACAAATATTTTGAAATTCATTCCCATTGTCGATCTTTGAATTGAACCCTCGGTAGCTCAGTTTGCAGAGCACTTTCCTTGTAAGCAAAAGGTTGCAGGTTCAAAATCAGGCTCGAGGAAATTTTTAAAATATTTGTCTTACTTAGAATTTGTTTCTTATTGATCATTTCTATCTTATAATGCACTTTTGTATTATTTGTAGTACCAGGTATGCCTTTTAAGTTCTGTCGTTCACATATTTGCCGCCAATTTTGATTTTAGAACTGCTCAATATTCAAATTTGGTGAATTTAGAATTTCAAAACAATTGAAAGAATTAGGATTAATGCAATTGTTTAGTCACAGCATTGTTTTAAATCTGTCAGGTCACGTACGAAAATGAATCTTACTAAGGAAAATGTCCGTACAATCATTTTCTTTAACTTCCGAAGAGGCCTAACACGGATTCAGTGTTCCGAAGAGCTAACATCTGTGTTCCAAGATGAAGCCCCATGTCTGCGGACTGTCGAACGCTGGTATTTAGAATTCCAACGTGGATATACCAGTCTTAGTGACAAATCTCGTGAAGGACGTCCAAAATCCGCCTTCACTGAAGATAACATTGTCGCTGTGAGAGATCTAATCCTCGAAGATCGTCATGTGACATATCGGGAGATAGAGGCGTTATTAGGCATCTCAGGGACAACCATTCAGAAGATCTTGCATGAGGCGCTTGGTTTGAGAAAGCTAGTTTCCCGTTGGATCCCGCATTTCCTTTCCGACGATCATAAGAAGGCCCGCGTCAGATGGTGTAAGAAAACTCTTCAAAGGTTCAACCGAGGAGAGTCAAATCACGTCTACGACATCATCAGTGGTGACGAATCTTGGATCTATGCCTACGATCCTGATTCCAAACAACAATCCACAATCTGGGTCTTCAAAGACGAACCAAAGCCGACTAAAGTTGTTCGCTCTCGAAGCACGTCAAAGAAGATGGTGGCTACGTTCGTGGCGAAAACCGGGCATGTTGTGACAGTTGCACTTGAAGATCGTAGAACGGTTAATGCAGAGTGGTATACCACAGTTTGTTTACCACAAGTCATCGCCGAACTTCGGAAATCTAACCCAAAGCGACGCATCATCCTATATCATGAAAACGCAAGCTCACACAGTGCTCATCAAACGATTGAGTATTTGATGCAGGAAAACGTAGAAATTCTTGACCATCCTCCATACAGTCCTGACCTAAGCCCTAACGATTTCTTTACATTTCCTAAAATTAAGAAAACTCTTTGCGGTCAAAAGTTCCAGTCCGGTGAAGAAGCAGTCGACGCTTTCAAATCAGCCATATTGAACACGGGGTGGAATAAATGTTTTAATAACTGGTTCGAGCGAATGGAAAAGTGTTGTAAACTACGTGGAGAATACTTTGAAAAACAATAAAAAGTACTATTAGGTTCCAGTTGTTTTTGTTTCTTCAAACGACAAAACTTAAAGGCATGCCTCGTATTTGTGTACAATTGAGTGTTATTAGATATTATTTTTATATTTTGCAGTCGCTGATATATTGATTTAATTAGTATTTCCGCCGGGGTACAAGTATACAGTTCACGCTCAATATTGTTCTGAACCGTATTGAAGTAACGGTTAAGTATTACTCATCTGCTAATGAGCGGTTAGTATGTGTGCGTGTGTATCACTGGAGGTATTAGCATACCTATTATATTGAATGCTATTCAGCCTTTAGCAACTGGACCGCGACATTGCTGGTTGACATCATTCAAGTTATCTTATTAAGGTGACCATGGGCGTGAAGTTTTCAAATAATTCTGCAAACACGATACGTCTTTTGTTTCACGTCCTTCATTGGTTTGAAATCATCGTCTGGGGTACACAAGTAGCAAAAAAATCGTGGACATTTATTTTTTCATAATTGACATGTAGGGTTTTTGCAAAAATTTGCGGCGAATAAGTCAGTTATTTCTAGATGTTTCCTTTTTAGGCAAATTCAAGAAAAATATTTTATATTTTACTTCAATATGTTTACTGTTGTATTTGACGCTGTATTTGCTACACAGACAAAAATGATTCAAAAAGGGCATAACCTAGTAGTTTTCGATAGCTTTGAATGTTTACAAGTGATTACACCTGTGGACGAATTCTTCTGATGTAACAATATATTTAATTGTTTTAGTTTTATCTGGTTATACACATGTGAACGTAAAAACTGGCCAGATGTTGACCTGGATTAAGTATGGAAGTAAGTTTACTCGGAATTAAAATTTTCCAAAACAACTTGTGTAACTGGCGACGCTATCGGTGGTATCTGAAATGACAATTTGCTGCATTTTGAGACCCATAGTCACCTTAACTTTATCTTCATGTGTCTATTGAAAGGTCTTTGTGTATTACTATTTATTATTCGAACCTTCGTAAGTATGAATGCACAGACCTTTCGACTGTTCACTCCTTTGAATGAAGGCGCCTTGAAATTATTTACTATGTTCTTACACTAATTAGATTGTGTTTTCAAAAGACAAATTGTACAAATCAATTGATCATTATTCCCTTTTTAAAATTCAACCAAACGCTCAAGTTAATGTGGAAAGAAGGGGTCTTGATGTGCTTGGAGACATATCAAATGTACATCACGACATGAATCTCCGAGGGATGTCAGGTGTTTCAGGGTATGGACTGCGAAATAAAAGTCACAGACCACTCTCGCTACCCACGTTTCACCGACGATTATTACGTCCCAGCGTAGTGCCGTACTTCGGGCGCAAATATGGACCCACATGTGCGTTCCGCAACACTTAGACCGGACACAAGTGTGTCCCTACGGGATTTGAACAAGCGACCTCCAAAATAATGGTCGAGATGTTCGAACCGCTAGACCACAGAGGCGGTTAACAAGTAGATTCAGGACATAATTATATACGGCCTATTTCCTTACATTAGACCACTAGCGCCGCAGATGTGATAAATGGCGAACCCCTCTTTTTTGACAAGCTTTTATTGTGAACCAAATACTGTTTTGTATAAAGACGGCGAATAGTTTGGTCGGTAACTGGCAGTTAAGTTGTTGGTCAACGATATGGTGAATAAACGGACTACAGGTTAATAAAATTTAAATATATCCGAAAATATTACAAAACTAGAGTTTATTCCTCGTTTTCGCTCGGTATATGTCAGTTTTGTCGTCATCACTATAAAACTGCCATATTCCCTTAGTAGCTTATCATGAACTACTAGTCTATTGGTTACAGGGTAAATTTAAGGTGACAAATATGATACATTTTTTGTAACTTCTTTTGATACATTTGCTTTAGATTGTCTCGATAGCGTGATCAGAAGTAATAAACTGTCCAAGTTGATGGCACCCTTCCTTATATTTGGTTTACCTTCGTCATAATATATGCAAAGTGGTGCCTTCAAGGTCACCCGGAAAACCATATATTTGATGTAGAGATAGCTAAGAACTCGTTCGTATGACCATGTTCAAAAGAAACTATAATCCGCAATAAATTCTCTTTTATCTTATATAGCGAGTAGTGTTAGTTGCAAATATGGTGCCAAATTGACGAATCTCGCCTCTCAAACTATAGTACGTATTCGTAACCTCTTGGCATCGTCAACCAATTGATATGCTCCGTCCGATCCATACGGGAAGTGCTTTATAAATACTTCTTTGGCACGTTTAACTTTACCATCGTCTGGAGCCTTATCCTCATCAGTATTGGTGTCTGTTTTGTCTGATACACTGGTAACATTGATGTGGTGGTGTAGAGCATCCTCGTTGTTGTGTGAGTCATGTCGCCAAAATGGTCGGTTGGCGCGGTGGCTCCGTACTGAGGGAGCTAATTCGGGATACGCACTGTTTAATTGTTCGCGCTACGACTTTTAGAGTCTTCTGTTTCTGCTATTTTTTTATGTACGTCCGCTTGTGGGTTTGTCGGAATATCTGTTTTAAGATTCTCAAGGCCTGTTTCAAAATGTAGTCTCATGTTTGATACTATTTCACGAGTATGCTATAAATAAATTATTATCATGAAACTCATCTGCTCTTTTTCATTTAATTGTTGTTTTAGGCAAAAATAATAATAACTCATTGTTTTTAATAGTACAGATTACAGTTGTATCGTCAGGGAAAAATTCGCAGGTTTCGTTTCTCACTCGTATTGCAATGGTGATGCAGTAGATCTGCAGCGTACAGGTCAAGGCTCTGATGGTTTTGTTATTATTTATCGCAATAATGATAAATTCAGACGATGTTCAAAGCGATCCCGATTTCTTGTAAACAATCAATCATACTTGACATAAAAGTCCCAGGGTTCTTGAGGTTATCATCTTTCTCGAAACGGATTTTACATTACATATACATTTATCAATTTGTATGTTTTCTTATTAACTTGCAATAAAGACTAAAAAGAAGTTGCCAGGCATTGACAAAGTTGACCTCAGAGTCTGTGTTGAACTTGTGTTTACTTTAACTGACTCATTTGGGTTTTGCAGCTGAAAAATTCGGGGCAATATGTCTGGGCAGTGTTAAACTCGTCAGCTGAGTTGTTTTCTTATTTATCGACTTTGAATTCATCGTTATTTACTCAGTGAAGTACAATATCCTGTTTATTACGGTTTTGTTTTGTTTTCCATTGTGTATTGATTTATTTTCTTACTTTTCATAAATCCCTTTCAGTTGGTATTGAATAAACAACAGTGATATAGTTTACTGTTTCTGTTTTGTTTTATTTTCAAATAGCAAATATATAATTCTAATTCGTTATTTTTTGCTACGAGTCCGTATTCGTTTGAAATGCAAAAAAAATGTTTGAAAACGATTTCCAATTTTTTGCACTGGATTATTAATAATTATTTTCACAATGAGTTACCATTAATTTTATCCGACATTATTTAGTCAACGATTTTTATTGCGTATCTATCAAATTGACGCATCTTTCAAAGTTATTTTTACCCTCTGTCGGCTTGATGACTTCAATCAGGGTTTCATGCAAGCTGAAGAGGTAGTTGGCGTCATCAGTTCGATTGGCCATTGACCTCGATACCAGGGGGGCATGAAATAATGCAACTGCATTCAGTTCTGAGAATATAAGTAGCTTATTAGTGGCTTCATTGTTTCACTTCTGGATCTTTTAGCAGGCTTCTTATGATATTGGGGCTTATTTGTGTCGTAATATGTCTTATTTATTAATAATTGAATTCAGCTTGGCTAATGCCGCGCCTGATGAAAAGCGAAGATTAGACCTAGGACGAAGAACGCTCACCCAGAAAGTGGGCGAGCGAAAGCAGGTGAGGTTGTGCAGGAATTTCCACAAATACTACGGAACGAAAGCCTAATAGCAATCAACTGCCTTTTAACCCACACTGTAACCACTCTTGGGACGTTTTCACACAATATCATGCCGGACCACGACGCGCGACGTGTCGCTCGGCGGCGAGCAAACAACGTAACGGAGTTATGTATGGATCGATCAAACTAACATGGCATATCGTTTATCATTGTTTCTCACTCCCAGAGTCATTCTACATAGGTAACACTAAAAGTTTCCGGAACTGGCCACTTACATAAACAATATTTAAAAATTTATTGCAACATTTGAAAATAGAACTCTTTGGCTGTAGAATGCAGTTTGTTTCATCTGACTGTCTTTTGTTTTTACCTTGTGGCGCCATTTAAAAAATTGTGTGTCTGCATCAACATGGATTTAACTCGGGAAAATTTTCGTAGTATGATTTTCTACGATTTTAAGTGTAATTTGACAGCTCAACAGAGCATCGCTCGGCTTGAAACAGCTTTTGGCAATGAAGCACCATGCAAGACGACTGTTTATAGCTGGTTTGCAGAATTCAAGCGTGGTCGTATCAATCTCAGTGACGAATCTCGCGATGGTCGGCCGTCCACCGCTGTGACCAACAAAAACATCGATGCTGTGCGCCGTATGATTGAAACAGACAGGCATGTGACCTACCATGAAATTCGCGCATCCTTAGAAATAGGCATGAGTCAAATACAATCAATCCTACACAAACATTTGGGTGTGAGAAAGCTGTGCTCGCGGTGGATCCCACACAACTTGACCGAGGCTCAAAAAACGGACCGCGTCACTTGGTGCAGTGCCATGCTTACCAGATTCAACGAAGGTGCGTCAAATTTGGTGTGGGACATAGTAACAGGTGACGAAACATGGATTTATTGCTACGATCCCAAAACCAAGCAGCAATCGAGCGTATGGGTCTTTCAAGATGAGCCGAAACCAACCAAAGTGGCGCGCGTGAAAAGTGCATCTAAGCGGATGATTGCTTCTTTTTTTAATAAAACTGGACACGTGGCTACTGTTGCTTTAGAGAATCGTCGTACCGTGAATAGTGACTGGTACACGACCATTTGTTTGCCGGAAGTTATTGACGAACTCCGTAAAAATAACCGTAAACGCCGTATCATCCTGCACCACGACAATGCTAGTTTTCACACGGCCAGACAGACAAACGACTTTTTGAAGACGAAAAATGTAGAACTAATGAGTCATCCTGCATACAGTCCCGACCTGGCACCTTGTGACTTTTTTCTGTATCCAAAAATTAAGAACCAATTACGCGGTCAACGATTTTCATCACCAGAAGAGGCTGTCGAGGAGTATGAAAAACACGTTTCAGAGGTCACCACAGGGGAGTGGCACAAAAGTTTTCAAAACTGGTTTGATCGAATGAAAAAGTGCATAGACGCCAAGGGAGATTATTTTGAAAAACAATAAATTAATTTTGTACCTTTAATAGTATTTTTTCATATTCATTCCGGAAACTTATAGTGCGTCCCACGTATATGACTTTAGTTTGAATATTTCCTTACGCTTGAGGAAACAGCAAGGCTTTAAGCGCAGTTAGCTTGACGTATGTTCTGTACAGCTATTTCAGATCGTTGTTTATATAAGATTTATTGTTAGTCAGAAATTCAGAATTTATAATAAACATGCCTTAGCTATCAGTCACTCAATATTAGTTTCAATTTTCAACGGCTTAGGGACTACATTTAATTCTATAAGCTACGACGCAGGCTGCCCTGGATTCCAGTCATGGTTTTGCTATCGAAAACAGTGCGTTTATTTTGATATATTGTTATTTCGGTTTGAGAAATTCCTAGGTAACCATTATACATGCCTATTCCACTCTATATTGGTGATTTCGTCAAACGATTTAGAAATGATTCGCGTTTTAATAGAAAAATTATAAATTCTAAGCAATTCCTTAAAATTTAATTACTCCTTACATTGAAATCTCTAAAATTTAAATTTAGTCTCAACCAAGACGACGTTTCGGAAACCGGTTAAAATACTGCTCCTATTAAAGAAACGATAGTAACCGTAAAACATGAACAAGACAAAAATCAGTACAATACCGAAGATCGACCCAAAGAAGATTGAAGTTCAAGTGAATCAAATAAAGAAAGCAGACACCCAAAGCTTTCGCAAGAACTTCAACTCCCGCGAGATCGTCCAATGCTCGTCGAAGAGGAAGATGCTTCTCCGAGCAGTGCTGGAACGGGCGCTGGAAGCGAGACGAATGGAGCTGCGCAGGAGTGTGCGTACCGTGAGGAGTCAGTATCCAGTGAAATCAGCACCCATGAGTCCCCTCCTGGGTATGTATAGTCTCCTGAGATCGGAAGTCTTTTAAGCATAAAAAAACAGTTATATGGGAGTAGGACTCGTGCCCTAAAGGATCCACGCAAGCAACTTTTACGACTTGAATAATTTGAACAAAGTCTACAAAGTAAAGGATATATGAATATAATTTGCAATATTCCGCTAAACAAGTCTACAAACTTTATGAAAGTAACTGCAAAATTTAAGTTAGTTAAGTTTATTAAAATATTATTAAATTATAATTAAAACAGACTGGTGACGGGCAGCGGCGTCACTGGTGCAAGGGTTTCGGCACCGCGCTCGCCAACCCGCCTGCCCAGCGTGTGTGAGTATGGGCATTTCTTCCAGGAGTACCGCCAGGAGTGGCGAAATCCTGGAAAGGCCTATGTCCAGCAGTGGACGAAACAGGCTGATGGATGGATGGAAGTATATATAAAATGTTATAAATGTTAAATTAAGATTCACTTAATTTGCCTCCAATGTACGAATTTAGTGAATCGAAATCTGACTATTAAAATCGCGAGTAGCCGTTTCAATATCAGTATTCACTTATGCCGAATCACTAATAGCACTTTGACGGCTTTCAATCTTTGTCGAAGGAATGCCAGAAATGTAAAATAGTTATGTTTTTTATAAGCACGCTCAAACGTGCTCCGAAGTGTCCAAGTGTGGATGCTGATTGGGGAGTTGCTTCATCAGCCAAGTCACGTAGAGCGGTCAGTAGCTCCACTACGTATATGGCGACAGGAGTTAGCATCTCCATGTTAGTACTGGCAGGTTTCACTATGAATCAATTTGTTAGCGCAACCTCTACTCCCTGAGGGTAGGGTGTTCATTTTTTTTATTACTTTCGGTTAGACCTTGGAAAAGCGCGCTAAGTCTTCCAGTTGAAAGAGTGACAGGAGGCGTGACATTAATCAGTCTTTTCAAGGACTTCCAAGTCTACGAAAGCTGCTCGAGTTTGTCCAGGGAATAGTGCCTCGCTGGCCAAACTAACGGAAGAATTTACTGATGGAACACGACGAGTCACTTGGTGAAAAGGCAAAAGCGAATTCTACCACCAGTTGAAGTGAAAAAATAATAAAAAATATTTTTAATACTTTTTTGTATATATTTTTTGCCTATTCTACTCAGGATGCTGTAAGGATTCTAACGATATCACACACTTCGAAATCGGTTTAGGCATTAAGAAGTTATGGTGGAATTAAGAAAAATACCCACATGAACCCTGAAAACAACACAGGGCGTTGTTTTGGGGTCAGTCGTGTAGTAAGATTAGTCTTTGTCCAGGGTGCATCAGGATTATTTGTAGTAACTAGTAGTGGTAGTAGGTTACGTCACTCGAACAGGTTGTTCTGATGCGCCTCTGTTTACATCAAATATTCATAGTTTTAAGGTTTCATAATTTTTCCTGGAATTATTGACTATTAACCAAATGAAATCATCTCTTTGCAAAACAATAATGGTTTTTCCTGCATTGTGTAATATGGCAGTAACGGCAAGTATATCACCTTTACGGACAAAGTGATTGTCAGGAATGTTCCTTTCCAACCTTGTAAGTTAATGCCTTTATACTTTATACTCTTGTTGCACTTTGTATCAAGATAATTATCTCTCAATAGTGAATGTTTCATCATAACTTAACTGAGTTTTATTTATTGTTCAGTCGTAGACTGTCTGTCAATATCATTGGTACCTGTAGCGTTGGTATCAATGACTTCTATAAAACGTACAAATGAGAAATCTCCTACTTAGATCTGGTATATTTATGCCGAAACAACACATATTTGTCCAACTGCGTCTGTCATCATTATAATTTGTATGTGAAAAGCCCCCCTCTCCACAGATATGGTTTAAACCTCGCGTGCTGGACCCATTTGAATATTATAAGGAGGTTAAAACCTGTCAGAAAGGGGCTTCCCATACAAAGGGGGTTCTTATATACTACAATTCCTTTCTGAAGGGTAAATGGTTCAAAGACTCACATTTGGATGCAGCCTTACTTCTTGAACTTCTGCGCTGGATTCAGACCACCAGACTCAATCTTGGTGTCTGGGCAGACAGCGTTGTCCTCTCGTCGGTCTGGCGCGTCACAGGTCTTCAACAAACTACTGGCCCCGCCCGCAGCTTGCGGAGGAATTCTCTAAACTCAACCCCTAACCCCGAGCTAGCTCGACCCAGACCTCTACCACGATTTCCGTGAATCGTGTTAATGAAATCCATCCACATCACTTTCCACCGGCGACCGATTCCCGAGACTGTTCGGACACACAATAGGGCTCGCAATTAATGCTCATTAATTGGGTTATTTTACCACTTTTTAAACGTTTGTTTCCTTGAAACCCATAATTCTTTCAACACTGGTTGATTACATTTTTTTTACACGCATCTCCTCGAGAGCAAAATTGACAGTAAACCGGAAAAAACAACTTTGACATTTCACTTTTTTACAACCCGTGTTGCCATCTCAATAAAATAGAATCTGACACATACTTGCGCGTTCCGAACGCTTTTAAACCGAACAATCCCCCGCTCCGGGCTGGTATCCTTATCAGACCGCTAGCTTACTCAACCGGGAGCCGGGAGAGAGTCGCCAAGGCTCGTCACAGAATCAAACCTTCGACCAATCACCTCAGCGGCGCGAGGAGTCTCATCCCCGCCAATTATCAACTTAATAATGCGACCACGTCGCCAATACAAAGAATTCCAAATTCGCATCTTTCAATAAGATTACATCCCCGATGACGCGGCGGAGGTGGGTCTTGGCCGATTTCACATAATAACCATGACTTAACTAAATACAATTATCTTCTAAAATGTATACATCTTTTCAAGTAATTTGCGGTACCCTTGTAATTCGTGCCGTTGTCTGAACTAATTAAAAAAGCAAACCTCTACGTGATACTAATCGGTCTAATGCAACGACGAAGGCCTCCGCGGACAACGAGGACTCTAATCCCAAGTGGACGGCCTTGGTGGACAGACACACGAATACTCACAGGTACGCCTTAACAGTCCGAGCGTTGCGAAGGCTAGACGTTCGGACGAGGAACGGTCCCCCCACGTCCGTAGCCACTCCATCAAAAGGTCTCGACTGTGTGATCCCATCAGCTGGCAGATCTCCTATCTGCGGCTGCATCGACAAGGCTCGCAGCCTGTAACAAAGAACACAGGAGAAGAGAACATTGTGAATTACCCGGCAAGTTGACAAAATCCAAAACTCTCGCTGTAAAATCGCCAATAACACGTTTCATCCCGCGTGTGAGTTACAAACATGTCGGTCGGACAGCAAACGCCTCATCAAAGGCCCTCCTTGGGTAACAACAAAGGATGGCGACTTGCGTGCTCCGACCCGACGCACACCGTGCCGATGCCACCGTCGCGACGCCCCAGCGTCTCAACGCACGGTGACCCAACTCACGGCGTCCAATCAGGAATTAGTTTGGTCCCTAGAACTAGAGCATGCACACGCAACCCGGGTAAAATCTGGGGTGTCCTATCCAACTGCTGGACAGGCCAAGAAATCTGTTTCTTTAAACCACTCCGGCCCCCACTATAGATGATGCGACACCAACTCCGGCGCTGTGCAGCCCCTAGATGCGCACTCTGCAGGATTACATTCACCTGGGACGTGCCTCCAATTTAATATGAATAACTATATTCTGAATTTGTGAAACCCGGTTTCCTACAAAAATCTCTAACGTACGTGGGGATGCGCGTAGCCATGCTCGCGCAACCTGACTATCCGATCATGCATACACGTCCCGAAATTCAACAGTGGTCCTTACTCTAACTGAATCTCCCCCCGGGGGGCCCCAACTACTAACTAATATGGTGGGCCGAAGAACTGTCCTCGGCTCCGCACCGGTACAGGGGCAGACAAATTATTGGGGGCCCGGCCCCTCCAATCCAGGGTGCATCCATTGCCCTATATATGGTGAGCGTATACACAATGCCATCCGAGGTGGTGCGTAACCCGCTGCCCTACCATATCTCGAATAAGGCGGGTGATATTCTAACCGCGGATACTCGTGTATCGGCGGAGAGTATCGCTGTGGCTCCGCCCTGCTATACTGTCCTACAGTGGGCGCAGGCACTGGTTCGGCAAACTGGGGTCCACTCATACAACCTTGAGTGGGGCCCCCGCCCGTGGAGCCCCCCCCCCCCCTCGGGGGGTCCCTACTCGGGCCCGCTGTCGCGGAAGCATGGGGTCCACTCCTAATATCCTGAGTGCGGCCCTGACCCGTTGAACCCCCCCCCCCCATGAGGGGTCCCCCACCCGGGTCCGCAATATAGCCTCGTACCGCAGGCGCACGATTCACACCACTATCAAACTGAGCACGACTCACGCGAGGGCTCTCTCCACTCTCTGACGGGTGCGCTCCTCGTCCTTGAGAGGGGCCACTCGACGGACGTGACTGATAGGTGGACTGCGCCGCGGCTCCCCCGCTCGTGGCGTGACCGTAGGCTCCAGACCTGTTCGCACAAATTAAATCATTATGTGGCCGGCCACAGTCTCTACACATTCGCTGTCTGGAGCACTCGCGCGCTAAGTGGTCCTCTAAACAAAAATAGCACAGTCTATTAATTTTAACTAACCGCCGTCTGTCCACTACCGGTAATGCAGCAAAATCATGGCACTGCGATAATGCGTGTCCTGGGCGTCCACACTGGTGGCAATTTGGGCTCTCAGCCACAGCGGCCAGTGCAGCCAGACGTGCAGCAACGCGTCCCCGAAGCGGTTGCACTCCCTGTGGCCCCCTTCGCCCCGAATTACCGGCGGGTTCCCTGAAACTTCCGGCAGGTGGCGCCACCTCCGAAGTCGATGAAGATTCCACGGCCCTAGCCTCAAATTCTAAAAACTTCATCAAATCAGCGAAAGTAAGAAGAGCCTTGTCCTCCCTTTCCGCGGTCTCACGTTCGAAACGTGAACGAGTATCAGACGGTAACTTACCCAAAATAATGTGTACCAACAAGAACGACCACTCATCCACGGGCAAACCTAACATTTTTAACGCGTTACAGGCTACTGTAACCGGGGTCAGTAACTGCGTTCGAATTTGAGCCTTATTACCTACCCTAGGCAAACTTAACAATTGGCTCGTATGAGCATCGGCCAACAGACGGACATTCTGATATCTATTATTTAATAGTCCCCACGCTATGCTATAAGAATCGTCCTCTACTCTTAAATGTTGCACTAAGCTCTTTGCCTCACTTTCTAAAGTGGACATCAAATATGCCATCTTTTGTGCGTTGGTTAAATCCTGCCTACTGTCAACCAACGAGGTGAACATATTCTTATAGGCCACCCACATCTCCATGGCACCATCAAAATGTCCCAACTCCAAAGTAGGGAGCCTACTGTGCAACGATGTACCTTGCGCTGCATGTCTTACATCAGGTGTGCTCGAAACACCTGACTGTCGCTTTTTAATCTGACAGGCGACCTGTGTGACCTCATTATAAATATCCATAATTTGATCCATGTCATTATTAGGGCTAGCCATTACCTCCGGTGGCAGCTCCTGGTCCAACAGCTCGATGAGCGCCTGCTCAGCTTTCTCGAGGCGATGCTCCATCTGTGAGTACCGCTCCAGGACTGCATCGCCCCGATCAGCTCGAGCCAACAAGCCTTGAACGCTGACAAACCAGCGCAGCTGGCTGGCCAAGATGTTCCTCGGAGAAGTCTTCGACATTGTAGACCGGGAAATCAAAGAAAATACCAACAATTAAAAACAGAACTAACTCTGGCACGAATCACAAACGTCCCCGTATACAATAATATTGTAGACCCAAATATACTAGACTCTAGTCAGTATGTTAATTTCAGTACATTAATACACAATACAACCCTGTTGTTCAATTATGCGAGTTCAACCAAAACCAATTTTTAATACTCAAATGTGTACAAACAAACACAATATCATAACTTTATGAACAAACAGACAGACCTTTTCTGTTGCTATATATCACTCAAACATTTTCAAATAAACACAATATCATAACTTTATGAACAGACAGACAGACCGTTTCTGCTGCTATATATATATAATCCATACAACATAAACCAGTTAGTTACATTTATGCTACACTTTTGACAAACAACTATGTCCAAGCCTCAATCGCAAGTGTCAAGAAGTTTTCATTCAAAATAAACAATATAAACCAAACTGTAGCACTAACTAACAGTATATCCAAAGGTAATTGGCTTCTGAAAGTATGTAATCACATTAAACACTTGTTAAAGACTAAACATACTCCAAAACAAACAAATTTAACAATTCCAAGTTGTAACATAACCTATGTACGTTGTTATAATATTATACCTAAGCGCTCGCTTAGTTAATATGATTCACTAACCAAAAACTACACATTACACATTAGCCCTGCTATGTACTTTGTAATTTATATAAGCCGAGGCTTTCAACAACTATATAACTAATAATTAAGCCGCTTCGCTTGCTAGCAATGGTTATGCTGTATGAATTTACAAACTATTATAGTTTTGTCGCCGGGTTCACTAGGCTTAACCGCGCTTATAAAGTTATATGTTTATCCACAATACAACATATAATACAATACCTAAAGCTAAAGGAGCTGTGTAAATATCCTTCCAGCTTACATAAACCTATTCATATACACAGTCCGAGTACTGTAGTATAAGAAATAACAAAATATTCTATTTGATCTCGCTTTAGGTTACAAAGTTCCAAACTACCTACCTAAAACAAAGTATAATTCACAAATTATCTTAGGCCAACGGAGCTACTATATCGGTTCGGCTTATATAAACAGAATATATCTTGGTCCGGGGTTGTTTAATATCCGATATTAAACAACTTAACCACGCTCTGCTACCAAAAAATGTATGTGAAAAGCCCCCCTCTCCACAGATATGGTTTAAACCTCGCGTGCTGGACCCATTTGAATATTATAAGGAGGTTAAAACCTGTCAGAAAGGGGCTTCCCATACAAAGGGGGTTCTTATATACTACAATTCCTTTCTGAAGGGTAAATGGTTCAAAGACTCACATTTGGATGCAGCCTTACTTCTTGAACTTCTGCGCTGGATTCAGACCACCAGACTCAATCTTGGTGTCTGGGCAGACAGCGTTGTCCTCTCGTCGGTCTGGCGCGTCACAGGTCTTCAACAAACTACTGGCCCCGCCCGCAGCTTGCGGAGGAATTCTCTAAACTCAACCCCTAACCCCGAGCTAGCTCGACCCAGACCTCTACCACGATTTCCGTGAATCGTGTTAATGAAATCCATCCACATCACTTTCCACCGGCGACCGATTCCCGAGACTGTTCGGACACACAATAGGGCTCGCAATTAATGCTCATTAATTGGGTTATTTTACCACTTTTTAAACGTTTGTTTCCTTGAAACCCATAATTCTTTCAACACTGGTTGATTACATTTTTTTTTACACGCATCTCCTCGAGAGCAAAATTGACAGTAAACCGGAAAAAACAACTTTGACATTTCACTTTTTTAAAACCCGTGTTGCCATCTCAATAAAATAGAATCTGACACATACTTGCGCGTTCCGAACGCTTTTAAACCGAACATAATTGATATTCCTGATTGATGTTTCTTGGTAGAAGGATACATCAGATCAGATCGGCGACATACCGAGGAAGGGCAATATCAGAAGTACCCGGAATAGAAAAGCTTGTATGACTAGATTGATGGATGTGGAATGTGGAAGAGGCGAAAGAGTTGTGTCAGGATCGTAGAAGATGTAAAACTGAGGTCTCTGCCTAACGTACTGGGAGACAGGCGTGAGTTGTGTGTGTATGTATGTAAACATACTACTCGTTAAACTATTAAATTTAGTTTTTATTTTATATATTTTTCACCTTATTGAATTTTCAACTACTTTTGTGCTTAATAATTAGGACATGTTTTGTCAAATTATGACGAAATTTTCACAAAGTAGTTTTCATTACCCTGCAAAGGTGTTTTCTAAAGAACAAAGTCATAATTGTGGTATAATTACCATAATTGATGTCATATTATTTGGGTGACGAAGCTGTAACACATTTGAGTCTACCGGTTTCGGCCGATTGCAACTAACACGATACGGTCAGCCATTATGTCTGCAAATATTGTCTTTGCTAACAGTTTGCTATATAACGCATAGATTATCATATTCGTTTAAGAACTAGAGTTACAAAGCCATCTTAAGACGGTGATACTAAAGTTTAATAGAAATTTAGATTCACGTAGAAAGTGGCGTTAAACTTAGCGTTTGTGATTAATGTAGTATTTGTATCATATATACATTTTCAAATAAAGGCAGGAGAACTTGGCACGTTTTTAAATCGTAATAGCTAAGCAATTACCTGTCTCTCAACAAACAAATCATTTTTAACCTTTGATAATGCTATAACAGCGAAACCGGCAAGGGAAATAATATAAATAAGTGGACGAGTACAAGTGTTTTTCAATCAAAAATCATTTTCATTTGATTTTATTATATCATAATTATTATTTAAAAAATCATCACAATTTTAGTTGTTAATAATTGACATTTTGGTACACCCAGAAAAGGCGATATTTGACGGTTCAAAACCTAAACAAAAATGGTGGCCTATTTCCTCTAGGTACTCAGAGCTATGTGCTAGCTCTATGATAAAATGTTTGTTATCTTAGCGTGAATAAACATGATGGTGTGACGCAAAACTGACCAATGAGATCATCCTCTTGATTTACGGACTTTTCTTTTTGGTTCAGTTAAATCATTTACTTCTTGGTAATGATTAGCAACTAAGCAACGCTCAGCTCAGCGTGGTCTGTCACTGGATAGGTGACCGATACTAATAATATTTCTAATCAAGAAAATATTAGCAATTACACCTCCCCACCATACCTTGGAAAGAACGTAAAGCGTTGGTATTTCATACATGGAAGTACATCATCTTTATGAACGTTTTGTTAGGGATGTATTCACTTTAGAAGCTTACTTCTGTTTATTTTGTAGGAACGCGAATCAGACGATGTAGATTTATCATTTATTGTTACGTGCGAGAAGAGAGATTGTTTAGTTTTAATAGGTGCTGTAATATTATTTGGTGAAACAGACCGTGTGAACACTGTTCTGAGTGTATATGGGTGCTGCTGGAGGCATGGGCAATTTAACGGTACACACCTAGGTCTCTACCCAATGCTTCTTTGGTTAGATTTAGGTATAGATATTTAAAATAACTAAATTACTCAAAAATAGATGCGATGACGAGCGAAACGAAGCGGGGCGAGGAGGAGCGTGTTAGGTTGCTATGTTAAATTTGGGAGCCGAGTGAAGGGGGGTGAGGCAATCCCTCAACACCTAACTTTACCCAAAAAGTTTTGGGTAGGCCTATGTGTGTCGGGGTAAACGCCTTATTTTCGAGCATAACCCAAGGAGCTTGGGTAATTCTTTGTTTACCCTTGTAAACCTAGTTTTACCAATTTTCCTAGCATACATAAACATATATACGTAACGCCATCTAAGGAATCAAAGAATCTGTCAATTTGGTTAGGGTTCGGGCCCAAACAAAAGGCTGGCGTGTAATTAGGAACACTAGGAGCCGAACGTTCGGCCCAACTTCTTATACCGAATATTCGACCCATCATCTCAATTTTATATAAAGTCCTCGCAATCCACGACGACCAATCAGCTCTACTTGTAGTAAGCCCTACACGGTGCGTGTGTATGTGTGCTTGCTGGAGCGGTTCGATAACTCACACGAGCAAAGCAGATAAATCGCCGTATATTGCAACAACTAGACAAACTTGTTCCAATCAACAGAGTATCCCCTGTTAATGTGCCACCCTCCCTTGTTCCAGGAGAGTCCCGGAGAGAAGGTTCCTCCGAGGAGCCAGTTGCTCCCGACGGAGACCAGGAGCCCAGCGATACTAAGGAGCAGACCGACAAAGAGAACAGGTCAGTGCACAGTGTACTGTGAGCGGCATTCCTTCTGGATCCATGTATTAAGCGGGCCGGTGCACTAATGCCCTGATCATTTAGCTCGTGTCCCCTGTTTGGGAAGGCACATGGGTATCACGGTTACGTTATAGTTGCATTCACGTTAGATTTCGTATGGAATCTGAAAAGTTTCGCTACTGTCCGCTAGAGGGCGGTTATCAGTAGCCTTAGCATGAAAACATCACGGTTACGTTATTGTTGCATTCACGTTAGATTTCGTATGGAATCTGAAAAGTTTCGCTACTGTCCGCTAGAGGGCGGTTATCAGTAGCCTTAGCATGAAAACATCACGGTTACGTTATTGTTGCATTCACGTTAGATTTCGTATGAAATCCACAGACATATAATTACATGATGAACAAAAACACATGTATTCGTTTCACAATGCTTGTATATATGTCAATCCCAACCGGTTTCGGTATTATACCATTATCAAGGGTTTTAATAACTAATTAATAACACATTTCAATTATATTTTGTACATTGGTTCGACGTGCAAACCATGAAATTTGATTTAATATTTCATTGTTTGCACGTCGAACCAATGTACAAAATATAGTTTAAATGTGTTATTATTATTAATTAATTATTAAAACCCTTGATAATGGTGTAATACCGAAACCGGTTGGGATTAATATATATACAAGTACTATCTTTTGCCCGCGGCTGCACCCGCGTGTTATTCGGTTTAACGACATGCTTTTTTCCGGGATAAGAAGTAACCTATGTGTTAATTTGGGGTATAGGATATATCCATTCTAAATTTCATCCAAATCCGTCCAGCCGTTTCAGCGAGAAAGACTAACAAACATACACACACACATGCACAAACTTTCGCATTTATAATATTAGTAGGATAGGAAGTAGGATAGTATTGTGAAACGAGTACAAGTGGTTTTGTTCATCATGTTGTTATCAAAGTTTCACCAAGTGCCGACAATCGCAAGTATTAATCATTTAAGACATATATAATTATTACTAAGTAGCAGACCAAACATAACCAAAACCAAACATAAGGATTAAATAGCGTGGCAAGTTTCCATACAAACAATAAGCTACATTTAGGCTACATGGTACGAAGAAACGTATAAAAATGGGTTGTTTTGGCTGGCTTATGCTTGGAACATAATTGTTAATTCCTAAACTAATCTCTAGTATATATTTTGTTTGGAAACAAGCAATATTTATATTTAAAAGAGCCCGTAGTTCACTGAGCTAGAATTGCCACGCGTCGACTCTATGCGTTTATTATTAATGTTAGGTCTGCTACTATATTACACCTACGTCTGTGATGAAATCTGATAACCGCCTCTAGCGGACAGTAGCGGAACTTAGCAGAATTCCATACAAAATAGAGTTACGTTCAAACTATAACTTAATTGTAATGTTTTTATGCTAAGGCTAGGATAGCTCAGTCAGTTTGTAGGGTAACTACCGGCAAGCGACAGTCCAAGAAAATAATAATTGAATAAGTAAATTATTGTCTGTATGTCTGTTCGTTCTATAACTTGTGTACCGTGAATAACATAGGCTACAAAGTATCACGATAGGTGTCTAGAACCAATAATATATGTATAATATATATACTCCCCTTCTGGAATAAGTTTAAACTATAATGGTTTATTTACATTAATCGGTAGGTATTCATCGCGGACAAAGTCGCGAGCAAAAGCTAGTTACATAAAAGTATGGTCTTCCCATAGTAGTTCGAATAGTTCCGATTATTGGACAAAAAGTCATAGGATATTCCTGCTATGAAATTCCTTGTTCCGAAAGGAATTCAGAACAAAAACAAATATGTACTCAAACCTCACGGAAACAATATCAACCGTATGAAGACAATAAAAGACGCCATTTTTCTTTGTCTTTTCGAACCTTCTAACAAAACCAGCGATCTTGCGTCAAATGACAAAAGCCATTAGTTCGCATTGGTTCCGCATAATTTGAAATCGTCGCCTGTAGTTTATCGCTCATATCGTAAACTAATAAATGTCAGTTTACCTTGGCAGCGTTGACCTTTTGTTAAGTTAGACTAGGCTTTATTTTCCTATTCAGTTTATGTGTAAATCGTGACAAGACATACCTTAATGGGTATTGACCGTCCTATGTTTAACTTGTAATGGTTATTAAAGTTTATATTTATATGTTGTTAATGCTAATGGTTTATAATACCGTACAGTTTTTTGACAGTAACTATTTTGATATTTTTTTAAAGCGCCTCCTATTAGAAAGTAGAAAGTAGCGAAATTTTCCTATAATATTTTGGCATATTTTAAGCCATATTTATAACTTGTTAAGATCTGCCAACCCGCCACGGACAGAAAAAAAAAGTTATTTTTGTAGTTCCTCACTATTTTGCATGTAATTTTCACAGTTGGCGAACAGCGCCATCTAACGGCGGGGGGCGTGGTGTGAACCGCGCAGAAAGCTGCCGCGAGCGAGACGCGCCGCGCCGCGGCAAGCACCGCAACGCGAGCGATCCCAACCGTCTCACTGCGCACAACAACCAGTAAGTACAATAGCTTATCGCTAGATGGCGCTGTCGGATAAGTATTTTTACATCGGATTATAGATGGCGTTTCGTGTTGTTTATTTCTAGGAAATGGAAATTGTCTCACTTTTATACAGATTGTTATGATGATAACCTTTTTCATTAGAACGAGGTATTCTTTCCAATAATATGGTTGTTAATATTTTACTATGAGGCCAACCCAAAAAATCACGAAAAGACTCGAAAAAAATGTATGAAGTAGTAAACATTTTTTTTTTTGCGATTTCTGGGTTGGTTCAGTAGAAAAATTTGTTCATTTTAATGAAGAAAGTTATTACACTGGGTACCTATAAAAATATTCTATTCATTTTTTACAGTTCCATGCTTGTTTCATAAAAAAATGTACACTTTGATTTTTTTATAAATCGCAAAATGGACACCTTTTCTTCAAAACCTATACAAATTGTTCTTCTATGTGTTGTTTTACTTATTATTTTCAGAGAAACGTACGTCCGTTCTTTAACGACTTAAGTTTAAGGAAAATTATCTTTATTTGTTATAAAAATTATCCTCATTAAAAGTAAACTTATCTAAAAATAACCGAGCCGTAAAAAGAGTCGTTCGCTAGACGCATAATTTTCGTCAAAATTATCTGTGAACTCTATTTTTGTACAATAAGGTGCAGTTTTGATTGCGTTCGGTAAAAAGCTGCATTTGGCTTTGCTCAATTTGCTGCCGCCATCTTGAAAACTATTCCCAAAACTAATTCAGCTTTCTGCACTACGACTAGACTTCGAAATGGCCTAAGCTGGAAATTAATCTATAAAATTGAACGTTATTTTCCAGTACATGAAGCTCAATTTACCTTATTTATTTGAACGTCGAGTTGTATTTTTGAGAATTTCATGATGTTGAAGTTACAAGATCGATCTTTTGAAAGTTAAAATTGTAATGTTTGACTAAACATGTCGCCGTTTTACGTTGTTCATGCATTTTATACCTATCTCATATGATGTGTGGTACTCGAGAAGTGTAGTCGAGCTACACACTTAGCTTACCACAAGGAAAATATGACAAGGTGTTTCCGAGGACGTACCCTCTATTTACCGACCATATTTTACGTCCCAATGCCTTATCGCCGTGCCTTGGGGACAAATTAGCGCTTTTTGAGGTGCATGTACAGTGTTTACCTTCAGCGTCAGCAATTGGTATACAAATGCTCTCATTGGTGCGTGTTCGACCGGCGTGGTTGGAACCCGGGTCCCTAGACAGCGAATCCGACGGACTGAACTACCGCTGCTGCAGTACCAACATCACAAAACGAAATGTCAGTTTCATTCGGGACGCCTCAGTGAGCGTGTCGTGTCCCGCGGACACACGATTATAGCTCTAACGCGAAGCTAATTAGGTTCTGTTTGCAATGGGCATGTTCGTGGAGATACTGTAGTGCAGCTGTTACGTTTTGATAGTTTTTAAATTGTGTTACGGTTTGTATGGAACTTGGTTAATTTCTGTTTGGAATTCCCATTGTAATTTGAATTATATATAAATTTTAAGGGTTCGTACGGTAATATACCACCGTGAAAATTGTAGTAATCCAACTTCCGATCTTGCGACCGTGCAATAAGGTTCCAAATGCATGAGAGCTAGTTTTCGCTATAGTATAGACAAAGCTTTTACTATTTGTGCTAAACAAATAAGTGTACCGATAAAATAACAACACAAAAGAGGTAGATGTGGTTTGTTACCTGATAATTTAGTGAATATTGCTGAAATCGGCAGATAGCAGTTTATTAATCTTAATGTTCATAATTAATCCACGAAGAGAAAGTTCTTGTAACAGAAACACGCCGTCGCCCCGCCTCGTCCGAAAATAGCTTGAATTTCATAAACTGAAGCGAACTTTAGAGGGACAAAAAGTGTCATGCCCCACGTTTTTCTAGTACTTTTGAATGTTATATTTATTGCATATAGATGAGCTTCTTTGACTACAATATATGATGATGATCGGCTCCGGCCGTGTTCAGTAACACTTCGGCTTCTAGTCACTTGGCGCTCGTGTCGATGCATTCATATAATTACTGAAGAAGCGTAACAGATATTCTCAGGAAGTCCGTTTGTCTATGGTTGTAGTAGTGACGTGTACAGAAAGCGTCATACCCCACGTTTTTCTAGTACTTTTGAATTTTATATTTATTGCATATAGATGAGCTTCTTTGACTACAATATATGATGATGATCGGCTCCGGCCGTGTTCAGTAACACTTCGGCTTCTAGTCACTTGGCGCTCGTGTCGATGCATTCATATAATTACTGAAGAAGCGTAACAGATATTCTCAGGAAGTCCGTTTGTCTATGGTTGTAGTAGTGACGTGTACAGAAAGCGTCATACCCCACGTTTTTCTAGTACTTTTGAATTTTATATTTATTGCATATAGATGAGCTTCTTTGACTACAATATATGATGATGATCGGCTCCGGCCGTGTTCAGTAACACTTCGGCTTCTAGTCACTTGGCGCTCGTGTCGATGCATTCATATAATTACTGAAGAAGCGTAACAGATATTCTCAGGAAGTCCGTTTGTCTATGGTTGTAGTAGTGACGTGTACAGATGAGCTCGTTGTGTGTGTGTGGCGCGTTCTGTAGCGCTCCCGAGGTCACGCACTACTACAAACATAGCCAAACGGACTTCGTGAGATACGTCGGTCTCCCAGAGGGCTATAGGCAGATGCTACAGATTCCCATCTGCTACGATCCTGACACACCTCTTTTGCTTCTTCTACATCCATCAATCTATTCATACATCTTTACTTGGATCTTGTTCAGTATGTCGCTTATTTGGTCGACATACGTCCTTCTAGGGCGGCCCGGTCGAACTTTACCTTCCACATACTTCCATATACCATAAACTTCTATCGTCAGTCTACTTTCATTCATCCTATCGATTTCAGAATATCCATAGAGCAATATAATAACTCATTGCCTCAGACTTTTAAGGGTGTATAATACCTCAGTTCGCTTCGCATGATCCTGTTTTATACCAACAAATACTGCAACAATCACTCTGAAATTAATATATGATAAAGTTGAGGACTAATGCTATGTACATGCTGTTGTGAAAACTTGATTCCATTAAATTTTCTCGATAAAAAAAAAATTACAAAGTTACCTTCAAACCGTACAATAAACCGATAGCATTCAATGAATACTTGAAATTAGATCTGAAACTTTGCATAATATAACTGATATTAGTATTAAGCAGCTGCAGACTGTAACATAAAAATGAAAAAACCATCAGTGTAGCCGCGATTTCAATATAACTGTTGTTTTGCGTGCGCGGCATCTGATTAGAGTAGGATAGACAGTTAGAAAGCAGAAGCGTTAGAGCAGGTCTGCGAATTGAGGTATTATGGGCCCTTAAAGCTAATTTTATTACAAAAATTTTAGTGCCTACAGCGAAAACGGCACAACAACTCGAAAGCCAAAAGTATAAAAATCGATAAGCCCATACAATCTCACGGAAATCCACCGCTTATCATTGCCAAATAAATCTCACTCAGTCCCGCCATTCAGAGCCTCTGAATGGCTGTGAACCTTCGAAACGGGAATTAAAATAGTCCGGCCGTAATCCCAGCGCGAGGCGAGTTGCGTTTTATATAAGTAGAACTCTTTTGTTACTGCGGAGGTAGGGATGGGGCGCATTTCCATATACCGGGTCTATATAAGGTCATTACGGTTGATATAGCTGGAGAATACGTCAGTGGTCAGCATCAAGGTTCGATGTCGTCTAGCTAAACTGAGTCGAGGTTGTTCTTGAACAAGAATAGAGGCACAAAAATAATTTTTCGTATTTCGCAAATAGGGTCATTGAACCTTTGTCCTGACAACTTACCAAGTCTCCAGTATGACTTTGGCGGTATCAACCAAGTCACTTTATATTTCCCTTTTCACAATGTTTCCGTACTAAATATTATTGGAGTCGTTAAATGGTAGGAAAATCAAATAGAAACAAATTCTCCCAAAAAAATTAATAACAGGCGGAAATCGAACCCACATCTCTACTTATTGCGGGACAGCTATTTACACAGTTTGTTCATCTAAAAATATTTAGAGCAATATTCTAAATAAATAAATAATAATAATAATCTCTAATCTCTCGATCCAGTGGAAACCAGATTCTCAGCCGATGTCTGCATCATTGAAGGAATCTACATTCCAGATGTCATGGTCCTAGGTCCAGCCGTTTGGTCTAGCCTAGACGTCGATAGTCAGATTTATTTACAAATTATTGTAGCAGACATGTATATCGTCACGACATGAATCCCGAGGGGGTGTCAGAGGTGTGGACTGTGAAAAGCAAGTCACAGACCACAGTTCGGTACATTCGCTTTTTAATCATCGTCGTGATTACCTCGCAAATGCGATGGGCGGTGAGCTCTACTATTGCCATAGTCACAAATGGACCAACAGCTCAACGTGCCTTCCGAAGGACGCAGACCGAATATAAATTGATGTGTATCTGGGTTAGCAGGCGAGCGCTCCACCACTCGGCTACAAGCAGTCTGTTACTGTTTCAACATAGATATAATTCAGTTTAACAGTTTAACTTCAAAAGCCTCTCTTCCCTGTTCTATTGTCAGCTGCAGGCGCGGCCGGGGCTCGTGTCTAGCTTACAGGCTCGACGTGTGAACAGTTGCGTCGATAAGCGGACGGAAAGCTTCCGTTTTGAGCTTCCCTTTGTCATTTATTATCTGTTTGTAACTGCGGTTCCACCTGTCTGGTAGAGTTGGCGTTATACTTTATTCATTCCTCGGGTTTTGTTGTAGTAAAGTTTCTGTAAACCATAGATTTAGTATCTGTACACTAGCTTTCTGTGTGTTGGCGTGTGCGCAACTCAAGACGTCCAAGAACATTGGGGTCGTCAAAATAAGACGTCACATTTTTAAAATACAACAGACTTCTTTTATCCCGTTTGTGTTCAATTATAACAATAAATACTGTTATAGTTCGGCTTGCAATATTAGTTGTTATAAGTAACTATACTATACTAAACTTTGGTAAAACAAGTGGTGTAGCCATCAGCTGGTCACAATTTACTTAAGTTATTTAAACAGTACTTTAGTATTTGTCTTACTTGTCATTAAAACTTAATATATAATAAATTTATTTAATGATGTGAAACGAAATGAAATGTATTTAACGGTATAAAAAATCACCAAAACCCGTAGCAATAACAATACAATGAAATATAGGTTTTCAATTTTACATATTATTTACGTGTAGTTGTACATATTTACATTAATTTTATAATAAAGCTGTTTTCAACTTGATCAGTTTTGGCAATTTAAAATTATTGCATAAAAGAAGACCAAACATATTAAAAAATATATGAGCGTTAACTGCAAAACGTCTTTTTAATATCCTGTGGCTTTATAAGTTAAACAGCTTTGTTTTTAAATTGATATATAACTTAGCTTTAAAACGTTTTTAAACATATTTGGATTTATATAGTCAAGTTAAGACTACTCGCCGTACTAGTTTATAAAATAAACTGTTGGACAAGTTTTAATCATAATTACTTTTTTACCGAGCTTAATTTGAGCTATAATTGTGCATCGTGCACAACGTCAACGAACGACTAGAGAGAAACCAAAATCTTGAAGTTTTAATATTGAAAATGAACTAGTTCACTCGCATACGCATTGGATTAAAGACTTGTCCGATCGGATCGAATCGCGAAACCGTCAAAATTCATCGAGAAATAAATAAACTACATCATTGCGCACCGGACTGGGTAAATAAACTGAGTTCCTCGGGGCACGTGTATATAAAACCCACCAATGTTTACTTGACGCCGCGCGCCGCCGCCGCCGTGGAAACTTACTGGGTCGCGGTGCCTGAAACGCGTCTGTATAGAGCCGGCTTTGAATTTCTTTTATTCCTACGTTATTAATAACTAGCTTTTGAATTTTTTCATATTTTATTCCCATGTTATTAATAACTAGAACATCTAGGCACATGAGAAATGCCCGTCATCATTTTCCTTAACACATTCTACAGAAGCCCTACATTTGGTTACATATTGGTGTCGATTCGTGTAACACGTCTAAACTTATTTGACAGGACTAACCTTATTTTAAGCGTCCTGTCCTTGTCTTCTCGACACAGAAAGAAAAAGACAGAATGCTTAAATTAAGTTTAGTCCTGTCAAATAAGTTGAGTCGTGTTACAGCGAATCGACACTAGTGGCTACATACCATTCCATCCATCCATCCATTAGCCTGTTTTGTCCACTGCTGGTTTTGTCCACTCTTGGCGGTTTTCCTGGAAGAAATGCCCATACTCACACACGCTCGGTTGGTGAGCGCGGTGCCGAAACTCTTGCAACAGTGACGCCGCTGCCCGTCACCAGTCTGTTTTATAGTAAGGCCCGGCAATTGGGGATGGATATACCGCCATCCATCGGTCTCAGGCAATGGTCGGCCGCCTGGTTTTGCCTGAGAGCTGTTCTCTTACTCTCCCCCGAATAACTTCGCTCGGTTTGCGAGTAAGATGGTGGTACCTCCACAGTCGAGCCCGGCATTAGCTCTACCACCTTTACATACCATTAATTTTTAGTAATGAAACATTATGAATATACATACTCTCAGTCAACTTTAATACTGGTTAGTCGATTTAATTGGTTTATTTATACTTTGATTAAAAGGTGAACATGATAGCTATAAGCAGCACGTAGGATTCTTCAATCAATCGATCGCATCGTGTTTTACGTGGAAGGTATTATTTTCTTCTATTTTGCGGTATCCTGGAGCAGGGATCGTCGTAACAGCCACTTTGCAATGCGCGCCGATATGGACGTTATTTCAATGTGGCTTCTGTCGACACGCATCGAGCTGTTATTGCCAACTTCGAGTGTCATTCATTATCAAACAGCAGCTACAAACCGCCATGTATTCAGTGGTTCACTTCGGTGAGTAGTTGCCCTGCATCCATTTAGTGGAGTGATGTGTCAGTCAGTACTCTCCATCAGTCTGTTATCAGGACATTATCTGAGCTGGCACCTTCACGCCTCCCCCACCCCCCCTCGAGGGGTGGCCACATAAAGTGGCTTAATTGATTTGTGCGTTGCGATGCTGTTAGTTTGTGAATGATATCGGCTATAAAAGTACGTGAATCTTTTTTCCCCATTAAAGTTCTCCATTTTGTTTTTCTTCTCAATTCTTTGAGTTTTTTTCTTTCAAGTAATTTGGCCAAGTGCGAGTCGGACTCTCGCGCAAGGGGTTCCGTACCACCACATATTACGGGAACGGAACTCTAAAAACATTATGGTACATAAAAAATACCGCCTTTAAGATCTTAGCGCCATCTGTCATCTTACGAATGAACCTAAGGTTGACAAGGTACTCTTAGCGCCAACTATTACCTCTGTAAACTGTTGACCTCTGTCAAACAAGTCATCTCAAAGGGCACTATGGTTAACACGAGGTTTTGTATTATTTGTCGTGATGGAGTAACACGTATTCTGTGAAAATTTCAATTTTCTTTCTACCTATTACGGTTGAAGCTGTAGACCTCTGTGACAGACGGACAGACAGACAGCGGAGGCTTAGTAATATGGTCCCGTTTGGCACCGTTCGAATACGGAACCCTAAAAAGCTCTATTATTTCTTCTAAATCATACAAGGTCTTCTATTTCGGTTACCTTTGTTTTTACTTGGGTCAAAATCAAACAAGTTTATACTCCTAGAGCATATATTAACTTCGGTTTATTGTAACTTGAACTGTTGGAATCCTAAGGATCTTCAATTAAATGCACTTTCACTAGTCTCATAATTTATTTAACAATTTTTTTCTGAACCGGTTTCGGATGTTACTCCATTTTTAAGGATTGTTCAAAAATCTAAATGTATTTGTTCCTTATTAACATCTACAATCCTTGAAAATGGTGTGACATCCGAAACCGGTGGGGAAAGAAATTATAAAATAAATAGACTAATGAATTTTACAACTAAAAGATTCGTTGTTTAGATGCATAATTGATAAAGTATTATTACATCGTGAGTAGCCGTTTATAACAATTATGAGACTAGTGATTGTGCATTTGATTCACGATTATCAGTATTTCACCACACAAGGGACAATAAACTGAAATTATTAGAACAAATTGGTATTTTGACCGAAGGAGAAAAGCAACCGCAATAGAAGACCTTGTATAATTAATCAGTAGTATTCTTTCATTGTAGGTACTAAGAAAGAACTGAATTTCGTATATGTTGGTCTCTTTCTTGTCGCTAGTGTAAAGAGACTTACTACGTCTCCGTAGCTGGGAGTACATTTTCGGAAGGTGCCACGTGCTACGTGCTACGCCGTAGCTAATGAGTGATAACGCGTAGCATCGGAACCGAACCGTTTCGACGCCACAAATTATATATAGTTCTCAAGGTTCAGACTTGTGAAACGAATTTGAAACCCGTAAAGTTGCATCATCGCACGGTGACTCGTTTCCGAGGTTCGAATAGGAGAAATCTTCGTTAATTCTTTATTCAATACAAAAAATCCTGGTAAACTGGTGACATTTATTGGGAACATTTACGTCTTCTTTTTTCACCAGTTTTTTTAAAATTATGAAAATTTTGGTACGTTATGTATGTTACAGCAATTTATACGTCTGATTTAGCTCCTTGAAGTTGACAATTATGATTATTCTTCTGTAAACGAGATGATACTATAAATTCTGTGGGGGATTAATTACTAGAAAAATAAAATATTGCAACTTTGATACATTAATACTCAAAATTTATGATTGATCTATGTTTAGCATGTTTTCAACTCTGTGTGAGGATATAAGGAGTGTTAACAAAATTCCTTCAGCCGATTCCTACCTACCTATAATATGAGCCTAAATTTATTGGTGTGTTTTCAACAATATTAAAGTCTTTCGTAATATAGGCGCTATAAATGTTAGATTTTCGCATGAAAACGTAGGCCGCCTCTTGAAAAGCGTGTATTTGTGTCCGAAATACGGCGATAAGGCCCATCCCCTAAGGTGATGTTGTTTCGGGAATGTAGGTCGGTATGATCAGTAAAGTATGTGACTTCCGGTCCATTTAAATCCGGTTATAATATCCGAAATGTGAGTTCCACTCACTCATAATGGAACTATAATACCTTACAAACTTTAAATAGATTCCTGACCACACCGGCACCTGATAAAAAAAGGTTTTTGGTCCGATTATAAAGTGCCACACTAATTAAAGGGTTCAAGTATATTGCTCCTTCAGTGATGATGGCTGACCCGTGTGAAAAAGGCTAGCTATTTGTAAGTAAAGATTTATCTTAAAAAAACGCTCAAAGCATATTATTCATGTATTTTATAGATTCTCAGGGTGGTAATTATATTTCCGTTTGATTTATTATCTTTCGCCACAGATAGATTTATAGCTTTAGAACTGTATAGGTTTAAAAGCGAATCACTGAAAAATCTTTGCAAGTTATGTCGATATTTGGATCATATTTCAACACTCCTTCTTTATCTAAGTAGTAAATAAGATCATTAAATAATTTCAAGTATTTCAATCCGTCTGCTTATCCACTTAGAATGCAACACAGTAAGAGTGCGTCCTTCATATTGGGGCTACAACATTAGTTAAACTCACATCTGCAATACTAAACTATTTGTTAGACAACCGAGGGCCAGGTGCGGATTAAAGGGGCTGGGGGCGACAATCTTGAAAAAAATATTTTATATTTGTGGTTTTTATACACAATGGCCTTACGCTTATCTACGCCCTGTTGTTTTCGTGAATAAAAACTCAATATCTAGTAATATGTTTGCGGGGTTAGATAAAAAAATAAATAAGGAATCCTTACGCCTAATGTATCCATAGATACAACAAATTGCTGTGAAACGATATACCTGTGATTCCCCTCTCTAATAATCAAGCCCCAGATGCGTCTTTTCTGAGAAGGTTACCAGAAAGACCAATATTAATGACACACTCAGCTTTAAGCTGATAAAACGTGTCGGTGTAGAGTCGGCCATTTCCTGGCAGATCTGTTTTCTGTTAATGAAATGCTAAATTTAGTTTCAGTCATTTTATACGGCGTAGTAATAGTGTGTTTAATGGTATTGGTTTTTAGTGTTTCGTCTAAGGAGAGTCACTATAGAAATATGCGATGTGCAGGTAGAAGATACAATTAGACCGGTCCGCCCTAGAAGGAAGTATAAGTCAAAAGCACATGCAACAGAAGAGCTTGTTTGCTTATTTTTAGCGCTGCTCCATTATTTGACAAAACCCTAAAAGTTATGCAGAATAGTGTCACATAATGGAACCCGTACTCTCCCCCCGTGACGCAGAACCTTCCTTTCTACATGCGTCACGTAGTTTATGGACATTGGACACGGACAGCTCCTAAGGCTCTTATAGCTATTTAATTGGACTTCTCTGCGGAACTGAGACGCGAGATGTCAAACGATCGTGTTTAGGCGCCAATGTTTGACAGATGTCGCCGCGTGCTTGCGCACGTAAACAACTCAGTCAATTGGTCTGCGTACGATTGTCGGTGTTTTGAAACTTTCATTTTCATGTTCTGAGTTTACCGGGTAACCTCAAAAACGGAAAGTTATCTAAATTTCAGTTTCCGTAGACGTCTGTTTGTCTTTCTAGGCGGACAGCTGATGAGGCTTAAATTGGGAGAGATAAAAGAAAACATTTGAAAGCACATAGTTGAATTTAACGCAGCGTATACGTGACAATAGATTTGTTAAATTAATTTACCCACAAAATATTCGCGAAATTCACACCACACCGTACAGTAGGTATCTGCACTGCGCTACACATAGACTAACTCGGTTCTGGACAGGCACGTATCTAGGACTGAGTTTTAGAGGTGTTCACAAAATTATCTTCATCAATTAAAACGGTCTCATTAATTCCTAAAATAATATCAATCAGCCCGCATCCACCCACTGTTGGGCACAGGCCACTTCTTCTCCAGCCATTTTCGTCGATCTCTCGCCAGTCTCATCCATTGCCCACCAACAGCCTTGACAATATCGTTATTATCACATCACACTAGTATTATAAATGCGAAAGTTCGTGTGTGTGTGTCTATGTTTGTTACTCTTTCACGCTGAAACAGCTAGACGAATTTGGATGAAATTTAGAATGGATATAGCTTATAGCCTAACTCAACAAATAGGCTACTTTTTATCCCGGTGAAAAGCATGTCGTTAAACAGAATAACACGCGGGCGGAGCCGCGGGCAAAAGCTAGTCACTCATTTAGCTTACAATTTTTTTGGGTGTAAATAACGACAAATAAGAGCAACTTCTTATCGGCGATCACCTCAATTATTTTTCAACTTTTAAGCGCTGTCGTGCGGAGTAGTGATAAACGAAGGGTCTACTGCGTAAACCCGGTAGTAATCGTAATGACCATAATTAATGAACTTTATTACCAACGCCAAAATCTGACGACAGGATAACATATACAAATTTAACGCGTCCAAAAGAAATGAAATGTTAGGCGGGCGTCGCCTGACGATCAAACTGGCTTTAAACGTCAAAATGTGCCCCATGACGAATGCCACCGAGTTACACGGTAGACCCTTAGACGTCCCTGGGTACGTACCTGGTTGTGACTCACCCGCTGCCACTTGAAGTCGTAGTACGATGTAAGGACGAACCGAAATAGTCCAGGGTTCAGGTCAGTGGTGCACCGAGTGGCGCCCCGTCGTGCTGACGGACTGAGCTACTGGTTTTAGAGGCATGCGGCGTACACGATAACATAAATGTGACGTCGTATATTTTAAAAATCTATTTCCGGTTGGGTGATTGGGCCTGTTTAGCTCAGTTTGTCTCAAGGTTAGCTAGCGATGCCGTGAAAGGTTCGCTATGTATATATCCATTTTCTATCGGTTCCCGAACGTATAAGCCCGTTTATTGGATTCAAAGAAGCTAAAGAGGGGGAGACAGTTGTGCCAAACCTCTTTGTGTGTAACCATTTTAGATGTGCCATCAATCCATTCCATTCACCAACCTGTGTTCGTCCACTGCTGAACTTAGGCCTTTTGCCATCCTTGGCGGTCCTCCGTCCTTTTCATCAAGCCGCCACCCGCAACGTCCTTCAGTTCCAACGGGCACGGGGTCGGCCTACACCACGCTTTGCTGTACGTGGTCTCCATTCTAACGCCTTTCAGCCCCAACGGCCATCACGTCGGCGGCGGATATGGTCTGTCCACTGCCACTTCAACTTACTGATTCGGCTGGCTATGTCGGTCTCCTCTTTTCAGATTTTATCAATCAGAGGTACCAAAACATAGCCCGCTCCATAGCTCGTTGAGCGACTTTAAACCGGTGGTGTGCAGTTGTGCAATCAGCACAATTAGCCAAATAAACTTAAATTATTAAATTTCAGTGCATCGTGTCCTAAAGCCCGCTGGCGGTGCGCACGCGTCTATTCAAATTGACAGCTGTCAAACACGCCTGTCGGTCGGCAGTCGTTTACATCTGACAGACGGAAAGCGAGAGAATTAACACGTATGGCAAAAATAAATGAAATGAGGTCAAGGACCTCAACGCGCCTGCTGAACCGAAGGGAAAGACTAAAACCACTTGACTGCTCGTGCGCAGGTATCTTCAGCGCATGTGACGTCGTTATCTATGCGTCACACAAACAGAACTATTTATTTGATGCAGGGATAGTAAGAGGTTATGATAATGTTATCAATAAGAAGAAATCGTGATATTTTCTAAATTTTTAAAAGAATTTTCTATTTTCCATAGGAATAACGATTTGTGACATCTTCTTAACGCCGCCGCGCCGTTCAGGTTTCAAAAGGAAGTAAGTCAAATCCTGACCTCGAAAACGAGAAAAAATACTTCTTTTGTTTAAAAATGAAGACGTCACGTATTCGTATCGTTCAGGTCAAGCAGGCAGGATTCATAAAAAATACGTCATCAAATGATTTGATAATTTTCATGATTATCTATGTATTTCCAGAAAAAAAATATACAGACATACAGACGCCTGGACAGACATTACATTTTATAGGTATAGAGATTTTGGCATCAGATGAAAAAATACAATGTAGAAAATTCAAATATTCTTTGTTTAGATAACTAAGGTCCCTTAATACCAAAACATAAAGATAAATAAAATTCAATTACTGCATTTCATTCATAAAATATTAATTGGAACAGTACAATTCTATTTCAAATTAAAGTCAGTTAAACATAATCATTTTCGGTTCACAGAGTTATTAAGACGGATTCAACTCACTGTTTATTATTTATATTTAGTCGATATTTCTGTTCTGTTGGAGCGGCTGAGGTTGCGGGGTGACTCAAACAATAATATTGTTGTTAGTGACCGCGCGAGCTCAACTAATGAAGTGTTTGCCGGTAGCTCAGTCGTTTGGACATTCGGGGTGACAGGTTCTAGTCCCTTCGAGATATGCTATCAGCGTCCGCACTGAAGATCTGATCTTAAATATTAATAAGGACAAATAGGTCTATTGATTTCTTTCAGGAGTAAGAGCGATAATAGCTCGTATTTTAGTTGTCTAGAAAATGTTCTTTTATAATATTTTCGGACACTTTCGGTATTTTCAAAAAGGTTAAAACGTTTGGCTAGTGTAATTCACAAGGTGCAATCGCGCTTTATGTCAATTGTTGGGTTAAAGTAATTCAATATAGTTATTTTGATTTTCTTTAATATAAGTAACAAACTTTAAAAACTATAGTATTTTAGGGTATTTCCTTTTTATAAAAGCGATTATATCCGTGCCTTGTGTATATGACGTAATAAAGATTATGAATAGAAGTGAAGACATGAGCTAAGTTCTATTGATGTCTCAGAAAACTTATATAACCTACATTATATTGCGTTTGGCATTTCTTTTAAAAGTCCTTAGTATCGGCTCCAATAGCGATCACTATGTCGAAACATCGGCCAATCATCGGAGGCCCAGTGTCGCTTGACTCACAGCAAGAACCAATCGCGAGCTTTTTGACTTTTGAGTCTCCGGTGCCGTTTTCGATTGACATTTAGTTAGAAACGCTTCTTTTATGTTTTTTTCATTTGCCGCCTTACTATCTGATCTGTCTGATGACAGAACCCTAAAGGCCAGCATTAAGGTCAGAAGGCAAGTTGCCCACTCGAACTAAGTAGATCGGTATCGGCGAGGGCAAGTGGCTACTTGTGGCGCTGGCTCGACGACTTAACGCCCGGGTGAAAGAAACCTTACAGTTTTCTAGCTAAGTCTTATACAGCTAATAATCAGATCGTGTATTCGTGTTTTATGCGACTGTCACATAATAAAGGCTAGTTAAAATCAATAAAACATATTGGTAGTCGATATATTTCGGGCCACGGTATGGGGCGCACGTCAGCAGTGGAGTAGATGCAAGTGATGCCGAGCCCGAGAGAGTTCGAAATATATCTTGCATTTATGTATTTATGTTCATACTAGCCTTTGGCCGCGGCTTATTCCATTATATTGAAATGAAAACACAGTTGATGATGAAAACGTCGACACGCTGATGTAGCGACACTGCCAATTTCAGAACGGTCGCCGGTGCCGGTGGATTGAAGGTGTACCAGGTGTGGACTGTGATTCACAAACAAACAAACAGACAACAATCACACTTGAGAACCCTTCCTGAATTTCATGTCGTGACGATAGGTTTTGTTAAATGTTTTAATAATAGTACATTACGATACGAGAGCGATGAAACGTTTTCTGACGAGTGTGAGTTTGCGGCACGAGCCGAAGGTGAGTGCTGCAATCACACGAGTCGAGAAAAAGTTTCTCGCACAAGTTTCGTATAATATTTTATAGCACAAGTGCGGAAAATGCCGACTTTACGCAAGCGCAGCGTGCGTAAAGCGGTCATTTTACGCACGGTGTGCTATAAACTACTTTTAGGAGAAGTTTCAAATGATAGTTATATTGAAGGAACGCGTCCCGTGGTTACTTGTTCGTTCTTCATTCGACTTGTTAGAAGTCACGCTAATATGTTTTCATTAATGGTACCTTATTAATTTATAATTATTCAAATTTATTCAGCTCCTTGATACTATATTATATTTGATTTGGGTATAATTATGACCTCTTACAGATGTGACGGTAACAACTATTATGAAAATCTTACGCTGTGGGTAATATTTCGTTGATTTTTGGTAAATTTGATCTAATTTTAATTAATTAAACATTACTTTAGATATGTTTTAGTGTTTATTTCAAATATACAACGTGAAATTTAAGTCATTTTGTTAACGAAAACTGGTGATAGTACCCGTTCATATGAACAACTTTTACTATGAAGCAAACCCTGAAATTGTGAAAAAGAATTAGCTGTTTCATAGAAAAGTTAAATACCTACTCGACCCAAATGTATGAAACAGCTGATATTTTTTTCACGATTTCAGGGTTGGCTCCATACTAAAAGTTGTTCATATGGACGAGTACTATCACCAGTTTTCGTTAACAAAATGACTTAAATTTCACGTTGTATATGTAATTTTTTTTAAAACAATTACCCCTTTTATCACTTAGTGTCAGTATCGCTACAGTATACAATAGACTGTCGGTCAGACCGTGGCTCTGAATCTCGCGTGCTCATATTGCTACGGCGTAGCAGGTGCTACGGGCCCTTAGTGTTCCCTTCCGTAGAGCTGCTACGCCGTAGTCTGAATGCATGTACTAGTATATGTAGCGGTATGTAGGCAACCATCAAATCCTAAAAAAACACATTTGCTATACCCTTTGTTTTCAACAAACTTTTGCACGCGGCTTTGCTTCCGTAAAAGTGTATTTCAAACAATGTAAAATAAAACTACTATAGACAGTTTTCGGCTTAGCGTATGTTTTATCAACAGTTACAGCCTATATGTTGACCAGGGTCACTACGATCGAAATCCGTTGAGTGGTTTTCGAGTTAAAATGGAACATACAGAAAGAAAGACAAATTTAAAAAGTTGTGGTATAGGCCTCAATATAATACTTGTACGCCATTTCGTTTAAAATTTCACAAAAATGTTATAACTACAGGCATAGCTTTCTTACTAATTTACTATTCAAATCAATCAAATCAATTAAATCAAAATATTTATTTTGCAAAATAGATACTTAAAGTATACGTTCTACAAGTCAAAGTTAATTATAACAATATAATATATCTTTAGAACATAAAAAAATATATAATAATACGGGAAATAAAATATACACCTGCATAAAATAGAGGAATCTAGGAATAAAAATAATTCATATATAAATAATATATCATTGCCGTGTTGGATCTCTGAACCATACATTTTGTCAAAGTGTACGATGATAAGTTTTTTTTTCAGTTTGATGGTTGGCTCCATATATGCTTAATTTGTTGGTATAGGCGAGCACTATATAGGTTGTTAGGAAAAGTACTTCGTTCCTTTAAACCACGTGTGCTATAGGTATAACAAAGTATGTTAAGCGTGTTTAATTTTTTTAAATATAAAATAATAAAATTATATTTTTTATTTATTTATTTTATTTTATATTATTAAATTAAATTATTATCCCTTTCTCTTACGCGCCGTTTTTTTGCAATTGTCTATCACCTATCTCTATCTATTGCGTTCTGCTGAACTAGGGTTGAACGATTTAATGAATTTTTTTTTAAATATATATATTTTTTAATTAAAAAAAGTAACCGCGCTTAACGTACTTTGTTATACATATAGCACACGTGGTTTAAAGGAACGAAGTAATTTTCCTAACAGCCTGTATATCATCAGTTAACCACGTTTTCACCGCGCTTAAGTGACCTCGGGTGAAAGTTCCGCAGACCCACTTCTCGCTGTTTCTGCAATCGCAACATTAATGTCGAGTGGAACAGCGACACTTTCCCCGGTAGTGCAAGTACAAGAAGCTCGACGTTATAGAAACATAACATTCACATAGACCCACCCTGGCAATAATCTCCAACCCCCATATCTAGGGCGCCGAGGCCATAAGGCAAGGTGTGCCTCGTGACGTCACAAGCAGTTAGCTCCCACCGTCACAGCGTGATGTTGTTGTCATATCCTCGATGACAGCCGGTCGAGTGTCGGCTTGCTGGGGGCTGACGTTTTGTCTTTACTACTACGACGCCTGATAGAGTGAAAACCTGTCAAATCTACGGAAGCAGGACGAATGACTGTACCACGCAACTGTCATAATTATCATCACTCTCCCGGTACAGCTTCTCACGGCATCATGCCGCTACACGGCGAGTCGCTTAGTCGATCAGATCTGTACGTCCCATTTTTGTTTTTCGAAGTATATTATGCCCCTAAAATACCATCTCCGGATTGGGTATTTTTTTCGTTCTGGAGAACGTTTGGGGAAACGAAAAGTCAGGGGAAATTCCCGGGAAAGAAAATTTCGATACTGGGGAAATAGGGAAAATACAGTTATTCCACTATGTCCACCCACACTATTTTACCAAGGAAATTTTGGGGAAGACAATTCCGTAATAAATGAATAAATATGGTTAAAACTCCTTGCCAGGATTGACGGCCACGTTAGTTTTTACTTTTTAAATTTTTATTAAAAGAGTGGCGTGTGAAAGTTTCAATAAATATGGCAAAGTAATATGTTATGGTCTTTTATTATAAATAAAAACAACGTAAAAATTAATACATTTTAATATAGTGAAGGAAGATTAAAGATATTTGGGGAAAAGTTGCTAAAATTGTATCTTTTTGGGGATTTTTTTTGTCTCATTCGGGGAAATTTCAGAAACTATATCTGGAGACCCTGCGGTTAAAGCAACAACATGATCTTTTCTAATGTTAATACTGGCTGTAATTAACGGAAGAATTTCGTTTTCAATTTGTCATTCATTATTTGTAACGCAAGATTCGTCATCTCCTTCACGGCAGTCTAGAATATTAAGTAGTGTATCTCTGTACCGAGTGTAACAAACAGAGAACAAGCAAGAACATTAGGGTCAGGTAAACTGACGTGTTATACGCCCTAATCCTCTCTGCGACCTAATTTCCACATGTCAAACAAGGGCCGGCTCAAGGGTCAAGTGTGTGCTCGACTTGTTTGTTTCAATGTGTGTAACCGTGTGTATGAACGCTTATCTTAGTTTTTAATTTAATTTAATTCCATTGCTTTGTAAACAAAATTATTTTTATTTTTTAACATTATCAGAGAATGGTTTAGAAATGTCACCGAATTACTCCCTACAAAAATAACGTATTTGAGGAAAGCGTAGAGGAAGTAAATTAAACTAACCATTTGTTTATACTTTAATGTTTCTATGTATAGTTTACTTCTGTGTCTTTTCCATGAAATAAATAAATAAATAAATAAATAAAGGAGATTCTATACCCTCGTTTTGTTCAATAAGAAATGATTAAGGGATTAATCTTTGTTGGGCTTTGTAGGCATTCTCAAAAACAAAGCTACAAAAAGGTACCCTATGGGATTTTTTAAATTTTACACGTTGAACTACAAAACAAGAGTCTAATTTAAGAGCAAAGTTCTTGTTCGGTGTGGCTGTTTCCATTGAGTTTTTGTCATTGCCAATTCCTTCGGTTGTAAGTATGCTACACATAAGTCATCTTGGGCCTCCGTTCCCCCATTTTCTTCTTTTCTTTCCTCTAATATGTTAGTTATAAAGTAGTCTTTATTCTCCTATTCTCTATTGTTTCTATAAAAACAAGAGTATGCTTCTTAAATAAATGACTGTAAAGCAAATATAAAGATAGACAAAATGATACCACATACTCTATTGATCATACAAAACAACGTTTCTAAACAAAACTAACAGCCTAAATAAAAAACTACTACCGTGTAAATAAAAAGTTACTACCGTGCAAATTAAAAACTACTACCGTTTCTTTATGAATGTAGGGGATATATAATCTGATCAGTAGTCTGTACTATCTATTTGCTGTCAAAATTAATTAACACTACATTATCTTTGAAATAATCAGTAATGATAATAAGCTTCCTGACTAGATATTTATTTTATTATCATATTCAAATAAAAAATAAAAAATGAATACAAGTAATCTTATCATATTATTCTATGCGAATAGGCGAGCTTATATCTGAAACCAGTTTCTACCAGCAAACCATTGGTTATAGCAGCAGTTAGATATAGATCTAAATATCTGTGCAGTTAACATTATATGAGTATGAGAATTACAAATGTGTCCGCAAAGTAAATCTAAAATATAGCAAAATATTACTAGTCTTAAACTACTTAAAATACATATCAACAATAAACAATGGAGTTTTCTTAATTCTGACGAGTTCTCGTTATTGCATAATCTGATAGCAGGCAAGAACCATGGAATCAATTTTACGGGCTTACATGCCTTATTTATAACTTAATTGTGTGAAAGGCGTAAGAATTTTGGTCAGTTAGATCTGGCAACACTGGTTCTCTCCCCTGTGCCAGAGGGAGGTAGGTACGTGTGCTAGCATTTCGCGCTTTGTGCAAATGTCACCTCAAGGTCAAATATGTACAAGGTACTTTGTTTGTTGAGGTAGCTCTTATGTGTTTACTTCGCTGTTTAATTTTGACGGAACACGTTTACGCTTCCTTCAGAGAAGGCTGGGCAGACTAAATTAAATATTCACTATATGCTCAGGGAACTGCCCACATTTTACGATGAAAAGTAGGTTATTTGTTGGTCCGAGTTTGATGCTATCCCGCTACAAAAGTAACATCCCGATCTCGATTTGTTGCAGATGAATGAACTAACAAGTGAAACTAACCAAGTATTACATTTTAGACTAAGAAAAAAGAAAGGGAAAGAAGCTTTCCCTTATGGAGAAGCCTATAGTATTTAGGGTTCCTTATGGGTATTACTCCGTTCGTGGGTCTTTCTATCATTGCTACAAGTCCAATTCGCACTTGACTGTTATTTGCGTGTCTGTTTCCTTATGAGAATTGTCCTTCATTATGATCAGTAAAAGATCTCTAGTATATGTGTTTCGCCAACACTTATTCTCTGTATAAAGAGGTTACGCTTCCTATGAATATTTATCTGTTTTTTTTTCACGTTTATTTGACAGCAATCTTTTGCTTGTAGTTTTTATAACGTCCTTCTCTCAATATGCAGTATATTCTTTGTAAAAGTGGGAATGTGTGGTGTTGGAGAGCGAGCGCGAACTAAAAGAGTTATTTAATTTTTTGATTTTAGAATTCTATTTACGAGGTATTCTTACTTCTAAAATTAAAGTTCATTATCTCATTTCATGCAAAAAGGGTGTGAAATTGTCGTACTAAAAGTTGATGACGTTGATGTGGGATCGACAATGTAAAACCCTCTCTAATGGGTACTAATGGATACGCTCTTCTTCAGGTGATCGATATTTCGGTCTGGAGTACGATTCTTGCTTTCATCACTTTGATAACACCATTCGGTAGGTATCTTTAAATGTAAATACATACTGCATTGATCATACTGACCTACTTCACGAATATACATTTATACTAATAATTAAGTAGTGAAAGTCATTTTTATTTTTATGAAATGGTTTATTATTATTATTGTTGTACTGAAGCAAAAGCTACCATTTAAAAAAATCTTTCTCTATGTTTGTTTCGTTTTTACTCGAGAATCACTTAACGGATTTGGATGCGGTTTTCTGTATTATTCATTGATAAAGAAAAAGAGAGAAATCAGGAATTAAAACAACGCGAGCGGATCCGTGCGCGAAAGTACAATAAAAATGAAATAAATATTTTATATTTCCTTAGCTTCGTTGTTTCCTTAGTTGGCTACGATACACACACACCCCTTTTGCCTATTTGACATCCATCAATCTAGTATACGAGCTCATCTACACTTGGCCCTTTTTCAGTATGTCGCCAATCTTCAGTCAGCATACGTCCCTTTTAAGAGCAGACATCACGAGGTGACCAACTCAGTTGTGACTTGTGAGAGCGGCCCAATGTAGTGCTGTTTCATTTCGCTATTACGTGCACGCTCTGCGAAGGCAATACAATCACCCCGATTTCCTCGCGGGCATAATTTAAATCATGTTTCAGGAGAAACATTATTTTGACAAGATTGTTGATGTTTTCAGACATATTTTTGGTTCACATTTAGTAATCTAGATTACATTTTCGATGCTTAATAAGTGTTGATTTTTTGATTTTATCTAAATTTTTTATATATTCTTTTTATATTCTAAAACAATAAAAAACCATTCGGCTACACTTTTTGAAAAAACCGTAAAATTTTCGTTTTTCCGGGGTTTTTTTGTTAAGATATCATTCAAATATCCCGACTTTTGCATACTTTTTATTCAAAAGTAAGTAAAACAATATTATGATGTGCATTTTGCACCGGGAATCGGTTTAACCACCTTAAACTTGACCTTCGACCTGCTCACTATAAATTTCGTTCGTCACTCTACTTTCATTCATCCTACATGCCCATTATTGTTAGCACAAAAAAAACAATTTCATCAAAAACAAATTACTTAAGCTAAAAAACCGTTCAATCTTTTCCACATTAACTTAATAGCTTAGTAATTTTGCAACATATTATTAAGTTGATATTAAGCCGCCCGCCCTACGCCCAAGGAAAGTTCCGCGCCGCCCGCCCTGCCTCGTGCGCTACGGAAAACTTCTACTGACGAGCCAACTGTTAAGTTTGATTAAGTGTTGCCCTTATGTGTAGAGAATGCCATCATCGATATTTTCGATTCAACGTGATATTTTGTGAAGATTTATGGAATCACCTGGATTAAAAACTCCTTACAATTATACTCACGCCTGTTTACCAGAGGCGTAGATAAAAATTAGAGATTTCTGTCTACTTAGATCCTGATAAACCTCTTCAATTTCCTTCACATTAATCAATTGAGATGCAAGCTTTTTAATACCAGTTTTAACTTGGCCGTTCTGTAGGACACCGCCAAATCGAGAAAACTCTGGTCAACTTTTCTGCCAGTAACGAACTAAAAAACTTAAAAAAGCGCATAATTTTCGCAAGAAAAGTGCGCTGTGGTATTTAAAACAAACATGACTAATAGACTGGTGCTTTCCTTTATCTCTATCCGTATTGTAATCCGTACTATTTAGCAACGCAGAAATGAAAGACCTTCTCATATAGACAAGAGATTGACATGTTTTCTGGTCTGCTCGTGGACTGTTGGTTCCGCATCCCTGGCCCGCTCTCATCGTTCCGTCAGACTATGCGATAGTGGCAGACATTTATCCATCCAGTCACAGTCCGGCCGCGAAACCTAACGGACGCTACTCCGATCTAAAAAAGTTTATTTTTCTCTCTCAAGTGAACATTTGTGGTTGGTGTTTTTGGTCACAATCTTGTATTGTTTGATAACCTCTGCTGGGGTTCGTGACGAAAAGATATTGTTTGCGAATGTTACCTTGGATTTTGGTGATAACTGTCGGTCTAATGTAGAAACTTTATTTAAATTGGCATGCTTTATTAACGCAACTGTTAAAATAAACGAGCAGCTTTGCAGCCAGGAATATACACCTAAAATAAAATCGCAACAAGGGTTTCTTCTGAGAAGCAAGATTTCTGACCCTTTAGATCTGTTAAAATAAAATATAAATATAAAACATATTCTTCCGTCTGTATGGTCGACATACGCAAAAAAATTACTGACCCGATTTGAATAGGTTTTTCGTTGTTGTAATCTTACTGCTCAGGAGCGGTTTGAGATTTATGTTAATAAACTAAATTGGTTACTCGAATTAAAACAACATTTTTAATGAATTCTCGTGGTCATGTGTTAAGTTATAATTATTTATTTTTAACCTCTCTGATAGTTTTGAGTTGTCACCGAGGCTGCGATCGATTTTTTTACTATTGTTTTAGGAATACTTAGAATCACGAGAAATAAAATTAAATAAGTTTTCAGCGCGTACGAAGTCGTGGACTAAGCAAGTATAATTATAAAATTTAAATTCTGAGAAAATTTATTTCCGTCTATTTCAGTTTATCTTGATGATACGCAATGTAAGTGGCAATTAAAACGGATAATGTTTTAGATCAATATAGATAAAGTAGTTGTATAATTTTTACCGCTTTTGTATTATATACAACTAATTACCTTTATGTAACAAAAAGTAAACAAAAGTGACTCAAAACTAAAGGTAAATAACCTCCGAAAGTAAATTTAGGATATCTAGTAAATTAAGTACAAAGAAAGAAATTTACAACGGGAAAGAATGCGCGAAATTTGGGCTTCAAGCCAAGTAGACACAAAAAATAATACTGCACTTTTTCTGTAAAAAAGATTGCCAAGTATGAAGTTTCGTTTACGTCAGTCTCGCTGTTATGGTCTTAAAAAATGAATTTTAAAACAAATATTCTAGTTTTTTCATTGAGTAGCGATAGCTCAGACGGTACGACGCCGGACTCTAGAAGTATTGAGTTCCAGGTTCAAATCCTGTTGGGTATGCACCAATGAGCTTTTCGGAATTTATGTACATAGTGTTTGTATACTCACCACTTGCTGAACAGTGAAAGAAAACACTTTGAAGTAAACCTGCATGCAAAACGCGTGCATTTGTACCCGAAATACTATAAAAATTGTTTGTTTAAAGTGGGACAGTTCAAAGCGCCTCTGATACCCCTCGGGTAATATGTAAACCTGTATAACCTATAGTTTAGGAGCTTGCTCTTCTCGGTGGAGTATTTGATACTACGTATCATTAACTTTCTGCTTCACTTGAGTAAAGTAGGAGCGTCTTCTCCTTTCCTTCTGTAATGTTTTTCAAGAAACTGTCATGCCGAATCACGTGTCGTATCATCTTGCCTCTTCTGATTTCAATGGTTTTTAACAAACATCTTTCTCCCTCTACATGCCTCATTAGTCTGCGTCTCCTTCCAGCTAATTTTGATAATTCCTCTTATATCCTTGCCATAAAAAAACATTTATTTAAAATTTGTGGTAAAAAGATAAAACCTTGACTAACCTAACTGCGCTTTACTGACTGAATTGTAATAAAACAGTGGAGAACGAACAGTCCACAAGTGTTTAATTGTTAATGTATTTAAATGGGGAATAATACGTAATTTACAATTAACATAAGCAACGGCTTAGAGAAAATAAGGAAAGTCGTGAAGTGCTCACTCGAAACTACTTGAAATTGTCTCTATTCGTTACTATGATAATTTTATGGAATATTTATTACTATTATTTTATATAGTTGTGTCCGAAGTACGGCGATACGGTCCATCCATCGCGCTATAACGTAATAATCGTCGGTGAAACGTGGGTTTACGATGTGATATTGTAGACTGTGGCTTGCGTGTCACAGTTCGTACTTGGAAACACCTCTGACACCTTCTCAGAGGTTTATGATATGTCCATATATTATCATTATTTTACATTAAAATATCATACAAATTAACAGAAGTATTAATTTATCGACCGTTGGATCGAATTACCACGATATTTTGTTAAGATGGTTAAACCGAATCCCGGTGCAAAATGCACATCATAATATTGTTTTCCTTACTTTTTAATAAAAGTCATGCAAAAATTGCGTTTTACAGCAATTAGCGGAAATTGATTACTAGTAGTAGGGTTTTCGCATTAAAATTATGTTATTTTATGCCTTACATCGATTACATTCGATTACAACGTTAAATACCCTTTCAAGTTTGTTAATCGAATACAAACAAAATGGTAGAATTTTAATGTAAAACCCTAATTATTACTAATCAATTCCCGCTAATTGCTTTAAAACGCAATTTTTGCATACTGTTTATTCAAAAGTAAGGAAAACAATATTATGATGTGCATTTTGCACCCGGATTCGGTTTAACCACCTTAAAATGGGCTCTAGATTTTGGCACTGTCGCTAATTAAACTAATATCGCGGTAAGGTAGATCCAGTTAATTTTTATTTAATTACTTATTGTATGTACATAGAAACGGTAAAATATATAGGTATGCCAATCTGATAAAATAAATATAGGTTCGTCAAATTATTCCCAGCCTGTACGATTTATTTATATAAACACACAGCCAAGGTATTTGTGCTGTCTGCCTACCCCTCTAAGAAATATGCGTTTGTATTACTTTACAGGGTCATTGAACCTTGGTCCTTGGTATAAATTTGACAATGTAAACGAAAGTCACCCTATATAAGTAGGTACTATTCTTTTGTTTTTGCCTAAATGATCTTATCATTATAAATATTTGTGCAAGATGTCTTAAATTTTTAGCCAAGTTCCATTATACACAAGGAAAATCTGCCTAAAAACGTAAACGTGATTCTATTGTTTATACTGAACTGCTTTTATTTTATAGCTTTTAAAATTTCACCCGAAAAAGCACCCTGACCTAGTTATTAGCGAGTTTAAATTTTGCATCGGGGTAGTGATTTTTTTCACGTAATATTGTCAGAGAAGAAAATTTCTTCACTTTGATCGGTATAGTATGTGATACAAGTTGTAGAGCTCCTCGCAAATACACATACAGGTGACTTTCAAACAAACCCCGATAATTTTAGACGTTATTATGAAACATTAGTAGAACACATTTTAAATGTAAAACAATTAAAATAAAAGTCAAAATATTATTAAAAATGTTACTTGGAAATAAATTTTATGGTTATCCTAGCCATTCGCCCGATCTAATTAACCTATCTCTTCGGGTGAACATGATTTCTTTGGATTTTACGAAAATCTTCAAAGGGCTCCAACCTTATAAAAATAATTATGAATATGATTTTGAATGGTTTTAATATAACCAGTTTATATTCTCCTATAAAATACTTAATTATAGGGGTTAGGTTAAAAGTCATCCTGTATATAAGGTCCTACAATTCAAAGTGAAAAAAATTCAACAGATGATAGAGTACCCCCAATTGAACACATTCCAATAAAAAAACATTGTCGCTAACTTTTTTTTCACCTTTCTATAGAAAAAATTTGTATTGGGAAGTGAAAAACCTATTTGATAAAAAAAAAATTCCTTATTAATTGTTATCAGTGAACGATACATGATTTATCCTAGAATTACTTTCATTGATTTATTGTAGGACCTCGTGTGCACGTAACAAAGTATCAAGTAGTTATTTCTTTATCTCTTTGTTATAGAAACTGAATTTCCTGATTAAGATATTTAACTCCTAGATAGGTAAAGTCATGTGTAACTATTGACTTCGTTGATCTCCCATATAAAGAGTAACTCAATGCTCGCCAGCTGATGTCTGCCTCAACTAGGCCGTTAGACCTAAATCAGATGGAAATCTAGACGATCTAGCTTCCCGTAAATACTGCAACTTGTGAGCCAGTGGTTCAGATATTGTAACTGATTTGAAAGGCTTTAGATTTAGGTTTAATACTAAACTTTTTGCGATTAATACATTTTAGTTTTGAAAGCTTTAAAGCTTTTTGAATCAGGTTCAGTATAATATTGATAATGTGACGTATTCTCGTGCAGCAAACCTTTAAATTAGAGTTGAAAAACCTAAACTAAAACAAGCTCATTCAACTTTTATCAATCTGCGTTAAAGCCTATTTTGCAATGGAAAGTTTTAGGTTATCGCAGCTCTAAATCTAATATTTGCTACACGAGAATAGGTGTCATTGCACTTGTATATGGGATGACAAGGATGTAAATATATGTATCTAAAATCTAGGTTTAGCTTTTTGAAACTTATTCGATTTTGTATACATCGTCTAGTGTGTCGCTCGTTTGTCACAAATTACGGATGGCTTTTCAAATAATTTGAACAAGTGCAAATTGTAGTCGCGCACAAAGGGTACGGAACCCTAAAAACATGGTAAATAATAACATTATAAATGTCGTGGGAACATCAAGGCGACAAAAACAAGCCGGTAGAATGGTAGCGTCTGACAAACAATTCGGCTTCCGCTGAGTACGGAACCCTAGTTTTTATCATTTGTTATATAACGGCTGAAGCTGTGACAGATAGCGGAGGCTTAGTAAATGGCTCCCGTTTGGCACCCTTCGGGTACGGAACCCTAAAAACACGAAAAGCCATCACTATTCCGTCAGATATACTAACAAAAACTAAAAACCGCCTACACATGGATCACTTTTCCGCTGACCTTTATCATATTTTTCATGGTTTCTTCACCAACTGGCATCTCTCTAATTAAAGATTTTACGATTTGTTTGTTTTCACATCAAAATAATAAATCTTTGATAGACTAAATAAATACCGTTGTTGGAAGTTTTAATAAATAAGAGTATCAAAGAATGTGAATAATTATTCACTCGCTTATTTAGTTCTCTTGAAATAAACTATAGCTGTTTAATCTATTTTGACGCATTTCCAGAACTTCGCAGCTGACTCTCAGATTGTGCGGAACGTAATTTGTTTCTTAGGCATATGCACTAGGTGGAGCGTAGATTCACTTTTTTACAATTTCAAGTTCTAATAGTAGAATTACTTTGAAGCGACCCAATAAGTAGCCCAAATAGAATAAAATAAAAAATATTGGACTGCATCTTCTGCCCCCGCTTTAAATTCAAAGTTCAACAAAATGTAAGGGAAAAAAAAAAACATTATTTTCTAAAATTTTTATTTTTGTTTTTTTATTGTTTTAGTCTTAAGTAAGCAATTCAACAAAATAGAGTCACGAAATTCTGTTGTGCTTTAAGGCCGTATTATATTATCTGTGGCCGTACGAAATTAAAATCTCTTAAAAGTGCCTTAAATTGCGAAATTCTGTGAACTAATGCAGATCTTATAAAATTTTAGACATGTTAAGTGACGTATATTTTTATATATATATATTTTATGATATACCAACTTACATAAAGCTTTAACCAACAAAAATACAAAAAAGTAAAATATGAAATTCGAAAAAAGTGGATTTACGCTCCACCCTAATATGTACCTACTCACGCCTGTTCTCCATAGGAGAGACCATGGATTTACTTCTGCTACGAGGCTGACACACCTCTTTAGTCATAAAGGCTCTTCTGTTCTGGGTGCTTTTGATTTGGCCTTTCAATATGTCGCCATTTTGTTAGGCACAGATCTTCCTAATTAAACTGGTTGTGAATCCAACACAGCCATAATTATTTTATTACTACGAGTGTTATACTCGTAATTCTATTCAATAATAAACACAAATTAACCGACTTTACCATTATCAGTGAAGGGTTATTTGAATAAAAGCATTCTCAAAAATTAAGCCAGTGCAAACAGTGCCTCGTAAACGAACTGTGGACGTTTAATAGAAAGTGCGGAGTTGACCGAAAGTGAACGACATTAGCCGAGTGTGAGTGACGCGCGGTAACCATGGCGACGCAAGCCCCGCCCCGCGTGTCGCGCAACGTCTCCCTCCCCGCGGGCAGGCAGCCCCCCACTGTTGGCATGCTCGCTAGGCGGACGCTGTCCGAGAGGTAACTACTAAACTGGGTCAATTTATGAACTTCAATATTTATAGTATTCATCCCACAAAATAGTTTTTTAAAACGTGTAAGTTGAAGCTTAAGAACCATTCCATCAAATTACGATTTTTGTGCATTGACCTCTCATAAACAAGTAGACTCACAATCTCGCTCAAAAAGTGTCCGCGGTGAATTTTGTCGCCGCTATGGGGTGACAAAATCGAATGACGGTTTCGTACAACTGACATTGCATCTTATGTTAACGACATAACGTCTTAATTTGGTTGAAGATTTTTGCTACTTTGCTCGTCGCACGTTCGGACACTTTCTGACGAACTTTTCTTAGAGACTGTGTGTCTTGTTGTTTATGAGAGGTCAATGTTTTTGTGTCATAATTTTTGGATCATAATTTTCATGGAATTTGGAGTGATGTTGTTAGTTACGTTTTAAGGTCTAATTAAATTAATGGATTGTCAATAAAATTACAGATTTCGATTGGTTAAGAATCAAAGGTTATTGTGACATGAAATTTTAATTGTAATTACGCTTTATTTAATACAAAAAATCGCGGTATTTCCTAAGGTGGTAAATTAGGCGCTGGAAATTTGGGATTTTCGCATATCTAAGCATCTTAATCTCTAAATCTTGGTACCTTGTGGTGATCTTTAGATTCAGCACGCGTTACTATCATACCTTACTCTTTTGGGTGTTAACAAGCGCGGTTAGCGTGACAATAGATACATGCTATATTTAAACGTGTGCTAGGCTTTATGTGAGTTATACTTACTCACGTGGGATTCCGTACTAATATAATAAATGTATTTTTGTTTTGCTTCTTGGTACCTTGCGGTATTAACGTAAACATTGTAGATTTACCGGGTGTGAATACATTTAACCCACTCGTGAAGTATTTTGTCAAAATGATATGTAACTTTGTGTCACTCACTACTGCTATTCCTTTATGCTTCTATTGTGTTCTCGTGACGACTTCAGAGTTATACAGTCTGGTTATCGAAAGATGAGACTAGAGAAACGCGGCAAAAAAAACTCGTGATATAGCATCTATATGGATGATAAAGAGATCAGATGAATTTCAACCATATAGATGCTATATCCCCGGCAGTAAACATGTGACTTTCTTCTTGTGAGACAAGGACAACATGGCGCGACATTGGTATCCACGGGGTAGATTCGATGTAGTACACACGATATTTATTTGCGGAAATGCCACGTCGACAATGTCCTTGTATGTGCTTGACCGGATGCAGTGACATCACAATAAAGTGGCCATCTTGTTTAAAAAAAACAACACTCTCATCGTTCGATGGTCAGACTGTACCAAAGTTTTAGAGGCCCGATTACTTTTAGTTGTAAAACAAAAGTGTGAACGGTCGACTATCGGTCTAGAAAACAAACGATGTTTTGATCCATTGTCCGTCAGTTTGTTTGTCCGTCACGTTATCTGTACTCGCATACCTGAGTGACGATAGCGGTCTGTCGCACGCATTTTGTACGTCGGATGATACGGTATACGCTTTACTAATTGTGCTTCGATACTGTTTTACGAGTACACTGTAATACAGTCCAACTCAGACTGTTCGTGTCTTATGAAATAAGTACTTAGTTCTATTTTTTATGATTTGACTATCTTAGTTCTATCTTAGTTCTATATTGGCCTTTACTTAAGTAGGATAAGAAAATTGTATAGATTAAGGTTATGTTCCAAATGAAAAAATTCATGTTTGCTAAGTTTCTTGCCCTTCTTCTTAGCAATACTAATCGAATGGTGCGGATGGTTAGGAATTATGTATATATAATATTTTCATTCCTATATTTCTCTACTTTATGCAGGTTTATAAGTATATTACATTTTAGTAGCCCAACCTTAATATTTTTTGGATGTATTTCCCGTATTTATTCATCAACTTGTTTGTTCGTTGCATCATTTATATATAATATTTTTATTCCTAGTTTTCTCTATTTTATGTAGGTGTATAATTAAATTTTTGTAGCCCAACCTAAATATTTTTTGTATCTATTTCCCTTATTAGTATATACATATTATTTTTTTATATTTTTTTACTCTACAGATATTTATTGTAAAGATTAACTTTGACTTGTAGAAAGTATCTTTATGTATCTATTTTACAAAATAAATATTTTGATTTGATTTGATCTACATGAGAAATAGATCTGAAGGAAATACACGGACTGAACTATTATACATTTTATATAAATTATGATTATTTGACACATAACATAGATACGATGACAAGCAAGGGAAAGCGGGCCTAACTTAATGTTATCTCTTAGATATCAGTTGATTGAAGGCATTTCGCGTATTTTATTCTTCAGTTTTGTTATGTTCATGTGCAACGAAAATCTCACATGAGAAAATAGTGTTATGTATTTCAATAAGTTTACAATTAGATCTCATTCACGGAAGCTGAAACACAAACAAGGGAAGTTGTAAAATGTATTCCGCTGTTTACTATTAGGTATAAATATTTGTTATGTGTTTGCTTTTTCGAAGACTATGATTCAGATTTTCATTCATTTTGCAAACATTAATGCAGTTAGTTTTGTAATTCCTTTAGAAAAAAGTAAAATATTTAATCCTTACATCACAGATATCGTTTTCGTAGACATACTTGCTCCAAACTACTTCCAGGTTAAGACGACGTAGGTAGTAAAAACGGAGTTTTGAACAAGTAGTACTCCCAAACTACAAAAGATATGGTTCTGGAATAAATACATGTTATAAACAAAGCCTTTGCCAAGGCGATGTAACAGCCCAAAACGCGATAGAGAAAAATTGGCTCGATCGAAAAAAAATGAAAAGTGAAGGCTATTTATTAAAAACAAGCAGTCTATCGAAACTAATAAAATAAAAATAACAATGATTACTGTTTTAAACATGTAAACTTATTATCTAAACGATAGTACAGCGTTTATTTTTAAAACGCACTTGTGTGAATTTATTTAAATTTTATTCCTTGAAAAACAGCATTATCCACTCTCTTCTTGATTTACCGCACTGCTCAGACGCGCGGTTCTTCAGATATGCATATCTCTTTCGCGATCGACCTACTTCGCCTTAACTCGCGTTTTATACTTTGTCCTTGTCACATCAAACCAAAGAGACAAGGACATACGCGTAGTATGAAAGCTAGCTAAGTACGTGAGATAACTGATTCTACGAAAATAAATCAAGATATTTTTGCATTTAGGGAGTGAGTTTTCACAAGGTTTTCACAGAAAATGCATAGTTTAAGTGAACTGTGGGAAAATTTCCAGGAAAATTATGCTATATGAGTTCAATTACGATATACTCGTACGAACATTGTACAATTAATAGGTTTTACATAATTGCTTACTGGAACTTAGCCCCTTTCTAAAGAATTAAATTTCATTAATTTAAATTTCAAACAAACATGGTGCAATTACGTTGTGTACTCGTAGCGAGTTGAGACAAAACACTTATAGTTATAAGATAAACCTTCAACTAACGGACGTACGTTTCTTTTAAACTTTATTTTAAGTTAAAGACAAAATATTTTGTGAACATTTTCGGAAGTAACAATATACGAGGGGTGGCTGAAAAGTAATCTACCTGACTATGAAAGAAAATACATGGATTAATAATTTATTTTTTATTTTTCAATATAGTCCCCTGCAACTGAAATGCACTTACGACATTTGTCAATAAGTGACAGCATACCATTAAAATAATAATTATTATTTTGATCGTCAAAATAGTCATTCACAGCGTCCTTCATCTCTTCGTCTGTTGAAAATCTGCGCCCTCTCAAATTTTTCTTTAAATTTTTAAATAAGAAGTAGTCAGAGGGAGCCAGGTCTGGACTATAGGGTGGGTGGTTGATCTCTGTAAAGCCGTTTTTTGTCAGAGATGACCGCGCCTTAAAGGCCGTGTGCGCGGGTGCATTATCATGCAAAATCAAAACGCCTTTGCTAAGTTTGCCCCTCCTGTCTTCTTTTATTTTTTTGCGTAGCTGGTCAAGTAAGTTCGCATAGTATTCAGCATTCATCGTGGTGTTTTTTGGCAGGTAATCTATCATAAGAATCCCCTCAACATCCCAAAAAATGGTTGCCATTAGTTTGCCCGCTGACAGCCGGACCTTAAACTTCCTTGGTGGTTTTTCCCCTTTAAATTTCCATTGCATCGATTCTTGTTTGCTTTCGGGATCCCACTGACGAATCCAAGTTTCATCACAGGTCACTATTCGCAAGATAGTTTCTTCCTCTTTATCCTTTACCAAGTCTAAAAATGACTGACAACATTCCACACGCCTTTGCTTATCAAACGGGGTCAACATTTTAGGCACCCAACGTGCGCTCACCTTGGACATTCTCAAATGTTCATGAATTATTTCATGAACTCGTTCCTTGCTAATGCCAACATCTCTAGCTATTTCCCACTGCTTAATTCGCCGATCGGCAAGGATCAGTTTCTTCACTTTTTCCACATTATCTGCGGTAACTGCAGAAATGGGCCTTCCACTACGGGGATCGTCTTCTAAGCTCACACGGCCTTGTTTAAACTGCTTTGACCAAAACTTTATTACAAATTCGGAAGGACATGAATCTCCGAACACCTTAAACATGCGCTCTCGGATCTGCGTCGGCGTATTCCCTTCTTTACCGAGGAATTTAATCACAGCGCGATACTCAATTTTATCCATTTTTAATTTTATTGCAACTTGATAAAAACGAAGACGCGCCAAAAAAAAATTGAACTCGTAGAAACAAATAAGTGTCATAATTTTTAAAAAAGGAATAAACAAAGAATACGAGAATATAGTGGCCAGTAATATTTTTTAAACTTTCTTTAACAAAGGAGATTTTATATCAGCCACCCCTCGTAGGTGGCTCAGCAAGAGTTGAGAGTCGCCTCAGCGAAAACTACAGGCTTATATAAGTCACAATTGAATTAAATTAAGAGTATTCTTAGATGAGGCGAACACTTAGCACAGAAATCAGAACCTTCTTCTATTCTTAATTCGATAATAAATAAATAATCAGCCTAATTCAATAAATGTGTCTGGATGAGTACTGTCTTTGCCTCAACTCTCGTTGAACTACCTGTACCATGTAAACAATTTTCTGACGTCAAAAATTTAATAAGTTACTATTTTGGTCTGAATAAGATCTATCCGCGGACACCGGCAACGAAATAAAATTTCGTTTATATAGCTAAATTTATACTGGAGACGCGGTAAGTGGTCAGGGACGAAGTTTAGTGAGCCTGTTTGTGAACAGTATAAATTTGACTATGTAAACGAATGTATGTATATATATTATGTTTTGGAAAGAGAACGCCATGAAAACTGGCTGGCCGGAGAACACGCAAAAGAATCTTTCCTGGCAACTGTGAAAAATATATAGTATATTGTTGTATTGCAGTGACCTGGAACCTTCCGCGGCCACCGCTCCCTCCGGCAGTTCCAGCAGTTCCAGTCTCTCCTCCCGGAGTAACGAGAGCAACACCGTCGCCGCTGAGCAACAAGGTACACCTTATACGGTTATAGGACAGAAAGAAATAGATACAATACAACAGCCGATCGAGGGATTTGTAAATCAGGTTGTGCTCAACGTCCGTCCTACGGCAAATAGTATTTGAGTGGCTTTTTTGCCTTGTCATCCCACATTTGATGTTGTCAGAATGTATACCAACAATGTGTGATTGCAGCGTCACAATCGGACTGGTCGGAAGAAGACGAGCCCCTGGCTGCTCAGTGGGCGGACTCACTGCCCCCTCAAGTGCTGGACTCGTTGCTGCTCTCCAGCAAACTGAGGAAGCGACAGGAGGTTATACACGGTGCGTATAAAACGGGATGCCGTCTTGCGGAGTTTGTAAAGTTCAAGTGAATTGTTGCCCGTTTTTTACAAAGTAGTCAAGAACCTTTTGACCATGTTTTACTTGACAATAATTATAAATAATGACTTTGAACCGCCTTCTGGGTCTAGTGACCGACGATATGGTTTCAACGTCTCGACCTCTGGTTGTTGAACAGAAATGCTTTAGAAGGACAGCCAGATACCGGAGCTTTGCAAAAACGATTTATGTTTGTTGACAACAGACTAAAATAGACTGTCACAAAAGTTATGGTAAAAATTGTCGGTGAAACGCGGGTGTGCCGAGTGTGGACTGTGACTTGCATTTCAAAGTTCTCACCCGGAACACCTCTGACACCCCTTCGGGGATTCATGTCGTAACGATATATATTATTATATTTATATAGAATTTATAGTTTTAAGTTAAGGATTTATGTTTTTTAAGTTCCCTTAAAACTACTGTGTTTTTCAGTATGGATTTGGCAACCTATTGGAATTTTTCAACTTCTTTCTCAATATAACGCCGCATGCGGCCTTGGAATCCTCAGTTAATCAACCATTGGCATCGTTTTCCTTAGTTTAGTGATCATAGTTTATGTAATTACATCCCTTCGTGCCTAGGAAAGTACCTGATGATCCCGGCAGTTATCGAAAAGTAATTGTAGTTGTAGCAATATAAGGAGTCTGTATGGCGGTTCAGATAAAAGGTGGATTACACGAGGAAGATATAATCGTGATTCCAATTCCCTTAGAGCTGATAGTGTCAGAGGGGTCCCACGTGCGCTGGCTGAAGGTGCTGGGTGGCGTGTTCCTGCGCCCGCTGGAGTCCCAGCCGGCGCTGCTGCCGCCGGACGAGCTGCGCGCGCTCTTCCCCAACCTGCCGCAAGTCAGGTACACTGTGCACTACGTACCGTCTCTTGCACCTGAGATGTTGAGCCTTTTTGCCTAAACGTTTTGACATGACACTATAGTTGGCATTTCTAGTATTTTTTGTAACTAAATACTAACTAAACTTCATTCATCCTTATCATCACGGATGCGTCAGATATTGCATTAGGTGCAGTATTAGCTCACTTTGACGATGATCATTTGCAAACTCAACATATGATTATATTTATCAATATTCAATGCTTAATTCACTTTTGACAAAAGTGGCTTCTTAATTTAATCCTATTATTAAACTTTTCATAAGATGAGACCTTTTTGAAATCCATTTTGATATTTTTTTTATGTGGACTACGTAAATTTCGTTCCAGAGAGCGTCACGGACGGCTGTACGCCGACTTGCGAAATGTTCGAGCCAACAACCACATCGTACAGATTCGGCCTGTAGCCGACGCCGTCCTCAGCACCGTAAGTTCATTACAATTTTTTATTGGAACGAAGTTCCTTATGTTGGCGAATGAGAGCTAGGCCGAAAAAATTGCCAGATTTCGACCGCCACGACACTTGCTATAGTATCTGTGTTTACAAACGTATGTCTATGTACAGGTAGTGCGCGTCAACAGCGAAAAGAACTTCGTTCCAACCGGGTGTCCCACGAAACCTCTCGTTTTTTTAAACCTTGCTTTTGCCTTTGGCTTCGCTTGCGTGAATGTGTCTTTCAATCAATGTATATTTTATTTGCGCGTTAGATAAATGTAGGCCGAATCTTAAATTAGTATCGACAGTTTTCGGCTTGGAGGTTATTTTATCAACAACCTGTACAGCCTACACGTTGTCATTACGATGATAATAAAGAAAACCGCGTCCAAATCTGTTGACGAAAAAAATACAATGCTGCGTAAGTGGAAGGTAAAGCTCGACCAGGCTGATCTAAAAGGACGTATGTCGACTGAATTGGCGACATACTGGTAAAGGGCAGAGTCAAGAACTTGTATGAATAGATTGATGGATGTGGAAAAGGAAAGAGAGGCCTACTCCAGTGGGAGCGTGACTATAGGTGTCAGAGGTGTTTCAGAATTTTCGCAGTCCAAGTGCAAATCGCAATCCACACTCGTACATCCACGTTTCACCAACGATTATAACGTCCCAGCGTGATTGGTGGTGAGCCATATCGCTATACTTAACCGTATATGGGCTCACTGTTTATCGTGCCAAACGTGCCCCTATGGGGTTTCCACCTGTTGCCACATAAGTATTGAGAGTAATGTACAATTCCAGTTGGGCGAGTCGGGGTACGCGGCGTGCCTCTCTCGGTTCTGCCGCGGACAGCGCATGGCGCTCGAAGCGCTGCGCGAGCGACGACGCAAGAACAAGGAGCTGCACCAGTTTCTGGCGGCGCGGGAGCAGTTGCCGCTGTGCGGCCGCCTGCAGCTGCGGGATCTGCTGGCGTGTGTGTGGCAGAGGTGAGTGGTCTACTGTAGCTGTCTGCTTCTGAGAAGTGTGTCGATAAATGAAACAACGGCTTGTAATTACGTGGGTTTATACTCGAAAACAAAGGTCAAGTCACTTCGGAGAATAGATAGTAATTCTTATTCACAGCTGCCTTCTATCTTATCCATCAAGCAGGAACGGATGAAATCACTCGGGCTATTTCATCGCTCATGGGGGCCATAAATCTCCGGATAGAATTTGGATCACGCTGCTTTACATATTTGAGTGCTTGACCGATAGGCTATGATTTCTGCATATCTAGGCAATTCTATTGATTAGCTTTGAGTCGCGGTCGCTTCTTTTAAATGCTCTATTGGTTATCGCTTGGCGCGCCATCGCACCTCATAGAAAATTGTCATTAAGGCCCAGGTAGAAGTACTTATTTACTCTTAAAGGAATCCGGGTTATAAATATCCGGATTAACGAGGAATCTGCATTAACAGACGCCACTTGATCTGAAGTGATCTACTCTCGATATGAATGTCTACCCTCGTTCCAGATTGACGAAGTACCAGCTGCTGCTGGAGAGCATCCTGGCGACGGTGTCGGACAGCGACCACGAGAGCGAGGAGGACGTGGCAACGCTCAAGTGCGCGCTGAACACGGCCAAGGACGTGCTGCACAGCGTCGACACCGCCATCCGGACCTCTGAGAACCAGCACAGGTCAGTCGGCTCCTTTGTGTCCCTGACATCTCTTTCTCTCGCACTTACTTCCCTAATCCACACCTATGTTACCTCGGTCGTAGATCCCTAATTCTCTTTACCTGTCGACCCATGGCTCAAAAGTTAGAAAGGTGGAGTTTTCTTTATTAATAACAATAAAACAGTTTTATTGTTCTTAATGGAGACAATTCCATCTTTCTTTGAATATTCTGTGCGCCACCTTCATTTTGTATTTTTGGGTGAACGAACCTACGCCCATCAAATGTCTCATACTTACGCTACGATTGAAAATACTGACAGCACTATTACCTACATATTTTTCCTAAATCGATGTTTTCTTTTGATGTTATTAACGACGCTTTTTACTAACGCTTCTTTCAGTTGCAAGTTGCGAGGTACAACAGTATTGTACTGTGAGTGTCTTCATCATGGAAGTATTGAATCGTTAGGCGAGCTGACAATCTTTAGCATACTAAAACAATACAAGAACCCTTTCGCTGAGGCACAAAAAAACTGCTTTTGGTGACAAGAACAAAACCGAATCTTGAATATTTTTGCAATATCTACCTATATACTCTTTCACTTTCTCAGACTCCTCTTAATCGTAGGGGTAGGGATAGATTGGACGCCTGACGACATGTGCTTGTTTTCCAGACTCCGCTCAATTCAGAGCAAGCTGGAGGTGCGCGCAAGCGGCGCCGAGTGGGAGGAACTGCGGCGACTCGACCTCACGCAGCACAACTTGCGCATGGAGGGCGAGCTCAACATCCGCAACGATAGCAACAAGAAGATCACTGTGCTGGTACGTGCTTGTTTTGTTGTGTTACTGCTGTAAGACGGAAGTATGAAGATCATTACAGAACAGAAAGGCGCTGTAAATAAGAGATTGCGCTATATAACGGTCAAAATTATCATTTACATTTTTAGTGTCCATCTTAAAACAGTAACCCTGTCTCGCAGTCTTCAATACTCAAGAACGGCTTGGCCGAGAAATTTTAAATTGGAGAAATTTGTAAAACGTCCAAAAATACAAGAATTCTATATGGGGCACACATACAATGAATGCTCCACTCTCCCGCAGGCCCTGATGCTGGACGACAGTCTGGTGCTGCTTCAACGAGAGAGCGACAAGTTCATCCTGAAGCCGATCCCGCCGCCGAGCCAGCAGGGGCTGCTCTCTCCCTTGATACGATGGTGAGTTGTCGGCAAGATATCGCTCTATGATAGCAGAGCCTTTAGTTCTTGTTAACTTGTATGTAACTGTTGTCTTTGCCTTGAGATGGTCACTAGAATTAATCGTTTTTCTGCCTTTCCCTTCCGTTTCCACACGGCTATGACTTTGATAAAAGGATTACCTAAGTAGATGCCCAAACTTCTTACCTTTCCTGTTTGCAATGACATTCATGATGTTTCTTTTCACTTTAAATCGTTTCAGTGAGTGGATACTCTCACTTGCGATTTTTTCTGTACAACTAATGTTCTCCATCCACCTCTGACACGACATTTCAAACGTTTCAATTGTTTTCTTATGAAGCCGAGCGCAAAGTTAACTTTTCCATACAAAATTACCAGGAATAGAAGAAAAATACATTTTACCCGGAGCAACCACCAAACATCCTCGTTTCTGTCAATTATCTCGATTCTGAAGGCTTTTAGGTTTAGTGCTGTCGAAACTTAAAATTTTCCACAGAATATAGCTTCTGTTGTTAACACTAAAGAACAATTTTGAAATAAAGAAAATTTAGTTTAGACAGCGCTAGAACTAAAATTAAAGCCTTCAGAATCGGCTTTGTAGTTGGTATAAAAGGGAGAAGCTGATTCATTATAATCATTAGAGGGCGTAGAGATCAGACATCAAAGAGAACGTGACAAAGAAGATGACTATACCCCACAGTTAGCTGACTGATGTATGTGTGGTTCCAGGGAGAAAGTGCTGTTCCGTCAGAACGCGGCGGTGCGCAACACGTTCCTGCTGGTCAACATCAACGGGGTGCAGATGCACGAGCTGTCGGCCAACACGCAGGCAGAGTATGGCACGTAAGTGTATAGCTGCAGTCTGACAAAAAGCTATCAAGACTCTGATTACCCTGTTCTGTAGATGAATCGTGACGATATGGTGCTTGTTTATTTTATTAGTATACAGAAATCAATAGCGTTTACTTTAAAATATTTGATGAAAATACATATATGATCAAAAGTGAAGGCCAGTGATACCAGGCTTCCATTTAGAAACAAAATAATAATGAAGTGACAGTTCACACTCCGAAATGTTTGGATCGAAGTTCCTTAACGCACGTTACACTCCAGACACCTGGCGAATGAAAGTTCGGCTGGACAAAGTGCAAGACTTCGACTGTCACGACACTTTGTTATAGTATGTGTGTTTACGAACGTATGTCTAGGGGCTGTTCGTTTATTACGTAAGACAGTTGCACTTTTGTGACCCCCACCCTTCCCTATGTAAGAAATAATGAGATTTGTTTGAACCTCCTCTCCCCCAATCAATCTTACGTAAGATTAAATTTTCAAGTAAATATAAATATGAACCCAAATTTGATTAATTTATGAGTAGGCGTACAAAACAATATTAAAATTGAGGAGAAAAAATACCATCCATGAATTTGGACTAGCCCAAGGGCTCTACTGCTAATCAGATAAAGAATCAGCCACTGGAAAATCGCTCTAAAACGTCTTACGTAATAAATGAACAACCCACGTACAGGCATATTAATGCAGTATAGACGTACGTCGTGAGGGTCAGCAGCGAATTAAACTTTGTTCCAATCGGGGTACCAATGTGTTTTCCAGTTGGGTGAAGTACATCCAGGACGCGCCGCTCGCGCACCTCAAGCACACTCCGGCGGTGACGCACCGCGCACCCGACGACACCGGTGAGTGGCCTTTGTGCCTTATTATTATTACTGACATTCGTTCCGGCCCGATTGGTTTTACTATACAAGATGGCGGCAACTGAATTCAAAATGGCCGCTCCAACTGCACTGGGTGAAGGCTTCAAGGATTGAAATGATATTCAAAGTACCATAACACGAATCTGCGCACTTAGCGGTAACATAATCATAACCCACAGAGTGTATCTGTCGTTGCGTGAGGGCTGAATGCTTATTGGCGGTCTGTAGCTCCAAGATTTTCTTCTACAGTCTTTTGACATTCATTCATTCCAACATATTTTATGTTAAGTCTAAACAGTAGGTAGGTGTAGGTGTTAGAGCTGATGCCAGGCTCTACTCTGGAGGTACCACCATCTTACTCGCAAGTCCTCTCGAAGTTATTCGGGAGAGAGTAAGAGAACAGCTCTCAGGCAAAACCAGGCGGCCCACCATTGCCTGGAACCGATGGATGGCGGTTTATCCATCCCCAATTGCCGGGCCTTATATAAAACAGACTAGTGACGGGCAGCGGCGTCACTGGTGCAAGGGCTTCGGCACCGCGCTCACCAACCCACCTGCCCAGCGTGTGAGTATGGGCATTTCTTCCAGGAGGACAGCCAAGAGTGGCGAAATCCTGGAAAGGCCTATGTCCAGCAGTGGACGAAACAGGCTGATGGATGGATGGATGGATGGGAAGTCTAAACAGTGAAATAAAAGACCTGCTCCAGGAGCGGTACATCTGCTTCTATGATTGCAACACTCATATTCAAACCACTACACTTTACGCTTTATCTACTGTCACATAGGCACCTACACACAAAAAAACTACATCATACTTTGACGACGCACAGACGCATATAAAAAAGACAACACCACACTTTGACAGCAATCGAAATGATGACGTTTTAAAGTTAGTGTTGCCAGTAGAAGAAATTAGTTCTATTGGTCTTCCGCAACGTGGCGAGTTTTTTTATTTTCCTGGTCAGGTTTCATTTTGTAGGGCTTCGTACTTCATCAAGGAAAAACTTCTTTCAAGGAAAAAATCACTTTGTTGTCTATCTGTCCGTGTGTTAATTTCTCAGACGCGGCTTTTTGATCGAAAGCTAAGGTCTATAGCCTTAAACTGATGTGAAAAATTCTAGTTAAATGATTTAACTACGGATCGAAAAACTGGCCCTTAATTTTGCTGTTTACGCGTAAATGATAAGTTCGTATTTTATTCTTAAGTTCAAATTATTGAAATCTACAATTTTTTTATGCCGATGCGGAACTCTTTAGCCAGGATTCATCCTTCCTTGCACCTGGACAATTGCTATTTTTGGTGGGGTAACATTAGTTTTGACTGAAATTAATATTTACAATCAACTAAATTAATATCTTATTGTACTTTCAGGCACAAACGTCTCACGGAACCCATCGGATGCTTCGGAAAAGTCAGAGAAATCCGAGAAGTCCCCCACCCCTGCGCCGGTCGAGGAGAAAGAGACGGAGCGAGCCGCGAGTGTCGAGCCAGAGCGAGACGGAGATATTAGTGTACAACGCAGTGTGAGCGAGAGGAGAGAGGAGGACAGAGATGTTCCTAGCAGCGTGAGCGAACGGGATGGAGAGAGGAGTAGCGTAGACAGGGATAGCGAAGAGAGGGAGAGGAATATGTGAGTATTTATTTTTACAGAAAATTGTCATTTTGGCATGTATCTTCTAAATAAAGTCGTAGAATGGTCACTTGAAGCATATTCGCCTTAAGTACGATTTTCATCATTATGTCAACACCACCAGCCTGACCACCTGAACACCAGTGGACATTTTTACTAAAATGGAAATGTCTTGTTTATTATGTGTGCCCACCATACGCCCGAGCAGAAAATGTGAGAGTGAAAGCAGTCGTAAAATCTGCGGAAGTCTCCAACTGCCTCTAACCACTTGCCCACTTTTTACCATTGCAATACTTTTCCATCGTGATTGAAGTTTTAATGCCCCCCCTCCAGCCCGCGGCGTCCCACCGTCGGGCGCATCTCCACCCACGGTCGCGAACTAACGGCGCCGCTCGAGCCGAGCGGTGCGGTCAGAGTGAACGCGCCCGTCGCCGCGGCGTGCGCGCAGCGTGTCTACACGCACGACGGTGAGTGTAGACTGTATTAGTACTGCGCCGCAACGCCAGGTGGCGCCACTTGTTAGCAGTCAGTTGTGATGAATGGTATACCAGGAAAATACTTTTTTTTAATAAGTAGTATAATGCGTAGTACATAAATGTATACCCCGCCAGCCATGTTTTTCTTACATGTTTTTTGTATTGACTTTAGTGTTGTTGACAATTCGGCCTTTATAAAAAATTACTGGATAAAAGAAGGAAACGTCGGGAACGTTTGTCTACAGTAAGACATAAATCAACATGCAACTGAGGGTCGCAGCAGTGGATCTCTGCTTAGGACGTTAATAATGTGTTTATTGGACAGACATACTCGAAATAAAATAACTTGTATGAATATTTTAATAACGGATAGGACCCATTTGTTTAACTACAAGGAGGCACAGGTCGAGCTTGCGGTGAGATTATGATTCATCATCGTAAGGACTCTTCGGGAGTACAGGCGTGCACGGCGGCCAGTCGAGTACTAGCTTCAATCCCCTCCCTCGTCGTCGCTCGTCTTGGTGATGATGATGTCTCATAATCTCATCGAATGCTCGACCTGTGCCTCTTTGCAGAGTTAAAAAATCAAATTCGTTATTAATCATGATATCAACTCTGTCTAATTTGAATTAATGAAGACGTATATTAATTGACGGATGTGGAAGGGGCGACAAAGGTGTGTCCGGTATAATCAGGATCGTAGCAGATGGAGACCTGTAGTCTCTGCCTACCCCGCTTGTGAAAAGATACCTAAGTGTTCGTGACAAACAATTTCGTGTCTATCATTATTGTAAAATCAAAAATATGATATGATAATTTTTTTTTTCTCTTGTACATAATTCCTATGGTTTTATATTTGCCTTTACTTAAGTAGGTATAAGAAAATTGTATAGATTAAGTTTATGTTACAAATGAAAAAAAAAACATGTTTGCTAAGTTTCTTGCCCTTCTTCTTAGCAATACTAATCGAATGATGCGGATAGTTAGGCATTATGTATATGTATGATAAACCCCCCTCTCGACAGGTACAATTTTGTTCTTTCTTTGCTGGGCCCATTAATACTGTATAGCCAGAAAGGGGTTTTCCAAACAATGGGGCCTTATATACTAAATCCCGTTATAAGGGTAAATGGTTCAAACACTCACATGCACGTGCACCTTCTCTCCCTGGACGGGACCTCTGCGCTTGATCCAGGTCACGACTCAACCCTGGTTCAGAGGAAAGCACAGGTCCCCTGGATGTGCGTTTCTCTTCTTCTGACGTTGATTGTCGTCGACCTCGGCACGGAGATTTCTGGCAAATGACCAGCCCAGCCAGCGTGTCAGCAGACTAGTATCCTAAACTCAACCCCCTAACCCTGGGCCAGCCCGATCCCGTTAAAGGTAGCACGATTTCAGTAAAACGTGGTAATGAAAATCTTTTCCCATCACCTTCCACTATTATTGAATTTACGAAACTTTCCGCGTAGGCGTCCCGGATCACAGTTAACACTGATTGACTGGTTTATTTCACTTTTTTACACATTCATTTCCTTGAAATATCAAACACATAACCTCTTGCAACTCTTGTTGTCTGAAAACGCAATGGCCGCCGCACGACTCGAGACAATTCACCCCGCCACAACTCGTGTTGCCATATCAATAAAAATAAAAAATCTTGACAAATACAATGTGCGTTCAAATAAGTTTTAAAGCGAACATATATATAATATTTTTATTCCTATATTTCTCTATTTTATGCAGGTGTATAAGTATATTACATTTTAGTAGCCCAACCTTAATATTTTTTGGATGTATTTCCCGTATTTATTTATCAACTTGTTTGTTCGTTGCATCATTTATATATAATATTTTTATTCCTATATTTCTCTATTTTATGCAGGTGTATAAGTATATTACATTTTAGTAGCCCAACCTTAATATTTTTTGGATGTATTTCCCGTATTTATTTATCAACTTGTTTGTTCGTTGCATCATTTATATATAATATTTTTATTCCTAGGTTTCTCTATTTTATGCAGGTGTATAATTACATTTTTGTAGCCCAACCTAAATATTTTTTGTATGTATTTCCCTTGTTAGTATATACATATTATTTTTATATATTTTTTTATTCTAAAGATATTTATTGTAAAGATTAACTTTGACTTGTCGAAAGTATCTTTATGTATCTATTTTACAAAATAAATATTTTGATTTGATAAAAAATCTGAAAGAAGATGTAGTGACTATAATAGAAAAAAGAATGCTTCGGTGGTTTGGGCATTTAGAGAGGATGAATGAAAGTAGAGTGGCGAAAGAAAATTCTGGTGCACAAGTAGAAGGTAAACCTCGACCGGGCCGCCCTAATAGATGACATACTGAAGAAGGGCAAATCTATGTATGTAAAGGGGCTTAGATTTGAACCACCCCCAGTTCGAATACGACAAGTTTTTAAAGTTTGTACCAGAACATAAACCACGCGTGAATTTAGCATCCCCCCTTCTGTACCTACAGACTTAAAATGTTTAATTAAATCATATTTTATTATTTAATAAAAAATAATTTCTGACCTGTAAAAAGTGTACTATATGTATCTATGATTATGTTTTTATTGCGAAATACATCGCTTTTGAATACTCTAAATATTAATATTAGCGTGCATAACAAACCAGAAAAGATAAATTAGAAACAAATGTAAAGACAAGAATTTGAAAAAATTCCTCGGGCCAGGATTCGAACCTGCGACCTCTTGTTATCAAGACAAGCGCGCTACCGACTGCGCCACCGAGGTACTTACCTAGACCGTTAAATTTTTCCACCATACTTGTCCACCGAATATATATATATACCGGGTGTAAAAGCAAAGACAAGAATCCTTTAAGGGTGTTTTAGTATGATCGGTGAAGATATTATTTTAAATACTGGGATCTCTAAATCAAGTACCAGTACCTCACAATAAGACGATTTTCTTTACTCGAAATACACTAATCGCGTGGACACCCTCACTGGTCGCTGGCCACTCGGATGAGGGGTGCGGGTTGCGGGGTGCAATTAGGTGTGTGGGGAGGCCGGTGAGCTGCGTAGCCAAGAAAAATGATGGAATTTTGGTGAAAACTTAAGGTTTATTTTTTTTCTCGTAATGACATCAGAATCGTGTACACTTTTATACCCTAAAGGGATTCTTGACTTTGCATTTACACCCTGTTTATATTTTTTTGTAACTATTTGATCTAACCAGCTTGTAATGCACATTCTTAACGCTCACGAGGGCGTTATGTTATTTCACGCTTTGTTCTTAGGAACAGATGGCGCTGTCGTCGCTACAATATGTGTTGCTTCAGACGGTTAAGAAATTCACAGTTCTCATTAACTGAGATTATGTTTTTATTGCGAAATCCATCGCTTTTGAATACTCTAAATATTATTATTAGAGTGCATTACAAACCAGAAAAGGTAAATTAGAAACAAATGTAAACAAGAATTTGAAAAAATATATTCGGTGGACAAGTATGGTGGAAAAATTTAACGGTATATGTATCTATTTTACAAAAAAACTTTTTGATTTATTTCGTCGCCGGATTAATGTAATATAGCAGTGTGTGTATCAGTTGGTTGTGTCGCAGAACGTCTCCGGCGCCTGGACGGAGTGATCGCGTCGGCGCTGCGAGCCAAGAGCGCGGTCGTCGCGGAGCTGGTCGGGGCTACTGTGGACAGCTTGCCGCACCTCGCCGAGATGGCGGTCGCCGAGACGCTGGGGCAAGTCGGTCAGTATTGTCCACGTTTATACTGTGGTGTTGCGAGCGAGGATTTTGATCAGTTATTTTATGTTAAATTCAATGTTTTTCGATGATATTAGTATCTCGGTTTTGTATCAATATAAAAGAGTGATATTAGAGTTATATTTTTGCAATACATATAATCTGTCCAGCAGTGTTTTACTTAAAACTAACTTTTTTTAAATCAAAATCCGTTCAATGGTTCTCGGTGTTAAAATGGAACATACATACAAACAGACAGACAGACTGATTGACAGACAGACAAAAATTCTAAAATTGTGGTGTCTGCCTCAGTACATTACTAATAATCCATTTTAATTAAAATATCGCAAAAATATTCTATGTACAGACACGAATTTTTTATTACATTATTATTAGTGTTACTAGATATATAAGATCCTACAAAGAAAAGTGAATACATTTTATGGGATGATTGTGTGTCATTTATGCCTTAAGAAATAATTCATTTTGAGAGAGATATACATTTTTTTCATTATCTGATTATATATTTTTTATTAAATAATATATCTTTCTCAAAATTAATTATTTCTTATGATGATGGGGTCTATTAATGACACTCAGTCAACCCCTAAAATGTATTCACTTTCTAAATGGACCCCATCTTCATAAGAAATAATTCATTTTGAGAAAGATATTAATTTTTTTCACTATCCATTATATATTTTTTAGACTATATATCTTTCTCAAAATGAATTATTTGTTATGAAGATGGGGTCTATTAATGACACCCAGTCAACCACCAAAATGTATTTATTCACTTTCTTTTGTAGGAGCTTATATAGATTATATCTAAAGGTAGTTGTCCAATTTCACCCGATATAATAATTTGATCTCAATATTTAACATGTATATATAGGTAGAAAAAATAAAATTAAAACTGATTGTTGTTTTAGACGTGACGCGCGAGTTGCGTGCGACGCGCCTCGACCGCAGCAGCAGCACCGAGGAGGACCTCCCCGACGACAACATGAGCGTCGACATGCACCAGCTGCTGCTCGCTGCCTACTCGCAAGGTAACCAACTTATTAATTGGGTTGCTGAAGTAGTATAAGAGGCCACAACGTATTGACTAAACTATAGTTTGGACTACTGATAAACTATCACTAACGTGTAGATAACTTATGTGAATGCGATGGAGCTGCTCTTGGTGTATATGGGGCAACTGTGTCACACGGGGCAATTGTGTCACACGGGGCAACTTTGTCATAAGGGGCAACTGTGTCACATGGGGCAATTGTATACTGTAAGGTGTGTGTTCCAGCTAACCAGCTGACGGAGGCGCTATCAAAGGCGATCACAGTGTCTCCGGCGGGGGTGGTAGCGGCGCGCTCTCGCTCCGGCCTCTGCGACTCGTGTCGACGTCATCGCGGCGACAGGACTAGCGTGGTCTGTGACGTCACGGGTGAGGAATTGACGTTATTGATATCTTTTACAGGCCCGTCTCATTCAGTCGCAGTCGCAAATAAATGGTTATTATGCGTACTTATCCCGTTCAAGACCTACCTTGCGATTTTTAGTAGGTCTGGAACGGGGTACTAGTAGCTTAGCAATATCTTAACGTCAGACCGGACTCAAACTATTGCTTACATTCTCTTTCTATCTTTAAATTTACTAGTGGATACATCCGTGGATCCCGTTTTCCCTTCTTACCGAATGTTCTCGTCATACAAAGAACCTGCAGGCATTTCATGTTCCTGGGTTCAGCCGTTCGGTCTGGGCCACTCAGTCAGGGTATTGTTTATAAATACCTATATAGATTACAAAGACGCTTTTCTTAATTTAATCGTCACTTTATCAGAATCCCCGCCCACTTCGGAGACGAAACTTCCCCCTCCCCCCGAGAGAGACGACATCAAGCTCCTGGACGAGAGCTCCTTGTTCGAGGAGATCGTCGACCTCGGGCACGATGTCTCCTTCGACATGCTCGACGACTTGGGGGCCGAGAAGGGAGGCTGTGAACCTATTGGTAAGGAGACACTTAACAACTTACTGTCAGACCCTGAAATAGTACGGTTTTGTTGCCATTTCTCTGTTATATTTGAATTGTGTGTGCTTGTTTTGATTTGTATTGTGTCGTTATTATGAACGAACATATTTCTTTTATATTTTAGTCTTAACAGGGTAATAAATAACGTTAAATCGGTGTTTCCTCGTGAATGCCCGACCGAAGATCGAACCTGGGTCTCAAGATTGAGAGGCCAGCGTTCTACCGCCTGAGTTACCGCCGCTTATTTGAATTTGATGTGTGTTTGTGTTGTGTAGAGAGCGACACTTCAGCGGCGCGGCTGGCCTCGCGGCTCGTGGGGCTGACGACGGGGTTGCAGGGCTCCCTGGGCCGCCTGCTAGCCTCGCTGCCGCGCGCGGCCTCGCGCTCCGACTCGCTGCGGCGTGAGCTCGTCGCCAGCACTGAGAGCAACCACGCGCTGCGGGCGAGGCTCAGGAATGCTGGTCAGTTCACAAACCGTTACATTTCATGTACTATTCCGGTTTACAACACATGTCTTTAATATAAATATCAAAGTTTCATACAAATCTCGGGTCATGTTCTCGTAAGGATTTTAATCTACATGATCATTTTTACGTCCTTCAGGAAAAATATCTGAAATCAAATCGTGAAAATAAACAGCGGAAATATTACAAACGCATTTCCCATTTTTTATTAGTGCAATATACATTTTTTAAATATTATTTTCAATACAAGTGCTCGTAAAGACGTGTTTTATATGCTTCAAAACTGTTGTCAAAGTTAACTTTACGACACTAGTGTTTTTTAGTGATCATTGCCAACTCTCTAGTCTACATCATTATAGTGTTTCTATTTCATTACAGATTACCAAATGATAGAAGAGATCTCTGTTCCCAAGGATCCTGTGGACGAAACTATACAGGTTTGTAGTTTTGTTTAAACCTTTCTCCGATAGACGCATCATCAGCGACCTGTTGAAGGTTTTACTGTAATTAAACGTTCTCTGCGTTCCCTCGTCATGTCCGGTGAAGTTGTGAAGGTCACATGGCCAACAACATCGAAGTCACTGCACCTTGAACCTGATATTGGTAAAATAATCTCAACAACATATGTTCCCTGTTTTAATACGCAATAGTCCTACGCTGGCCCACTACCGTACCTGATGGAAGTTGATGGGACCTAGGATGGAGAACACCGGCCCAGGAAGTGGGAGAATGACGACAGGCGAGCCGTTCACTAAGACTTCCGCAATACCTACTGAATTCGGTAACGATCAATGACTCACGCCACGCAACTGTCAGTAACTACTCTCCTGGTATAGCAGCTGTAAATGTACAGGCATGTTTAAATGATAATACTGAACAATTTCTTAAAGAAACATAAGATGGAAATACCTGTGCAAAAATGAATCTAATTGCGACACACATAGACTCATAAGGTCATAAGTATAACAGGCCAGAATTGTACTTCAAAAAAATGTACTTTGTGTTTTCTCATAAGTGTTAGACATACGACGTGTATTCAGATGTGACCGTCATTTCTACTGTACTTGAGTGTGTTCGAGAACGTTGTTGCCAATCGGTTTAGATCACACACGCGACCCATAAAAAGACTATACTTGTGACTTAAATATGTCCATTATTCCACTCGAGTCACACCTATCGTATATAGAGTATATTTCTAATAAGTACACACGACGAGGGGAATGTTTGACATTTATCGTTGGATAGATACCTGGGCGGCTATTCCGGCGTTATTACGCATTGTTTAAAGTTTGATAAATACCATGCGATGGAAGCGCAGACGTATAATAGTAGCAGACCTAACATTAATAATAAACGCATTGAGTCGACGCGTGGCAATTTTAGCTCAGTGAACTTCGGGTTCTTTTAAATATAAATATTGCTTGTTTCCAAACAAAATATATACTAGAGATTAGTTTAGGAATTAACAGATATGTTCCAAGCATAAGCCAGCCAAAACAACCCATTTTTTTACGTTTCTTCGTACCATGAAGCCTAAATGTAGCTTATATTTTGTAGAGAAACTTGCCACGCTATTTAATCCTTATGTTTGGTCTGCTACTTAGTAATAATTACATGTCTGTGGATGGAAGTTAGAATGACTAAACCAGATAAAATAAAAGCTATAGGATATAAGGAATGCTCACTATAAGTTTTCAATAACAACATATATCCGTATAAAATCCTTTTTAAAATCACCCTGAATCTGCCCTCGCCAGAATTGACGTCTTGACTGAATAAATGTTTACTTCCCAGGACCAACCGAGCAACGGAGGGTGATCTGTCGCCTTGTCTCGGCCGAGCTTCGAACCGACGCCCTTACAGTGACACCTGCACCACACGACCTTCGACTCTGATGCTACTGTCGCGCGATTTTGAACCTTATTGCTTTTTAAAAGGGCATTTATTTGTGCGTTTAAATCGTCTGTGGTCCGAGTACGCGTTTTTAATTCGGAATATAGTTTGTTGCAAGTGAATAAGGTTCAAAATTAGAGCGATTATAGTTTAGGTTAGCGACAAAATGGCTGGTCCAGACACCCGCCTAAATGTTATACTTTTTGATTGTACAGACATTTGTTTCAAAAGTAATCAAATAATTCATTCATTTAAATAAAAATTATAATGTCCGTTTTGAATTAGCTTTCTTATTTTATTGTAAAAGAGACAAATATTTGTTGAAATGAATGCATGGTATAATTTATCTTTTATAAAACATTCTTGCTTCCACTTAATGTAAAGGTATATTTTTAGTATTTTACTTTTTCAATTTCCAATCATTTTTGTTTCGTCACCAAAATCGAATATTTTATTTTTAAATCAACGTTGTATATTTTGTAATAATATTGTTTTTTGTTAGCATTTTTATTCTGTAAGTACCTACGAAAAATATCATAGTATTAAAGTTTATAATTTCGAATTTTCCATACGTAATGTTAGGTGTGATTATAAAACTCACACCTATGAAGTGCACAGAAAGAATATTTTTATTTGTAAGTTTATAAAGTTAAATGTTATAAAAATAAGTTATAATATTGTGTTTTATTCGTTGGTGTAAATAGATATATGTTTTAGATAACTTTGTAACAAATGATGATCATACATTATGTGTATATTAAAAACATTTCTATTTTATTAAAATTAAAATACTGGCGTCGTTTTGTATGTAGCCAAAACTGAAATTATTAATAGTATTATTGGACAATACCAACTATTTTGAGGAATTTAATATTTATATGGAAAAAAGGTTACATACAAAACATAAAATAACCGTAAATTTTTCATTTCTCAATTTTTTTTGGTGGCATCTTGCAACACACTGAAATTTTTCATGTTTTACATTAACGGGAGAAAATTGAAGTGCCCAATAAACGTTGTACCTTATAACATGCCATATTTAATAGTTATATACAAAGCATAGAAAACATATATTATATGTGATACTATAAAAATAAACGTGTTTAACTTCTCATGGAGCCTCAACACTTAGGGGCTTTAAAGCTGCGAAAGTGTTGCCATTTAAGAAAAAAAAAAGGTATTTTCACACCAACCATAAACATTATTTTAAGTCTATCAAAATTAAAAACTATGCTATTTCATTGCTACTTCGACACATTTCAATAATTATTCTGTTTAGTTTTTTTATATTGTCAGCACTTTGGCAGCTCTTAATGGCTTATATGGGCGTTTTACGAAGAAATTTAATAGAAAGGCATAATTCCACGTCTGCGGATCCTACATCGGGTATAAATACTGTTTTTAAGAAACCACCTTTTATACTCATTATACTGAGCAACCTTCCCTTGCGGAAATAATAAAATATTTTTCGTTTCCTTATGAATTCTGAAAAGTCACTGTGAATTTTGAATGCGAAGACCCAATTGTTGGTCAGTATGATCAGTAGAATATGTGGTATCATTTAAAGATGTACCCCCGGTACAAAGATTCCACTGAATAACTGAATGTTCTGTATGTTAACGGCCAAATCCGATTTTAGGACAAATCCTTCAGCGCAGGTTATTTCTTCTTCGTGGTTATGACAACCCAGAACCACTATGGCCAAGGCCTACATAGTTTGTCCTAAGATTGTGTGTAAGCGGTAAGGGGCCATCCATAAATTACGACACATTAATTTCATGATTTCTTGAGCCCCATTCGTCCTTGTCACAGGATCACAGGTGGTCATAGTTATTTGACCCACCCCTGACGTCACATATTCTTCAATTTATTAATAATAAATCAAAACATTTTAGAATATTCATAAAACAGCAAATCTAATGAACGATACAAAATTGTATCACTTAGGTTTAGAAAATAATATTTCTGAATTAGATATGTGACGTCCCGAAGCTTATGACTTATCACACGATGTCGCACTCTGTTGCCCCCCCCCCCCCCCTCCCCCTCACTGTGGGTGACGTGTGACGTAATTCATGGATGACCCCTAAGGTATACAAGCAGAAAAAACTTCCATAAATAGATGTCGAAAATAAACACCCATTAGTGAAACATCGTTTATATAACATGTTTTTCGTGAAACTACACGTAAATATAATGTAACATTTGTATTCCAATGTAGTGTCAGGGGTTTTGATGATTGTTATATACAATGAACATATACAAACTGCATACAAATAAATATATATATTTTGTACCCTAGGCTAGGTTAGACCAATGAAAATCCCATCCAAAATGTTCACTGCAATATTTGTATGTTTATATATAATCACATGAGCTTTGTTATATAGAAGTTTTTGGCATTTTTGGATAAGGATTTGATGGAATAATAATAAAAACACAATTTTACCTATTTATCTAACAGCATTCTAATCTGTAACTATTGTATTCTAAACGTTTCGCTTTTAATTCCGTACAAGTATCGTGTATATATACATACCTATATTATATCAACGATTATATTCCATCGCTTCCTACTTGCTTTAACACTGTCAACAGCATATTATTATGGTATATAATAATATAATATAGAGGTATAAATTAATACCGTTACGTAAACTGTAAAACTTGGTGTTTTAATTTTAATTACGGCACCACTACTCACCCGAACATACATATAATTTGAAAGCATTACCCTCTTCTTTGCCTCACTCGGGTCGAAAATTATGAAAAAAATGCACTTGTGAAAACGACATCATCCGGAATTTCTACGCTGGCCGTATACTTCCGTACTTCAGGCACAAATATAAGGAGACTTTCATTTATACAGCCAAATTCATACTGGAGACTCGGCAAGTGGGTAGAACCAAGGTTCAATGATTCTGTTTGCGAAAAGATGCGATAGATGGCGCTAAGAGTACTTTGTCAACTTTTTTGTACTTACCTTAATGATACAGAATACGGAACACATGTCGGCACGTTATCGAATATTGTGCTTTTATTCTACTGTGAATAATCTAGTGTCGCACGCATGATTTAACCACACTTTGCCTAGTTCATAATACGTATACCATCTAGTAGCGACAAGTATTATCTTGGTGTACATTGAGTGATTATGTTATGTGAAACTAATTTACAATCAGTAAGAGCCCGGTCTCACACCATGAATGCTGATCAGGAGCCACACGCGTGGTTTTCTCCTTCCCCACTGGGTTGATCACATTCATTGCCAACTTAGGAAACTCCTCTTACTGGGGGCTCTCTCGTGCCCCGTCGAACCCCCACCATCCCCATAGTTCGACCCTTACCACCGTATCAACAGATCCCACTCTCTCTAATCTGTTGTTCTCTCTAGAAATCACATAACCTCTCAATATATCACATCTCTCGATACATAGTCGTGCAAACACTCACCTGTGATTCACGCACTACACTCCATGACTTTCTTCGTTATCCCTCACCTTTAGCACCATCTTTTTACCGTTCGTCTCGCGTCACGCACGCCACCGGGATTTCTGCTCAACAGAAAAGAACCGCCATTTTTCTTTTTCTTATTCTATCTCAGAAGTGACGTCACAGTGTTGCTCACCCAAAAAATCATTTTATCAATTGTTACTTACCCGACTTTCTTAAATCGCGTACATTTGCGACAATAATATTTAAGAAGAGAAAATTACTCAGATATTATGTTTTTTTTATTGATTTCATTAGTATTTCCGCTGTGCTATAGAAATCTATAGCAGGTAGCAACATCGGAAATGTCTTCAATTGTCTGACCTGTGTGGAGAGTGTTCTAACGTTATTTATACTGGATGTTTGAGAGTAAAGTTACTGGATCTAGTCAAAATCCATAATGATTCAGTCAATATGTGTGATTTTTTGTAAATGTTTTTTACCAATGGGGGGCGGCGCGGTTTTCATAACGTTTTGTTATAAAAGTAATTTAATTCAGTAAACATGTAATTTTGAAGCATTTTATCATAATTTTCCTTTACTGATATCCTGACAGATGGCTAAAATTTCTGTAGTCAAGTAACCCTAGTTGAGACAGATCTGAGGTGCGCCGCAATTCCATCATAAGCTTATTATCGAAATGTATAAACATAGGCTGTCATGTGAAATATTCAACACGATGTTGAATGAGCAAAATGTTGGAATTCCCAAAATGTCACCATTCTATTTTTTTAAATGTTGACTTTCCATATAGATACTTAAATTTATAAGAACACTGGACTAAATACGCCAAAAGTACTATCTATTTGAAAGTGAAGGACTTAAGTATTTCTATAAGCAGGGATTATTAAAATAAAGGAATGTGTTAGCCTTTTCCAAGGACGTATGTCGACCAAAGAAAGAAAGAAAGAAAGAAAGAATAGTTTATTTGTGAACATAGGAAATGTAAGTATGTACAATTTATAAATGTCACAACAAGATGTTAGGTATTAATTAAGAGCACTATGTTCTACCTGACGGCGTACAAATATTGAATGGTTTTTTTTTTTTTAATTAAATTATTCTGTTACATGCACATGCAAATACATAAGAAAGGTGAATTCAAATAGGAATGTCAAAATTCTTGATAACATACATAAAATGTCTGAAGTAGATATACAAGTAACATTCAAAGAAACGTATACGAGTAATTAAAATTAAAAGTTATCATTAAAGAAATTATCAATTTTATAATAGCATTTATCAAGTAAAAACAAATATAATTTATTCTTAAACTGTCTAAAGTTCAAATCTCTAATGCTGGTTGGAATTTTATTAAATATTTTCGCAGCCATACAGAATATGCTATTTCGCATGAGAGTTGTTTTTGAGCTCCGTAAACACAAGTCGTTTCTATACTGGGCTCTTACATCATGGAAGTGTACTTGGGAAACCTCAACAAAGAGCTCGGGGTTTGTTTTTACAAATATAGCAACTTCAAAAATGTAAAGCGAGGGCATGGTTAGTATTTTAAGAGACCTAAAATACGGTACACAAGTTTCATGCTGTTTCAGACCACACATGGACCGAATACACCGTTTCTGAGCCTTAAAGACGTCATTTTTTGCCGTGGAGTTGCCCCAAAAGATTATTCCATATCGCAAAACAGATGCTACTAGTCCATGGTAGGCAGTTAAAACCACGTCTTTGCTAACAATACTGGATAGTTTGAATAAAAGATACGCTGACTTTCCTAGTTTTTCGCAAACTGATGCAGCTTGAGCCTTCCATGTGAGGTGATTATCAACCAATAATCCGAGAAATTTTGTCACAGATACTTCTTCAATTTGTTTATCATTATAATTTATATTGAGATTTGGGGTTTTATTCACACGTTGATAAAAAGTCATTATTTTTGTCTTGTTCAAGTTTGCAATTAATTTATTATTATTTAGCCATTGAATTATATCTTTTAAAATGTCATTGATTGTATTTTCATAATTATTAATGTCATTGCAATTGATTGTTACTGTGCTGTCATCCGCAAATAACACCATGGGAAAAGCAATATTTTTAGGCAAGTCATTAATATACAGTATAAACAACAAAGGACCCAACACACTACCCTGTGGAACTCCACAAGTGATCCGTCTGTCACCAGATAGATATTTAATTTCCTTTTTTGTTTTTGGACATATCCTCGTTATTTCCGTATATTGTACCCTATTATTTAGATACGATTTGATTAGACTAAGTATGTTTCCCCTGATACCATATGAATTTAGTTTATGTAGTAGTATGTTGTGATTTACATAATCAAACGCCTTTGTTAAATCCATGTACACTGCACATATAGGCATTCTTTTGTCCACATATCTAGTTATTTCATTTAACATGTCATATATAGCCATATTAATGTTCATTTTCTTCCTGAATCCCCTTTGTTCTTTAATCAGAATATTGAATTGATTTAAGTAAGACTCTAAGGCATTGTATATAATCTTTTCGAAAATTTTAGACAATACTGATGTTAAAGCAACTGGCCGATAAAACTTCATGTTTTTCTTGTCTTCTTTTTTAAACAACGGTTTTACTATTACCGGCTTAAGCTTGTCTGGATATATACCTTGACTAATACCCATATTGATAATGTAAGAAAGATGGCCACTTATAACTTCTGCAACGTACTTTAAAGGCTTTGTATGTACATCATCATATCCTACACTATTTTTATTTTTGAGTGCCTTTATCACCTTAACAATATCGTTAGGCGCTATTGGTGCCATAAACATTGAATTTGCTGAATTGTTAACAATTTCATTAAATTTAATACTGTTTGTTGTTGAAGTTTTAATTTGGTCTACGAAAAAGTCATTGAATGCATTAGCAATATCTGTAGGATCTGTGAGCGTTTTATATCCGGTGTCTATTTTATGTATTGGTTCTTTTGGAAAATTGGTTTTGCAATTATTTATCACTTTCCAGCTTGTACGACATTTATTTTCAGCTGTTTTTATGGCGTAGTTGTTTTGCGCTTTTTGTGTTAATTTTATTATTATCTTGAGTTTTTTTGTGTAATCTTTCAATTTATTTTTGTTTTCTTCGGTTTTATTTGTTCTATAGCACCATAACAATTCACGTTGCTTTCTACTACATTTTTTTATGCCTTTAGACACCCATTTAGCTTTTTGATGTGTTCTTCGCCTTACAGTAACGAAAGGAAAACAAAGATTATAAAACAAAATAAACGTCCCAAATTAGCAACATACTGAAGAAGGGCAAGGTCAAAAGCACCTAGATAGAACAGATTGATAGATAAGTATGACTAGACCGATGGATGCGGAAGAGGTGTGTCAGGGTCGTGGCAGCAATCTGTGGTCTCGACCAACCCTCTATACCTAACAAAAGACTAGGTCCAAGTAGGTACCTACTAGTGGCAGCCAATACTTGGTATAATTCAAGCTAATTCTATCGGTTGTCTGAGTCGGTCCGTATGTCCGTGTAGTTCTACAGAACCGTGTCTGTCCGTAATCTGGCTCACTACGCGAATTTGCATCGCATTAGCATTGCAAATGGTTTCCACTTGCCAACTTAACACTAGCGTTGTCATATTATCGATATTTTTAAGTTTTCCATTTTGCGCATCTTCTGCTTTAATATTTGCTATCAAAACAGAGTAGTTTCGATGCAAACATGCCGCTTCTTTGTTAAGGCCAGGCTCATGGAGCACGACCATCTTATTGAGTGATTTTGAACTTGAGTATATTGTCAGAAAGTGCGCTGCCGTGACGCCTAACCAGTGAATTTTCAAAGTTTTTCTGGATTACACAAATAAGTAGGTACTTATTTGTTGCAGGTCCCTGCAGGTATTTTCTAGCCTTACATCTAAAAATAAACTATGTTACAGACATAAAACTAAAGCCACACGGATAAAATAAAAATTTACCTACCCCTTAAAAAATTATCATTTTCAAAAATAATGAAAATTCGTCCAATTTTGTAAATGTCTTTACAACAGAAAGACAAAGGTCTAAAAAAACATGTTAGTGAGTTTTACATTGATCAGGTAAGTAGTTGACTCAGCATACACATTTAAGCAAAAAACCCTTGAAATATAGAAGGCCAGAGATCACTAATTAATAATGTAAAGCTTTGTTATGTTGGTAGTAGATGCGCGCTGTGATTTTTTACGCATTCAAATATTGGAATAATAGAATTCTCCGTGCCCTAAAAACTTAAATTACAAGTCTGACTATGAGGTGATAGATGCAGACGGTCCAAGATTTGAAAATGTAGCCTGTATGAGGCGACTTTCGTTTATACAGCTAAATTCATACTAGAGACTCGGGAAGTTGTCACAATACGAAAAATATTTTTTTGTGCCTCTTTACTTATTAATTCAAGAACAACCTCGACTCAATTGGTGTAGGAAGAATGAATTTTATTTTGCGTATGTCACAAAAAGGGTCATTGAACCTTAATCCAGACCACTTACCGAACATCTAGTATAAATTCGGCTATATAAATGAAAGTTACTTTATATAAGGTCCTACAATTCAAAGTGAAAAAAGTTTAAGAGATGATAGAGTATCCCTAATAGAAAATAGAATTATGAAAGAAAAAAAAATTTTTGCGCGAACCGTTTTTTCACATTTTCATAAAAATTAAGTCAGCTGATTGAACCACTTTGTACTGGGAAGTGAAAAAATTATTAGACCAAAAATTTTTTATTTCTTCTGGAATGTGATCAGTTAACGATACATGATCTACCCTAAAACTATTTTCACTTATTATTGTAGAACCATAAATAAATACTATCCGTTTGGTTCGGGCCTCAGTACAATACTAACGTAATTTCCCATATTATTTATATATTATATGTTTTTTAATTCGGTAACCCATAGTAGCCTTAAAGAAAATTATTATATATTCTCAGAGTACATTGCAGAATTGCGTCCAGTTTAACAAAGCGGCTTTTATTATGATTATTACAAGGGACTTGAAGACTGTTTGCACTAGACGAGATTAACTGATTATACCGACATTGGAATTATCGAATGTAAGCCCAACACTACAAGTCGACTGTCCGCCTACCAGGGATAACTACACTATTTCAGATTTCAGTGGGTTTAGACAAACACTGGAATAAGTTAATAATAATTCAGGAGATAGTAGCTCAGTCGGTAGAACCGTCTCACAATCATAAGGCCCAGGTTCTAATGGTGCCAGTTGTGAATGTACCGATGACTTTCGAAATTCATGCGCACAGTATTTCTTTTATTTAACATCTAGCTGTGCCCGCGACTTCGTTCCCGTGGTTTAAGGATAATATGTAGTTAGTTGAATACGTAATAACTCGTTTTAAACACTAATTAAATTTTTGACAGTATTTAAATTATGATAACCATTTTGCTTGACCCTTGCCCAGTCAGAGTTTCAATTAAACTGTAGTCCAAGCGATAACTTTTGTTCTCGATAAGATATTGTAATAATTTAAAGCCTGTAGCACTTTTGGGACACTACGCTATGAAACAGTGAAAGTTTCATTAAAATCCGTTGGGTAGTTTTGACGTGATGCTCTTTCATACATACATACAGACAAAAATTCCAAAAAGTTCTGTTTTGGCCTCTATAGCGTTAGTAAATTATAATCTGTCAAAAAAGTGTTGAAATGAATATTGGAATTTATACGTTCAAATAGTATAATTTAGGTAATATATTTATAAAATAACAACGCGGTAAACTCGATTTAACAGATTTTGTACTTGTTTGTTTGGTTCAACCGGGCGAAAGAAAAATAGTTACTTCAATATTCATTTCAACTTTTTTTTGACAGACTGTACACAGCAATTATTCTGTTCAAAAAATATTGCATGTACAGTTTCGACTTCGTTACAACTTTATTATATGTATAGAATAGATTGCTGAACCTTCGTTTATCGATGTGTTGATCAGTCAAGGAAATCACTGTGAAGTATACCTACTGCCTTCCAAATTGTGTATTATTTGTGCCCGAAGTATGTCGAGAAGGCTCAAGTTGGGACGTAAAAGCTCGTCGATGAAACAAGCGTGTTTTTTATAGAGTGTGAAATGTCCCAGTGACCCTCTACACCAGGGATGGGCAACCTTTGGTAAGTCGCGGACCCAATAATCATATGTACGAAAGTGACGACGCAATCGGTGGGATTAATTATCCATGGGTTCGTCCACTGCTGGACATAGGCCTTTTCAAGATTTTGCCCTTCTTGGCGGTCCTCCTGGGCAGGCGGGTTGGTATGCGCGGTGCCAAAACCCACGCACGAGTGACGCCGCGTCGCTGCCCGTCACCAGTCTGTTTTATGTAAGGCCCGCGCGGCAATTTGGGATGGATATACTGATTTACTTTTAACCTAACCCCGATAATTTAGTATTCTGTAGAAGAATACAAACTGGTTTTATTAAAACCATTCAAAATCATATTCATAATTATTTTTTAAAGTTGGAGCCCTTTGAATATTTTCGTCAAGGCCAAAGAAATCATGGTCGCCCGAAGAGATAACCTCTAAATTTGTCGGGGTTTGTTTGAAAGTCACACTGTATATACGTGGGACGCACTATAAGTTTCCGGAATGAATATGAAAAAATACTATTAAAGGTACAAAATTAATTTATTGTTTTTCAAAATAATCTCCCTTGGCGTCTATGCACTTTTTCATTCGATCAAACCAGTTTTGAAAACTTTTGTGCCACTCCCCTGTGGTGACCTCTGAAACGTGTTTTTCATACTCCTCGACAGCCTCTTCTGGTGATGAAAATCGTTGACCGCGTAATTGGTTCTTAATTTTTGGGAACAGAAAAAAGTCACAAGGTGCCAGGTCGGGACTGTATGCAGGATGACTCATGAGTTCTACATTTTTCGTCTTCAAAAAGTCGTTTGTCTGTCTGGCCGTGTGAGAACTAGCATTGTCGTGGTGCAGGATGATACGGCGTTTACGGTTATTTTTACGGAGTTCGTCAATAACTTCCGGCAAACAAATGGTCGTGTACCAGTCACTATTCACGGTACGACGATTCTCTAAAGCAAAAGTAGCCACGTGTCCAGTTTTATTAAAAAAAGAAGCAATCATCCGCTTAGATGCACTTTTCACGCGCGCCACTTTGGTTGGTTTCGGCTCATCTTGAAAGACCCATACGCTCGATTGCTGCTTTATTTTGGGATCGTAGCAATAAATCCATGTTTCGTCACCTGTTACTATGTCCCACACCAAATTTGACGCACCTTCGTTGAATCTGGTAAGCATGGCACTGCACCAAGTGACGCGGTCCGTTTTTTGAGCCTCGGTCAAGTTGTGTGGGATCCACCGCGAGCACAGCTTTCTCACACCCAAATGTTTGTGTAGGATTGATTGTATTTGACTCATGCCTATTTCTAAGGATGCGCGAATTTCATGGTAGGTCACATGCCTGTCTGTTTCAATCATACGGCGCACAGCATCGATGTTTTTGTTGGTCACAGCGGTGGACGGCCGACCATCGCGAGATTCGTCACTGAGATTGATACGACCACGCTTGAATTCTGCAAACCAGCTATAAACAGTCGTCTTGCATGGTGCTTCATTGCCAAAAGCTGTTTCAAGCCGAGCGATGCTCTGTTGAGCTGTCAAATTACACTTAAAATCGTAGAAAATCATACTACGAAAATTTTCCCGAGTTAAATCCATGTTGATGCAGACACACAATTTTTTAAATGGCGCCACAAGGTAAAAACAAAAGACAGTCAGATGAAACAAACTGCATTCTACAGCCAAAGAGTTCTATTTTCAAATGTTGCAATAAATTTTTAAATATTGTTTATGTAAGTGGCCAGTTCCGGAAACTTTTAGTGTTACCTATGTACGTAGGCAATGGTGGTTTTGCCTGAGAGCTATTCTCTTACTCTCCCCCGAATAACTTCGGGTGGGTTTGCGAGTATGAGGTATGAGGAGGTACCACCAACCTCCACAGTCGAGCCCGGCATCAGCTCCACCACCTAGATTAATTTATACTTTTATTAATTCCAAGTTTTATGATAACCTGCAGAAGTAAAAATTCAATATTTTCATCATTTCTAGTTAAAAGGAAGCTCAGCTTTCAGATACATGACTACGAATATTGGAATCAATTCTAATAATAAACAGTCGCAAATCATTTTGCAAATAATCGGTCAGCCTGGTTTCTGATTTGGATTTATTGATTCTGATATCTGTTTGTGTAAACATTTGTTAATTCTCAGCTCTCGCTAACTCGCTCCTTTACTCAAAACGAGCGCGGATCCAGCCATCAAAAAGGACGTCGTCACGTCGTACGGCCAAGTGCGACTTGGACTACGGACTACCTTACGATCGATATATTGCATTCCTGCAAGGTTGATTATTTACTTCTTGTATGGGACTTCCTTCCTTTGTATCACAGGTCCAAGCGGGCAAAGCCGCGGGGTTGCGTTACGGGGGACAAACAGTGTTTGCACTATTCAAAATATTGAATGTTTGTCTGTTTGCTCACGAACACTAGGAAAAACAGTATAAAGGAAGTCCAATTTGCTACGCGACGGTCTCAATTAGCGTTGTGGGGATGCCACAACAACAACAACAACAGTGGATCTGCGCCTGCTCAAATCGTTCACAAAAGTTTAGCGCAACTTGTAACTGGGGTTGCCATACGTCCGGAATTTTGGTTCTTTGTTTGGAATGCGTGGGGAATTCTAAAATGTCTCGAACTTTTAAGAAATTTTCACACAAATGAAGAAAGATAAATTAAAATTGAATTATAATTAAATCAACATCTACAGTACCTGCGAGTACTATACCATAGCTATGTTTTATGTAAATTTTGCAACAAATGTCCGGAATTTTCTCCGGATGTTCTTTTTTTTGTTTTGGTAAGCCTACCTGTAACTAACTTTTTCAGGAACACCCAAAGACATGATTCAATTCTTTCTATTGTGTCTCCTTAGGTATGTGTCCCTGAAAGTGTTGAAGTCTCGAATAACGTTACACCGTCCGATATGAATCCCCAAATTACACACCCACGTTTCACCGACGATTAATATGTCCCAGCAAGATGGGTTGTGAGATCTATCGCCGTACTTCAGGCACAAATAAATACCCACAGCTTAACGTGCCTTCCGAAGTATTCCGAAGTAGTTAGTAGGCTATTTAATATATAAGGTGACTTTAATTTATACAGCCAAACTATTACGGGAGGCTTGGTAAGTGAATCAGTAACACGGATCGATAACAGTTTTTGTTAATTTCGCAAAATGAAATCTTGACGTCCCATAGGCCTGGGCTTGCGTTTGTAGGGAACACGAAAATAATAATTTACGAATTTCACAAAAATGGTCATCAAACCTTGTTACTGAGCACTTACCGAGGCTTCTGTAAGGATTTGGCTGCATAAATTATAGTCACCTTGTAGGTATTTATTATTATGAATTCCTTGACGAATGTCGAACGTTGAAACAGAACGTTATTATGAATTCCCTCACATCCCGTGTAATCCGGTTTATAATCCGGTATCCGAATAAATCAATTCGGTTCGCAGCGTCGAATATAAACGGACTAATTTGCTCTAATTCATGGAAACGCGGATAACGTCGTAGTCAAAGAGACATCTCCACGGGGGAACGAGTACGCAGGTTTGTTGTGAAACGTTACTATTTAAAGTGTACGCAACGCAATGTACGGTTTCCGTATTTGTACCATTAATACTTACGTAAGTTGACATCCCAAAATATTTCAAAGAATTGTTTTATTATTGTCGTTGACTAGATGTCAAATGCGTCTCGTGCGTGACGCTGCCTTGTCCTCTTACGAACGATACTCGCCTTGCAAAAGTAATAATTGTATCGGCCAAGCCTTTGAATTGTAGTCAAAAACATAAAGACAATATAGGAATATCATTTTTAGGGTTTGGTGCCCAAAGGATGCCGTACGGGACCCAAGCCTCCGCACACTCACGGTCTACAGCTTCGGGCTTAGAATACCAATGGCTTCGGTCGTTCGTTATAGGTAGCCAGTTGAAAATTTCACACAATACGTTACACAGAGTACCAGAGTGTTGCCAGATCCGTTTTTCCAAATAAAGGACCTTAAATGAGATGAATATTTTTGTAGAATACCACGGCAAAACACAAAAATAATTTCAAAAAATTAGACCCCTGGGTTATATCCATACAAAAAACTTCGAAAAACTTATTATATGTTTCAGCTCTATCTTAATATACATGCAAGTTTCAAATTTGATCAGTTCGTATTACATACAGAATGTCATTGACATACAGATAAAAAATGTATTTCCTACTCAGACGGTGCCGAATTGTTTTTCAAGAATTTTAGCGCCTAATTTTTGTCGGTATAGGAAGAGTCATCAGCATGTAGCATAATGCTTTTAAGGTTCTTTACCCATACTGTATGGTGGTACGTAACCCTTTGTGCGCGAGTCCGACTTGCACTTGGCCAAATTGTTTACGTGCGTGGCAAATCAACATACCTTACTTACGGAGATATATGTACCTACATAACATTCTTATGATATAGCGGGGTTTATTTTTGGGCGTTATACATAAATGGTTATTTTACAAAACTGAAGCGTCGGTTCCCAAGTAGACAATGTGAATTCAGCCTGCCTTAATCACAACACTTATATCCGTATTTCCTTGGCAACAAATAAAATAATGTTCTTGCGGGTTGTCAGCCAACACGTAGATCCGTTCACATAAATGTTCCTTTGTCTTGTCAGTCAACAAATCCAAATTCAAAAAGTCTATTTGTAAAATAGATACATTAAATGTTAAATAATAATAGTCAGCGAATCTCAAAACATAGGTAATACTCGTCTATTTGAACAACTGTTTCTGTGGGACCATACAAAATTCTTAAAAAAAAATTTCGCCTTCTCATAGTAAACCAGACGGCTGATATGGTCAATTTGTATGAGAGGAAGTGAAAAAAAGTTGCGAATTTCACTTAGACCCGATAGAAAAAGTTGTTCATATAAACTAGTACTACCTATGTTTTGAGTTTCGCTATTATTATTACATCAAGCTATACACATTGAGTATAAGCTGACCTCTCATTGTACGGGAAGCCTATACAATGAGAGGTCAGCTTATACTGGAAGTGTTTAGCTTGATGTGGGCTCCACTGTACATGCCTAATGCAATGAACAAATAAGTTGATAAATAAAATAAACTAACCATAAATAAAAATAATTCCTAACCATCCGCACCATTCGATTAGTATTGCTAAGAAGAAGGGCAAGAAGCTTAGCAAACATGTATTTTTTATGTAATAATGTAACTTAATCTATGTATATAATTTTCTTATACCTACTTAAGTAAAGGCATAACACATATGAGACCATAGGAATTATGTCACGAGAAAAAAAAATTATCTAAGTCAACCGGTCTTACATTGTCTATTACCTCTTACAGCAAAGTCAGTTTACATATTAATTAACTTTAGAGGGCCTAAGATTAGCCTTTAGAGGAATCATACAATATTAAAATTTGCTAATAATAAATTGAAATTTTAATAAAGATTATTATTATTGATTACACCATGCTTCATTATCGTCCTAATAATCATTGATTTTATAATAAGCTTTCTTAAGTAGTCCCTGCTTAATGTATAGCTTAAACTTATTTTCAGGCAAACTAAGGACCTTCTCTGGAAGCTTATTGTAAAATCTTATACCATGTTCTACAATAGAGGTACCTACTTTGGCAATTCTGAATATTTAAAAAGCTAGTTTATGTTTATTTCTGGTTTCAACATGTAGTGTAGAACCCTTTATATAAAAATGTTCCTCTATCTTGTAGAACCCTTCCAGCGTGTTGTCAGCCAACACGTAGACCCGTTAACATAGATGTATAATATAGATGTGTTGTCAGTCAACGCTCAGACCTTTTAATATAATTGTTCCTACGTGTTGTCAGCCAATACGTAGCCACGTTTATGGAAATGCTTCTGTGTTTCGTGAACAAACACGTAGATCCATTAATGCCCTCGAACTCACACAAATAGCAGTTTATTGGTCGATTACTGGAGACAGCGTGTAGCTGCCATATCACATCGCATTTACGGAATGTAGGGAACAGTACTCTAAATAGACCCAGCGAAAATGGACAGGTGTCTTTAAATTAAATTACATAATCTACTTATGATTATGATTATGATTATTATGATTATAATTATGATTATGATTAAATATTTCCATGATTTCTTTATGTTCAATTTCAGGTTTGTCTCCATCGTAAAATTATTATTCATTTCCAAAATCGCTTGAATGTCTTCCTCTTTAGGGTTCCGTAGTCAACATTTAGTTTCGCCATGTCCGTTCGTCTGTCTGTCTGTCCGCGACTATTTTCAGACGCTCTAAGTACTAGAAAGCTGTATTTGGCATGAGTATATTTAATAAAATAACGCCGACAAAGTGGTAAAATAAAACATTGAAATAAAGAATTGTTGTGGATCTCCCCTAGACGTAAAGTGGGGATGAATTTTCTTTTCACGTCTATCCAGGGTGTGGGGTGTCGTTCAAAAATATTGCGGGAAGCGAAATATTGAGCTGGCCATATATAAACTAAAGTCATCTCATATAACTTCTTGTTTAATTAAATATATATTATAATATTTTGATATTTTGTACACCTTTGATAAAGGACCTCTTGTGTAGGGGATTTAAAGTTTCTAAGTCAACTAGAAGTACTTCTAGGTTTTAATGGTGAGCCAATTTTTACGAAACTGATTACTGACGGCGTTCACTCGATATTGAGGCAAATATCTCCGGCATTTCTTAACCGATTTGAAAAATGTTTGCTTCCAGGTAGGTCCCATTTTAGTTTGGCCGTGATTTGATTATCGTCTTCAGAGATAAGCAGTGGAACTCCTCAATGCATATTACAAACGCTTTGTACCAGACCGCTGATTGCAAGGTGTTTCTTAAAAATTTACATATATATCCACCTGACCTTTGATCCTGGCCTCATAATTATGGAACTCCTTAACGGATGACAGCACATAACTTTCAATGGCAGCAATTGCTTTGTGTTAGTGTGCTCATTGCAGGATATAACTTGAGACAGCAATCAGAATACTCACTGTGTAGTCTACCCATTTTTCACTATTCATCCTGTCAACAGTCAAAAGCGTGAAATAAATAAACTTTTTACAAAAAAATAATAACCGACTTCAAATTTTAGTAGACATTCACTAAAACGTTTCAAAATAATTACATACTGACCGATGGTACCAAAATAACACTTTTGCCGACTTCTTTCTTCTTGAAACATAATGTTATCTAGAAGTCGGCGCATTTCCAATAGTATAGAACACAAAAACCAATGTGAAAGCGCCGACTTCAAGAGAACATAATGTTTCAGGAAAAAAGAAGTCGGAAAAAGTGCTATTTTGGTACCATCGGTCAGTTTGTAATTATTTTAAACGTTTTAGTGAATGCCTACTATAAAATTTGAAGTCGGTTATTATTTTTTTGTTAAAAGTTCATTTTTTCGCATTGAGTTAGAAGTTTGATTTGTTGAGAGTATTTCTGTGAAAGATTACTTTTATTGATTTTAACTTAATATCTCTTACAGACAGACAGACGGACAACGAATTGATCCTATAAGGGGTTCCGTGTTCGCTTGACCACTACCGCACCTGATGGAAAGCATTGATGACACCTTGGATGAAAAGCGATCGCCCAGAGAGCTTAGATACAACAAAAGGAAGATACGGTACTCCGCTTCTCGCGCGCGGCACTGCCAATATAGGCCCTCAATGGGCCTGTTTTGTGTATAATGCTATTGAAACGGCTACTCACGATTTTTATATAGTCAGATTTTGCCTGATACACGTGTCAAACGGGGGACCGCCGCGTAACCATGTTTGCCTCCGAAGAAACTGTACGAATACAGTGAAATCAGACTATATAAAAATCGTGAGTAGCCGTTTCAATAGCATTTTGAATCTAAACCACGATTCTTTTAGTAGTAAAACTGTTTTGTGTAGCTTGTCTCGCTCGCGCCACTGTCAAAGCTTGTCGCTCTATCCCTGTCGTTCGGTGTCGCTTGTTTAAAAAGGAGGTCCATTTTTCAATTGACGATATAAGGACGTACCGTATTTACCTTTTCTTATATCAATGTCAGAGAATGCCTACAAATAAGTTACGCCCGGGTTACACGACAGATCGCTTGGCGGCTCGGCTTTGTCAAGAAGATGGTGGAACTCACAGCTGAAGCCTGATACTACTTGAAGTGAAAGGATTTCTCAGCGAGCTGGGTCGCTGTCTGACTGTCCAGAGTGTGCGTCTTTGTTTCATACGCAACGCGGAGAGCCTCCCCGCGTCCCGCACCCAGTGTTGTCCACGTGCACAGACAGAGCGGCACCGAGAGTCAACTAATCATTGCGAGCTGCGTTACTGCTCGTTTAGTTCCGACCCGATCTGTATGTAAATGGTAATTGGGTCGGTCGTGGGATCAAGTTACTGCAGTGACTCGTCGCGGAGGTTATACCGTGTGAGGACCCGGATACTGCTTGTGCACTCGCGATCCGATATCGGTCATCTGGGGGCACGGTAGTGCCCCCGCCAAGTCGAGCTAAAAAGCGGCACGCCCTACCATCCTTTTCTTGAAGCAGTTCAGGCCATTTTCGACACCCTATAACTTCCTCGTGGATAAAACTAGAAGCCTGAATTTTCGGTTACTAAGCAGGCATTGTATAAACACGCTATATTTTAAATTTCATTGAATTTTAAGCAGTAGTTTGAGAATTATAAGTAGTTAGTCAAAGTTTCTCAATTTTGTCACTCACTCACTGACTGACCGATCATCAAAACTCTAAGGCACTTCTAGCAGACATAGAAAGCTTCAAATTTGGAATACAATTAGTGTTTAGTATAAAAATCAAATACGAAACCTAAAATATTTTGCAATTTCGGTCCAGTGCTCTAGATACACCAACTGCATAAATAACTTTGTAATCTCATATAAATATACAGGATTACAAAGTTACATTTTCAGTTGTAAGTAGAAGGTACCGGAAAGGAAAAAAAGTAGGACTATCTACAAAAAGAAATGAGATGCCATCGAAAACAAAACTTGTAAAAAAAAACAAGTCTCGCAACTTAGTTCTTCTGCCGTAAAAAGTTGTGAGATTAATTTATTCAGTCAGTACTTAAGGGACCTTCTGTCTTAAGTTATAACATAAATAGCTAACCTAAAAACATCTTATAGTGACCATATCAATATTAAAAATCCTTTATGTTTTAAATAAATAGATTGACTTGGCAATTCCTCGGGCCAGGATTCGAACCTGCGTCCTCTTGTTTCCCTGACAAGCGCGCTACCAATTGCGCCACCGAGGTACTTACCTAGACCGTTGGATTTTCCACCATACTTGTCCACCGAATATTTTGTAACTATTTGATTGAGTACCTCGGTGGCGCAATTGGTAGCGCGCTTGTCAGGGAAACAAGAGGTCGCAGGTTCGAATCCTAGCCCGAAGATTTTTTTCATATTCTTGTCATTACATTTGTTTCTAATTTATCTTTTCAGGTTTGTAATAATACTCGTAGTAGTTAATGAAACTGGTACATAAAAAGGTTAATACCTAGTTATGTATCTCATACTCTACTTTATCTAAACTCATGTTTTCATCATTTTTGTAAATTTGTCGTCAGCCATTTTTGATTACTCTTGTAAAAGCTTGCTCTGAAAGTGTTCGTAATTTCCGTCGTTATTTCCAGAATGTCAGGTGGAGTCAAATATCATTCAAATCATTTATACTGTAAGGTGTGACTCCTTGATGGAGTCAAATCGCAAATTAATAAAAATATAGTGGAACTCGTACACGGAGACTTTTATTAGCGTTCAAATATCATTCATCACCATCCCTGCGTTAGTAATTTTAGGGCAAAATAATTATTTTGACCCATAAAACCACTGTAAGTAATAAATAAATTTCCTCGAAAACAAACAGTTCATCCATTGACAGACCGAGTCCAACGCGCCGTAAGCCATAGACAATACCTGGCCGAAAATAAATTTGAACTGTAGCCTCGTTACTATTTTGTAAGTATTGGAGAACATTATATAAAAACGCTCAGTGGTATTTAATATTAAACCTCAGACATGGCTGCATGGGCTAAGTTCCCTTTGCCTTCATAATTCGTATCACATGTACTTTAATCTCAGAAAAAGTTTTTTTATAGCATTATGGCCTCCGAACCACTAGTACCATTGAACAGTACCATCAATGGTACTAGTGACACTTTGTTCGGAGACCTATACTATAATTTTTATTTTTTATTTTTTTAGAGACGTTCATGAAACATATTTTACATTATGTCAGTAGTTTTGAGTTCGTAATGAGGATTTTACGATATGAGGTTAGATAAATAATAGTTAGAGTATTCCAAAGCGATGGATTCCGCAATAAAAATATAATTTGTATATGTTAGCGTTTGCTCAACTAATGTAAGTCATGTGTGATGGTTCAATGTTCATGTCATAAATTTCAGCTTACATAACTTACGGCTTACAGCCAACAGTCGAGCATCCCGAGACGGAGTCGCGGGAGAATACGAGTTCAGATCTCTATTTAATTATTTAGCTTCCCTCACGTATAATCTGCTTTATATACCCGATCTACAAACTTACCCCTTCGTCTACATTGAACCCTAATACTGTTCTCTGTAGAGTGGTTTTTGTGTACCTCAGTGACACAACTAAACTTGGTTATAGTTGAGTCGTTAAACCCTTTGTTATTTTGTCTTTGTACCTTTACAATCGACCCAAAATAATAACTCTCTAAGAGCTTTTGTGAAAAACTACTTTATAAATAACAATAGATGGATAAACCTAAACACTTCAAACACTCGCTCGGCAAACATTCTTCTCCTTAAGTTGGCCTAAAGAAATTGCTTTTTAGTGTTCCGTACCCGAAGGGTGCCAAACGGGACCCTATTACTAATCTCCGCTGTCTGTCTGTCCGTCTGTCACAGGGGTCTATGGCTTCAACCGTAATAGGTAGAAAGTTGAAATTTTCACATAATACGTGTTACTATAGCCATAGTATACATTATACTGTGCTCTATCACAACAACACAACAAATAATAAAATAATTTAAAAAATAATGGGGAAATAAAAGTCCAAGAAAAAGTTTAATTATTTAAACGCTATTGGTTTTTGCTCTTATTTAAAGACGGGCAAGTTGTATATATATTCAGATTGTAGAACATACGATCAAGTAAAACAAAAATAATAAAAAGAAGGGTTTCGTACGCAGACAGCAAATTTTTCGTCTTGCTTTTTGTCGCCTTATGTTGTTGTAGCATCGATATTGTTGATATGTATGTTTTTAGGGTTCGGTACTCCTAGTGTGGGGTGGTACGGAACCCTTTGTGCACGAGTCCGACTCGCACTTGGCCAAATTATTAAAATACGGATAATTCCTATATTGTTTTTGTACGCAAATATAAATTGACTTTCATTTAAATAGTCAAATTCATACTGAAGACTCGGTAAGTGGTCAGAAAGTTGTATTTCAACAGATTACAGGAGTTTAAAAAAACACAATAGGTAATCAGTAAACAGTTACATCTCAGATTCGCCAATAGGTGGAGTTGGTGACAAACGGCACGCAATCGCGCTTTATTTGAGCTTTGAAGTGGGAGGGGGAGGAAGATAGGTCTAGCACGCGCCATCGATACAGTGTCATTCCCTCATACTTGCTCTCTCACACATTGACAAACGAGGTATGCGTGGGAACGCAAGTAGGATACGCTGTATCGACAGCGCGTGCTAGAACTCCAGACCCAACTAACTGACAAATCTTCCATTTCAACTGGTGGTAGGATTCGGCCACCACTCCATCACCACACTTATGACGTCACCGTGCCGCCAAGCGACTCGTCGTGTTTCGCCGTGACGTCATGAGAAAGAAGCTGTACCGGCGGAGTGGTTACAGCTTATTTTAGGCAGCTTCTGGGTGAGCCTCTTCGTCCGAGGTTTCATCGACGCTTTCCGTCAGGTGCGAGTCCTAGAGTCCCTGGGCCCTAGACTGTTGTGAATAAACAATAATGAAAAATCTTCCTGTCACCTTGATTGAGCCGAATCCAAATATATATATTAAACTAGCCTTTTCTCACGGCTCCACCAACGTTTATTCAATATTTGCCCCGTTTTAGGCTCGGGCGTTATTGTATGAACACCCCTTATAGCTTATGTGTTGACCAGGATCACTACGATGATAATGAAAAAACCACATCCAAATCCGTCAAGCGGTTCTCGAGTTAAAAGCGTTTATTCAATGTTTGCCCCGTTTTCGGCTTGGGCGTTATTTTATGAACAATTCTTATAGCTTATGCGTTGACCAGGGTCACTAAGATGATAATAAAAGAAACCGCATTCAAATCCATTTAGTGGTTTTCACGGAACATAATATACATACATACAGACAGACAAAAATTCTAAAATTTGTGGTTTTTGCTTTACAATAACAATAAAAATATTCAATGTGAAGACACGACTTTTTTACTAATTTATCATTAGTACATAGATGATTCGTTTGTTTTTTAAGTGTACACAGTGAATGAGTGACGCGGGTCCAACAATGCGGCCCCGACGGGACCAGCACCGGCTCGGCGCCTGATCCTCAGCGCGGCTGATCTAAAGTTAATCGCGTGTTTAATCGCCGATTAACTACGGGTTTACGTCGGGCTTGATTATCCGGGGCTCCGGCCCGAGTGTGCCTTGTTCATCTGTCCTATATACCAAATTACAGAAATTACTTTTCAATAGGAAATGTATTGTCATGACATGTGTCCCGTGGGGGTGTCAGAGGTGTTCCCGAGTGTGGACTGTGAACACGAACACAGTGGACACTCACTTTTCACCGAAGATTGTTCAGTTCCAGCGCGCTGCCCTGTTACCGTACTTCTGACATAATTAGAGTTACCAGATCACGGGACTTTTCCTGACATGTGGGGATTTTTAGACCTCTCTCCGGAAATCAGGAAAACATTGAAACAGAATGAATAAAGGTTGAAAGTTTATTATTTATTGAGTCACATTGTTTTTCTAGCAAAACTGTTGAAAATCCCAGTCAAAAAATGACAGGAAATTTACTGAAATACAGGGAATTTGTCAGGAATTCACATTTCTAGATCAGCCCCCGATCCTGTATCGTAAAATCAGTTCGATCAGTCGAAAATATACATATACTATCAAATTTCACTTATCTAAGGATACGTTCGCACTTGAAATGACGTCACAATTCGTAAATAGTTCAATACCCAATGCAGGTTATTTTGGAAGTTCATTTTTGGTGAATAGCAACCATAGTTGGCAACCGATTCAAAGATACGCAATAGGCCCGCAGATAACCCTAGGCATATTTCAACATGCCTTCCGAAGAAAGAAAATGTGCCGTCTAACTACCAGCCAGGACAACTCTACCTTGACGATAAACCTGTACTAGAGTCGAAAACTTCTAATATCTTGGGTCTGTTATAGCCTCTGACGGGAGCATCATCCACAGTGTAAACAAAGACAGGATTGGTGAAGTGGAGACTCAGTGGAGAGCGCTCTCTAGTACACTTTGCGTTTCTAGAAAGCGGAAGCGTTACAAGACTGCTACGCTTCACGGCCCAGCGTGCTGGCCAGCTAAGAACGTGTACGAACAACAAACAATTGCACTACGCAGAATAACATTGAAAGGTTTTGTGAACAAAGTAAAGAGAAAATAAAAACGTTATCGGTGTATACCAACATAAAATTGGTCGGACAGCGAAAACTACCAAGGGATTCCATAATAGCCTGATCAAAATCACAATATATAGGTACGTTGGTTGCATACTGGTGCTAGAAACGACCCCCAAATGCAACCAGCTTGGTTAGACCAATGCTAGGAATGATATTGGTAAGATATATTTATATAGATATATTTATATAGATATATCTATAAGATAGAATATAGTGGTCTAATGTTGCCGGTGCTCTATAAAATGTGGGAGAGGGAACATTATGGACTCATTAATAAACAGAAAATAAAATAAAAACTGTAGGTGCATTATTTTAGTTGTTATTTATAGTTAGTGGATAATAAATCAATCTTTACAAAAAGAATTGGCACAAAAGTAAAAAAAAATGTGTATGTATAGGAAATGAGTAGGCTTATTTTTAAGAAATATGTTTCAGCCAACCGTTGATACGGTGAAATGTAGTGAAATCACTGGGCAAATAAACAAACAACACTAAATACATGATAAATACTGACTTTAAAAATAAAATCAAATATAAAAGCAAAAAAGAAATAAAGATTTCAAAAAATAAAAATTGGAAAGTTAAATATAAATTAACATTTATTTAATAAATAATAACTAACACAACTGTAACACGAGTACTAACTTGCTATCGATTGTTAATTTTATCAATTTTGTCTGTCAAACGATGCTTACGTACTTGTAGGTACTAAAGCTCAGTGCCGGATTTGGAATTTTCTCAAGTATAGGCCATCTTACTTTGTGCCACCCCTGCCTCCTTTTTAGGGTTCCGTAGTACCTAAAAGGTACAAAAGGAACCTTTATGGTGAGACTCCGTTGTCCGTCGGTCCGTCCGTCCGTCCGTCTGTCCGTATGTCACAGCACAGCCTCATATCTTTAGCACTGTTAAAGATGAAGACTTGAAATTTGCCACCAAAATAATCACTTGCCTACATACTACGGTGTAAAAAAATATTGAAAAATTTGAAATTGTTCAAAATATTTCCAATAAAAAGAAAAAAAAATCCTAAAAATACAATGTGTATCAAATTGTAGATATTAAAGAGCTGATTATAAAAATATATCCTTTTACTATATTTACTGGCACCTATTTCGAGAAATCTTTGAAAAACTACAAAAAATGCATGTCCCCCCCCCTTGTTTCTGAAACTGGTGGACCGAAAAAAATGTCTTACAGGAAAACTAAACGTTGATAAGAAATGCGAAATATAAAAAGAAAATTAAAATAAATAAAAAATATATTTAATAAAAATACAATATGGGTATTAAATTGTAGATATTAAAGAGTTGATTATAGAAATATATACTTTTACTGTATTTATGGCCCCAAATTCGAGAAATCTTTGAAAAACACCAAAAAATTGTATGCATTATTCCGAAACTGGTAAAATCACGGTTATTTGGGATAACGTAAAGATTACAGGAAAAATATAGCGGTTAGAAATTCACGATAGTAAAATGACAAAATAATATAATATTTTTCATCTACGAGTTCTATTTCGAGTACGGTATAAAATATTTGTGTCTCTTTTGTTGCTATACGTGAAAAGAAATATATATACGAAAACCCATTTTATCATCCATCCCAAAATGCGAGAGTAGAATTACCTAACCAGGTTGGTACCGAATATAAAACACATCTGGAAACTAGACGGGGCGGTGCCGGGAGTACTCTACATCGCGATATAATTTGATCGCTGGAGTTAAATTACTAAAGAAGGCGAAGCAGTACAAGACTTTCGCAAATAACACTTTGCTGAGTACATTATCATAATAATACTGCTACGCTCACTTATGAAACTTGTCCTCCTCAGCTATCATCTTTGCTTGCTTTGACGATTTTAATATTGATTGACTTCACTCAGAACTGGAAGACTTCCCGCTACTTATGAAATTTCTAATTAAGTAATTTATAAGATATGGTTTAACTGCCTATCTTATTGATGAGTCAACAACTCGTGAAGTGACAATATAGGTATATTCTAATGTTCATTTAAAATGTGGTACAAACAATTATTTTATTAGTCATTCATCATAAACAGTTATTTTAAATTCCTGCCTGTTCTCAAATCTGTCGAAATACGGAACCCTAGGTACGCGAGTCTGACTCGCACTTGACCGGTTTTTTTCTGATTCTGCTCTCAGCCTATCAATCATGGCCAAAAAGGTGTTAATTTTAAAAGACTCTCTTGGTGTTATTATTTAAATTGTGCACGAACTTGACGGCTTACCAAAGCGAGTGAGTTTCCTCTAAAATCTGCCGCCCCTAGCAGCGGCCTATACGGCCTATCGGCAAATCCAGGACTGCTAGAGTTTCGTATAAAGATTGTCATCTATAGTGTAAAAACAACAATATGACTTGTCTTGTATTATAAGTATGTAATTGTGTATTCTGGGCATCTGTTTCCGTTACAATAAAGATAAAATACCAAACAATAGCACGTCTTCGCACACCTGCACTATAAATTAAAGATTCTCGACTTTTGTGACGAATTCACAAGAAATAACATTTACAAGTACTGCGTCTAGACTATAGGTAATGGTCTGAAAATTATACCACACGATTTATTTTTTATTAATGTTTACATGCACAGAAGTAATACACAAAGTTAAAGCTAAGTCGGCTAAGCCAGCAATGCGGGGACCATGACTCTTATAATATATCATTGTGTACATAATTAAGTTAAAAACTAGTACATTAAAGGAAATTTAGATTCATTTATTAATCTATCATTCGTTCATTATTCAACATTGCACAGCTGATGCCGGGCTCGACTGTGGAGGTACCACCATCTTACTCGCAAATCCTCCCGAAGTTATTCGGGGGAGAGTAAGAGAACAGCTCTCAGGCAAAACCAGGCGGCCCACCATTGCCTGGGACCGATGGATGGCGGTATATCCATCCCCATTAAAGTAGTACCTAAACAAGTCGTGTCTGTATTGAATTTAATTTAAAAAAATTATTTACTCTGTGGTATTAGTGTTGTACTGAAGCCGAAACAACAATTTTTAGAATGTTTGTCTGTCTGTCTGTATATATAGGTAGTACCGTCAGATTGGTAATGCAAAAGAGGAAGAGCATTATATACGCGTATGTTAGAGCGAGATAGATAGGCGACACCATTCGCGTACACGCTATGGACCTGGATGGACCGGCAGCTTAGACCATTTAACACGGGACCTGGCAAAGCGCGACTCTTAGTACTGAAATTATTCTGCCGTTTTCCACGGGAGGGGAGGTAAACACGCACAGCACACATTTACTTATTCACGCACACTCCTGCGAAAAATGTATATGTCACACTAAATCAAAAGCTGCAACACAAACACAAAACGCGCACACAAGCAAACTTACATGTACAAATTGTTCATGTACTTCGGCAGAGGGGGATAAGTGCGCTTGCCTAGTCAAGTTACCGGCAGTCAATAACAAAACAAATACTGCATATTTTTGCAAATATTCAGGTTTTAAAATGTAATTTTGTGTTTATGGGACGTTATTAATTACATGGTTATATGTGCAGCGTCTGGATATCACCCATCTTAGAAAAAAAACTCAAAGAATTGTACATTTCTTATGGACATACTATTGAAATACTTTGTTGTCTAAATGCAATGTTTTAGGACAAACACATGAGTTTTGTTCTCTAATGGGTGACAAAAGTTATCGAATTTAATCACATGTTACTTTAAATACCTACTGATTCAATTTGGAATCAATTTGACCTTCACTTCGCTTGGTACGAGTATTATGCATTTCATATCATCATCATAATTGTGGTCTTTTACTACACAAATCCCTAAAGGACAACATTTACATACATTTTATTCCATGTTCGGCAGAAGTCCACAAAAAGCGACCTGACCCGATCATGAATTTGGCCTCGCCTTCGTTACTACATAACCGATCTATTACTATTTACTAATACTATATAATATGGTCTGTATTTTCCTTTTTAACTCGAGAACCACTCCACGGATTTGGAAGCGGTTTTTTTATTATCATCGTAGTGACCCTGGTCAACACATAGGTTATAAGGGATGTTCATAAGATAGCGTCCAAGCCGGATACGGGGCAAGGATTGAATAAACTCTTTTATAACTCGAGAACCACTGAACGGATTTGGATCCGTTTTTTTTATTATCATCGTAGTGACCCTGGTCAACACATAGATGTTCATAAAATACGCCCAAGCTGAAAACGGGGCAAAGATTTACTGAACGCGGGCGAAGCTGCGGGCAAAGGCTAGTCCCTAATAAAACAATTGCCCCCAAAATCTGTCAATCTGGCAATTAGTTTCATATAATATGGCTTTCGACCACAGAATAGAAGTTATTATTCTGAGCTTTCGACCATCTCTCTCAAGTTTTCGCAGAGCACAAATGGTTCCCTATCCGTCGATGACATAATTTTCATACCCTCACAGCATTCTTAGTAATCCTCGCTTCCCTTTATCTTTGAGAACAATTTGAGTCTGCTGATTGTCTTTAAAGGACAGGCACGTCGTGCGCGTCCTGTCTCTCATCTCAAACTCGTGTCATTGAATAATCTTTGAAACTTGAGGCTGTCAGGTTAAGAGCTCACTTCCCCAGAGCATCCGGGACTGTCCAGCACTCAGGATCTTTAAAACAGAAAGCAGTACCTGTTTGGGGTTCCGCGCCTAAAGCGCAAAAGAGAGTCAAATTAATGTCCGTATAGCACGGGTCTCTAGCTTGCAGATGGAATGAGTTGCAGATCTGATATTTAGAAGTGTTGTGTAAAATGTCGACCCAAAACCAGATACAAAAAAAAAATGGAAATTTTCATTTCCCATACACTAAAAAGGAGCCGAAAAAAAATATTCTCTTGCAGTGAAACAAGGTTCCCAAGTTTAAATCCTGCCAGAGGTATTTTTTTAAAAGACTCTTCTCACTTTACTTTATACTTGTTTCAATTAATATGTTTAAATTTATTATTAGAGTGCATTACAAACTAGAAAATATCAATTACAAACTGAAAAAATTCCTCGGGCCAGGATACGAACCTACGAACTCTTATTCTTAACCTTTGAATTTTTCTAATTTGTAATGCACTATAATAGTTCATACTCGGAACACCTCTGACACCCCCCCGGGGATTCATGTCGTGACGGAATATTTATATAATAATATGTAGAATATTCCAAAGCGATGGATTTCGCTATAAAAACATATTTTTTAGAGTTTGTAATACACTCTAAAATCTAAGTAATAAAACATATGTATACCATGTAGGTAGCAAATAAAGAATTATAAATTATTAAATACTTAAATTAATAGCAGGGGTACAGACACCTGCCCTTCAAGCTCCCTGTTAGTAAACCATTTTAACGATACAGACGATAGGCGCAACTTGCGTTTTAGATGCGTTGCGTTTCCCTACTAGACACTAGATGGCGCTGCAGGTATACTACTGTAATAAACTATAATAAATAATAAAAAAAAACATAAAATAAATAAAATATTTTTTATGGAATCCAGCCTGGAAAATGGCTCATTTAAGGGGCTTATATTTTCCGACATGGCAGCGGTAATAAGAAACGCGTCCATACAAAATCTATAGAAGTGACTGACACACATTTTAAAACAAGAAAATTGAGGCCTAAATATTCCTTCTACATTTTTCATTGAAATACTTTTCCTCAAAAATAAATGGCTCTACGAAGCGCCATCTAAAACACACATTAAACGAAATGGCCAAATAAACAAGCCTTAAATAAGTACTCTAAAACTCAATTATATCGTACCATCGGAATTAAGTAAAGCCTCCGAGAGGGTTCCATTGTCTGCTGGACCCTAATCTCCAGGATTCACGATGATTTATACTTGTCACCCGAACTGACCACATCCGCAAAACCAGTGTATCTTGGTCTCCCATGCCCTCCACAAGTCATTGTAAGTCGGATCATGTGGAGGTTATCTTTGGTTTTTCACGGGGCAAGTTACAATGGCGGTGGTATCCGTTGGTATCATTGGGCTAGAATTTTGGTTGAAACACCGTTTCATTGTCCGAAAAGAGCTTTAATATGCGTATTAATTTGTAGAGCTAAAAGTAAAACACCGGGAAACCTGCATGCCTGTATGAAAGCCAGTATGACAGGCTACCTAATTGGCAATTTTTATTGCAGCGGCAAAACTGTTAAAATCGTTTAAAAATAGGAAGCTTGAACTGTAGGCGTCTGCCTGCAAAAACACAAAAAGAATAAATGATGAATCGTTGGTAAAACACTCTTCACTCGGGGATACAACGCAATGTAAAACTTGACTTCCTATACTGTTCGGGTCGAGGTTATTCTTAAACAAGTAATAGAGGCACAGCAAATTTTTTTAAACATACATATTCATGATGTACATAATATCCGTTGATATAATTATCTCCTCAAATCTGATTTGTGCCCGAAGTACGGGGACAGAGCTTGGTAAAAAACGGGTGTAGCAAGTGGATATATACATAAATAAAACATTTGTTCTCAAAAACACAATTCAAACATGTGCCTTGTATTTCACAGTTCAGACTTAGGAACACCTCTAACACCCCCTTGGGGATTAATGTCGTGACAATATGTGTGACAAGTAATCCGCGTGTTTCCCACATCTTTATTTTCAGTAGATCTTCATTATATCGATGGCTTTAGCTTGATCGAATGGAAAATCGTAATAAACATACGTATACATATCTTGTTTCATTCAAAAGTTGCCTGGAAGAAATAGCTTCTTAGTGATAAGACCACAAATTGTATTCAGCTACCTATCTATTTCATTATTGTTTCTTTATTCTTGTTTTTTCGGTGTGCAATAACTAAAGGATATTGTATTAGTAAAGATGTAAAGCTACAAATCGTATGATACGGGAAAAGATAAGATGTTGGTGGTAGAGTTAATAAAAACAGTTGAGGAGAGAGAATGCCACCTTGAGGAACACTAGCAGCGTATAATATCTTGTATAGCTCGGGAGCGAACGAATGTTTTAGACCTGCGCAAATCACGTGCGTGCGAACACGTGCTCCCTGACTCATACACTTCCATGCAACTCATACACGGCACGTGCGGACGTCACCTGCGGTGCGGATGAGTCGCCGGCTGTGAGGAATGTAGCACTTGCTCGTCAAATCCTGATCTAAGCATTTCCTAAGGGATTCAGTGCCGTCACTCAATAAATAATAGTAGGCAAGTTCTTATTTCAGCATAGATGACACGAATAGATAAATTTTGTATTTCGAAGAAACGTTTGACCAATGGACACGCAGCACCTTTCACATGAAGGACTCAATAGAGCTTCATACAGTGCTCTGTCTCACTCTATTGATCCACCTAAAGAGTTCGATATGGTCTACAATGCTAGGTGCCCAGGACGAATCGTTTTGTGGAGGCGATGAACACGTGATAAAGCCTGCGTTTTCATTGGTTAAACGTTTCTTCGGAAGACAAAATTTATCTATTCGTGTCATCTATGCCAGCTATGCAGGTGGACTGTTTGAACTGAAGACTTAATGGATTGATTTTTAGGGTTCCGTACTCGAAGGGTGTCAAACGGGACCCTATTACGTCACCTCTGTCAGTCCGTGCGTTTGTCACAGGGGTCTACAGCGCTAGTTCAAATTTTCACAGAATACATCATACAAAATCTTCAGTCTACGCGGGTTCATGGCACAGTATAAGTAAATTAAGCAGTATTACGTCTTCATAGAGACAGCCGAAACGACGCGCTTCTATATTTTAGTGCAGTACGGTACGTTACACGACAGTCGCGAGTGCGCCGCAGTTACGTATAGACGCGGACAGTGTGAGACCCTTACACGCATTTGTTGACGTAAATTATGGCACGAAGTTATCGATTATAATGTTCAGGGTATGGATGTTTAAATCCATCTTTATCGGAACCAGAAATAACGAAAGACAGGGGCAGCCCTAGTGCGTGCTTACGTACCGACCGGCCGTAGGTAAATATTTCAGGGCCATTCCATCAGCCTGTTTCGTCCACTGCTGGACATAGGTCTTTCCAGGATTTCACCGCTCTTGGCGGTCCTCCTAGAAGAAATGCCCATACTCACACACGTTGGGCAGGTGGGTTGGTGAGCGCGGTGTTGTAACCCTTGCACCAGTGACGCCGCTGCCCGTCACCAGTCTGTTTTATATAAGGCTTGGCAATTGGGGATTGATAAACCGCCATTCATCGGTGCTATGCTTAGACCATATAATGGGACTAGCTAGGCAAGCGCACTTATCCCCCTCTGCCGAAATAAATGAACAATTTGTTCATGTATGTTTGCTTGTGTGCGCGTTTTGTGTTTGTGTTGCAGCTTTTGATTTAGTGTGACATATCAATTTTTCGCAGAAGTGTGCGTGAATGAGTAAATGTTTGCTGTGCGTGTTTACCTCCCCTCCCGCGGAAAACGGCAGAATAATTTCAGTACTAAGAATCGCGCTTTACCAGGTCCCGGGTTAAATGGTCTAAGGTTCCAGGCAATGGTGGGCCGCCTGGTTTTGCCTGAGAGCTGTTCTCTTACTCTCCTCCGAATAACTTCGGGAGGGTTTGCGAGTAAGATGGTGGTACCTCCACAGTCGAGCCCGGCATCATCTTGAGGTGTCACGGCCATTGCTGAGACAAAATACTGCTTAGCTACTAGCTACTGTGTTTATGGCGAACGCAAATTATTATTAGCCGAAATATCGAGAACCCACAAAAACAAATGAACCGTTAAAATATAGTAACAAACGCATTTGAACAAACGTCATTGTTCTGCTGATGACAGATGATTAAATTAATGATGATATAAATAAACGTGAATCAGTTGGGTAGATAATTGCATAGATTAGACTATAACGTCGTTGTATTATATATGTTCTACACAGTCATTGCGGCCAGGTTAATGATGCTGAGAATGAGTGAGTCATCTATTGTCAAACTGTTAGGTTTTATAATGGCTACACCTACCTCCAGATCCGAAAACGCGCTATTTTAAACGATGGAAATTATGTATGTAACAGTAAAAGGCTGCGTTTCTACGATCACCGTCTCCGAACTGCACCTCCATCACCAGACCCTGAATATTACTAAACACACATAGCTTATAATCATCTCCAATAAACTCGTCTTCAAATAAAAAAACTGCATTAAAATCGGTCAAGCCAGAAGCGAAAAAACTGCCCACATACAAATATTATAAACAAATTACGAACACAACTACGGGTTGACGCGCCTTCCGAAACACGCAGACAGACGGGCACAAATGTGCTCCTATCATAGGGCTCACTGTAACCACCAATCACGCTGGTATGTAATAATCGTCGGTGATTTGTGGGTGTACCAGTCTGGACTGTGAGTTGCATTGCACACACCTCTGGGAGACCCATTTGATAAACATGCCGCGAAGACGTTATATTTTTTGTTAAAACAGCCCTAACGATGTTTTATACAAAAATATCTAAAAGAGCTGCAATAATAATCTTTTTTTCAAAATAAATTATTTCCCAAAAACTTTTCTCGTTTAACATTTAACAAACCGGTCGTTTTGTCTGAATAATTACCGAAGTTGTGATAATATACAAACAAACAAATATAACAAATAAACAAATTAGACCGAAAATTTGTAATTCCGTGATATTACAATTACAAGTGTGATTATTACTTTTTGATAAAACACTCCGATATTGCTACATGGTACACGAAATGAGTCATTTCTGTTTATACTTGTAACAAAATATACGAATGGCGTTGCCACAACGTAGCACAGCAAAACTTACAGTTAGTTAACCGGTTCGATACGTACTACAAACCAGAAAAAATACACTGTATAATCAAGTGTTTCAAATAAACGATTTATTCAAATGTGTTTTAAAGCTTATTCAGGTAGGTATTATTATTTCCACATTTATATTTTGATACCATGTGTGCACATATTTGATCACACACTTTACCACCTAGGTTTTGCTGGCAGAAATCTCTTTTAGAGATGAGCTCGCTTATAGCACATTTAATTTAAGACTTGTAAGAATCGTTATAGACTTGTATGTACAATATCTTCTGTGCAATAAAGAATATATTACAGAAATGATCTAGAATAAAAAAAAATACAGAAAAGTTATCGCAAGAATGAACAAGAAGAAGAATGGAAAATCATTTTCGTCACAAAATGCCCATAAATATAACTATAATAAAAAAGTTACTGTACAATAAAGATAATTATTCACAAGATATACTTCGGGTCCGATTTGGACCCGGTATCAGTTGAGTATAAATACAAATATATCCTATTATATTTATACTCAACTGATGCCGGGTCCAGATCGGACCCGAAGTATATCTTGTGAATAATTATCTTTATTGTACAGTAACAATTATATATATTAAATAATAAAAGAAAGAAGCTGTCAGCAGTTATTATATTTTATATCATTATAATAAAAAAGAAAATCTAAAAAAAAATCTCATACCATAATTTAATTTAATTATAGGTTTATAACTGAAACAACGCTTAAATAAAATCAACTCGTGGCTATGTTTATACGACTGACGCTAAAAAGGAGTGTGTTGTTTTCAGGGTTCATGTGTGTATTTTTCTTAATTCCACCATAACTTCTTAATGCCTAAACCGATTTCGAAGTGTGTGGTATCGTCAGAATCCTTACAGCATCCTGAGTGAAAAGGGCTATAAATATATACAAAAAAGTAGAAAAATAGAAAAAACACAACTACCTGAATAGAGATTTAATTCGGATTTCAGTGCAGTCGGGGGACTTGCACTGGGTACGTGTTCTTTTATATGTTCCCCCACTGCACTGAAATCCGAATTAAATCTCCATTCCGGTAGACTTGTTTTTTATTTTTTATTATTTATTTTTATTCATTCATATATATTATTCTAAATGCTTCTCACAACTTTTTCTCTGACGCTTCTCTCCTTTGTGGAGCCCACATCGAAGATTCGTCCTTCATTTATTGTTTCAAGGACCACTTCGAGTACATGTTAATGTGCTTAATATTTTGTGTATTGACCTGGAGCTGACGGTGAAGATAACAGAAAAAAAGAAGGTATTCGAGCCCAGAGTACGACGACAAGGCGCGCTCTCATGTTGGGACGTTACAATTGTCGGTGAACAGAGGTTGTTACGAGTGTGCCACAACAGTGTCAACGAAGAAGTCAACACCTCTGACACCCCCTCGGGGATATACGTCTTTTTATTTTTATTTTATTTATTACAAAAAGGTACACCAACAATGTCAACACACACATTCAAAAAAAGAAGAAAGTAAACATAGGGCCTATATCTGGTGTTGCCATCAATTACAGGCGTACACAGCATTATTACGATACAATTATTGTGTAATAAAATGTTAACAGCATAATAATTAATCAAATACTAAATTACAATTACCAGGACAATATTAACAATTTGAACTATCTTAAATCTGAATTATAAATCTAGACACACAAAACACACAGATTATTTAAAAATATTATTAAATTGAAGTTATATATTAAATTTATTAATCACAATTCAGAATGTCAACATGAAAGAAAAAATTGAAAATTAAAATTACATTTGAAACAGTCAGAAAGAGAAAAAATAAAAAAGTATATATATATATATATATAAATTTTCAGTTATTCAAAATAATTATGATAATGGATTTGGCTGTAATATCTTATATTTAAAATTAATAGCTTTATCGTTAAAAATGTCAAGGGAGTGAGAATTCCAAAATTTATTGTAAGTGGTACAAGATCTTACATCTGGTGCATTTCGACCAAGGTTTGTCCTACGAGTAGGTACTGAAAATGTGTCCTTCACTACTCGACGAGCTTGTAGTCGAGGGACAGTCAAGGACACACCATCAACGAACTCATCACACAAAGCACGTCCATCGATTGTGCTTTTCAAAAATGCCAAATCAAGCATAATTCTACGGTCTGATAATTTATGCATTTTAAAAAACAATAACCTGTCCTCATACCCAGTTCGGTGACTAATTCCAGGGCAGTTGTAAGCGAGATGTCTAGTAAAAGAACGCTGAATGGATTCTATTCTATCAGAATGCGTTGCATAGCATGGGTTCCAGACAAGAGAAGCAAATTCAAGAGTACTGCGTACCAGTGCCGTATAGAGGTACGTCGCAATGGGGTATTTATTCGTTCTTTATCTGTAGGGGTCACCTCTGTGGCCATGTGGTAAGTGCTCACTCGCCTGCTAATCCTACGGAAGCCATGAGCTGTTGGTCCATTTGTGTCCGAACAATGGCAACAGGGCTCACCACCCATCTCATTTGGGACGTAATAATCGTCGGTGAAAAGCGGGTGTACCAAGTGTGGACTTTAGTGAAAATGTTATTTGTTCCATGTTATTCATTTTTTTTTAATATTGTGTGCAATAAAGTATTTTGAATTGAATTTGAATTGAAGTATTTCTATACACACTTGAAGGTGGTTTTTAAATAAGGCTTTTAAAGGCCATAGTAAAGTCCTCAAAAGCCACTTCGCGTGAACCCCAGCGCTGTCTGTCGACCCTCGGCCGCCCTTCATCACGTCTAATCTACCCTCTTTTTAATAACAAGATAATAACTTGGAGATTTACGAGCGAAGCCGGGGGTCTCTGCTAGCTGAGCCATAGACAACATATTTCTTTTCTGCCAGCTCTGTCAGGTTTACCGCGCTTTTAACCAGTGAAAAAGCTATGTTACAACACCATAAAACCATATCCTCACGACATTATATCCCAGAAGGGATGTCAGAGGTCAATTAACACTTGTAACACCTTCTTTCATCGACGACTCGTCCTAACCTTATCACCGTAGTCAAATACGAGTACACTTTAAAGATTGCATACAGTGTCAGACTGGCCATAGAGTCAGTCTGACATCAACAAGAATCTGTTCCCTATCGTAATAAGATAAATAGAGATAATCCTCCGTACAAAGAGATTGCATACAAATTACAAAAACAAAACAAACAATGCCTTAGATTGGATAAAGCATATTTCTACATCAATTATGAATGACAACTGTAGTTCTGAGGTGGGCAAACGTACCCTGTTAGTTACCTCTATGCTACCTACACGGGAAATGGTTCAACCAATTTCATAGTTTATCTCAACAAACGAAGCAAATTTTTAGATATATCAGAGTGAAAAATAGCATTTTTGGTAAAAGCAGTCCCGTTTGGCTCCCTTGTACAGTTGTAAACCGTACAGTGTTCGGTTTTGTATGCACGGATTGAACATTTTAACGCAAGTAAGGCTGCGGGCATTATTAGCTAGTAGTTCACAAACGTACAAGATTGTTGTGTCGTGCGCTTGTTAATAAAATAAACATTGCTGGTCACGTAGACGATTGTTTGAGTCTGCAAGGTAGACCAAGGTCAGGAGTGTTGGTCACTCACCGTACTGTAGAGCAAAAAAGGGTTTCCGGACAAAATAAATAGCTATTTCCGAAGTAGTCGTCCCGTGACGAGTGAAAAAGGTACAATAAAGGCAAGATTTACTTGTTTTTTAATCCGTGTATATACATACAACCTTACAATTTGCACTGTTTATTACTAAGGTAGAACACACACAATAGGGCAAAACAAAGGTATTCAAAATTGGTAGGCACGTCACGATAGGTTGGCAAGTTGAAATCCCAAAATCGTTATAGATACAGGAAAACGTACTTAAAAGACTAAACCTAAATTTTCATATAATTTTTATTCGAATATTAAACAAACTAAGCTATACAAATATGAATTAATATTAAATCTAATCTTCCAAAACCAACTAAACTAAAATACTACCTAGCAAAAATGTATTTACTTTTAAACACAACAGCAATTTCCTCAAAAAAACCAAAATCTTTTTCGATTCTCTAACTAAATAATAAAGAAGTCAAGGTATAAGAAAGAACTCCCAGAAAACACAAGTAAAATTCCCATAGCAGGGAGTGTATTTGTCGGTTTGTTAGACCGTTGTTGAACGTGGCAAAATCCTGGAAAGGCCTATGTCCAGCAGCGGACGAAAGAGGCTGATGGATGGATGGATAGACCAAAAAGAGTGTGTAATGAAAACTGATAATGAAACTGGACAGAAGACTGGTATATATTTTTTAAATAGCCTTATGTCCCTATCTTTTAAAACAGTCTTTTCAGATTGGCATTATTGGTCTAGATTATTGTTAGCTGCGAAATTCCGTCGCAGTGCTAGAACTTTTATTTCAGAAAATCTGTATCTAAAAGATTTATGTACCTGAAGCCATTTCTCTTTAAAATAAAAATGTATCCTGAGTTCATGTTTCATTCGAAATCTGAATTACCCAAACAGTTAGAAAAACAAATAAAAATACAAATTACAACTAATGTAAAATTATTTGTCTTTCTGTCTGGTTTAATTTTCCGTTGCCAGTATTATCACAACAGACCCTTTCTGTTTAAACATACCGACGATTAAAGTTAAGCCATTTATTTGTTTACTAAAATGGAAACGTTGTTTACCGTTTTTTGGGAGTTCTAATATATTTTTTTTACAATGACCATATGCTTGCACCGCGTCTGGTCATAAGCGTCGGGACCAAGGATGAAGCGCGCTCGTCCAGAAGGTACTAATTTAGTCATCTTTTAAAGGATTCTGGGTTATAATATAACTATCCTATATAACTAATATAACATTGACGATGTTACAGATCTCAGCAGCACGGATGCTGAAAGAAGATTTGAAGAATCTGAACTAGGTTGACCTCATAGAGACTAATGTTCCTAATCAGTAAGACGATCGTATGAAAAATTAAATTTTTAGGATATTAACTTTTTTCGTGGACTGTTTTTTTTTATCTGTGGATGCAGAGGTAATTAAAGTACTCCAAAGGTTAGAGTTAGTCTTCTAAGTATAGAGATATACCTACGTTTTCTTGCAACGGTTCTGAGGTCTTATTGTCTAACTTCGACACCCATCGCATCCATCTTCAAACGCACCGTGATTGGCTAGAAATGACATCACACATCATTTTTAGCCAATCACGACCCATTTGATGGTTACAGCGATAGATATTGAGTTAGACAATGAGAGGGCTGGTTCGGATAGCCATAAAAATTTGAACCAATTTATTGAAAATGAGCACTTTTCCTTAAATTTGATCCTATCAAAGCGATACTTAAAGGCTGAGATTCAGAGTGCATTTTGAATCTGAACTCAATCTTACAAACGTCACTCTAGTATGGGATCACGTCGCTTCTTGACGTTTGTAAGATCGAGTTCGGACTCAAAATGCACTCTGAATTAGATAGTGCAATAATAAAGGGCGTTTTTTTAACTCTGCGTTTTGATTACTGGCAACGCAAGTTTTTCTTTTAAAATCTAGGAAGCATGCAGTTTTTGTTTTCATCAAAATCGGCGCAGTCCTCTTTTGAACACTTTCGCTATTCCCTAAAATTTTGGATTTGGCCATCTACGCCCACTTAAAAAACTAAACATGTCAATAAATAAGTTGACGCACTTGAGTTAACAATATAAGATGAGTTGTCCTCTTTATTAATTAACACAGGAAATGACACATCCGTGTACAAAGGAACTCTAATTTGAGATAACCTTTTAAGGAAGTACTATGTCAAAACACTGAGAATAACTTTTTTCTGAAATAGACAGATTTCGAGAAATTATACCATCGAAGCAGCTACTGTATTTATCTATTAAAAGATGATGGGTCATTATTACATCATTTCTTATTAATTTATCGCACAATGGTTATTTTTTGATGGTCTGCTGTCATCATCATATTCAATTCAGTACCACTCTATGACTCCCAGTCACCGTTCATCTTTTTAAGGGCTCGTACCTCAATAGAAAAAAAACGGAGCCCTTATAGGATCACTTTGTTGTCCGTCTGTCCGTCCGACTGTCTGTCAAGACCCTTTATCTTGGGAACGCATGGAGGTATCGAGTTGAAATTAAAACCATATACTCAATAGGATAATCTACAGGCCCTTGAAGCTGTGAAAATATCAAGTTAACGTGAAAAAAAGATACGGCCGCTTATGCTGCAAAAAACGTACATTTGGACACTCTCAAGGGAATCAAAATTCATAGGCGTATTTCCCGTTGACCTAGAACTATGAAATTTGGCAAGTAATACCGTCTACATACTACATATACATACTACAAGTATAGGGAAAAATCTGAAAACTATACATTTGTAAGTAAATCATAAAAAAATTGTTTTTAACGGAACCCTTGGTGAAGGAGTCCGACTCGCACTTGTCCGATTTTTTCCTATTGTTTTCCATTTTAATCTCGTGACCCAATCACTCTGCATTTAGGTACAGTACCAATAACCCATTTCATTTAAAACTTCGCGAAAATATTCAATGTACAGACACGACTTTTTTACTACTTTATTATTAGTACCTATATAGATTTTAGCAATTTTCCTGTTAGTTATTATTTAGAAATTAATGACCAACCAGGACAAACCCAGCTCCTAAGACTCATAACTCAATCTGTTATTCTAACGCGCTGTTGTCCCGAACGTTCAAAATGTCTAAAATTACACCCCTATCAAGAACATTCCAAATACTAAACATAATTTTATCAATTCTCGCAGTAGCATTTAGTGTTGCGGCTATCCTGTTCTTCTTAGCCGTGCAAAACCTGACCAGTGTGAGGAATCCAGATCGGTACCTGATAGACGAAACTATCCACATTCCTCAAGTAATCCCATGGATCATTGTTGCTGCAGCTGTCTTTGTGATCCTCGTGGCTTTGTGTGGCTGCATCAGTGCTGCGAAGAGTTGCCGAAACCTGCTTACCGTGTACATTGTGTGTATAACAATGGGAGTCTTGGCATTCACAGCAGTCGCTGTAGTTGCATATTTAAATGCGAAATCTGAGGCGACAGAGAACTTCGTCAAGAACACAATCCTGGACGTGTTCCAAGAGATGAATACCAGAGAAGATGCCGCATCAGTGTTTCATCGAATGGAGAAGGCGCTCAGATGCTGTGGAGCTTATAATTCGAGGAGTTACACTGGAGACCAGTTCCCAGCGTCATGCTGTGGCTTACCTTTGGATTCCGGAACTGGATGTCCGAAAACAGACTTGTCGGCAAACGCAAGAAATGGCTGCATTGTTGTGGTGACCAATAAGGTGGGGTGGATAATGAAAGGGTTATCCGCTGGAGCTATTGTTTTAAGTTTTGTTGGAGTTTTGTGTATCTATCTGGGTTTGCATTTGTGTATTGTTCTGCGAAGTAGAACTAAATCTAGGGCGAGTTTGGTTAAGAAATTTAAGCATATTGAGACTTCGTTTAACTAGATTTTTAATGAATTTCTTGTACCGGATGTATGTAAATAGACAAGTATTTTTGATTGAAACTACATAATCTACTGATATACTTAATAACTTTTCTAAAGAAACAAAGCCGCGTAAACGAAAAAAATAAAACAGAGAAGTGTGAGTTGGACTCACCCACCGAGGGTTCCGTTAAAGACAATATTTTTCATGATTTTATTACAAATGTATAGTTTTCAGATTTTTTACTATTTTTGTAGTATAAGACGGTATTACTTGCCAAATTTCATAGTTCTAGGTCAACGGAAAATGCCATATAAATTTTGATTCCCTTGAGAGTGTCGAAATATGCGTTTTTTGCGGCATAAGCGGCCGTATCTTTTTTTTCACAGCTTCAAGTGTCTGTAGACTTGAGTATATGGTTTTAATTTTAAACTCGATACCTCCACGCGTTCCTGAGATAAGGGACAGACAGACAGACGGAGAACAAAGTGATCCTATAAGGGCTCCGTTTATTCCTCTTGAGGTACGGAACCCTAAGAAGGCTTGCTGCCCCTACAAAACTCACAGGGGGCTTACAAAAACCTAGTTTAATTTCCGCAGGTATGGTTTACTGGGAATATTGATCTTTAGTGTTATCATATCAGTCGATTATGTGGTTTATTTGAAGGTTTATCTCTATTTATATTATATGTATGTAAATAGCTAGTTCTGGGTGAAGCGTTTGCATGAGTGAAATGTTTGTTTTGAAATAGTTAAATTGGGTAAGAAATGTTGTTTTGTTTTGGTGAGCTAAACTTAACTTTTATTTCAAGAACAACTCTTCCTGCCTTATACATCGCGAGAAACAAAATAAAAATTTTAATTATTCTCTAATAACGTGCGTAACATATTTACCATATATGATAATATTCTTTTAATGCTCAGTGTGTGAAATAAATAACTCTATACACAATACAATATGAACAAGTGTTGATAGTTAATAATTGTACTCTTGTATATGTTTTTATTCTGTGTTACATCTGGACTTTCTGACTATTGGACATATGCCCCTGAATGGATTATTCGATTGATTGTTATTATTTGTCAACAACTGATTATTGTAAAATCTCTATCATCACAAATGTATAGTCTGTCAAAAAAGTGTTGGAATGAATACTGAAGAAACTATTTTTCTTTCGCCTGGTTACACCAAACAAATAAGTACAAAATCTGTTAAATCGAGTTAACCGTGTTGTTATTTCATAAATATATTACCTAAATTATACTACTTGAACGTTTAAAGTCCAATAAAGTTCATTAAAGTTTTATTTTCATTTCAACACTTTTTTGACCGACTGGCATATCATTTATCTGCCTTGGAATCTTTCTGTTATAACTAGTGGGGGGAAGGGTGGGGTCGCCTCGCTCCACTCCACTTCTGTTTTATTTCATTTACATGTAAACCCAACAACCTAATATTTATTATTTTAAAACAATACATTAGATACCTTTTTCCTTATTATTATAATACTTACGTTAATAGCTACTCTATATATTTAATTAGTATTTTAGTTCAAAATAAATCTCACTACTACCTACGGCATTAATTTTGTTGTACTGAAAGTAGTGTTCATGCTATCTAATAAAATAATGATATAATAATTGCTAAAAAAAACTGTATTTATAATGCATGTTAAGGATACTATACAGGGTTAGTTTTTCAAGCCAAATCCAAAAACTATAGGGAATAGCGATAAATGGTCAAAGGAGTGTCGGAGCCGATTTTGATGAAAACCGTTAGGGCGACTCTATTCGCCTGAACTCCCATACTAGCGCAGTTCGCTGATCATATCCATAAATATAGGTACTTGCTTATTTTTTTTTTCAACATATCCCTTACAATATCCATGACGTGAAACTAAAATATTTATCAAAATCAAATACATACAAAACTTACAAGCGTATAAAAGTCCTGGATTTTACACATATTTTGATGAATGTGATTCCCTAGAAGCGATACAACAAATCAAATAATTTTACTTTCACAGCAGCAGTTTTTATACCATTCAAAAATATTTTTGTGTCATTTCGAGTTTTGGGATATTTCCCCTGAAAACCATTCTCGAGTTTTTTCAAAACATGAATGTTGTCTTGCATTAGCTTGCCTTTCACACCGTGTTCGGTTAGTTCCGTACGAGCTCGGGAAATGAACGTTCGGGCCAACTAATAACAGTCAGTCAGTCAGTGTTCTATAATCCGAAGTTGAATGTAGAATGAAATAGCAAGCATATCGACCTCGTGCGCGACTACCTTCAAGCCGCCGACTACAGGCTTCTGGATGCATCATTAAGATTTTTTAAAATAATTTTCCAGCCGAGAAACGAATCCGCAGATAAAAAGCACGCTATATATTTATCACACCATCCGATAGTGTCGCTTACAAGCCACGACGAAACTGACAAGTTACACCAAACAAACAAGTACAAAATTTGTAAAATCGAGTTTACCGCGTTGTTATTTCATAAATATATTACGTAAATTATACTACTTGAACGTTTACCCCTCGGCTACGACTTCAAGCTCCACAAGAAGCGCCGCGCAAATCTTGAAGTCGTAAAGCTCAATAAAGTTCAATATTCATTTCAACTCTTTTTTGACAGACTGTACCTATATGTACAATCGTTGAGATCAGATGTGTATAGAAAGGCAGCACGAAGAATGGTTACGGAACGGGTAATGTATGAAAATTGAAAAAATATGAATCAGTTGTTTTGTTTAGCTTGCCGTATACCATTACTTTCCATAATTTGATCCTTATAAGCGATTCTGTCAGATGCTGCAATAATATACACATACAGTGTTTTATTTCTAATGAATGGGTTCAATTTGTGTGCGTACACCCAGCGGGACCCCATGTTCTATGACGATGTTAGTTGAGGGAGTTAGTTCCAGATTAGTTCTATCGAATACAATCAAATTTTTAATTTGTTCCTTCAAAATGGATGAAGGACATGCACAATTTAACACGCGACTTCCAGCCAGCGGGACACTTCCTTTTATAAGCTTGAGGAACTCCAAATGGGTGTCAAATGTTAGTTCTACTTCCCTGTATTATGTTCTGAGTGATAACAAGTTTCAAAAAAATAAATTTACATCATTCTGGTATAGAAAATCAGAAAAGTAAATCTGGACATGAGAAGCTTTGAACCGGGACTCGAACCCGGGACTACTCGCTTACCGGGCAGTTGCTCTACCATTCGAATTCCGGGTTTGAGAGTTAATCCTTGCAATGGTTTTAAAAATGGCAAGTGTTTAAAAAATATAGAAATTTATTTCTATCATAGTTTAGTTTCAAACAAGTGTATTATTCCGATAATAATTGTGTTTGCAACAACCTCCAGCCAGCGGACAACTTGTTTTTTCATTTCATCCGAGTTTTTTTTAGCTCTGATTGGTTGCATCTCATTTGTCATCGTTTTCGGCCAATCAGCGGTTGCTGATATCTCCATAAAATCGGACGAAGCAAGTGATCTATGCTATGTGGCTTTGTAGGTACAAGTAAGCAGCGTGCATGCTTGATGAGTTGACGACGCCTAAGCTGAAAAGGCTGAAAATCAAATGAAAATATTCACAAATAAAACCCCACGCTTTATTTTTTTAGTTTTATCCCCGAAATTAGGATAATGTAAGATAAAAATTACCTGAATACACGAACAAAATTAAATGCTTAATTTTGCCCTGCGACTTTGAAAAAGGTTATTAATTAATTGTATCCCGGAAGTCACGAAAACTGTATGAATAATTTTGGGAAATTTCTTGCCGTACAAAATATAATATGTACAGTCAATGACACGGTAGCGTACGGTCTATAACTTCAAAATTAAACATCTAGGTAACGCAAGGGTACTATTTTCGTATTCAGTGATGAAGATTCTATAGTGCATAGGGGTCAGATGCATTTCCGAAAATTTTGACTTTTTTCGTATGTGCCGCCTCTAAAGTGATATGAGTATGGGTCAAAGCAGCAGGTAACATGAATTGCTGGGGCCGCAGCATCAGCATCCAAGCTGGGGCCGAATTGCCAGAAACCTACAGCTCACGTTCTCACGGAACGATACCTAGAACGCCTAGAATAAACATACTTCTTGTAGAATTATCTGCTTTGTTGCCATGCAGCGGTCACCCGCCTCTCATAGGCCATGCACCGCTTTGCCACTTTTGCATAATGTAAGCATGACGCTGGACTGCAGCGCAGCATTCATAGCGGGCACTCACAAGATCCACTAGTGCTATAATTGTAGTTCTTTTTCAAACAGGAGTACTAAAGTGGGATGATACCTAAGTGCGACGTGTATCTAAATATCGGCTGACGTGGTCTCAGCATTGCTTTTACACGAGTCAAATACCTTATCACTAAGTCGCCCGATAACCTAACAGTTTCGCGTTTTGGAGAAACCCAGTCTATTTTGTTTATATCTTCTGTGTTATCAGTATTCGGTCAAGAGTCACATACTAGTTGTTTCACCCTACTAAAACTGCATCCGATCTGCATCATTGTCGTTGTTAAGACACGCTCTTATCGCGCACACAATGCCGTATGTGCTTAATAGGTATGTTTTACCTGTATACTAAAGTTACAAACTTTTGACCTGGTTTTCCCTATGAATGCCCGGCATTTATATTATGGTGTTGCGAGCTAAGACAATGCATCGAGTACAGCAATTAAACGTTGTTATCGATGTCCCAAATTGGTAGCGTAATTTTTATCGTAGGTATGTGATACGATCTATAGTGACTATGTGAACACGTGAGTGACTCCCGGGGCCCCAGTATGGGAGCGCAGGATGAATTGTAAATCGTCTATTTTCATAAGGATGAAAGTTTGACTGACGTGGTCCAAGAATATTTTAATATTCACTCGTTTATTTTAGGAATGATCCGATTACCGTGCCGAACGATAACCCGCACGCGAGGTTGTGGGAATTCCAAATTGATATTATCCCTATATTGTTTTCTTTATTCGGTACGATAAACAACTGGAGTGGTATAAATTGCTATGCGGGCAGTCAGTGGCTAGACACTACACGGTCAACATTGCTGAAAGAACATCGTATAGACTTAGGAGTCCCGTGACATCCATCCAGAACTCAAGATGCAGTCCCAAGACAGAATACTCAGTTTCCCGGTGGACACCTTCACGAGGCGCGGGCCTTCTATACCCGAGGAGGCCCCTTTCAGCCCCGGCGAAATTCTGCAATTCAATAAAGCATACAAACAGTTTCTTCAGGCGGAACGACAGCTGGACGACCTGACTTTCCTTAACGGGAAGCCATGCCCCGTCCGCTACAACTTTGATCCGACGAGGCCAGAAGAAGATCGTCTGCTGGTGAACTGGGACTGGCTCATGCCCTTATTTTGGGGGCCACCGCCAGGTGAGAGGGATCTCGTGAGGCTGCCCACTATACTGGAGTTTGTTGAAACGAAGATTCGCTTTTCGAAGTGCAAGGCGGTCGCCGGGGACACCTGCTCCTGCGGCAAGAGGCCTAATGTAGTGGTACCACCGGGACGTGAGTGCAGGATCCCACAGCACTTTCATCATTTCTGCACGGCGCACGTCTCTGCGTGGATAACCAAGTACATGGTCCCGGCGATTCTGCTGAAAGAATCCCAAGAAATCTTTAGAGAGGTCATCCAGAAAGTGCATGAAGGTGATCCGCAAATCCTCGAATACTATTCGACGGGTGACCGGACGGACACAGAAATGTTGCTGCACTCGGCTCGCAACATCAGTGATAATAGTGCTAAATAGTGCAGCAATGCTGCTGCAATGTGACGTTCGCTTATTAAAATAAATATTTGTGTTTATAATATGTTTACTTTTTTTTTCTTGTACCCCTATGAGTGTAGGATGATGGAGAGTTGTGCAGGTAAGGTACTGAGATCATTCCCTCTGACGTTGCTTCAAGTTGAAATTTAGTTTCTCTCGTGACCACTCTATGTTAGATACAATCAAGTCAAGCTTGGACTGCACCAGATGTAACGTCTAGGTAACGTGCTACTAGCCGCTGCATAGCACGTCACATCACTAACGCAGATAAGTTGCAAGGCGTGATGATTAGCGTTATGTGCACATGGGATGCAAAGCTCCGTTATCACAAACTATGCTTGGCATATGCTTATCATATGTCTTGAGCAAGGCCTGAGTGTGCATTCGCCTCTGACTACGTGTATCTGCGACGTTTAGGTATGGAGCTGACCATACAGGAATATGAGACGTCTAAATAAGGTTTTTCTTAACTTTATATCTATGAATAACTGCATGTAAGCCGCAAACAGTATTATGACAAAGACCGGCGGCAATTGGCGTTACATCTGTAACTCCTTATGGACCGATAATACGTATGACCACATGGCACGCTATCGTTTAAATATGGAACAAACTATGTGTCACTACTCAAAAGATAGGTAAATATGATCAGACGACGGGACCTTCATCGAAATATTATTACAGGCTGCCGGCCGAACGTAAGTAGCTCCAGCGTATTACGGCAACCCACGTTTAGTTGGCACTGTCTTGAAATATTCGGGAAAACCCGTGCTATATTCATTTTATGATCTGTATCCGACTGGCGGCGTGTATTTCAAAACGAAATCAAAACTGATGAGTGACCATAGAAAATTACCGGGACATACACGTGTGCTTCATACACGTATACACCTCACTTATACTTAAGATTTGTCATTGTATAGGTGTTACAGGTTTGGTTAGACTATAATTCTAAATATGTATACTTTTCATGATTCCTGTAATGTTAGGACTATGGTATGACAGATACCTTACCTAAACACTGCACCGTACCTACCTATCGCTGCATAGCATGTCGCGGTGCCCCTCTATCGTGTTACAAAGTGTAGTGACCACGGTTATCTATGCATGGATGTAGATTGTACAACATCTTAGTGGATAGAACTAGTACAATATATTATTATCATTATTAAACTAACTACCTAAATATCTAGTATCATGAAGGAAACTGGTATGTCGTGACATTTGTAAGTCGGCATGCATTTTGAAATGAAATAACTATGTATCGGGAACAAGTTTTTTATTTTTATTTTCAAAAACAAACACTCACATGCACAATATACTCAATACTGATGTACACAAATACCTAATACTTATTATATAAACAAATGATCATATCTATGATTAGCACTACTTCGGCCGGTTGAGAGTTCCACGCCACGATGCCTGCTCACGCAAAGCTAGTGCATACTGCATCAAGTGCCTGTCCAGTCGCCGCTGCTCTGCCTTCTGACGTTTTCTCTCCTCACGCTCCAAGTCTTGTCTGCGCTTTTCTGCTTCTTCTTCCGCCCGCTCTTGCTCCTTCCGAGATTTTTCCCCGTTGTCTCGATGAACGGCTTCTCCAGAGTTTCCGCTCATGGTGGATGATGATTTTGTGAATGATGACATGGTGATTTTGTTAAGACTGATCGATTGTACACAGCCTTGTGATTATGGCGAGTGTATATGTGCTAATGATTGATTGTATATGTACTTTCCTCCATTTATACTAACCCGAAAACTACCTAACAAGGACTCGTTGTTCCATAATTATCGCGAATTTTTTCCCACTTGAATAAGCTCGTTATAATGAGGGATAATTCAAATACCGTGACATCATGGTGTACCGCAGTAACGACAGAATTGATAAGCAAATTAGGTAGAGAAACGTATTTTGTGGTAAAATGGCGCAATATCGATGATGTCAACGGGTAATACATGCATATATCGGCAATACCCAGTTATTTTCAGCTGAAAAGGAAAAAATTGATAAGGATAATGCATACAGTTTTACATTTTATTACGGGAGTCATATCATACACTGTGTTAACTTCTGTTAGCTAGCACAATCATGCTCCGTATGGAAAAAAGTATAGGTAAGCTTCAGTACGTGCTCGTTACGGTACAAATGCAACCAACGATTGTTTCAACTCTAACTGCAAGCACCCCGGCATGCTGAGTATGCACGCAGTCTTGCTACGTGACCTGCAGTCTTACTCGACTATGTTGTATGTTCTTCGAATGTTCGGCTCCGACAAGCTATCCCACTACAGCGTTGCAGCGTGCACTCATGTCCGCAAAGCAGTTTATCAAGCGAACCCGAGAGACTTGGGTTTTTGTTGAATCGTCCATGCACACCATCGTTAGGTGATGAACACTTAATTACCTCGGCAGGTGTACCTGTACACCTTACCGTAGGTATGCCTTACCATAGGTATGCCTTACCGTAGGTATGACGTCAAACCTTATCGAACAATGGTGTATTGTTTCATTTTTCCGAACTATTAATATTTCAATAAACCCCACGGACAGGATGAGATCGGTTAATTAAGCCCGATAACATATTTAATTGAATGAGAGGAAATTAATATAAATACCATTTAAGTTCAGCGATAAGAGCGTTATCGCCGTCGCGGGTGGCCGTTCTAATGCTGTAAGAATTTACTGATATGGATGTTGCTACCTACAACCAATGCTACAACAAGGTGCACTTACAGGTTAACAGTAAAGAGTTTTTGCGCTCATATTCACAGAGACCTAAGGTTAGGCTTGAGACTAGGTCTCACTTTTACATAGCAAAACCTAGATAGAACTCAACAATCATATTTTTCCCGAGACCATGCACTGTGCATCAGAGTCGTTGCTCCGCTGTATACATTAGTAGCATCCCCCCTTTCCCCTGGTCCACCATTTTTTATTTTCACCCCGTACGCTCTTGTGTCACTGACTGTACATACATTGATTAATTTATAAACTAGCCCTTTGCCCACATCTTCGCCTGCGCCGACGTGGTAACATATCACAAAAACCATTAATTTTGGTAGAGCTGACGATGACTGTGGAGGTCCATCTTACTCGCAAATCCCCACGAAATTATGCGGGGGAGAGCTCTCAAACCAGGTGGCCCCAACGCCTGGGTCCGATTGATGGCTTTTTATCAATCCCAGATTGCTCGTCTTCTTTATATAAAACAGACTGAGACGGGCAGCAGCGTTACTGGTATGAGGGTTTCGGTACTACGCACTGCAACTCATCTGCCCAGCGTGCGTGAGGATGAGAATTTCTTTCAAGAGGACAGCTAAGAGTGGCGGAATCTTGGAAAGACCTATGTCCAGCAGTGGACGGACCAGGCCTTACCAGGCTGATAGATGGATTGAAACTTCACAGAATATCATTGCGATTCATTAAAAATACAGCCTACTTACAGTGAACTACTAAAACAGTGACGTCACTTGTTTACATCTGAAACCAATGTACTCAAAGTCAAGGTCGAATTGATTCAGATCTGTTAGCGCCCGCTAGTGGCACGTGCCTGCGCGTGGGCAGTCGCAGATCTCATGAACACAAGATTGGCTAGAAGAAGTCTCTGATGAGGATACGGAAGTGCTATTTCTGGTCTATAAATGAGTCGTTTGATTCTTGTGGGCGTAGCTTATAATCTACTGTGTTTGTGAATTGGGGACGTGTAGAAATTGAAAAATAAAATCCTTAGTTCGGACATATTAGGGAAGATAAGTACGCCAAATCTGTTAAGGTGGTTCGTCACGGTCGTGTTCCTAAATGCATAACTTATGATTGGTTTTGCCTTTTTCGAATAAAAAGTATAAAATAAATTTGATTATTGGCATTTACCGGCTATAAATTAATAACAAATTAGGCCTTTCTAGCAAAGTTATGTTAATTTACGCATTACTGAGTAAATAAATGAGCACAACAACTGTAAAGCGTGTTTATTGCTGTTGTTCACATTCATTTACAACTAAATGTACAGAGTAATACACATTTACTAGAAAAACATAATTGTCATTAAACTATGGCCGGTGAATGGCATAAATCACAGTTTGTCGATATCAAAAAAAATTATGTTTAGTTTAAAAATATTCGTATAATAAATGTAAAAATTGTACAAAATCCTGAATTGTTGTGTTACTTAAATACTCAGTAAAATAATATGAGACCATAATACATGCTTATACAAGTAGAGCGGTGAGATTTTACATTGTTTAGAAAACTTTTGTACAACAAGTTCTGTTTGAGATAGACATAATCCAATTATTAAGGTCCTGCAATAATAAGTGAAAATAATTATAAAGTAGATTATGTATCGTTCACTGATCACATTCAAGAAGAAAAAAATATTTTTGTTCAAATTAAACAATTTGTACAAAGTGGTTCAATCAGCTGTCAAAATTTTTAAAAAATGGTAAAAAAAGAAAATAACGCAAAAAAAATCTTTTTCCTTTGGAAATTGTTCTATTGAGGATACTCTATCATCATTTATATTTTTTTTTTACTTTTTATTGTAGGATCAAGGTAGAGAAAGCTCAAAGGCTTTTTATATAATTTGGCCAAGTGCGAGTCGCACAAAGAGTTCTGTGCCACCAGACAATATGGTTACGGAACCAAATAAACATTATAGTAAACAAAACAGATGCCATAGCAATATCAAGATGACAACAAATAAACCGATAAAATGATAGCGCCTGACGAACAATTCGACAACATTTGAGTACGGAACCCCTTATTTGTATTATTTGTTGACTTGAGTATATACAACAATAGCTTTTGCCCGCGGCTCCGCCCCCGTGTTATTCGGTTTAACGACGTGCTTTTTTCCGGGATAAAACGTAGCCTATGTGTTAAGTTAGGGTATAAGCTATATCCATTGTATGCTGCACCCCTCTCTCGACAGGTACAATTTAGTTCTTCGCTTGCTGGACCCATTGTATTGAACAGAATCTAAACCCTGCCAGAGAGGGTTGTTCAAACCAGGTAAACTTATATACTAAATCCCGTTGTAAGGGTAAATGGTTCAGAAACTCCTATGCACGTGCACCTTCTCTTCCTGGACGGGACCTCTGCGCTCGATCAAGGTCACGACTCAACCCTGGCTCAGAGGAAAGCACAGGTCCCCTGGATGTGCGTTTCCCTTCTTCTGACGTTGATTGTCGTCGACCTCGGCACGGAGATTTCTGGCAAATGACCAGCCCAGCCAGCGTGTCAGCAGACTAGTATCCTAAACTCAACCCCCTAACCCTGGGCCAGCCCGATCCCGTTAAAGGTAGCACGATTTCAGTAAAACGTGGTAATGAAAATCTTTTCCCATCACCTTCCACTATTATTGAATTTACGAAACTTTCCGCGTAGGCGTCCCGGATCACAGTTAACACTGATTAACTGGTTTATTTCACTTTTTTACACATTAATTTCCTTGAAATATCAAACACATAACCTCTTGCAACTCTTGTTGTCTGAAAACGCAATGGCCGCCGCACGACTCGAGACAATTCACCCCGCCACAACTCGTGTTGCCATATCAATAAAAATAAAAAATCTTGACAAATACAATGTGCGTTCAAATACGTTTTAAAGCGAACATCCATTCTAAATTTTATCCAAATCCGTTCAGCCGTCTCAGCGTGAAAGAGTAACAAACATACACACACACACACACACACACACACAAACTTTTGCCTTTATAATATTAGTCACATCAACCAAATTTGAAACTTGTGTGTATTACAGACTTCAAGATAAAGCTGATACAAACAACCTTACAAAAATTTAATTTTTTCGGGTTTAATTTTTTCATAGTTTTTCTTGATAGAGGCCAAAGTATTATAGTAAATATTATATCAAAATTTCAACTCCCTCGACTCCCTCATTTGAGCAAATTTCTCTATCCGTTATAGTTTAGATTTTCCCCATACTCACTTTCTCATGCGCTAGCCTGTATAAATTAAATAGTACTTTCATAAAAAATTTATATAGCTTATCTAATAGCCCACAACAATCAAGAAAATAATAATAATTTTGTGAATCACGAAAGTGTTGTTTTATCTTTCAAATTCATGTTATAAAATGTATATGTAACAAACAAAATAATTAAATAGCGATTATACATAATGGCTTGATATTAGATATATTGACTAAGTTGTGTAGACAATGTAATTAATCTGATGATCTCAATGGTCTCTGCCTACCCTATTTAGGAGACAAGACGTGAGAATATGAATACATGTACCATTTTATAATCAAATAATAAAAAACAGCAGTGACGTCTTTGGTAAAACGTTTGATTGATACCCCATACGCAACTAACAAAATTATGACGTCCTTTGTTAAGGCGATTATAAGACTCAAATGTTTACTGAAGCCAAATTTGGCGGAAAAATAAACACAAAATATATAATAATCGTCGAATCCTGAACATTGTATGATATTTATCAGGTAATTGTAGTATTTAAACAGCCGGACAAATAAATATGGGAGCGTTCAAGTATTACGCAACGCAATTTTTGGAGATTTTTGACCTCCCCTCCCCCCATGTTTTTCTGTACCCCGCCGCCCACCTAGTAAAACGTAACGTAACCTAAAAAAAATATGCGTGACTGAATCTCTACGCGACAGTTCAAAAACAATGTTACGTAACGCGTAGTTCAAACCCCCCCTCCCGCCCCTGTAACGCATCGTAACGTTTTACAAGACCACCCTCCCCAAAATAAAAAATTGTTTTAAGTAAAAATTCTCAATCAACTTAAAAACTACTTTGTCGATTTAACTTGTTTATAATTTGAATATTAGGTAGATCGCGTCCATATGAAAAGTATTATTTTTGTGAATGCAGAGAACGTCGTAATGACGCTCATATCAGCGCGCATTGTAAAGTGGATGTTACGGTGGTATGAATGTCATTTGCATGTTGTATGTCGTTTTGTAGCGACACATATCAAGCTGCCAATTTAGGTCCTATACGAGCCTTAACATAACCGTATTATTTATTATGATTTTCTTCCTCATTTGCGTTATTTCCATGTTTATTGTCACATAATGTTTCATTTTCCTCGTCCCATTGTTTAATTGGATGTTATTCACTTTAATTGTACATCTTTTGACCGAAAGTTTTATTTTTGTTTATTTATCACAATTGTTGTACATTTACACACGTATTTAACAACACATTTTAACAAACAGAACAGACATTGTATACAAAGGCGGCACTTATTGCTTTTAGCAATATCTTCCAGACAAACTTTGGGTGGAACAAAACTTTATAAAGAGGTAAATGCTATCAAAAGAAAATAAAACTGAGTGTTTATTAACCAAAACATAATTTTATAGAATTTAGTTTTATAGATAAGTACAAATAAAAACCCTTTTACCGAGATCTTTTTTAGGGTTCCGTACCCGTATTGTATCTTTGTGAGCGAGTCTGACTCGCATTTGCCCAAATCATTGTCATATTCATCATATTAGTCATTGTCGACAGGTGGTAGAGCTGGTGCCGGGCTCGACTGTGGAGGTACCACCATCTTACTATAGTGGTGGTAGAGCTGGTGCCGGGCTCGACTGTGGAGGTACCACCATCTTACTATAGTGGTGGTAGAGCTGATGCCAGGCTCGACTGTGGAGGTACCACCATCTTACTATAGTGGTGGTAGAGCTGATGCCAGGCTCGACTGTGGAGGTACCACCATCTTACTATAGTGGTGGTAGAGCTGATGCCGGGCTCGACTGTGGAGGTACCACCATCTTACTATAGTGGTGGTAGAGCTGATGCCAGGCTCGACTGTGGAGGTACCACCATCTTACTATAGTGGTGGTAGAGCTGATGCCGGGCTCGACTGTGGAGGTACCACCATCTTACTATAGTGGTGGTAGAGCTGATGCCGGGCTCGACTGTGGAGGTACCACCATCTTACTATAGTGGTGGTAGAGCTGATGCCAGGCTCGACTGTGGAGGTACCACCATCTTACTATAGTGGTGGTAGAGCTGATGCCGGGCTCGACTGTGGAGGTACCACCATCTTACTATAGTGGTGGTAGAGCTGATGCCAGGCTCGACTGTGGAGGTACCACCATCTTACTATAGTGGTGGTAGAGCTGGTGCCGGGCTCGACTGTGGAGGTACCACCATCTTACTATAGTGGTGGTAGAGCTGATGCCAGGCTCGACTGTGGAGGTACCACCATCTTACTATAGTGGTGGTAGAGCTGATGCCGGGCTCGACTGTGGAGGTACCACCATCTTACTATAGTGGTGGTAGAGCTGATGCCGGGCTCGACTGTGGAGGTACCACCATCTTACTATAGTGGTGGTAGAGCTGATGCCGGGCTCGACTGTGGAGGTACCACCATCTTACTATAGTGGTGGTAGAGCTGATGCCGGGCTCGACTGTGGAGGTACCACCATCTTACTATAGTGGTGGTAGAGCTGATGCCGGGCTCGACTGTGGAGGTACCACCATCTTACTATAGTGGTGGTAGAGCTGATGCCAGGCTCGACTGTGGAGGTACCACCATCTTACTATAGTGGTGGTAGAGCTGATGCCGGGCTCGACTGTGGAGGTACCACCATCTTACTATAGTGGTGGTAGAGCTGATGCCGGGCTCGACTGTGGAGGTACCACCATCTTACTATAGTGGTGGTAGAGCTGGTGCCGGGCTCGACTGTGGAGGTACCACCATCTTACTATAGTGGTGGTAGAGCTGGTGCCGGGCTCGACTGTGGAGGTACCACCATCTTACTATAGTGGTGGTAGAGCTGATGCCAGGCTCGACTGTGGAGGTACCACCATCTTACTATAGTGGTGGTAGAGCTGATGCCGGGCTCGACTGTGGAGGTACCACCATCTTACTATAGTGGTGGTAGAGCTGATGCCGGGCTCGACTGTGGAGGTACCACCATCTTACTATAGTGGTGGTAGAGCTGATGCCGGGCTCGACTGTGGAGGTACCACCATCTTACTATAGTGGTGGTAGAGCTGATGCCGGGCTCGACTGTGGAGGTACCACCATCTTACTATAGTGGTGGTAGAGCTGATGCCGGGCTCGACTGTGGAGGTACCACCATCTTACTATAGTGGTGGTAGAGCTGATGCCAGGCTCGACTGTGGAGGTACCACCATCTTACTATAGTGGTGGTAGAGCTGATGCCGGGCTCGACTGTGGAGGTACCACCATCTTACTATAGTGGTGGTAGAGCTGATGCCGGGCTCGACTGTGGAGGTACCACCATCTTACTATAGTGGTGGTAGAGCTGATGCCAGGCTCGACTGTGGAGGTACCACCATCTTACTATAGTGGTGGTAGAGCTGGTGCCGGGCTCGACTGTGGAGGTACCACCATCTTACTATAGTGGTGGTAGAGCTGATGCCAGGCTCGACTGTGGAGGTACCACCATCTTACTATAGTGGTGGTAGAGCTGATGCCGGGCTCGACTGTGGAGGTACCACCATCTTACTATAGTGGTGGTAGAGCTGATGCCGGGCTCGACTGTGGAGGTACCACCATCTTACTATAGTGGTGGTAGAGCTGATGCCGGGCTCGACTGTGGAGGTACCACCATCTTACTATAGTGGTGGTAGAGCTGATGCCAGGCTCGACTGTGGAGGTACCACCATCTTACTATAGTGGTGGTAGAGCTGATGCCGGGCTCGACTGTGGAGGTACCACCATCTTACTATAGTGGTGGTAGAGCTGATGCCGGGCTCGACTGTGGAGGTACCACCATCTTACTATAGTGGTGGTAGAGCTGATGCCGGGCTCGACTGTGGAGGTACCACCATCTTACTATAGTGGTGGTAGAGCTGATGCCGGGCTCGACTGTGGAGGTACCACCATCTTACTATAGTGGTGGTAGAGCTGATGCCGGGCTCGACTGTGGAGGTACCACCATCTTACTATAGTGGTGGTAGAGCTGATGCCAGGCTCGACTGTGGAGGTACCACCATCTTACTATAGTGGTGGTAGAGCTGATGCCGGGCTCGACTGTGGAGGTACCACCATCTTACTATAGTGGTGGTAGAGCTGATGCCGGGCTCGACTGTGGAGGTACCACCATCTTACTATAGTGGTGGTAGAGCTGATGCCAGGCTCGACTGTGGAGGTACCACCATCTTACTATAGTGGTGGTAGAGCTGGTGCCGGGCTCGACTGTGGAGGTACCACCATCTTACTATAGTGGTGGTAGAGCTGATGCCAGGCTCGACTGTGGAGGTACCACCATCTTACTATAGTGGTGGTAGAGCTGATGCCGGGCTCGACTGTGGAGGTACCACCATCTTACTATAGTGGTGGTAGAGCTGATGCCGGGCTCGACTGTGGAGGTACCACCATCTTACTATAGTGGTGGTAGAGCTGATGCCGGGCTCGACTGTGGAGGTACCACCATCTTACTATAGTGGTGGTAGAGCTGATGCCGGGCTCGACTGTGGAGGTACCACCATCTTACTATAGTGGTGGTAGAGCTGATGCCGGGCTCGACTGTGGAGGTACCACCATCTTACTATAGTGGTGGTAGAGCTGATGCCGGGCTCGACTGTGGAGGTACCACCATCTTACTATAGTGGTGGTAGAGCTGATGCCGGGCTCGACTGTGGAGGTACCACCATCTTACTATAGTGGTGGTAGAGCTGATGCCGGGCTCGACTGTGGAGGTACCACCATCTTACTATAGTGGTGGTAGAGCTGATGCCGGGCTCGACTGTGGAGGTACCACCATCTTACTCGCGAACCCCCCCGAAGTTATTCGGAGGAGAGTAAGAGGACAGCTCTCAGGCAAAAAAACCAGGCGGCCCACCATTGCCTGGGACCGATGGAAGGCGGTATATCCATCCCCAATTGCCGGGCCTTATATAAAACAGACTGGTGACGGAAAGTGGCGTCACTGGTGCAAGGGTTTCGGCACCGCGCTCACCAACCCACCTGCCCAGCGTGCGTGAGTATTTGCATTTCTTCCAGGAGGACCACCAAGAGTGGCGAAATCCTGGAAAGGCCTATGTCCAGCAGTGGACGAAAAAGGCTGGTGGATAGATGGATTGTCGATTTTCTCTATATGTTTGTTATCTACAGATGAATTTCTAACCTCTGCAAAGAAAAGATTGGTGATATAATATATCACCAATTTTACTTGTCTGTACGTATTTCTTAACTGAAAAGTTAACTAAAAGTCGCAAAAAAATCGTTTTCTATAAAAAGATGCATAATTACTTGACCTATTTTCTTCGGCTCACTTAGGTTTTATATTATACACTTGTATAATATAAAATATAGAAATAAAAATATATAGATACAATATGACATTCGTATATACATATATACAGCAGAATTCATACTGGATACCCGGGAGGTGCTCAGGAACAAGGTTCAATTACCCTTACTGAGTAATATGCCAAATAAAATTTTGACTTCCTACACTAATTGAGTCAAGGTTGTCCATAAAGCCACAAAAACATATTTTTCATCTTTCGCAAATAAGGTAATTGAAGCTTGGTCCTGACTTCTAACCGAGTATGTAGTATTAATTTGGCTTTATAAATGAACGTCGCCTCATATACATAATGCAATAAATACTTGTAATATTGTTAATACACAAATAAGCTATAAATTAATATATGCCTTACTCCGCTGATTCGATTAGTCTGGAGAAGGGCAAGAAACTTAGCAAGATCATGTAATGCATTCATCACTCATTTATGTTCATACAAACTATAAACGAACATTCTGAATTCAAATTGTAATCAAATGTGCTACAGAACACTAATTTAAGAATCATTTGTAACATTGCGTATGGGATATTGATGCCTGTAAACAGATGTTTTACGCATTTAGCTTAGGCATTAATAATCACAAAATTGTGGTGCTCGTATCTATAATATGTGTTTCTTGTAATGTACCTATCTATATGTACCGTTTCTTGTTGTCAAATAAATAAATAATTTTATTGTTCTATGATTTCATTTCTTTCTTGCTGTTTTAAATAAGTTGGCATTCTACTGTGGCTTTTACTTCTACGGCGTACCTACGTATATAAGGTGACTTTAATTTATACATTACTGAGAAAAACCCTTTATGTGAAATTTTTAAATTATTCTTTTCGTGTTCCTTACAAACACAAGCCCAGCCCCGAGTCAATTACTATGGGACGTTAAGATTTTATTTTGCGAAATTAGCAAAAAGTGTTGTCGATCCGTGTTACTGATCATCACTAATAAGAGTTTGGCTGTAAAGATAACAATCACCTTATATCGATGTCATGCGACAAACTTACACCACAAGGGCTATTCAAATCTACCGATCATACAGAACAACACTCGTTTTATTAAATGGGCTACCACCGACCCGCGGGCCGCATCAGGCCCCGGCGAGGAACAATTTAAAATCGGACTAACATTTTTACCAAAAAGTCGCGATTCGTTGTTTTCCTGCAACTTTAATACTTTCAAGGACATAACGAAACGAAAAGGGAAGAACAATAGAACCACCTATGGGCGGTCCGTGTTACTAATTCTTTGCCAGTCCGAGTGAGAAGTGAGTTAGAGAGAGCATATACAGGATGTAAATGCAAAGTCAAGAATCCCTTAAAAAATATATACCTTGAATTTTTACCAAAAATTCCATCATTTTTCTAAGCTATGGCTACGCAGCTCACCGGCCTCCCCACACACCTAATTGCACCCCGCAACCCGCACCCCTCATCCTAGTGGCCAGCGACCAGTGAGGGTGTCCACGCGATTATTGTATTTTTTTTTTGTAAAGAAAATCGTCTTATTGTGAGGTACTGGTACTTTAATTAGAGATCCCAGTATTCAAAATAGTATCTTTACCGATCATACTAACACACCCATAAAGGATTCTTGCCTTTGCTTTTACACCCGATATTTAACAAATAATAATATGTGCAAAAGCACGCATGAAAATCAATAAATTGGATTTATGTGGACACGAACCAGACTGCCCTATAAAAATTGCAAAATTATTTGCCTGTATATTAGTGGAATTGATTCTTATATTAGTAGTCTTGCATCTGAAAATCAGGATCAAGGGAAATATTACATTGTAACTTTTCTGGTACATTATGAAACTTTAGTTTCAATAATGGTTCACCGATTGCGTCGTTGTTTTTGTATACTAAACGAGTACGCATCAACCTATGGCCCGCGAATTCATGAGCATATGATTGTTTGGCCCGCGGCTTCCCAAAGGTTGCCCATACCTGGCCCATACCTTAACTATGACAACTGCGTTTAGTGATGGGGTGCATTTTAATTTCGGCAAAAATAAAAATCAAGTGCGACTAGCAATGATTGACAATAGACATAGCCTGCAGAATCAGTTGGTGCCGAAAGGCTTTATAATGGAGACCACGTACAGCAAAGCGTAGTGTAGACCGACCTCGTGCCCGCTGGACCGACGACCTGAAGGACGTTGTGGGTGATTACAATTCAGCCACTAACATTCCTCATGATCCCTTGTGTTTTGAAAAAATTAGAAACTTTTGCTGCAAAGTCTTTATAAAATCGAAAAATGATGATCGAAACGAGAAGTACGTCACTTTTTGCTGCCAGCAACAATGAAGTATTAGATTATTTTAGTGACACTTTTACACTTTTACTTTTACACCCATAAACAATTATGAAACTTGGGCTTAGTCTGTGCTTGGTAGGCATTTAAACGTCATAGGTGCCATCTCTCGTTGGCTCTAGTTTAGTTTTAGAATGGCTCATTGTTTCGTTATTTATCAAAGGTTGTGCAGTATGACCAGCATGCACTATACTCGTGTAAGTGGTATGTTGTGGTGAATGTTTCGCAAGTAAGCCTTACACCAGGAAAGGAAAATAGCAGTTTCCGACCAGACCGCTTTCCTAATAAAGCAACTTTATGAATGAACGCTGAGAACAAAATGTAGTTTATCTATAGGTAGAAATCAAGTCTTTGTTCTGAGAAGAAATACAATTTGTATGAGTCATCCATTGAGATAACGTTACGCATAGGTTTACGCGCGCCAAACCGGTTGATAAAGTTTTTACACAATGTCAATTATAAGTAGACCTATCCAGCTTCCGCTGTTCGTAGAAATAAAGCCTGAACAGAGGGGTCTAGTAAAAGTGGTCAAAGACATTTTCATTATTAAAGGCGAATGACACACAGCACCCGCTGAGTTATGAGGAACTCGCGGATTCGGAAGGTTGTTGTATGTAATGTGAGTCATATAGAGTATTTTATGACCATTCGCTTGATAAATGAAGATTTATAGCAGTATTATAAACCCGCACCAGTCACTGAGATAGTAGCTGTGATTGCTAGCGGCCGAACCAAATTATACTATGGTTTGCTGCCTCTATTAGATGAGATTTGAAAAATAATTTGGCCAAGTGCGAGTCGGACTCACGCACAAAGAGTTCCGTACCACCACACAATACGGGTACTGAACCCTAAAAACATACACAACAATATAGGGTGAAATTAAATCAACCGACCAAATTCACACCGGAGACTCGGTTAGTGGTCAAGAACTGGGTTAAGTAATCCTTTTGGCCAATTTCGAAAAATGAATTTTTTGCTCTGGTTGGACTAGTTTAAGTACAATTCCTAGCGCAGGCACTATGGGACAAAAAAAACGAATTTTACCTGGAGGGTCATAAAACCTTGTTCCTGATGACTAACCGAGTCTCCAGTATAAATTTGGTCTCTTGATTTAATTTCACCTAGTATAGATGCTATACAAAACATTAAGGCGACAAAAAACAAGACGCTAAAATAGTACCTGACAAACAATTTAGCGCCCTCTGAGTACGGAACCCAAATTTCATTATATGATGTTTTAGTTTAGACTATGTAAAATGATGTGTGCAAATTTGAAACATATACCTATATGTATTACCGTGTTTATAAACTATATTTTTTGAGGTTTATTGCACGCCATAATAACACGTATTTTGAGAAAATTTCAACTCTCTAACTTTTACGACTGAAGCTGACCCTATGTGACAGACGGACAAACAAGACAAGACAGACTTAGAAATGGGGTCCCGTTTGGCACCCTTCGGGTACGGAACCCTAAAAAGATCTGGTTCGTAAACCCTTTCAAACGTCTTTGTTTGATGTGTTAATAAATCGTTAATTAACTCTTCCTTAACACGTGCAGGGACACAATGGTAGAACACTACAATAGAAAGGACAATGGAATTATGTCGATCGGTGTTGTATTCCTGGACGTGTTAACCCATTAACCATCATTATAACTAAAATACAATAAAACACATATTGGTCACGACATGAGTCCTCGAGCTACATCCGCTTTTCACTGACGATTGTTACGTCCCAAGTGGGGGTGTTCGTCACTTCGCGGTCAGTTTTCAGACCCTTCTAATTACTTTTATGACTACCGACCAGCCCCCTTATTCTGTATCGTAAAATCAGTTGCTAAGACAAGTGGCTATCGTCGAAAACATACATATCCGCTAAACAAGGATACGTTCGCACTTGAAATGACGTCACAATTCGTAAATACTTCAATGCCCATTGAAGGTTATTTTGGAAGTTGATTTTTTATCTGTTTTTGGTGAATAGCAACTATAGCTAGCAACCGACACTGAGTTACATAATAGCCCCCCAGGTCGGCAATGGGACACTTACGCGCAAATTAGGGATTAAGATTTTTAAGCCGATAAATGTTTATGACCCTACCCTTACCCCGTTTCTTCCTTTTTTTCCCGCCACAAATATGGGCATCTTGTTCCAACAGTACGGAATATACTACGAACCTTATGTCGCCGCCAAATCAGGAAGAGGAAATTTAGCAGAAGTGGTGACCGCCATACATAACCTTCGTGGGTATATTTTTTATGACCATACAGAAGTAAAATTTAAACCAAAAGGCTAGCCATTGCGCGCAACTGTCCTAATGACTGTTTTAGTGACAGTTCACATACTGAAACACCTCTGAAACATTTTGTTTCTATTGTGTTTGTAAATACACTTCTAGATAAACAACACACAACGTAGTAGCGCCGTATAGTGCATATACGAGTACATTACATGTATAGTGTAGATATAGTGTAGGTACAGTGAAACAATTACACACATTATCTTAATTGAAAAACCATTTAGCACACATTGTGGTTCTACTATTGATACTCGATGAATTAGTACGGTCAGCGCTTGAGGCACAAATTGGGCATGAGTTCAACTCAAACATCTTGTTGTTATGTTACCGAGTTCAAAATGTACTAAGAGATGCGGTTTTAGCCGGTTTATGCAACAATTTTAAACGTACGTATAAAAATGTTCTATCTACAATTACTGAAAATTGCCCTATTTTCTCAAGTAATAAACGAATATCCGAATAATTTATAGGTAATATTTGCCCGGAGGTTGATATAATACATTTGTAGAGGATATAAGCTACAGGTATGTTTAGTTATATATAATTATCCATAAAGTTATGTTTGCCTTTCATTCAAAATATTTATATGTAACTATCAAAATAGGAACATCATTAATTATTTTCTTATCACAGGGGCAATGATAAGACAATAATTGTTTTTAAAAGTTCCTTTTAATAAATCGATAAGTAGATAAATGGTTAATAATTTACTTCGTGTACAAGCCTGTATAATTATGTATTCTGTGCCAGAGTTGCACTCCTAGAGGTCTTCTTCTTACCCTAAATTTAATGTAAACATTTACATGAACCACGTGTTTTAAAACAAAGTCCATTTACCTTAAGCAGCCGATTTTAGTCTTTATGTTGTTGGAATAAGAGTTTTTTTCACTATGCCGAATCAAATGGAAAATAATGAAATAATTCATTTTATTTTCAGAAGCGAGAATACCGGCAAAAAATTAAATAATAATAAAAAAGGGTTCCGAAAATGATCCGCTCGCATCCAACGATAACCAGACAAAGACAACCACATCGTCCCATTCCTATAAAAATTATATACTCGTATTTTGAGAGAGGAATGCTATGAAGAGGATAGAGCAAATAGAGTTTGGTGTCGCTATAAATAGTATTTTTCTAGAGATGGGCTGGGAGCTTTTATGTAATCTATCGAATTTCACTTGAGTAAACACGATTGTATCACTAAATTGTGAATTGTTACAACTTGAAGATAAAGAAAGAAGTGTATTCGGGTTCCCTAATCTGAATGAACAAAATACTATAGTGAATATGTTTTTAACTCTACTAATAATATGCTATGTGCCCGTTTTCGTATTAATTGTAAGCCACAATCTGGATTGCGATCTTTTACTTTTGTTTTGAAAGAGTTTAAGTCTACGAGACTCTCGTAATTTAGGCGGATAAACCACAACATCAACACCTGTCTTTCTGAAGTGCAAAACTTACAAACAAAACGTACAACGCCACCACCGCACGCGGCCCAATGCGTCACCCAAAAAGTTTCCAACCCGGCACCCTTTACTACCACAGTAGTCCCACCGGGCCTTAGATCACAAAGTGACTCACAAAATACCAGGAAACAATCGAGCAGTTCCATGAATCCTTCTGACCTTGATCGCCAATAGTAACAACTTATAAAACGACTACAAGTCGCGCCGGACGCTATTTAATTCCTGACGTTGAGTCGAGCGCACGCATCACAGTCGCGAGAAACGAAACGCAATAATGTCTAGTGCGAAACCCTCGAAAGTGCTTTTGCACATTCTAAACTCACTAGTTTGTGTGTTTGGATTGGCGTTGACTGCAGCGTCGATATGGTTCTTTGTCCAAGTGAAGGAGTTCACCAGTTTACGTAACAGCAACCATTACCTGTTGGACTACAATGTGTACTGGCCGCAGGCTATTCCGTGGCTCTTTTTCGCGGTGGGGGTTCTTGTGTTAAGTGTCACATTTTGTGGATTTTCCGGCGCAAAGAAGAGTAGCAAAGGACTGTTGTTCTTGTACGTCATTTGCCTCAGTGTTGTCGTGTTTCTGCTGGTGACAGTGGCTGTGCTGGCCTTGGTGTTCGCTGATAACAAATCTACTGACGACTTCGTGAAGGACACGGTCTGGGATGTGTACTTCCAGTCGAAAATCGACAATGACGTTGCCGCCGCTTTTGGGAACATCGAAAAGAAGCTTCACTGCTGTGGAGCTGACAGCCCCAGGGACTACAAAAACTGGAAGACCGAATTCCCTCAATCCTGCTGCGACACTTACTACCACGGATGGTTGGAGCCTTACGTCTTGGATTGCGATTTTACCAACAAACTGGCCAATGAGAGACACGGGTGTAGTCAAGTAGCCACTCAGTACGCTAGAATAGCTATCAAGGTCTTGGCCGCTGCCACCATATTGATTGCCTTTATTGGTATTATATGTATTATAGTTGCAATGTCACTGTCCAGGGTTCTGAAGAAAAAATCGAGGGTACTGGCGAAGAACGAGACTGAAAGTGAAAAAGTTTTAATATAAACTAAGTTAGTTTTTTCAAGGACTCTATTGAAATGGATTGTGGTTTAAATGTGGTGATTAGCGAAGTTTTAACCCTCTTGGTGATTACCTAGAAGAGGGCTCATAACTAGCTACGGAAAGAATAAAAATGTGTATCTAGTGCATTTAGTTAATATATTTAGACTGATCGATGAATGATTTTTAGATTTAGGCTGAAACCAAAGGTTTTCTAAGGCAGTGGTAAGTTATTTTGTAAAAGAAAACAATAAGTATGATTACTTTTAAAGGGTTTAACTCATTTTCATATTTCAAATCAAATCAAAGTTCGTTTTAAGAAATTACTTCTGTTGTATATATAAAATAATGAAGAAAAAATTACAGAGATATTACCAGATTTACCATTTGCTACAAAACTATTAAGACTTTTGTGAGTTAGAATTGAAAATTCTGTTAAAAGAGGCTTCCTAAAAGCAAAAGTGAATCAACATTGTAAATTTTATTAATAGTAGAGTTATGCTCTACAAGAGTAAGGATGCAAAAAATGTAAGTAAAAATATAGATTATTATTAATATAGAAGAGGGAGATATTGTTAGTAGATATTTTAGTAAATTATTGACAAACCTAGAAGGAATAGTGTATGTAATGCGTGCGATGGTTTACGTATGGGTATGTGTGTATGACTAATTGTGATTTGTGACGGACATGTTCAGTTGAAACTGGAATAAACTGTGTAGAATTAACTAACCGAAATATTTCAAAATTCATTGTGAAATCCGCACCCGTTATTATAGTTATGTAGGTGTTTTTATGAAATTGTTTAGATCTGATAGTACAACAAATCACAAGTAATATGTAGTTATTACTAAATTGTCCTCATATAAATGTCAGTTGTTTAGTCAATAAGTATTTTTGTATCGTGTAAATTTAAAGCAATAATTAAAACGATTAATTCAATGATTAAAAAACTGTATTTTGTACTAAATTCCTTCTAACAAAATCCCCGGTTGAAATATGCGTCATCTAAATAATTACTTGTTTGACTCACGGTCTCATAGACAAAGAATTTGCATAAAACTCATTTGATACTAATATCGAGGAAAATATTGCTTACATCATATATCTAAAACATGTTCCTGAGTAAATATCAAAGGAGATATGATGGCATCATCGAAATATATAGAAATCTGTATAAATAGAGACTTGAACACCATAAGCTCGGTTCTACTTCACACCGAGAAGCCAAAGTTGACTCACTACCTTTATTAAATAATCTACCCAATTTGCCATTCAAAAACCGTCTCTAGCCCTTTCACATAAACCTCAAACTAAAATCAACTCGCGCGCATATGCTCTAACCTCGAGTATTAAAACTACTTGCATCATCTTAACACACCTCATTGCAGTGACAACCTTCTTGGCGTTCGGACGTTGCGTTCAAAAATTCCAAAAATGAGTAAAGAGGGTCTCTACAAAGCGGTTCTATATGTCGTCAACATAATTTACGCGGTATTCGGCCTAGCATCCGCCGCGACCGGGATATGGTTCTTTGTGCAGCTGAGTGAATTCGTGGCGTTAAGGAATAGTAACCACTATTTACTGGACTATAGAGTCTACTGGCCTCAAGTCGCGCCATGGCTCTTCATCTTGCTCGGGTTGTTTATAATGATGGTGGCGTTCTGCGGCTGGTGCGGTGCCACCAAGGAAAACCGCGGTTTGCTCGGCACATACGGAATATTTTTGCTTCTGATCATCATCGGTCAAGCCATCGCCGCGACTCTGGTGTTCGTCTACGTCGACGGAGAGGACACGGATAGATTCGTGAAGGACACCGTCTACGATGGCTACTACAACTCACAGTCCAATCCGGACGTGTTCAAGTCCTTCGGGTACATCGAGAGGAAGCTGAAATGTTGCGGCGCTAATGACGCCAGAGACTACAGAAGCTGGAGAAACGACTTACCTCTGACCTGTTGCCTGGACAGCTACTACAGATCTACCTGTGAGTTTACTGATAAAGAAGCCAATGAGAGGTTAGGTTGTGCTAAAGTGGCGTCGGTTTACGTGAAGATTATCAGCTCATCTGTGGCCGGCGTATCATTGCTGATTGTGTTGTTAGAGATCGTGGGGGTTGTGCTGGCTTGGCGATTGTTTAACGCTTTCGAGGAGGTCGAACATTATATTTCGGAGAAGAAACCGGACAGTGAAACGGAATGTTAGGATCTTGCATTTATATTTATAGCAGTATTAAAGGAACCGCCGATTTTTTCGAGGGTTGTCATAATGTTTAATAATCCGCGCCATATTTCTCTTTTACCGATACGAAAACGATAACGAATTTTTTGTGCTTGTATTTATTGCTTACATTTGCGAAAGTTTCATTTTTGTCGCGAATAAGGTTCTATGTTTCTTCGCTAAGAAGAAAATCACGAAGCTCTATTCATTGGCTTATCTCGTCAATTATCGCGTTTTTTATTTGCAATTGTAATCTCGCATCCGCTATTTCACTTTTTACGTTTTTATTAAGTTCATTAATTTAGTCCAATTAGCTTGTAATTTTGCCACGCCTCGGGTCAAAAGTTGGAGCGTTAGTCGCATTGACTTAATCAACTACTTCCTTTGGGCAAGTGATTCATTTATATCAGGTACATATCTGACTCAGAGAGCCAATTGGTGTATCAAGACTGTATGAATCTCATCTTTGACCTCCACTCCCTACCACGTCCTAAACGTGACATTCCAATTAGATTACATCACTCGTATTGCTGCTTAGTTACGTTTTCGCTAAGTGGCTTCTAGTTTTGAGGCAGCAATGGATGGCGACTTAAGATTTTTTTATGGGTATAACGTAGTCTTCTTGACCTGGTTATGAAGGTACTAGAGGTACCAGGCCTGCTGTTTGAGGTCGCAACTGGGTAAGCATTGAGTAACAGAAGGTACTTCAGCTTGTCTCTGTCATAATGTTTGTTTTTTTCGTTTTCGGTTTTTCTTTCTATTGCAACAGTTTGTTTTACCCCAATGATGCCATTAAGTTTGTGATGTGACATGTTGTTGTGTAAATTGTGTTTGTATATGAGGAGTATAATTGTCGTATTTTTTATTGTAAACAAGATATTTTTATGTGTTATGGTGTCGACTACAGGGACGGCCACCTTTTCAACTTTTTTGGTATATTTCGCTTTAATAACTAAAGTTAAAATACTTCGTATATTTCTTAAGTAAAAAAATCTGATATGTTCGATATTTTTTCTTCTCCGTCCGTATATTAAGAAAATTATATTTTTTATTACAAAGATCTTCTTGTAACACATTGTTACCGATTGCCAAAGACATGTTGTTGTTATCAAAAAATTTAATAGGAAAAATATATTTATATTTTTTTGCATGCAAAAAATGTATTAGCGTATTATTATGAGTTTAAGTAAAAGATGAAATCACACTGTAATAGGTATAAGTACAATTTAATTTAAACATTAATTTTTAATGATTTTAATAAATGTGTTTTCTAAGCTACCGAAGCTAGTCTTAAGAAGTTTCGTTATTAATAAAATATTTAGGAGAATTATAAAGACTTTTAAATTATTTTTATTGAAAAATAAACTTTTAATCTCCTCCTGCTTGAAGAAAAGATGGACCTATTTTTATAAGGCTTTTCTTGATCAAATGAATAATTTTGTTTTTGATGGGAACTTTTTACGTCCTTGAACGCTTATCTCACTTTCACATAAAACCACTAGCTTTTATCCGCGACTTAGTCCGCGCTTAAGACAATTTGAGATAGAGATGAGATTATTGATATAAAACCATCAGAGGTTCAAAAAATGCAGTCCAAACCATAACAATTTTGTATACCGTATAATTTAGAGCCATATTTACTTCTGAAACGAGGCAAAAAAGTCAGAGGCGATGAGAGCCAGAGTGGCCTATCTTTTGCAGACACAATTAATAAAAATAGGCTACTCTGGCTCTCATCGCCTCATATTAAGGGACACATGGAAGAAAAAAAATGGCCAAATAAAAATACTTTGGTCTATAACGAAAAACAACAAAGAAACGGGTTATCAAATTTTGTCTTTGAATATTTACAAAATTTTGTATTAAAACGTGGGCGTGCTTACCATACATAACCAAAGACAATCCTTAGTACCTGTGACTGGGTAACATTACGAGCGGAAATATGACAAGTACAATTCACCCAAGGTGGTGAAACCGAATCCCGGTGCAAAATGCACATCATAATATTGTTTTCCTTACTTTTGAATAACAAGTAGGCAAAAATTGCGTTTTAAAGCAATTAGTGGAAATTGATTAGTAATAATTAGGGGTTTACATTCAAATTCTATCATTCTATGATTTACATTTTGATTGCATTCGATAAACAAACTTAAAAGCGTACTTAACGTTGTAATCGAATGTAATCTAATAGTAAGGCATAAAATAACATAATGTTAAGCGAGAACACTACTGTTAGTAATCAATTTCCGCTAAATGCCTTAAAACGCAATTTTTGCATACTTGTTATTCAAAATTAAGAAAAACAATATTATGATGTGCATTTTGCACCGGGATTCGGTTTAACCACCTTAAGTTATTACTGCTAGGTAACATACGTAAACTCACAGAAGGGTGGCTTCACTTTACAAATAGACATAAGCGTCTGAGGAAGATATAGACCTTTATGCAGTTGCCACAACAACATAATTAGTCTATGGTAAATCTATTTATAATATAACACTATACATACATAATTACTAGCCCAGTGGAAATACTAATAATAATAATAATAAACGGCGTAGGGATGTGACGACCCCACCGCCCACTGGTGCGTCTAGATGGCGTCGGGGTGTGACGACCCCTTCGCCCTCTGGTACGTACAGTGCAACAGTCACCGCAAGGCAGCTTTGGAAAGCTGTTGGTGAGTAGCGACACCACGGACCCGAGTACTCCTGGGGACGATAGCATTTCGTCCCCGACTCTGGCTTGCCTTCATTGGCTGTCCAGAGTGGAGCGTTAGAGCTTCTCAGCTCGAGGGTGGAAGTGTCTAATGGCGTAATAGCGGGGAACCGACAATGCTCTGCGTTCCCTCTCCATATCTCCATCGTCATTCAGGTCATCGGTCACTGGTGCAAGGGTTTCGGTACTGCGCTCACCAACCCGCCTGCCCAGCGTGTGTGAGTATGGGTATTTCTTCCAGGAGGACCGCCAAGAGTGGCAAAATCCTGGAAAGGCCTATGTCCAGCAGTGGACGAAACAGGCTGATGGATGGACCTCAGTAATGAGGTCAATTCTGATGGTAAATTCACTTCATCCAGCTTCCGCCGCAGTATATCACACGGAACGAGGTCAAACGCCTTGGAGAGCTCCATAAAGCATGCGTATACTGGCGTATTTCTATCATCATAGTACCTGACAGTGTCCTTTAAACTAAGAATAGCAGTTTCTATAGTTATTGTCCAGCCCGGAATCCGAACTGGGCATCGTGCAGTTTTACATACTTTTTTAAATACGAGTTTAGTACACTGTCAAGCACTTTTGCTACAACAGTGGCTACAACTAATGAAATCAATTAAAAAATCATTTAATTTCCGAATCAAGTTTTATGTGTTATCTTGTGTGGATATATTTACCTATTTGGTCAGAGACGGTAATAAAGCATGCTAATAAATAACAATTTCAACAATAGAAATTTTAAAACACTTTTTGCAATAATAAAAATAGAATTTTCATATTGTAATAAAATTTACATACATGGTTGAAATTGTTAGAAAATGACAAAGCATGTTTTTTACCATAATTTAAACAAATCAACAACGTTTGCAAAAGTGACTCAATTTTTTTCCCCTTTTAGTTATTCACATCGCATACAAAATACTTAATAAATACACCTCGACCAAGATCTGTTAGGGTCTTCTAATCTATTAAAACCGAAAAAGTGACTCGTGAATTAAAGGTTGTTCCAAACCCATTTCTATCGGGCTAGTAGTCAGTGTTTGTGTTTGTACATAGGTAACACTAAAAGTTTCCGGAACTGGCCACTTACATAAACAATATTTAAAAATTTATTGCAACATTTGAAAATAGAACTCTTTGGCTGTAGAATGCAGTTTGTTTCATCTGACTGTCTTTTGTTTTTACCTTGTGGCGCCATTAAAAAAATTGTGTGTCTGCATCAACATGGATTTAACTCGGGAAAATTTTCGTAGTATGATTTTCTACGATTTTAAGTGTAATTTGACAGCTCAACAGAGCATCGCTCGGCTTGAAACAGCTTTTGGCAATGAAGCACCATGCAAGACGACTGTTTATAGCTGGTTTGCAGAATTCAAGCGTGGTCGTATCAATCTCAGTGACGAATCTCGCGATGGTCGGCGGTCCACCGCTGTGACCAACAAAAACATCGATGCTGTGCGCCGTATGATTGAAACAGACAGGCATGTGACCTACCATGAAATTCGCGCATCCTTAGAAATAGGCATGAGTCAAATACAATCAATCCTACACAAACATTTGGGTGTGAGAAAGCTGTGCTCGCGGTGGATCCCACACAACTTGACCGAGGCTCAAAAAACGGACCGCGTCACTTGGTGCAGTGCCATGCTTACCAGATTCAACGAAGGTGCGTCAAATTTGGTGTGGGACATAGTAACAGGTGACGAAACATGGATTTATTGCTACGATCCCAAAACAAAGCAGCAATCGAGCGTATGGGTCTTTCAAGATGAGCCGAAACCAACCAAAGTGGCGCGCGTGAAAAGTGCATCTAAGCGGATGATTGCTTCTTTTTTTAATAAAACTGGACACGTGGCTACTGTTGCTTTAGAGAATCGTCGTACCGTGAATAGTGACTGGTACACGACCATTTGTTTGCCGGAAGTTATTGACGAACTCCGTAAAAATAACCGTAAACGCCGTATCATCTGCACCACGACAATGCTAGTTCTCACACGGCCAGACAGACAAACGACTTTTTGAAGACGAAAAATGTAGAACTCATGAGTCATCCTGCATACAGTCCCGACCTGGCACCTTGTGACTTTTTTCTGTTCCCAAAAATTAAGAACCAATTACGCGGTCAACGATTTTCATCACCAGAAGAGGCTGTCGAGGAGTATGAAAAACACGTTTCAGAGGTCACCACAGGGGAGTGGCACAAAAGTTTTCAAAACTGGTTTGATCGAATGAAAAAGTGCATAGACTCCAAGGGAGATTATTTTGAAAAACAATAAATTAATTTTGTACCTTTAATAGTATTTTTTCATATTCATTCCGGAAACTTATAGCGTATATCTGTATGCGTCACTCGTACTGGCATCTTTCATGCTCCCGAAAATACTGTGTACCTTATTTTTATTCGTCCATCCATCCATCCGTCAGCCTGTGTTCGTCCACTGCTGGCACAGATCTGTGCCTTTCCCAAATTTCACCACTCTTGGCGGTCCTCCGTCCTCCACATCCAGCCGCCACCCGCAACGTCCTTCAGGTCGTCGCTCCAGCGGGCACGAGGTCGGCCTTCGCTACGCTTTGCTGTACGTCCTCCATTCTAACGCCTTTCGGCCCCAACGGCCATCATGTCGGCGACAAATATGGCCTGCTCACTGCCACTTCAACTTACTGATTCGGCAGGCTATGTTGGTCACCTTCGATCTCCGACGGATCTCCTCGTTTCGGATTATATCCATTAGAGATACCCCAAGCATAGCCCGCTCCATAGCTCGTTGAGCAACTTTAGATCGGTGAGCGGATCAAGCCCTTTGTAAGAGTCTCAGCGCCATTATATTCGTATTTATCCTATTGTTATGGAGTCGTCGACACAGAACCGCGTCTTGTGTTTTGTATAATCGATGCAACGGCTTGATCCACACACAGAGAACGTGGCGGTCAAGAAGAACGCTAAGCTTGGTCTTATTGTATGAACCGCAGGACCCAGAACGCGCTCTGTGTCATTACTTAGGTACTAGCGTGAGGCGGAAAAACCTACTTTAACTAATCCAAATTCAATTCAAAGATGAATTCCTGCCTTCTCATTGTTAAACGCTCGTCTGTTTAGTCACAGATCGAAACAGTTTACATCAAGGTTATATTTTCTGTGAAATCAGCCGATGAAGTAAACATCTCAAGATTTATTATTTTGACCCATCTGCTGCGTTCGAGTATTTCAAAAGTCAAATAACGAAAGTTTATCTGTCAGCCTTTGCCCGCGTTAAATCTCTGCCCCGTTTTCGGCTTGGACGTTATTTCATGAACATTGTTTATAGCCTGTATGTTGACCAGGGTCACTATGATGATAATAAAAAAAACCGCATCAAAATCCGTTGAGTGGTTCTCGCTCGAGTTTATACGGAACATCCAGACACAAAAATTCTAAAAATAGTAGTTTCGGCCTTAGTACAGTACCAATAACACATTTTATTTAAAATTTCGCGAAAATATTCAATGTACAAACACGACTTTTTAACTACTCTATTATTAGTATCCATCCATCCATCCAGCAGCCTGTTTTGTCCTCTGCTGGACATAGGTCTTTCCAAGATTTTATTCTTGGCGGTCCTCCTGGAAGAAATACCCAAACCAGGCGGCCCACCATTGCCAGGGACCGATGGATGGCGGTATATTATTAAAATTTAGAATATATTAAAGAAAATATTTCTATTTTCTAAATTGGCAAGAGCTGGTCTCGTAAATAAATGATGATAGAGAAATATCAATTTTGCTACCATACACTCGTATGTCCACCCCCAACTCAAAGTTGCTTAGTACTCGTATGTGAGCCAAAATTTAATTTTGTTAATAATCTTGTTTTTGTCACCTCGAATTTTTCAACAATGTCACCGTAATGACCAATTATGTTAAATTCCTCGCCGGTCAGGTACTAAATATTATGTATTAAAGTAAGGGCTGTTGTCAAGTGACCTAGCCTGGAAATTTACATAAAAATCCCTTTTTTTCATTAACTGAAGGGTCCCAAGGGTTTGATGAATTCCGTCCCTCGCTCACAACACAATGACTCCAATATGTACTCGTATTTTGATGTAAATATGCTGACCCGAACATTTTGGGGAACATTTGATGAATCACGAACCCTCTCGGATTAGTTTAGTGGAGGCACGTTGTTGGTACGTCGGGAAATAGGCACCTGTACCTACCAACGACCTTCAAAGCCGGGTCTATATCTATTTTCGAAATACGCCCATCTCCGCCCATTCCGCTGCCGGGATGTAATATTGGTCGGTGAAACGTGGATGTATGAGTGTGGATTGTGACTTGCACTTCGAGACACCCTCGGAGATTTATGTCGTGCTGGTGTACAATTATATACAAAACAGCATAAGGCTTACGTGTTGCAAACTCGAACACATAAATGATTGTAAGTATTTTCCAAACTATTTAAACGATATCAGAAAAAAAGAAGAAAAAAGATTTTTATTTTGTCTATGAATAAATTATACTGCTAAGTAATTCCAATTAACATTGTTTCTCACCGTTATTGTTGTAATATTGTTATAAAAAACATTTTATCTCTAACATTTGTTTTGTTACATAATAAGCAACAGGTATTACAATTTTATTGTTGGCAAAGTGCCCTGATTTAATGCATATGTCACCAGTCAAACCCGATTTTAGGAAAAACTAGACTAGTTTTTTGGAAATCCTTCAGCGCAGAAGAAAGCTGGTAGGCTAGGTCAGCAGAAGGTTAGGTATGGCGAGTCGCGCTAGATTTTACCTTTATTTTTATATGCCACGCTGTTTGCAATCTGTTGACACTTTATTTTTATTTCATAAGTTTGGTTTTTATAGGTTTTCTCCTGTTTATATGCAGTTATTACTCCTTTATAAGATAATCCTTTCATTGCAGAGAGGTGATCAATTTCAACATTTCTCCATCAAGTTCGACACGAGTTTAACTTAATGAAGCAACGTTGTCAAATATTACCCAATCTTTGGTATGATGATATGTCAAACTTTAGATTGAAGAAAACTTGCTTCGTCGACTGTTGAATCTGTCGAATAAATCACTTAACGGTGTACTCATCACTTTCGAGGTTATGCAGTGGAATAACTGAACCAACAGCTTTTTTTCACGAAATACCTACATCTTCACGACATGAATTCCCGAGGGGGTGTCAGTGCAAGTCGCAGCCCGTACTCGTTTATTGGACAACACAAACATATATACATAAACTCACGCCTGTCTTCCAAAAGAGGTGAAAAAGACTACAGATTTCCATGTGCTACGATCTAGACACTCCTCTTCCTACATCTTCACGACATGAATTCCCGAGGGGGTGTCAGTGCAAGTCGCAGCCCGTACTCGTTTATTGGACAACACAAACATATATACATAAACTCACGCCTGTCTTCCAAAAGAGGTGAAAAAGACTACAGATTTCCATGTGCTACGATCTAGACACTCCTCTTCCGCCTCTTCTACATCCATCAATATATTCATACAAGCCCTTCTATTCTGGGTTCTTTTGACTTTGCCCTTCTTCAGTATGTCGCTAATTTGGTCGGTGGCATACATCTCCTTACGGCGCGGCGGCCGGTTAGGCGGCCGGGGCGGCGGCCGGGGCGGCGGCCAGGGCGGCGGTTTTACATTCCACCTGCGCGGTAAGAACTTTCGTCACCCACTTTCATTCATCTTCTCCATAGTAATGTACAAATATAAAATGAAAAACATGAATAAAAACTATGATTATAATAATAATAATAATAAATAATAAATTGCTTTATTTCAGGCAACAAGGCCCATAACAATAAATACCTTATACTACTAATACATATGTTTTTATACTAAAAACTAAGACTAACAAACTAAAATATCATTTTGGCACAACGTCACTGTGCCGGTCCGGTGGTGTAGATGGAAGTCTACCACGAAAACGACGGTATACCACGCCCTTCGGCCAGAAGTCCTCCTTCATGAAGGTGGGCAGCCTGCTTGTCGGTATTCGTGCCACAAACGAATAAAACTTAGAAAACACATTAAAATTTATTATTGTGAGATATATTTCGGGCCGAATGACCGAATGGCCCGAAATACATATATCTCACAATAATTAATTTTAATGTGTTTTCTAAGTTTTATTCATATATATGATCATAATTCAAAGACAAAAAGTCAATAAATTACATTTATTTGCATAAATAAAAACCAAAAACATTTGTTAACTTCTCAGCAAATTGTATGAAGAGTTAAGGAACTTAAAATTAGTCTGTTATTTAGAATGAAAACTTATATGAATGAAAAACAAAAAAAAAACATAATAATTTAAATCTAAACTAAGCATGATGAACAAGAAATGAAAAACAAAAAAAATATATTTAATCTTAACTATACATTAGAAAAAAATCCACAAGCTAGATTTATACACCTAAACCTACGTATCTAAAACGTTTAAATTAAATTGAATTAACATTTAGAATCTATTTTAATGATTTTAATCTTTAACCTGACACTCAACCATATTCAGAAATAAAAATTAGTTTATTTATGCCATATATAACTACATGATAAACACTTATTCCACGTCAATTTTTAAAGTAAAATTAAACACTCCAACAACAACAAAACGAAAAATCATACAAAACGCGTTACATTTTCTAAATTCCTTGCAGGATAATAGTTATCTGTTAATTAAATAGCAGGATGTTGACTGGCCACATGCTTTTAAGTGTATACTAAGATGACTCAAAGAACAGTAGCCATTTAAATTATTATTTCTTTACAAACAAGTCCGCAAACACAACACACATTTTCCTTGAGAACCTAAGTACCTATATAATAGCTTACATTGTATTCGTTCAACGGCTCTCACAACACAAGCAAACGTACGTATATAAAAGCGCCATGCCATTTAAAAATCAACTTTATCTTACAGTGTTTATTGTATCGATTCCAGTTTACGCCGTAGCAAGCCAACGAAGCGGGAAGAGCTACGGAGCTTGCTACGCGCCGTAGCAACTGTCTACAATTTGGCGCAATTCCCAGATTTGCGTAGCTCTATTGCATCCATACAGATACAAATTAATACAATGTGGCACAACTTAGATTTCGCAAAACCGATCACTTCATTCTTCCAACTTCAAAACTTCTTCAAAATCACCAATGTTTATTACTGCTTCAGGCGATAATGATCTTTACACAAGCGCAATTAGCTGTAAAATTATATATCATGGAATAAAAATTACATGATAGGTTTCGCGAAACTGACCGATGCTTCATCTAACTTGTCGTGTTGTGCCACAAAGGAAACTGTTGTACCGACTTTGGAGCTATAAATGTAGCAGTTACAGGTAGAATTACTTTTTGTTATATCTGTTTTTTATGGTTAGTGTGTATGTTTCCTGGTTTTAAAATTGCAGTGGTTTTGATCTTTATAAAAAACAGTCACTAAACAAAACAACATATAGGTAGTATTTGGCCCATTTTACGAGTATACATCTGTTATTTTGTAAACTAATATTAGCCCAATGGATGTTCTTTTAATCTGTAAGTAGTAGGTAACTGTCATACGGGACCATATTATATTCACAAATGTAACATTTAAAGCATGTACTGTCATAGCTAATTTTTTCATTTGCTTAAAAAATATAGTTCCGCACAAAACGGAAGTTCATAAAGAATAACCTTGTGTATTGTCTGTCTGTACGTCTATGGAATAATTTCAAAACGACAGAGGCAATTGAGCTGAAAGACAAATAGATGAAGCAGATACCCCGGAAAATATGAAAAATTTCCCGATAAATTATCTTAAAGATAAAGATGTAGTACTAATATAATATATATTGGGAAATTTATATTAGACTGTAAATAATATATTTATTAATTATCCTTAATCGAGGTCGGTTTCCAAAGTAAATAGTTGGAGGGCCTGGAACTGAAATCGACTACTTTTTGTTTTAGGGATATATCTCATAAGTTCGGAAAAACTTTTTATGGTATGTAAATGAACAATAAATACGCGAGCGAAGCCACGGTTAAAAGTTGGTGTCAGATTATTATATAGATTTGACAATATGTTGGTTAATCTGACATTACGCAACCATAGAGACGAAATTAGCAGTTTTTTCTAAAAAGGAATCCAAATATGTTATAATTACAAGCAATGAATGGCCGACGAACATTCCAACAATCACAACAAAATATTAGCAAATACCCAACTTTACATTTTACACTAAATCCAAAGACTTCATACTAAATTTACTACAAGCTGTAAAATTGTGGCCATTGTTCTCTTGTCACGTACTTATCGTTACAATTGTATGTTAAAAACCCGTCAGACAACGAAAAACCAACCTTATCCCCAACAAATAAAGATATAATCACCTTAACTATTCATATATAGAGTTTTCCATTGAGGCCATGGCTGAAGAAAAACTTCATCTTACTGCCACATTCAAAGAAAACTTTACCGTCACGAAATAACGTTGGTTTTGCATTAGCCGGGTGAATAAGTAGCATGGTCTAAATTTAAGGGAATACAAGGTGCATTACGACATCGTGTTAAGGGACTGTTCATATGGTAAATAGATGCTAAAATGTTGCGACATTGTACTACCACATTTTGGAGATTCTTTTGGGGCTCCTTCAAGAATTAGGAACCTTTTAATGTAGTTTCTACGCGTAAGCATACGGGAAAAATTACTTTCTCACAAAGGTATAAGTTATTTCGCGCGATATTCTCGGAATCCATCCACCCATCCATCAGCCTGTTTCGTCCACTGCTGGACATAGGCCTCTTGGCAGTCCTCCTGGAAGAAATTCCCATACTCACACACGCTGGGCAGGCGGGTTGGTGAGCGCGGTGCCGAAACCCTTGCACCAGTGACGCCGCTGCCCGTCACCAGTCTGTTTTATATAAGGCCCGGCAATTGGGGATGGATATACCGCCATCCATCGGTCCCAGGCAATGGTGGGCCGCCTGGTTTTGCCTGAGAGCTGTTCTCTTACTCGCCCCCGAATAACTTCGGGAGGATTTGTGAGTAAGATGGTGGTACCTCTACAGTCGAGCCCGGCATCAGCTCTACCACTTATTCTCGGAAGAGACAAGTTTTATTAAAATTCAGGAAATACACGACACGTTTCTCCTATCCCCCTTTTAATACCGGAATAGTTGACGTGCAGCAGTTTCATCAATATGTTGTCAGTATTTTGAAGACTCTAACGCAACGTTTCAAATCTTCGTTCATCACCTGCACAGCTGAGATGGGAAACTCTCTGCCAACGTCCTCATTTCTGGATAATTATAACATAAATTTTTTTAGAGAATAATAAACATGTACTTTCTGTTAAAGGTGTATAAAGAATTAATACATAGTAGATTGTTGCATCGAGCAGAAAGTGCAATTAAAAGTCACTTTCGTGAGGTTCATAATCTGCTTTTCTTTCAACTTCCAAATTAAGAAATGAAGTCAAAATAATCAAAAAAAAGTTTATTTATAAAAATGAATACTTAAGTTCGTGTAGTTATTAATATTAAACGTTATTCGATAAGCCAAAAATACGCTCTTGGAAAATGATTTCACCCGTTTCTCGGTTTTCCAAGTGATGAAATTCTCATAGATTTTCAAAAACCGTATTATGGATGCAAAACATTATCTATTACTTTCATTTTTCAATTTTTTATTTCTTTAGGTGTTAATTTGTCGTCACTTTCGCTACTAAAATCCATTTTCAAGAAACACAATCAAATTCTCACAAAATGTTTATTGCGTAAATTCGTGGCTATTGATCAAAATTTTCTTGTACTATATGGTTTTAGGTATATTTAATTTAGCCAGTTTTCTTTATTTTAAATTGTTTCCAGGAATAAAAATAGCGCTGATTGGCCTATGACTTATTATTGGAGCGCTAATTGGGTAGTTCAAAACTAGTTTTGTATACCTATCAACCAAATCGTTTGCTTATAAAACTCGTGGATGAAAAATTTAATTTTGTCATTTTGCTTCCGTGAATTTTCACCCGCTATATTTTTCCTGTAATCTTTACTTAATCCCAAATTACTATGATATTTTCATATTTTTCGGTTCATTAGTTTCGAAAAAAAAAACCAGGTGGATATGCATTTTTTGTGGTTTTTAAAGATTTCTTGAAATCGGTGCCAGTAGATACAGTAAAAATATATTTTTACAATCAACTTTTTAATATCCGCAATTTGATACCCATATTGTATTTTTAAGAATTTATTTTTAATTTTCTCACTTTTGCATTGGAAATATTTTGAACAATTTCAAATTATTCAATTTTTTTTAACTTTATTATGTGGTCGAGTGAATGCTATTTTTGTGGAAAATTTCAAGTCTTTATCTTTAACGGTGCTATAACGTATTTTTCTCCAGAGACACATTTTATTTCGTTATTTTGCAATATTAAATACCAAATTCGAAACAAATAAATTTAGAATATTTCTCATTAATATTTGGGTGCAATACAAACATACGCATGTCTCCCAGAGGGGTAAGCAGATATTACTAATCTCTAACTGCTGCGATCTTGACACACCTCCTTCGTTTCTCCTGTAATACACTAGCTACAAGTTTCAACACTCGCGATAACCTTAAACAATATTTAATAAACAGCCTGTTATCAAAATGTTATTAGTTACTGTAAGTATATCAAAATTGATTCATCACCACAGAATACCTTGCCAAATCAAATCAAATATCTTTATTATTATATCTTTTTATTATTATATATTATTTATTATTATATTATTATATCTTGTGTCATATAACTGTAAATACGGTGACATTAATTTGTGTAGCTAAATTCATACTGTCGACACGATATGTCGTCGGTGACACGTTTTGAATAATACAATTTTCTGTTTCCTTCAAATGCACGCGCAGCCCCGATTCAATACTATGGAAGGCCAAAATTTTATTTCGATTTTTTTATTGTTTCCTAATTGATCACTAACCAAGCCGCCAGTATTAATTTGGCTGCATAAATTAACGTCATCTTGACGGAACCCGTCGTATTCTGTACGTCAGACACTTTTAACAATAGATGTTTCTTGACTACGGAGTCTTTCTCATGTAAGCACGGGTAGCTCAGTCGGAGAACGCCGGACTCTCAATCTGGAGACCCAGGTTCGAATCCTGCCCGTTGGAGCACGCACCAATGAGTTTTTCGTAATTTATGTGTAAGTACGTATTTGTACACTTACAATTTGCTGACGCTGAATGTGAGGTATACTTTCTTGCCCTAAAACGAGTGTAGATAGGTCTACGCTCCCTCATAATGTTGTGACGTAGAAATTGTTCTTTTATATTAGGTGTATGAGGCAGAGTTCGATTCTCAACGTTACCGAGTTTTGCTGCAGCTGTGCGTCCACCGATTGCAGTTCTAATTTTAAAATTGTACAAAAGCAGTAAGTTTGAACAGCAGGTGATTGTATATACATATATATTGTAAAACGAGAATTCTTAATATTATTTAAAATTTCCTTTTGGGGTCAACGGGTCAACGAGTTTATTTAAGAAAGGTGACTTGAAATAGTTGCTTGTGATGACGAGAGGTCTAATTACACCACAATATCAAAACAAAGTAACAATTAGGGAAATACCTGTAATAGAGTTTCATCATGCAAAGTTAGCTATATTTAAGGTTACAAGATTGAAGAAATGGACTGCGGAGTTTACTGAAGGAATTAACTGCACCACACAGAGATCAGCAGTACAGCTTCAATTATGGTCTCTGAGCATGGACGAAACTATAATTAATTAATTAAGATTTCTTCTTATGTATATATATTGTCTTTAGTAAGAATAAAGTATCTTAAGCCTACGGTAATTATAAAGCCAAATTCACACTGGCGATTCGGTGAGTTATGAGGAATTTAGGCTTACTATACTAATTGACTCAGATTTGTTCGTAAATTATTATAGAGGCACAAATTTTCTTTTTCGTTTTTCACAAAAAGGGTCGATGACTACTCACCGAGTCTCTAGTATGAATTTTGCTATATAATTAGAAGTCACCTTATATATTTTTTCTGTCTTCGTTGCTGATTGATATGGCTAATTGTTTTTTAATATTAATAAATAATTGATTGGTGTCGCCATGAGCAATACCAAAGGTTTCAAGTTTAGGTGCCAATGTATCATTTTGTAAATACTGACTCATAAACACAAGAGTGTAGGTAATTATAGTGAACCCACATCACGGAACATGTGTGAACATATTGTATAAGAAAAAACTTATTAAAACGTACGTTTTTACACGTATTTCGCAACAATCAATTAGACACATCTTGACAATGGTATGGTAATTACTGTTTGACTCAAAATATCTGTAGACTACTCGTTACTATATCAGTGGCGTATAGTGTTGTCTAAAAACCACGTTGTTTGTTTAGTTAGAGGGAGGGGGGAGGGGGAGAATGGATAAAAGTTACGCTGGGCTATTTGGGGAGAGGGACTGGGCAAAGCGAGAGCTTTATAGTTTTCATTAATTATAGTATTTACGAAAATTTAATTTTAAGATTTTTTTAAATTGTCTCTAGTTAAGAATAACTGAAGAAATGGTCACGGAAAAATTTAATAGATGTTTTAGTAAATTTTATGTTAAAATAATGTTTGAAGAGTGTATAGTTTCTATATTTAGCCCAATTTACAGATGCAATAAATTGTTGGCTCCAATAAACGCCCTTTATACATACACACATACATCTCCACGACGACGTAAATAACCGAGAAGGTATCAGAGTTGTTTGTCGAGTACACCCACGTTTCACCGACGATTATTACGTCGTGAGCCCTATCGTCGTATTACAGGCACAAATTACGTGTCTTCCGAAGCACGCAGATCGAACATAATTGTGATTTTAAATTATGTGTTGTACCAAAATTTGTATTCTGTTTATTTTGTAATCGTATAATTTTTTGGCATGTTACTTTTTTTTTCAAATGTGTTTTACGGAATATGAACCAGCGACCTCCGGACTAATGGTAAAGTCCTCGAACCACTGGACCACAGAGGCGGTTATTCTCAATATCATGCAACGTGTAATCACGTATATCCACGCACTGGTTGGACAAGTTCACGGATATTTCCTCGGAGGCTTCATTTAAAGATGGCGTTTTTGTGTACACCATGATAATTGAGTAATTGAACATCAAGGATGGGATTGTGTGGAGAATAGAATAGTCATGTCATGGATACTATTTTAGCTTCCCATACCAGTCTCTTTCAAATTTGCAAAAAGAAATACTTCAATTGATACAGTCATCTGTACGTTACCCATTTCCGTAGATTTGTCTATGGTTAGACTAATTAATAGCCTCATCTGCATTATCTCTCCTGCTTTCTGGGTAAGAGTGCTCCATCATAGGCCTTATCGACGGTTTTCGTCTAGCTCAGTAATGGCGAAGTGTTTATGCTATAAAATAATTTGGCAAAGTGCGAGTCGGACAATACGGATGTGGAACCCTAAAATCATTATGGTAAACAAAAAACAGGCCTCTAAAGTGTAAGCGCCTGACAAAAAATTTGGCACCGTCTGCTTACGGAACCCTTTTTTTTTGTAGTTTTTTATTTTGCTTTAGAGTATGTTCTACGGCAGGAGTCTTCAAACTTTTTTAGCTCGAGGGCCAATAATCTATTCCAGGTCTGTCAAAGGGCCACATTGCCCATTGTTAAAAAAAAAACAGATCAATGTGAGGATTGACACTGTTTACTTTTCACCAGATTGTCGATATTTGCTTTTATTTTATGGTCGTAAACCGCAGACTAACTTCCAGATGTACATCCGTAATCCTTGTCCTGGTTTTGGACTTTATAGGTACATTTTTCATCCTTATGTGCTGCTAAACGTGACATCATCTTTATGGGCGTGATTTCTTATTATATCATCTATTCATAGATAAATAAATCCTTTAAATAAATATTTCCTTTAGCCTGTGAGCATTATAATGTACTCTGTGCCTGTGAGGGCCGCCAGAAATGTCCCGGCGGGCCGCATGCGGCCCGAGCGCAGCGGGTTGAAGACCCTTGTTCTACAGCCTGACTAAATTTATGCCATCAAAAACAAAACTTGTAAAAAAAAATCAAGTCTCGCAACTTTGTTCTTCTACCGTAAAAAGTTGTGAGATCCATGTAAATCCAAGTCGGTTAATTTATTCAGTCCCTACTTAAGGGAACTTCTGTCTTAAGTTATTACATAATTAGCTAACCTAACAACATCTTATAGTGACCATATCAATGTTAAAAATATTTTATGTTTTAAATAAATAGATTGACCTGACAATCGCACTAAATAATCTAATTTAATGTAATACGTATTACTTGTAAGATACATTGGTGTATCTTACAAGAGATATATATTGACACGGTGGTGTTGTTTCACGGTGCCACATGGGAAAATACTTTTCAGGCTACTGAGGAGGGGATGTCTGTAATATCTAACTGGCTACAAAGCAATCTTCTCACACTAAATTATAAGAAAACTCAATATATGTGCTTCCATAAAACTGCCGCTTCTGAACCCCCATCACACAATGGCATTAGAATACATTCCTGCAAAAACTATGACTCCCAATTGCCGTGTTGCTGTGATGTCATCAAACGTATTAACAGTATTAAATATCTTGGTGTCATTGTCGATGAAAAACTTACCTTTAAGGATCACATTCTCTGGTTGTCAAAGCGAGTTCGTAAAGTAATTGGAATCATGAAAAAGATTCGAAATATAGCTTGCGCCAAAATCCTCAGATTGATCTATATTACGCTCTGCCAATCACTGATTTTATACTGTATTCCGGTATGGGGCAGTGCCTCTAAAACTCTAAAACTTTCATGATTCTGGTAGAAAGGGCACAACGCTCAGTATTAAAGGTGATGCTGAAAAAACCTTTCCGTTTTGATACCGAGCTATTGTATAGGGAAACTCAAGTCCTCACTGTACGCCAACTTTATATTCATAAAATTGCTGTTGTTTCTCACAGAGCTATGGTTTGTTCAGCTGAGTATAATAATCATTTAGAAAGGAGAGTTTTTAAAATGCCAGGAGCGTCTGTTAAGACAGCGTTTGCGAGTAGATTCGGTCTCCATATAAGATCCCTTATTTATAACAACATACTCAAGCACGTAGATATTAAAACCTCTTCTGTTGCACAAGCACATGTTAAGCTATTAAACTGGTTAAGAACATTAAACTATAAGAAAACTGAAACCTTTTTGCTGTAAAGATCTGTAAAAATATTGCTATTATTATTATTTTCTGTATTTGGTCTAAATTGTTTGTTATTTTTAATTTAATGCACAATTAATATATAGAATGAAAGAATGAACGAATGATAGATTAATAATATGAATGACCCTAAATTTTTCTACTAGTTTTTAACCTAATTATGTAAACAATGTAATATCATTGGTACATTAATAAGAATATTGGTACCCCGCATTTCTGGCTTAGCCGAGTTTGGGGACCCTTGGCAACTTTGTGTATTACTTCTGTGCATGTCCATATATAATCATTGTTATTTTAATTTACGTCTTTTGTTATGTGTTTTTCATGCAATAAAGTGATTTTGTATTTTGTATTTGTATTTGTATTGTGTTTTTATGCGATTGCTAACTGACTGGCAATTGCCTAGAATATAAACGAGTGTTCCCGGTTAGTAGAGAGGATTAACGAGAGTAGAGTGACGAAAAATTTGTGCTGCACTAGTGGAAGGTAAAGCTCGAAAAGGTATCCTGATAAATTTCCAGTTACAACTCAAGGCATAAGTAACAGACTCAATGAAAGATATAGGTTTAATTTAGAAGCCTTATTTCCTAGAACGGCAGCTTATACACGAACAATTAAATTAATGGCAATTAAAGTATTTAATATCTTACCAGATGACATTAAATCATTAAGGTCAAAATTTCATACGACATAAAAAAAAAATTTAGTAAATATGTGTCCACATAATCTTAAGGAATTCTTTAACTATACATGTGCACATAAAAATTAATTATTATAGAAATGTACATGCTTGTAAGTATTGTTATTTTATGTTTTTGTATTTTGTAAGAATTGTATTTTAGTAATTTAAATATAATAATTAATTTTATGATAATTTGCTACACCGTAGGGTAAATAACATTGGTTGTTCTGTAAATGTTTATTTAAGTCCTTTAATATATACATGTGATTGAATGCAATATATAAATGAAATGAAACGACGGTACGTATGCCGACCAAATCGGGACCTACTGAAGAAGGGCAAAGTAAAAAGTACCCGGAATAGAAGAGCTTGTATGACTAGGTTGATGGACGTAGAAGCAAAAGAGGTGTGTCAGGATCGTAGCAGATGGAAATCTGTGGTCTCTACCTAACTTTCTGGGAGACAGACGTGAGTATAATATGTATGGTGTCGGTTCAGGACTCCTTACATCCAAATTTAATTTTCTTGTGTTTTTTTAAACCCCTAATGAGTAAGAATATATTTATTTGATGATTGAGCGCACTACGACCTACCCGTTGAGATTTGCTATCCTGCTTTAATAATGTTTAAAATCGTTTTAGGTCCCTTTTTAGAAAGCAAAAATATCATCCCGACTGTTTTAAATAAATAAAACCATATTTCCACCGGAAACAAAAGTGGAAACAAAGGGCAAAGGAAAAACATATTTAAAATATCTTTTTGCCGCCTAGTTACCTTTTCAGAAAGAAAGTAAATAAAAAACCGTGCCACAATCCTTTTGTAGCCAAAATTCTTCGTTCATTCGGGACCGGAAGCGGCGCCATTTTGGCGGAAATGACGCGGCGGCCGGATGTCCCCGGCTGCTGTATTAATACCTTCCGGGAGTGTTGCCAACTATGTTTTATTGAATACCTGGCAAATTGTTTGAAAATAGAACATGAAAAATTAAATAAAGTGAATAACGGTCGTATCATGAAAGGACACTTTTAAAGTGAAAAGCTTCAGATATTGTTTTCAATAAAGAGCGACACAACGGTTTTTGAAAAGCTTGCAGTTTTATGCAACAGGCGAGTTTTATCATTTACTTTAACTTACATACTTTCATCCATCCATCCATCCATCAGCCAGTGTTCGTCCACTGCTGGACATAGGCTTTTCCCAAATTTCGCCACTGATGTCGGTCCTCCGTCCTCCTCATCCAGCCGCCACCTACAACGTCCTTCAAATCGTCGGTCCAGTGGGCACGAGCCTGGCCTTCGTTACGCTTTGCTGTACGTGGTCTCCATTCTAAAATCTTTCGGCCCCAACGGCTATCATGTCGACAACAAAACATCCACACTACATACTTAAAAATCGACAAATAATACGAGTATAACCTTGCGGATACATCGCGGAGGCCGTGGGTTCAAATCTTAAGGGCACAGTTTGTGTCCGTTATATGTGCCGTGGAAAGTAAATGTTGGGGAGGTTGGTAAGGGGGAACGACATTATTAGTGTTTCGTTTTGCTTTTTTGGTACGAAATCTTAAAAAAGCACAATTTTATTTTAATTTACAAAAACATTTATATAATTTACATCAATCTTGTGGACAGCTTTCCTGGGCTGTGAATATGATAGATAGTACTTAGTTTTTGTACGGGCCTTCAAAGTCTGAAATAAATGATTTTTATTTTATTTTATTTATTATTTATAAACCGTGAGAAATATATAGGTATCCAAATTAGCGATTGCTTAAATAATGAAAGTTATTGGAATTGTTGTGTAGGTGAATGCGTCATTGAACCTCGAGGGCAAACTGTGCACAAAACAAAACTGCTTATAGTGCGCAATACATGACCTAATACAAGGACAATGATAATTAAGTTAAATTACATATAATACATATAATATTTACACCAGTATTCCGACTTCTAAACACCTATAATAAAGTAATTCACACCTGTGATATTAATGCAGTTAGTTTAAGTTGTTTTAAATTATTGTGTAGAAAAGCTCTATCTAAAGTTAAATGATGTTTGTTAGTTTTAGTAGTTAGATATTAAGATAAAATTTAGAATTTCTAAATTATTAATGTAATTTTAGTAATTAAGAATTTAAGATATGTGTATACTTACATGTTGTACGTCACTTATATAAAATGCATGCTGTGATTACCTTAATAAGTTAGAAGTTTAGCAGTTATTTATGTTCAATGTGTAGTGTTAAAATTAGCTTACTAACTACTGGTTTTCCTAATAAAGAAAATAAATAAATAAATAAATAAGGTCCTACAATAATAAGTGAAAATAATTCTAGGGTAGATCATGTGTCGTTAACTGATAACATTAAAGAAGAAAAAAACATGTTTTGGTCCAACCATTTTTTCAAGTTGTTCAATCAGCTGACTAAATTTCTATGAAATCGTAAAAAAGTATTGAATTGTTGGACCTCATATCTTAACGACTTATAGCCCCGCGGAGGTGTCACAGTGTTGCTGAGTGTGGAATGTTACTGGAACAATCTAATCTCGTGGCACCCACTTTTCACTAACGATTTTGACGTCCCAACATGATGGTTGTCTTAACGTCGCACTTTAAGCACAAACATGCTTATAGGGCATGCAGGTTTTTAGAGTTCCGTAATCAACAAGGAACGCCATGTCCGTCCGTCTGTCTGTCTGTCCGCGGATTAGCTCAGATAATTATTACTAGACAGCTTTAATTTCGTATGGGTGTGCACATTAAGGGGGTAACGGAGGGTCTCTTGGAGGTTGCTTTAAAACACATTTATTGCATACTTTTTATTCAAAAGTAAGGAAAACAATATTATGATGTGCATTTTGTACCGAGGTAAAAAGTTACCCCCTTAATAACGCCGATAAAGTAAACCAAAACAGTGAAAAAAAATATAATTTATGTATAGGTTGACTTTGCGTGATATAGCTTAATTCATAATGATGACTCGGTAAGTAGTCTGAGCCAAGGTTATTGGTTATTTTTATGTATCTACTTGAGAATGAAAGAAATAATAAAGACAACTTGTCAAAAAATAGTATCCAGTTAAACATGACGTCAAGACCGCCGCCATTTTAATCTTGAAAAATATTTAAACGTGTTATTGAGAAAAATTTCATTAGATAACTGAGAGCAGAACTATGAAGACAAGGATTTATTGAACCCCATTGATGTCCGTAATTCCGGTTACAGCTGGCAACACAGTCTTCCGGCAGAACCGAACTTGTGAATAATTTGCACGATATTTTCTTTACTGAGTAATTATTATAAGAAAACTTTGTCGAAAAAGTTTCTTTGAGGTTTTTTCCCTCTTTTTGTTATTAAGTTCTTAGAATTGGATGCGAGTCAATTTATATATAGTAGTTATGGTTACTTCTTAGAGTTACGTAAAAAAAAATTACTTCAAATAGAAAATGGCCGTGTGAGAATGAAGAATTTACTTTGCAATTATTAAGGTACACAATAAACATTTACACGTCAATTTGATTTAAACAATTATAAGAAATACAACATATAATGACATAACATGAAAACTTGTGAAAAGAAAGTCACAGTCCACATTTGGCACACCCGCGTTTCACCGACGAATATTACGTCCCAACGTGATGGGTGGTGAGCCCTATCGCCGTCTTCGGGCACAATTACACGCTTTTTAGGGCATGCAGGTTTCGTCACGATGTTTTCCTTTACCGTTCAGCAAGTGGTAAGTATTAGGTAAGAACATAAATACTATGCACATTTTCGAATAACTCATTGGCGCATACCCGACCGAGGATCGAACCTGGGTCTTAAGATCGAGAGGCCAGCATTCTACCGCCTGAGCTACCGCCGCTTTAATAAAAAACGTACATGAAGTTAATGAAACGTATGTTTATATGTTTAATGTATACAGTAATCTAATACTAATAATAAATGTATAATATATGTGTATACGATACACATTATAGTTATTTATACATAAATACTACATACTTATATTAGATTGATTTGTAATTTAGGTGGTAGAGATTTTCATCAGCTGGGCTCGACTGTGGAGGTACCACCATCTTACTCGCAAATCCTCCCGAAGTTAATCGGGGGAGAGTAAGAGGCAGCTCTCAGGCAAAACCAGGCGGCCCACCATTGCCTGGGACCGATGGATGGCGGTATATCCATCCCCAATTGCCTGGCCTTATATAAAACAGACTGGTGACGGGCAGCGGCGTCACTGGTGCAAGGGTTTCGGCACCGCGCTCACCAACCCAGGCGGGTATGCGAGTATGGGAATTTCTTCCAGGAGGACCGCCAAGATTGGCGAAATCCTGGAAAAGCCTATGTCCAGCAGTGGACGAAACAGGCTGATGGATGGATGGATGGAATATTAGACATATCTATAATACATGCCTAACTCACCCCCTTTGATTAGTCTTGTTAAGAAGAAGAGCAAGAAACTAGATCATATCTACTTAAGGAAGTAAGTAAAGCCTTTATTCCACAAACAACACATTTATTTACAATTAATAAGGTCCAAATAATTAAAAATTAATTTTGTAGATGATAGGCGGGTTGTGTTTTGCTCTGCTTGAGAGCACAGGCCTCTCCTTCACTGGGGTGAAGAAGGATTATCTTCTTGTCTGTTCGCAAATGTAAGAAAATATTTTATGTAAGATAGTATATGTATTCTTCACTACCCGATGCTGTAACAAAGATTCAAAAGATTTAAAATGTTTATTTGTAAAATAGATACATAAAGTATAGGTACGTTTTACATGTCCAATATAATCTTTATAAAAATAATATTATATGGTTTAACTACTATAATATGGGAAATATATAATAAAACTGGGCTTAAGTTGGGCTACTAAAGTTATAAATATGCATAAAATAGAGACTTATTGGAATAAGAATATTATTATACATAATTAATAAATTAAACCGATGACGGCCTCATAGAAGAGGCCGAAATATATTGAAAATTGTGTTTTTATTTTATTTATCTTTTTACTAGCAATATTTAAAGAAAATAAAAGGCAATTATATCTTTATTTATATGATTAATAAATATATTAGAATAGAAAAGAATATATTTTATATCAGACCATGATAAATCCATATTGGTTAGTATTTTTCTTATATAACTAAGTTAGAAACAAAATATAAAATTTATTTAACTACTTACATTTTTGATTTGGAGCAAGATGGATAGCCACCCAGTGTTTGAAGATAGGGCTATCCAGCTTGTCCCTTAGTACAGATAGGAAACTGTTGGCGCTGCCGCGAACGGCGAATTAATAAATAACTTGATAAATAAACTGAATAGACCATAAATAAATGTAATGCCTAACCAAATATATACTAACATAAGTAAAAAATTAAAATATTGTATATACCTATATACGGTACGGAACCCTGAGCGCACGCGTCATGCTTCCACTTGACCGGTTGTTAGATGTATTGTTATTTGCGTATAACGATTCCGGAGGTACAATTAAATCCCACGGGTACCTAGTTGTAATATATTAATAATCACAATGCATTCAATTTAATGAAGAGGGTCACAGGAATAATAATAGTAATCGAGGACTTTTCCAGCCTTTTATGCATCTTCCTGATTTGGGTTTTGTAGGAAATATAAACATTTAATCAAAAAACCGGCCAAGTGCGAGTTGGACCATCACACTATCACACTTCACACTAATATTATAAATGCGAAAGTTTGTGTGTGTGTGTATGTTTGTTACTCTTCCACGCTGAAACGGCTAAACGGATTTGGATGAAATTTAGAATAGATATAGCTTATACCTTAACTTAACACATAGGCTACTTTTTATCCCGAAAAAAAGCATGACGTTAAACCGAATAACACGCGGGCGGAGCCGCGGGCAAAAGCTAGTTATCTATAAAAACGGCAAAAAATCATGTCTGCTCTATCTATGGGAGCCCCCTTTAAATACTTATTTTATTTTCATTAATTAATTTATTTTTAAAGTGAATATATAAGTAAATATTCTGTGAATATTTCAAGCGTCTACCTGTTGCCGTTATCAATATCGAGCAAAAATGTCACGTTTGTTGTATGGGAGCCCTCTTTAATATTAATTTTATTCTGTTTTTTAGTATTTGTCGTTATATCAACAACAGAAATACATCATCTGTAAAAATTTCAACTGTCTAACTATCACGGTTTATCAGATACGGCCTGGTGACGGACGGACGGACAGACAGAGGCACAGCGGAATCTTAATAATAGGGTTCCGTTGGTTACCCTTTGGGTACGGAACCCTGAAAATCTGCGGCTACAAGGGTGTAAACATTATTTTCCCATTTATGCTGGTTCAATTTCCGTATGTGGCAAGCTACTTTTCAATAATCTTTGAATGCAGTTTTATTAAATTTCAAACATAAAGAAATGTTTCTTTTGAGTAAAATCTCCTGTCATTCACATATACTTTTCTTACACAAAACGCTTCTAATTTTCATGATGGGCGTCCATAAATTACGTGACACATATTTGGCTGAATTTGGCCCCACATCCCCCCTTGTGTCTTGATGACATTCTTCTCAACTCCCCCAATATCGTGACACGTGACTTTTATCATGAGTGAAAGACAAATTTTATCAAAGAACTATTTAGTATACTAATGCCGGAGGACACAAATCTTAGAACGCAAAAATCAGAAGGAAGATTTACAATCCATGCATCCATGGACTACTGCGACTCTCTTGCAAAGATACTTGTATTTATTAAATCGCAAATTGTCACGTGACATTTGTTCAGACCCCCCTACCCTCTTCATGACCCAAAGTGACACTGGGCGACCACTCCCTCCCGTAATTAGCGTCATGTAATTTATGGACGCCCCCTGTGACCAAATTCATATTGGAGACTCGGTAAATGGTCAGGACCATGGTTCAATTACCCTTTTTTTGAAATACGTATTTGGTCTTATAAACAACTAGCTTTTGCCCGCGACTTCGTCCGCGTGGAGTTCGGTTCACCCCCTTAAAAACCCTTTCTTAGCGGATGCCTACGTCATTACAACTACCTGTATGCCAAATTTCAGCGAAATCCGTTCAGTAGTTTCAGCTGTGCGTTGATAGATGAGTCAGTCAGGTTTGCCTTTTATATATTATGAGAAGAATATAGTCAGCATAGATAAAATTCAAAGTGAAAAAAATTTAAGAGATGATGGAGTGTTTCCCGAACAGATCACATACCACCGAAAATTTTTTTTGCGCGAACTTTTTTTCCCCTTTCCATTTAAAAACTGAGAAATGAAAAAAATGTTTGACAAAGAGTTATTTTCACTTGTTATTGTAGGACCCTAAATATGTCATAGGCATATCGTAAATTTCTGCATGTCTTAATTTGCCTAGGCAAATCTATACGTAAACCTAACACGCTTGCTTGCTTTGCATTGGCTTTCAATTCGATTATGTAGCTATATTATAGATAATTCGTTTCAATTATCGTTCACAACAACACCGACGGATGCACGTGACTGGTTCTTGAGCAAAATAACTTGAAGCAAGGTCTCTAAAGCCCATAAAATTCATAACAAAACGTAATTTCGTAATGTCACTTGCTATGCAAGAGAGTCGCGCATCGAACCTTGACCTGTGCGGGCCACAAGCTCACATCATCGCCACTGCGCCAGGGCTCACCTTGCACGACAAGGCACAGCCTTATTTCAAACGGTTAAGAGTGTTTTTTGAGCGTTTTAAAGTATCGATTATGTGGTGCAACTTTGTTTACATCAACTTGTAGGTGTCCACGGCGACTATTAACTATGTCTTCTGTTCAAAGTGTAGATTGTGTTTTCTATAGCGAAAGCCGTTGCTTTGTATAATCTAAATATTTCAGAGACTCTCACTCTGGCATTCTCTTTAAATTAAGATCTTTTTTAGTTTGTAATATAGTTTTTTATTATTCTAAATAAAGATGTTTTGTTCTTTTTGCTTGTCATTTTCTACGTGAGAGAGTGCCAGAGGGTGATGTCTCGAAAACAGTAATTAAACTTATCACAACTTGTTTAGTGATTAAATAACTATATTGCACGTCATATCTATAGCCCAGAGTCATCGGAGGTATTTCCAAGTATTACAGTCAACACTCGTACACCCACTTTTCGCCTAAGATTGGAACGTCCAAACGTGATAACGGTGAGCCTTATCGTACAAATACACGCTTTTTAGGACATGAAGGATTATCTCACAGTGCTTTCCTAAGTGAACAAGTAATACGTGACATTTATTCCTGACAACTTACCGAGTCTCCAGTATCATACAATGTCACCGTACATAGTTAAATATTCAAAATTCACAAACAAAATAACCCAGGACGACCCATCGTAGCATCATATAACTCACCGACAGAACATATATCAGCATTTGTCGATTTTCACCTTCAGCCAATAGTTAAAAGCACACCATCTTACATCAAAGACACCAATCACTTCCTAGAAATCATCCACTCTTTACAACTGCCTGCCAACGCAAATCTAATGTTAGTGACCATAGACGTCGTCTCCCTCTATACCAATATCCCACACGACGCTGGCCTTTCCTTTCTTCGTACCTTTCTAAATAACCGCCCATTACCCCATCAACCATCCACAAATTTCATAATCACACTTTCGGAAATAATACTAAACAACAACTATTTTAGCTTTGAAAATAAATTATATCATCAGATAAAAGGCACAGCCATGGGGACTCGAATGGCACCAAGTTACGCCAACATTTTCATGGCGTCCATTGAAAACGACTTCTTAGCCTCGGAGCCTCTGAAACCACTTGTGTGGAGGAGATTTATCGACGACATTTTCTTGATCTGACCGCACAGCCGAGACTCACTTACAACATTTCTAAACCGACTAAACAGCCATAGCTCATTGAAATTCACTCACAACATCTCCATTGACAAAATCACATTTCTTGACGTAGATTTATTCATTGATCGCAACAACCACATTCACACCTCCGTACATTTCAAACCGACAAACAAACTTCAATACCTGCACTTTCACAGCTGTCATCCGGCACATCCATAAAATCCATACCGTACTCACTCTCATTACGTGGCCGCCGTATTTGCAGCAACCAACACACACTTGACAATTACCACGCCAAAATTCACAACGCACTCTCCAAAAGAAACTATCCAACTAACTTCCTTCAAAAACACTTGCACCACAGACCAAATTTTCACAGACATAACAGGAACACAAACAAACCCCACCAAACACGTCTAATAACCACTTACTTTCACGGCAGCCACAAACTAAAGAACCTTATCAAACAATCCCTACCCATTCTCCGACAAAATAACGAAACGAAAGACTTACTCCCTCCAAACCCACAAATATGCTACCGACAAAACCTAAATCTGAGACACACGCTTAGCAAAACAAAAACGACACAACATACCGACCTTACCAACTTCTCACCCAGTACATCTCCCTGTCGACGGCGTCGATGTAAAACCTGCCCCATCATCAATACAGCTACAGACATCAACACTCATCACACGACAAACATATACAAAACACACCCTAACACATCATGCAAAACGAGCAACTGCATTTACCTACTAGAATGCCGTCATTGCCCGGCATTCTATGTAGGTGAAACCAAGAATCCAGTACATATCCGAATAAATCAACATCGACACACATCAGATCGCATGCCAAACAACATTCTTCCTATCCCTACACACACCCGCCTCCACAATTCAACTTTCAACGACTGTTTCACCTTACGCATCATCAAAGCATTCACCCCTCCACTGACCGATATTGAATTAAGGACCTGGGAAACATCATACATATGGTCACTTGGTGCTCACTATGGACCAGGACTTAACAGACAGCACTAACTGACAGACATGACGTCACTCACCATTAAATACTGACTACTAAATATAAATATTGTCATCACCACCATCATCATCATCATCATCATCATCATCATCATCATCATCATCATCATCATCATCATCATCATCATCATCATCATCATCATCATCATCATCCTCATCCTCATCATCCTCATCATCATCATCGTCATTATCATCGTCATCATCATCTACATGTAGTATCTCCAAAAAGTTTCTGTTTTCCTCTTTCAACTTGTACAGACTTCACCTTTCAACTCTTCTATACTCTTATGTCATTTATTTAATTTTATTTTATTCGACTGATGACGACTCCACTGAAGGAGTCGAAATATTTCGTTAATTTTTGTATTTTTTTAAGTAACTGTGTTTTAAATATAATAAAAGTACAATAATTTAAGGCCAAAACTGGTAAAGTAAAAAATATATTTATTTACATAGTTAAATAACCAAATTTATACTGAAGACTCGGTAAGTGGTCAGGGCCAAGGCTTGAGATATAACGATTAGTATCATCCAGGCTGATGCCTGTTTCGTCCACTGGTGGACATAGGCCTTTCCAGGCTTTCGCCACTCTTGAAATGCCCATACTCACACACGCTGGGCAGGCGGGTTGGTGAGCGCGGTGCCGAAACCCTTGCATCAGTGACGCCGCTACCCGTCGCCAGTCTGTTTTAATAATAGTAATTTTATTAGTGTAGGAAGTCCAATTTTATTTTGCGTATTTGACAGAAAAGGCCATTGACCCATGGTCCTGACTACTTACCGAGTCTCTAGTATGAATATGGCTAGATAACCGAAAGTCAACTTGTGTAGTCTGAGAGATCCTTTTCCACGAAAGCCCAACATTAAATTAGAGTTCAGGTCATGCTCTTAGAGTATAAAAAGTCAAAGGTAATCGGGTCTGGAAGAGTTCTAATTTCTTTATAGCTTGCGTAATGTAATCATTCATAGCCGTTGGAAATTACTCTCTAACTCAAGGCAATTAACTCCATATTACCACAACTTGTCTGGGGGCTAATTCTAAGTCTCTCGAGATTACTTGATGGCGGTTAGCGGGAGGGGATAACCGATAATGATGACTGATTTTACACCGAAAATGTAAAAGGATACCATACTATTTTGAAGGTATCAAAGAACCTGAAAAAAAAATATCTTACCAAGTTTTCAGACCTACTTTTAGCAAAACTAATCGCAGTTTAGCATGTATGTATAAAGGTGATATTTCTTATACAGCTAAACTCATATTGAAGACTCTGTAAATGCTCAGTGTCAAGCTTAGATTACCCTTTTTGTGAAAAAAGTTCCTTACAAACGCAAGCCTAGCCCCGAGTCAATTACTATGGGACGTTAAGATTTTATTTTTCGCAATTAGCAAAAAGTGTTGTCGATCCGTGTTGCTGATCACAAGCCTCCAGTATGAGTTTGGCTGTATAAATAAAAGTCATCTTATATGTATGTAACATTTTCGTATTCAGTGTATTCTATACTTACCACTTACTGAACGGTGGTGAAGGGACAATATGGGTCGTATGTCCTAAAAAGGGTTTATTTGTGCCCGAAGTACGGCAATAAGGCAGACTCTATCTCGTTGGGACGTTAAAATCTAATCTATTAAAAATATTGACTGTTTGATTGACAATTCACTCTCGGAAACGGCCCTGACACTTCAAGGATATATTGTTTTTCATTTATGATCGAGATGCTCGTAATAAATAAATCTGTGAGGAGCTGAGAATCAGCCCCCGACCCGACACTGCTGCTAAAGTCGAGTGGCGACAGATTGAGCTAAATGATATAATTGTGAGTGACGCCGGCGCCGGTCAGTGGACGGGCTCCGTACAGTTTAACTTGATTATGATTCAATGAGGAGCTTGCTTGACTGGATTTCATCTGCAGCCTACCTCCGATCAGTGAGAAGGACGTTATGCATGGATCTAGTGAGAAAAACTTCTCTCCATCTCTAGGAGGTGGACCTTTTTATTTATTGTCAAAGTTTCTTAACACTGTAAGTGATTAAACTAAGCTCAACGACTCTCCATCAAAAAATTTCAACAGTTATATAACCATGCGACGTGCTTAAGTGGTTTTGGAAAGGAAAACTGGTGGCAGTACCACTCGATAAGAACTACTTTAACAAATGAGCCAAAAGTGTAATCGTGAAAAAAAAACAGCAGTCAGTAAAGGTTTTTTGTATGGACGAGTAAAGAGAGATTTCGTTTACAAAACCACTAGGTTTCACAGTGTATAAACACTTCTTACATACATACAATATGTTCAAGTATAGCTGACTATTATCTACATACATTACCTATACAAAACAAGGAGTGGCCCCGCTCTTATAGCACATACATATACATGTTAGTGTGTCCGTCTGTCTGTCACAATTATCCGCTATTAGCGCCAAGGGCAACAAACTCGCGGCAATTTGCTTAGATTGCACTTAAGTAGGAAACTTGAGGACTAACCGGCAAGTTAGAGCGGCGATTTGTGACCGAGGGCTCCGTGCAAATAATTGTTATTATATTACTTATACAAAGTTATTATTAAACAAACTTCCAATTGGAATTCGTTTCACGATTTATTTTTATTTAAAACTAGCCTCGCGCCCGTGATTTTACCCGCGCGAATGTTATTTATGACCTTGTTAAATAAAACACTTGTATGCGTGCGATGAAACATGTAAACATTGTTGTGTGATTATTTAAGTTATTTCTATTTTATTTATAAATCCCTAGATAATGCTTATAGGCGAAACCGTTTAGGTGTATTGAAGTATATAACAATAATTCTGTGGACAAGTACGGGTGTCTTATTTAAAAAAGATTAAAATTGATTGTCAAATTAATTATTTGAAATTAAGAATTTTATAAATTATATTTTTAATAAATTATAATTTGTTTTAAATAATTTTAATTAAAAGAAAATTTGAACGGTTCTTTTTTATAAAAAAAAAATTAATTCCACCAAGTGCCGACAATCACAATCATAGCCATCAACATTGTAATTTATGAGTTCTTCTTCTTCTTCTTCTTGGCGGGCTCGGTTTCCGCACCTAGTCTCTCATTTGGACCCTTGTGTGTGGAAATAGTGCTATTCTAGCCAGCCCAGCTCACGCCAGAATCCCAAGAGTCGACCTAGGTCACCACAGGTCTGGCGGAGCGTCCCCGGTTCACCGAGGATCTTAGCCCGTTGAGTGCTGACACCTACGCAATCTATTGTCACGTGGGTCGGCGTTTCTTCGGCCTCCACGCAGTCTCTGCACAGAGGGCTGTCCGTTAGACCTATATTATAAAATTTCTGTTAAGTTTGCTGCGTCCCGTAATTATCCCTACCATCATGCGAAGGTTGGTTCTATCAAGACGGAGCAGTTTCTTTGTCAGATCACGGTTCACGGTAGATAAGACCGCTTTCGTCTGTCTGCCAGTTGTCATGCTTACCCATCGCTCAGCATGTTGAGAGCTGGTTATCTCACGCAGCCATGTTTGTATCTGGTTAAAAGGCAGAGGTACCAGTGGTTCAGCACCTACCGGTTTTAGCTTTGCGCCTTGTTTTTGTTAGTTACCCAGTAATACCCATTCCCCGGGAACAAACTGAAGCATATGTATAAGAAAAGAGGCTAACAATTACACCAGTGAAAAAATTGTCGAAATCGGTTAACTAGTTCCAGAGATCACCTCCTACATCAAACACGAAATTTACTTCTTCATAATTAGTTTAGATAATACAGTCGATTCTGAAGGCTTTAATTTTAGTTATAATGCTGTCAAAACTTACATTTTTCCAAAGTAATGTAGCTTCTCTTGATAATACTGAAGAACTATTTTGGAATGATTAAAATTTTGTATTGACAGCACTAAACTAAAATTAAACCCTTCAGAATGCTGCCATTATAAAGTACTTTTCTTTCTTTCTTTCTTCTTTCACATGCATTTACAACCTTTGATAATAAATGAAAAATATATCGAAATACTTTTAAAAATAGTTGCCTTCTCAAAGGTCTATTCTATTGCAGCTGAATCCTAAAAACCGAATGAATTTGTCGCCGAAAATGACAAAACTGTGAGAACTTTTTGTTGATTGAAGGTTTTAGTTGTAAATTATTAGACACACACTACGTGTTTGTGTGTGTGTATAAAACGCATGTACGATTGTATTACATACAAGTATGCTTGTAAGAAAATCACTAAGGCATAAAAAACTAGGACTTCAAGAATACAAATATGTTTTCTAAAATCTAGATATCCTCGATTACTCCAGGAAAATTAAGGTAGATCCCAGTGAAAACCCGACTAAATTTGATGACGGGTTTATAATGTGAATCACAAACATACAGCGGGATAAAAATGACTCATATTTTTTAAACATTTCAACATGTTTAGAGGGGCCCCAAGGAATCAATTTTTGTATTTTTTTTCCTTGTACGGACCAAATCATACAACGTCACGACATGAATCCCCGAGGGGGTGTCAGAGGTGTTTCCGGGTATGGACTGTGAAATGTAAGTCACGTCGATCGTTTGTCCGACGTTTCACCGAGGGCACACCACCCATCACGTTTGTGGCGTAATTTATCGTTGGTGAAAAGCGGGTGTAAAAGTGCGGACTGTGACTTGCATTTCAATACTCTTTTCATAGTTTTCATAGACAAATTCAATTCAAATTCAAACCCTACTCCGATGTTTAATATTTTCCCCATATCTGCAGTATCGATCCAAAAAGTTGTTTGGCAAGAGTCGCTAGCTTACGTAAACAAGAAATGCGCTGACAGGATACCGGTTCCTTCTCATCCAATCCAATATTACCCATCTCTATGGCTAGGTAAGTAGAAGAGTCATGTCTCTCTCTGGAGGTCGGGGTACGCAAGGGTACATTTTAGGTTCGGACTGCGTGCATCAGGAAGCACGTTAAGGGTGTATAATACCTCACTTCGCTTCGCATGATCCTGCTTTATACCAACAAACACTGCAACAATCACCCTGAAATTAATATATGATAAAGTTGAAGACTAATGCTATGTCTATGCTGTTGTAAAAAGTTGATTCCATTAGATTTTCTCGATAGAAAAAAATTACAAAGTTACCTCCAAACCGTACAATAAACCGATAGCATTCAATGAATCAGGTGGTAGAGCTGATGCCGAGCTCGACTGTGGAGGTACCACCATCTTACTTGGAGACCCCCTCGAAGTAATTCGGGGGAAGGTAAGAAAACAGCTCACAGGCAAAAACCAGGAGGCCCACCATTGCCTGGGACCGATGGATGGCGGTATATCCATCCCCAATTGCCGAGCCTTATATAGAACAGACCGGGGACGGGCAGCGGCGTCACTGGTGCGAGGGTTCCGGCACCGCGCTCACCAACCCGCCTGCCCAGCGTGTGTGAGTATGGGCAATTCTTCCAGGATGACCGCCAGGAGTGGCAAAGTCCTGGAAAGGCTTATGTCCAGCAGTGGACGAACTAAACTGATGGATGGATGGATGGATTCAATGAATGCTTGAAATTAGATCTGAAACTTTGCATTATATAACTGATATTAGTATAAAGCAGCTGCAGACTGTTCCATAAAATTCAAAAAACCATCAGTGTAGCCGCAATTTCAAAATAACTGATGTTCTTGCGTGCGCGGCATCTGATTAGAGTAGGATAGACAGTTAAAAAGCAGAAGCGTTAGAGCAGGACTGCGAATTGAGGTATTATGGGCCCTTAAGCCTTTGGTTTAGAGGACTTACTCTAATGTATTATTTGTGTCTCCTGTACTTGTTCGATAGCCACCCCGTGTTAATTAGTGAAGTGACAATAAATTTTAATTTGTGTATTTCACAGAAAGATTAATTAACCTTGTTACTGTTAAAAGATCATCTCCAGTATGAATTTGGCTGTATCAAACAAAGTCACGTTATAAATAAACAACTTTAAGAACTGAGCTCTCTTAGGTACTTGAGAAATTTCTGCGAAGTTCACGACTTTTACAAAATATATTGTTTGAAAATACGCTTTTTTTGATTGCACTGAATTCTTGTAAGGTTTTCTTTTCTTTCGGGTCATGTTAGTCTATATTTACGAGCGTATACTTTCTGCTTATTGGTTCAGCCTATTCCGCGAGCTATAACAAAAGGATTGTTAGCTATACTAAAGAATATTAGCTAATACTGTGCTTTTTAAAAACGTAACAACGACTAAAAACTCCTAAAGCACAACGACCGCCCCTGCTGTCGAACATCTCGCCCAATAATCCGAAGGCCGCAGGTTGAAATCCCGTAAGGGCACTTTGTGTTTGGTGTGCTAGCTTCGGGAGGCACGTAAAGCCGTAGGTCCATATTCTTGCCCGAAGTAAGGCAATATAAGGCCAAGGGCGTAGCCTGGATTGTTTTGATCGTTGTTTTTCACATGAGCAGTGGAATTCTTAATTAGATATTATCGACCCTTTTAAGAAGCGTTGCAAGCTATGAAGCTAGTCAGAATTACAGTTTACCAGCGAACGACCGCTTCTAAGGGGGGGGCAGCTTCCTGCCCGTACCTCGCTGCGCACTTGTATGAGGCTCATCACCTGTATAATGTGTTATTAATTAGTGTTCGTTAAACGAACGTTCGTTTTTAAGGTGGTAGAGCTAATGCCGGGCTCGACTGTGGAGGTACCACCATCTTACTCGGAAATCCTCCCGAAGTTATTCGGGGGAGAGTAAGAGGACAGCTCTCAGGCAAAAAACCAGGCGGCCCACCATTGCCTGGGACCGACGGATGGCGGTATATCCATCCCCAATTGCCGGACCTTATATAAATCAGACTGGTCACGGGCAGCGGCGTCACTAGTGCAAGGGTTTCGGCACCGCGCTCACCAACCCGCCTGCCCAGCGTGTGTGAGTAGGGGCATTTCTTCCAGGAGGACCGCCAAGAGTGGTGAACTCCTGGAAAGGCCTATGTCCAGCAGTGGACGAAACAGGCTGATGGATGGATGGATGAAACATTGATAGTCTGTCGATAGTAATCGATATATTTTGGGACAATCGATTGCCGGCTATATCGCTCTATTGCAACTCTTTTGTCCATGTTTGGGGAAATCCGAAAGATAAGATTGGTGCCAAGAATTAAGTCCCGCGGATTTAGTCATTTTCGTGTTTTTCTTTGAGGATAAGTACCTCGATAGGGGAAATTTTCCTGGCGTTAACGATAAGGTAGTAAAAAACGCGGGTCAGTCTTTTAAAATTCGTTCAGTTCACTCTTTCACTCAGTTACAGGTAAATATTAAACTAAATACCTATAAGTAAATGACGCGTTTGGAATAATTTTACAAAAGAAGACAAAAGTTTGAAAAATTTTCATTGTGTTTTAAGAGTTTTAGTCAAGTGAAAATACCACCAATTTAATCGATCATCTCAAAAGGAAACATTAAGAAATGTGGTCGTCCATCCCGGTATCTAAATCCCACTAATCCCACTAATATTATAAATGCGAAAGTTTGGATGGATGGATGGATGGATGGATGGATGATTGGATGGATGTTTGTTACTCTTTCACGCCGTAACTACTGAACAGATTGGGCTGAAATTTTGCATGAATGTAGTTCTAGACCTAGAATAGGACATAGGCTTTTATCCCATAAATCTGTTCCCATGGGATGAAAATGAGGTTTCAAGCTTCTATAGAAAAGTGATGTGTCACCATTTCACGCCATACCTATTGAACCGATTGGGCTGAATTTTTGCACAAATAATGTTCTACATCTAGAATAGGACAGAAACTACTTTTTATCCCTTAAATCAATTTCCATGTAAAAGCTATAAAATGACATACAAAATGGAAAACAGAGGCGCATGATACCCACATTCCATCAGCTGTGTTTACTGTAGGTAACAGTCCGAAAAATTTTGACTGATTTTATAGGAGTACACAAAAACTAATTCAACGCGGGCAAAGCCGCGGGTAACAGCTACTCTACTCATATTTTTGATTAAATTTACTGAATGTTTTGAATAAAAGTATAAAAAAGGAAATACATTCAAGGATATTTTCCTACATCTAAAAAATATTTAAACTAACGATACACTTTCGATGGTTTCTTGGAAAATATCGATAGTTAATGAACTTACAAACTATTGATGTTTAACGTACACTATTATTAATGTTGCTCCATTTATGCTAGCAACATTGCTTCACTACATGATTGTATGAGGCTCGTATGCGAGTGGATAGTGGAATCTCACACGAGTTAGTTTTGCTGGCTGTTGGGAAGATAGCGCCTCTGTCGGTTCTGTATAGCGGTATTAAAGCGGTTAATGTTATAGCGGTTTTCAATGATATTTATCTAACAGAGGAATTTACACGATGAATAAACTTATCATAGTTTTATATATAGGCCATTCCCGAAGGCCAAGATTGGCCGTGTTATTATCACCAACCTATTAATCACGCTTGGGGACGTAATAATCGTCGGAGAAACATAAGTGTACGAGGGATGGATTTACTCTGACTATACTCTGAAGCCCATCTGATCTGAGACATCCTTAAATAATGGAATATTTTAGTATTTGTCTTGAAAAGTTTAATATTGAATAACGTACACGTTGTTTCATCGGGAACGACCCGTATCACCCCGCATCATTACAGCGTCGATGACAGTCGATGTGACAGCTGTCAGTGGGAGCTGTCAGCGCCATCTTAATGATGACATTACTTTTACATGCACACCAAGACGCCCGTGTTGGTAAAGTGTAGGTCTTTGCGCGTTCACAGAGTAGAGGTGGTCTTCGAAAAGTGCATCAATGAAATTATTTGCGATTTATATAATGCACATAGTGCATCCGGTAGTCAACCACCCGGATGTGCACTATCTGGCATGGATTTTATGGAAATACGAGTTTTTCCTTAGAATGGCAAAGATCTAGACACGCGGCAGGGTGTCCAGGGCCAAGTTCTTAAGAAAAGAAAAGTCACTACAGCCGTTTGTCATATTATATTACAGGAACCATTTCGAGCTACTTTCGATTTTTCGACTCCCCTATAACTCATTTCCTATTGGACATACGAAGTTGAAATTTTACATGACTGTTAAGGTCTCCGCAAGCAGGTACCTAAAATACTAACCGGTTTTTCTATCTTACAATTCGACACTAATATTATAAGGAGATAAAATTTGTTTGTTTGTATGTTGGAGGTAATCTGTGGAACTACTGGATCGATTTAAAAAATTCTTTTACTGTTATAATGGTTAAACTATTCACTTGAGCAACGGCCATATAATTAAAGTTTATTTTCTGAAGACAGTCACTTCCCCAGGGAGATATTTATTAATTTAATTCGCGCGGGTGAAAGCACCCGCTAACTTGCCAAGTTCTACATATTCACTATCAATGACCGTAACAAACAATTGAAGGACGTTGTACATTATTGCAGTTACGACTGGAGGAATATATTTAATAATATATCCTTGACACCTGTAGGTGGTAGAGCTGATGCCGGGCTCGACTGTGGAGGTACCACCAACTTACTCGCAAATCCTCCCGAAGTTATTCGGGGGAGAGTAAGAGAACAGCTCTCAGGCAAAACCAGGCGGCCCACCATTGCCTGGGACCGATGGATGGCGGTATATCTGTCGCAGTAAAGTAGTTAAATCAGAGAGTTAATTGAATCTCTAGAGAGTTAATTAAAGATCGACATTCAATCAAGTCGCTAGCATTTTGATTTAAATAAAGCAGCGTCGAAAACGTTTAACTATCTGTCTGACCGAAAGCCAGCGTGTTGATTGATTAATAATGTAAAACAAGATGGCGGTCACGACAACAGCTGATTACATTTAGAGTCTTTCTTTTGGCAAACGTTGTGCAACGTGGGTTTGTTGTGTGAGTGGTTTTTGTATCAAATTGTGGTCTTTGGTGAAATTGTAAACATGTTGTCGACTCCGCCATGATTATTTCATTTGTTATTGTTATTTCGACATTTCGACCTATCCATTATGCGACTATTTAGTATCCTACTCGGGGACGCCTCGCTCCGCTCCGCTTCGCTCGGCTCTGAGTTGTTTCATAATGTTCAAACCTAACCTAACCTAATGTTTTTAAATACATTTTGACCTATCCATTATGCGACTATTTAGTATCCTACTCGGGGACGCCTCGCTCCGCTCCGCTTCGCTCGGCTCTGAGTTGTTTCATAATGTTCAAACCTAACCTAACCTAGAGTTTTTAAATACATTTCGACCTATCCATTATGCGACTATTTAGTATCCTACTCGGGGACGCCTCACAAAGGTCACCCTACCAAAGTTGAAATGCGCCTAGGAACGTTTAGGAAACTCGTTAAACGTTTCGTTCACTCACTTGTCTGACGGAACTTTAGCGACTTGATTGAATGTCGATCTTTAATTAACTGTCTAGAGATTCAACTAACTCTCTGATTTAACTACTTTACTGCGACATATCCATCCCCAATTGCCGGGCCTTATATAAAACAGACTAGTGACGGGCAGCGGCGTCACTGGTGCGAGGGTTTCGGCACCGCGCTCACAAACCCTCCTGAGTATGGGCATTTCTTCCAGGAGGACCACCAAGAGTGGTGAAATCCCGGAAAAGCCTATGTCCAGCAGTGGACGAAACAGGCTGATGGATGGATCCTTGACATTATTATTTCCAAGTAAAATTTATTTGTTGTGAGACGATAATCTAAATGAACGCGGCGAACAGCAGAACTAACACCACCTTTATATGGAACGTCGCATTTTTAGATTCTTGTCGCACGCACTGCACTATAGTGTGGAAGTTGATAGCTAATTTATAAATAACAATTCAATTCAATCATTGTAATGTAAAAAAAATATATATAAAAAAGAATTTACGGGTTCAAATAAAGCCAGAGTTTTGAGAATTGATGGCGCGACGCGCTGCCATAGGATTTTTATAACAATTCCATCCAGGATTTCGACACTCTGGGCGGTCCTCCTGGAAGAAATGCCCATACTCACACACGCTGGTGAGCGCGGTGCCGAAACCCTTGCACCAGTGACGCCGCTGCCCGTCACCAGTCTGTTTAATATAAGCCCCGGCAATTGGGGATAGATGTACCGCCATCCATCGGTCCCAGGCAATGGTGGACAACCTGGTTGTGCCTGTTTGATAGCTGTTCTCTTACTCTCCCCCGAATAACTTCGGGAGGATTTGCGAGTAAGATGGTGGTACCTCCACAGTCGAGCCCGGCATCAGTTCTACCACCTAATGCAACTACCGTCTAGTAGATGTTAAGATATTAGAAAATACGATTCCTTTGATACCGTGTATTTTGTACCAAACAAAATATATGGTGACTTCACTTGATATAGCCAAACTCATACTGGACACTCGATAAGTGATCAAGACCAAGGCTTGCGAAATACAAATAAAAATTGTGCTCATAAACAGATGATGTTGTGAAAGTCGCAAACTGGCGATAGTAATCGCTCGTACAAACAACCGGACAAGTGCGAGTCGGACTCGTCCACCGAGGGTTCCGTTAAAGACTACTTAAGTATTTGGTTTTAATTTCAACTCGATACCTCCACGCGTTCCCGAAATGAACGGTCTTGACAGACAGACGGAAAACGTTTTTAAACGGCACTTCCGAGCTTTCCCAGTTATTTTTCGTTATAGACCAAAGTATAAGACCTATATCATCTGGTACTGATATTTTAAAAGGCACCATTTTGCCAACATTTTTAATATTGTATTTTAAAGATATCAAGCTGGACAGATTTACATACAAAGTTGTTTTCTTGCCTTACATTGTACCTATACCAATACATTTCAGCCAGCTTGACTTTGTAAATGCCTGTATTAAACTATAGAGGTCTCAAAATTTAGTCTATAACGAAAAACAATTTTAGGGTTATCAAATTTTGTATAAGACGTACGTACCTATGCGCCTCAAGAAATAGAAATGAGTCGAATAACATAAAGAGTCACCTGCAAAGCACAGGCGCCCTCCCTCTCCAGGTCTTGTTGATGTTGTTGGAAACCTGCAGGATCGCCAACGATGGATAAGTGTTCTGGAACAGATGCTTAGACAATCTCTGGGTGACAGTTAAAACATGTTACTATCGCACGCAAATGAAGCGCGGGGAGAGTGGAAGTAGACAAAATCTACGGAAGTCGGTATAGCAGACTAATGAATTATACGAGTATTACAGAACAGCCTGTAACCTGTCTATAGATTTACTTTGTAAGGTCACATTCATTTACGCAGCCAAACTCATACTGAAGAATCTGTAAGTGGTCGGTGTTCGCGCAACACTCAAATTGAACGCGCTTCGTTCACAGTGTGCTAATCTATTTTTTGTGGACCGCTAGCGGTGGCATAATCATTTTGTTTGTTTTTAATTTTGTTCTTCTTGTCTATGATTTTTGACAGAAATGACTTGTTAATTTTGCTCTCTCCCGGTTTGATTGTGAAAATTGGTCGCCTGAAAGGTTTTTAGAGATTCCTGCTTCAGGGACATGTGTGTATAAAATAAGGTCTTCTAGTGAAACCGTGTTGGGGAATTGTGCTCGTAGAAGCCGGGCTAATTCCAGAAAAATACTTTGAAGAAAGCGTCGATTATACTTTACATGCACGGGGCAGTAAGCAAGATCGGCCTAACCTTTGACACGCCACGTGTACGCCTGTGGCCAAATTCCCGTTTCTATCCCATCTGCCCTTTCAATCCCTTCCTAGATTTGGCCGTCGGGATTAACGTGGAAGAAAGGCAGGACAGCTTGGCGCACTCGAGCATCAGTTGAGATCTGCGAGGGCAGCCGGCGTCTGGGAAGTCTCAGCAGAACTACTGTGAGTTCGTATTATTTATTAATCTGGGTGAGGACTCTGTCTGCATACTAATTTCGTGCCAGGTATATGGTGTTTCTGATATACTATGGGCCCTATATAGAATCCCGTATATTTAGTTTGGCCGGACAGGGTTCTTTACCATACATTTTCTGGTAGCAGAACGCGTTTGAGTTGATTATTATCAACATTTTCTGGTAACATAGCGCGGTTAAGTTGTTTAGTATCGGATATTAAACAACCCCGGACCAAGATATATTCTGTTTATATAGGTAGGTAGTTTGTAACCTTGCAACCTAAAGCGAGTTCAAATAGAATATTTTGTTATTTCTCATACTGTAGTATAGTACTGAGTACTGTAGTACTCGGACTGTGTATATGAATAGGTTTATGTAAGCTGGAAGGATATTAGGTATAGAATATTATTGTATTATGTATTGTGGATAAACATATAACTTTATTAGCGCTGTTTAGGTTGTTGTACACAGATTTAAATTGTAATTGTTAGACCTTGTTGGTGTTACTTTATAACTCGGTTGTTTGTGTTTATATAAGATATTTGGTTATAATATAATATAACGACCTATTGTAGGCTTGTTTGAGAGCACTGTTACAAGGCAGTTAGTTTATTTATATTAATAACATTTTGTATTTACCGAGTTACTGTGACAACTTGTTTGAGTGTATACATTGGGGCGCTTTGTGGTTTGTGACATTGTCAGTTCCGTCTTTAATTGTTTGTATCTCTCAATTCCCGGTCTACAATGTCGAAGACTTCTCCGAGGAACATCTTGGCCAGCCAGCTGCGCTGGTTTGTCAGCGTTCAAGGCTTGTTGGCTCGAGCTGATCGGGGCGATGCAGTCCTGGAGCAGTACTCACAGATGGAGCGTCGCCTCGAGAAAGCTGAACAGGCGCTCATGGAGCTGTTGGACCAGGAGCTGCCACCGGAGGTAATGGCTAGCATTAACAGTGATATGGAGCAGATAATGGACATTTATAATGAGACTACGCAGGTGGCATGTACGATTAAGAGATTGCAGTCTGGGGGTCCGGATGTCAAATTGGGCACCAGTAGTCAAGGGGTAGGGTTGCATAGCAGACTGCCTACCTTAGAGCTTGGTCACTTTGACGGACGTATGGAGCAATGGGTCGCCTTTAAGAATATGTTTACTTCTTTGGTAGACGGTAGACAGGATCTGTCCAACGCACAGAAAATGGCGTATTTGATGTCCACTCTACAAGGGGAGGCTAGATCATTGGTACAACATCTGATGGTTGAGGAGCATAACTACGTCATCGCATGGGAGTTATTGAACAACAGATATCAGAACGTCCGGTTGTTAGCAGACGCGCATGCGAGTCAGCTGTTAGGTCTGCCTCGGGTTAATTCTAGATCGCATATCAGGGCTCAGTTACTCACACCCGTTACAGTGGCGTGCAACGCATTAAAAATGTTGGGACTACCAGTGGATGAATGGTCGTATCTGTTGGTACACATAATTTTGAGCAAGTTGCCGGCTGACTCTCGCTCACGGTTTGAACGCGAGATGGCAGAACGGGACGGCAGTGCCTTGCCTAGCTTTACGGAATTAATGAGATTTTTGAAGTTTGAAGCTAGGGCTGTGGAGTCGTCTCCGTTGGAAGTGGCGCCACCTAGCAGGAGTTTGGGAAGATCCGCTGGCACATCGCGACGCAATGACGCCCAGGGAGTGCCGCCGTCCCGGGGACGTGTGGCAGCTCGCTTGGCTGCGCTGACTGCTGCCGTGGGGGAACCGACATGTCCTCAGTGTGGGCGTTTGGGACATGCTTTGCGGAGGTGCCCTGAGTTTGCTGAGCTGCCGGTCAGCGAAAGGCAGTGCTTGGTAAAAGCCAAGCGCTTATGTTTCCATTGCATGGAAGATCATTTCGCGCGCGATTGTTCCAAGCAAGGTACTTGTTCTGCATGTGGAAGAGCTCACCATTTACTGCTGTGTGCTAACATGTCTGGTGCGCCGGCTCCGGCACCGCAGCGCGGACCTGCTGCGAGAGGGGGAGCAGTCTCCACGTCGCAGCACCAGCGTCGCGCTACGGGCAGGGGAGCAGCCTCACCGTCCGCACAGCAGCCATGTCCGTCGAGGGGCCCTCGTCCAGGACGAGGCGCGCACCCGTCGGAGTGGAGAGAGAGTTCTCGGGTGAGTCATGCACACCCTAATAATTTTGAGGAGCATGCACCTGCGGTACAGGGCTATACTGCGGGCCCGGCTAGGAGGCCCCGGGGTTGGGGGTACTCCACGGGTGAGGGGCCCATTCAAAATTATGGAAGTGGTCCCCATGTTTCTGCAACTGCGGGCCCGCCTCGGGACTCTTCGAGGGAAGAAGGCCCTACGGGCGGGGGCTTCACTTCACCGGTTAGTGGACCTCAATTTCCCGCGCCAGTGCCGGCGCCCACTGGAAGGGAGTATAGTCGGGAGGAGCCGCAGAGATACTCGCCGCCGTCTCGTGAGTACCCGCGGTTAGAGTACCACCCACCTTATTTTAGGTATGGGAGAGCGGCAGGCTACGCCCCCCCTAGGATGGCGATGTGTACTCGCTCACCATATGTAGGGCAGTGGGTTCACCCTGGGTTGGCGAGGCCGACCAGCCAATAGCTAGCTTGCCACTCTACTAGCGCAGAGCCGAGGACGGTTCTGCTGCCCACTGCAATAGTTTGCATATGGGGTCCCCGTGGAGATTCGGTTAGGGTAAGGGCTCTACTGGACTCAGGGGCCCAAGGGTGTATGGTGACTACACGGATAGTTGATATGTTGGGTTTGAATTTGGAGCCTTCTTCGGTGCCCCTTCTTGGTATTGGGGGTTTAGAAGTTAAACGTTTGGTAGGCCGAACTTGTTGGTAATAATCAACTCAAACGCGTTATGCTACCAACAAAATGTATGGAAGACCCTGTCCGGCCAAACTAAATATACGGGATTCTATACAGGGCCCACAGCATATCAGAAACACCATATACCTGGCACGAAATTAGTATGCAGACAGAGTCCTCACCCAGATTAATAAATAATACGTGACACTTACATAAATCCAGTAAATTATTGACTGCGTCACGGTACCTCCAGAAGTCCAAAATCTGGGGTTCTCACTATCCACTGCTGGGGTCGCTTCGCTGTTCCAGCTGCTGGCCGGTATTGAGGAGGGGAACTACAAGGCAAGGATCAGCAGGAAATCAAGGAAATGTGGCCACGAATGCTGCTTACGTGTCACCAGATTCTGACGCAATCTTGAAAGTATTTTTCTGGAATTAGCCCGGCTTCTACGAGCACAATTCCCCAACACGGTTTCACTAGAAGACCTTATCTTATACACACATGTCCCTGAAGCAGGAATCTCTAAAAACCTTTCAGACGACCTTTTATTTCACAATCCAACCCGGGAGCAAATTAACAAGTCATTTCTGTCAAAAATCATAGACAAGAAGAGCAAAATTAAAAACAAACAAAAAGATTACACCGCCGTTAGCGGTTTCTAAAAATAGATTAGAACACTGTGAACGAAGACAAAGACAAAGACAAAGACAAAGACAAAGACAAAGACAAAGAAATTTATTTGTAAAAACATGAGTAAAATATAAAAGATGTTAAATAAAGAGTTAAGATCTATCACGTTTTAACCTATTAATGGCATACAAATATCAGAGAGGTGGCATGTGCCCGTAGCAGACATTTAGTCGGAATAATAAAATTAAAACATAAAAACACTTAATAATCAATCAATAGTACCTACAAACTTAGTTCCTATTTCTACAGTGAATATCATGTCATTTTATGTACAAAAAAATGTTAAGTATAACAAAAAAAAGTATGTATATAAATTCTAAAGTCAAGTGTAAAATATATATCAACGAAGTAATGTTATGTATAAAACTTATAAATATACTTTAAGCGTACAGTATCAAATTAGTTTGTCTACAAGAAATTCTTCGATGGTATAATAACATTTATCCAGCAATATTGTTTTAATTTTATTTTTAAATTCATTTACATCTAAGTCTCGGATGTACTTAGGAATTTTATTGTGTATTAAAGGGCCCATGCAGTATACACTTTTGTTCATGAGCGCAGTGTGCGCCCTACGAACACAAACCCTACTTTCATCCCGTTGTTTTCGTCTGCTTACCTCTGAGGTGTATTTGAATAAGTCAGGATTTGTCTTAACAAAAAGCGCAACTTCTAATAAATATAATGAAGGAAAAGTGAGCATGCTGTGATTTTTAAAAAACGGTTTACAGCTTTCTGTTGATGCAATTCCAAACATAGCTCTAATGCATCTTTTTGGGGCCTTAATGACAAGTTCTCTGTTGGTGGAATTACCAAAGAAAATGACGCCATATCTCAGTTTAGAAGCTACAATACCATGATATGCCGTTAGTAGAGCATCTTTATTAATTATATGGGAAAGCTTATGAAGAGCATACGCATTAGAACTTAATTTTTGACATAATTGTTCAGTTTGTGCTTTCCAATTTATATTTTTGTCAATTATTAGTCCTAAAAATTTAGTATTATCGACATTGTAAATTTTTTCATTATTAAAATGTATGTTCATATTGCAATTTACAGGCATTCGTTGGGTGAACTGTATAAATTTTGTTTTCTTCAAATTGACTTTCAGGTTGTTACACTGTAGCCATTCTATAATAGCACGTAAGGCATTGTTTATATCATTTTCATATAATTCTCTATCTCTACATTCTATTGTTACCGTGCTGTCATCTGCAAATAAGGACATTGGGTTATGAGTTGTCCTGGGTAGGTCATTAATATATAAAATAAACAACAGTGGACCCAATACACTGCCTTGAGGAACGCCGTAGGAGACACTTCGTTCACGAGAAATGTAAATCTCTTCCTGCTTGGTTTTGTAGTTAATGTTTGAGATCTGTGTGTATTGTTTCCTGTTTTCCAGGTACGATTTAATTAATTTCTGTACATTTCCCCTAATACCGTAGGCATCAATCTTGTTCAAAAGATTGTTGTGGTCCACATAATCAAAGGCTTGCGTCATGTCCATGAATATGGTACAAACTGTTTTTTTTTTGTCAACATTAGTTATAACTGTATTTAAAAAATCGTAAATTGCCATATTTATTGTCTTTTTTTGTCTAAATCCCTTCTGCTCGAAGGTCAAGATGTTGTGGTTTTCTAAATAAAGGTATATTTGCTTGTAAATATATTTTTCAAAAAAGCGCGTTCAATTTGAGTGTTGCGCGAACAATCCCCCGCTCCGGACTGATGCCCCCATCAGAACGCTAGCTCAATCAATCGGGAGCCGGGAGAGTGTTGCTACAGCTCGTCGCAAAATCGAACCTCCAACCAACACCTCAGCTACACGAGGAGTCCCATCCCCACCGTATATTAACTTGATAATGCGACCCCGGCGCCAATGTAGAGATGCCAAATTTGCATCCTTCAATAAAACTAAGTTTCCTTCTTTCGGAGGTTTGGTCCTGTCTGTCCACTTCACCCGCTGCTGTAACAAATGCAGATATTCCAACGACCAACGATTCCAGAAGTCCTGGCCCATTTGTTGCAACATTTGAAAACGTGACAACCGGGTTGTACGTTCTTCCCTCCAGGGGTATTCCGGTAGGGCAGTAAGAGGCTGCCCAATCAAGAAATGGCCAGGAGTCAAGACCTCGAGGTCGTTCGGATCAGATGACAGGGGACAGAGAGGACGAGAGTTGAGGACGGCCTCAACTTTACAGAACATAGTGACGAGCTCCTCGAAGCTTAAAATGGTTTCCCCGATGACGCGGCGGAGGTGGGTCTTGGCTGACTTCACGGCGGCTTCAAAAATCCCACCCCAGTGGGGACAAATTGGCGGGCTGAACCACCAAGTTATCCCCCTCTGGGCGCAGATATGACTTAAACTAACACAATTATTTTCTAAAAATTTATACACATCTTTCAAATAGTTTGAGGTACCCTGGTAGTTTGTGCCATTGTCAGAGCGGATCAATGAAGGTAGACCCCTACGCGAAACAAAACGGTCTAACGCAGCAACGAAGGCCTCCGTGGACAACGAGGACACTAATTCCAAATGGACGGCCTTGGTGGACAAGCACACAAATACGCACAGGTAAGCCTTAACAATCCGAGCATTACGAAGAGTGGAGGTCTTGACCGAGAACGGGCCTGCCATGTCCGTGGCGACTCCTTCGAATGGTCTCGACTGGGTGATCCTGTCAGCTGGCAGATCTCCCATCTGAGGCTGCATCAATGAGGCTCGCAGTCTGTAACAAGGAACGCAGGAGAAAACTACATTGCGAATTACCCGGCGAGCAGACAAGATCCAAAACTCCCGCTGTAATATCGCCAATAACGCATTGCGTCCCGCATGAGAGTTACGAACATGTCGGTCAGATACCAAAAGCTTTATCAAAGGACCCTCCTTGGGTAACAGCAGAGGATGACGGCTTCCGTATGGCAGGTCAGCCTTCCGAAGTCGACCTCCAACACGCAGAAGTCCCTGTGAATCCAGAAAAGGATTTAATCTAGCGACCGCTCCCTTCAGCTTGGCACGTTCATCGCGAAGGATCTGCAATTCAGACTTGAAACGGTCCGCCTGCACTACCTTGACCCAGTGAAGCAGTGCATCTCGACGCTCCTCGGCACTCACCACTGGCGACAACTGTTTATTTTGGGGGTTACGACAATTATTTATAAAACGCTTAATCCAACTAGTAACCGCCAATAATTTGTCCAAACCACTATATCTCCCAGTCAGCCAATCAGGATCTAAATCGGTCTCTGCAACTAAAGCATGCACACGCAGCCCGGGTAAAATCTGGGTCGTCCTATCCACTTGCTGAACAGGCCAAGAAGACTCAGGTCCCCTGAGCCACTCCGGACCCCACCATAAAGCATGTGACACCAACTCCGGCGCTGTGCAGCCCCTCGATGCGCAGTCTGCAGGATTACATTCACCTGGGACATGCCTCCAATTAATATGAATACCTATGTTTTGAATTTGCGAAACCCGGTTTCCTACAAAAATCTCTAAGGTATGCGGAGCCGCGCGCAACCATGCTAGCGCGACCTGACTATCCGACCATGCATACACATCCTGAAAATCAACATTGGCAGCTAACTCCCGAGATATATGATTCAGTAATCTAGCTAAAAGATGAGCTCCACTTAATTCTAACTTAGGAATAGTAAGACGAGTACGTATGGGAGCAACCTTGCTTTTCGCTAGAAGTAACACAACGTTGACGTGACCCTGACTATCAACTGTTCGTAAATATACGGCCGCAGCGTATCCACGTTCGGAGGCGTCACAAAAGCCATGCAAAGAAGCGTGATACTTTCCTGGCGGCAAGATCCGGCGAGGTAAGGCAACTCGATTGACTTCCTCCAACGATGACATCAACTCCAGCCAGTCGTCCAACGGAGACCCGGTGAGCGGCTCGTCCCACGACACGCCCAGGATCCACAGCCGTTGCAGCAGACACTTCGCTGAGAAGATCACCGGACTGATCCAGCCGTTCGGATCAAACATGCGAGCGATGGTGGACAGCACGGTCCTCTTCGACCATACTCTCTCTGGTTTCAGTTCCACCTGAAACGTGAAAATATCATTTACCGGTTGAAACTTCATTCCCAAAACCGCTATCATATTAGGATCATCCACCTCAGCAAACAGGTTAGGGTTCTGTTGGTGATCCTCTGGAATACCTTCTAACAGACGGGGCTCATTCGATAACCATTTTCTTAACTCGTAGCCTCCCGCTGCTAGTATAGCAATTAATTCATCCCTGAGTATAAGAGCTTCCTCAACTGTTTGGGCCCCAGTACACACGTCGTCCACGTAGAGGTCACGTGTCAGTACGGCTGCCGCACGCGGGTAGCGGGCCCTCTCCCGCTCCGCCAGTTCTAATAAGCATCTTATAGCTATATATGGACTTTTTTTTTTTAAAAATCAAAGGTTTGATAATGCTTTAACAGCGAAACCGGTAAGGGAAATTAATATAAATAAGTGGACAAGTACAAGTGTTTATCAAACAAAAAATGTTTCAAAAGTTCCACCAAGTGCCAACAATCACGAGCATCAACTCCATATATGGACTTGATTTCAAACCATATGTGTTGGTGTTGAGCTCGTAGACTGTCACTGGGTCCTCTGGGTGCTCCCGCCAGAGAATCAACTGGAAACGCCTGTCGTCAGGATGAATTACAGTCTGCCGGAACATCATCTTAATGTCGGCTCCAAACACCACCTGATGTCTCCTGAAATTTAAAATTATATCTATGACATCCCGATGAAGCTTTGGCCCAGAGTGTAGACACGAATTCAACGAGACTCCTGTTGAGGTGGGCGCCGACCCGTCGAACACGGTGCGCAGCTTTCCCGAAGAAGCCTTCAATACTGCATGGTGAGGTAGGAAATAATGCTCAGTAGAGCTCCAATCTACTCGAGCCGGTGACATTCTTCTTCTTCTTCTTCTTCTTGGTGGGCTCGGTTTCCGCACCTAGTCTCTCATTTGGACCTTTGTGCGTGGAAATAGTGGGACTGGCTATTCTAGCCAGCCCAGCTCACGCCAGAATCCCAAGAGGCGGCCTAGGTCGCCACAGGACTGGCGGAGCGTCCCCGGTTCACCGAGGATCTTGGCCCGTTGTGTGCTGACACCTACGCAGTCTATAGTCACGTGGGTCGGCGTTTCTTCGGCCTCCATGCAGGCTCTGCACAGAGGGCTGTCTGTTAGACCTATAATATAGAAATGTCTGTTAAGGTTGCTATGTCCTGTAATTAGCCCTACCATCATGCGAAGGTTGGTTCTATTAAGTCGTAACAGTTTCTTTGTCAGGCGACGGTCCACGGTGGGTAGCACCTCATTCGTCTGCCTGCAGGTTGTCACGCTTACCCATTGTTCAGCATGTTGGGTGCTGGTTCTCTCCCGCAGCCATGTTCTTATCTGGTTAAAAGGCAAGGGTACCAGTGGTTCAACACCTACCGGTTCTTGTTTTGCGCCTTTCTTTGCCAGTTCATCAGCCGCGTCGTTACCCAGCGATCCGTTGTGCCCTTTTATCCACTGGAGGGTTACTTTATTGTATCGGCTTACCTCTTCCAGTTGGTTTAGACATTGTAGTATGAGCCCAGAGTTTACCGTAGTCCTGCTTAGGGCCCAGAGTACCGCAGTGCTGTCAGAAATTATGCGAATGTTGAGGCCTTTAGCTTCTCTGCTGAGCAACGCGCTTGAAGCCAGGATTATACCAACGCATTCCGCTTGGAAAATCGTGTTATACTTACCTAAGGCTGTTGATTTGTTAATATTAAGTTCAGCTGAGTACGCTCCGGCCCCAGTACCCTCTTTCGTTTTGGACCCATCTGTATATATCCTTATCTCATCGATATGAGAGTGGTCCGTTGGCTCCTCAAAGAGTTGGACATTGTACTGTCTATTGAAGATGTGCATTTTTGGGATTCTATCACACGGCGCGTCCATTAGTGGCTGGTGGGACACGGCCAGCTCAAGGATGCGCGTGTGTGGTGCCCTGTCGTCGCTTTTCCACTGTCCAGCTGCCCTGAGTCTGAACGCCGCAGCCGCCGCCTCCTGTTGTATGAACAGGTGCAGTGGTGGGATGTCCAAAATTATCTCGAGGGCCGCGGTTGCGGTGGTGCGCATGCAACTTGTGATGAGCATGCTAGCAAGCCGTTGAAACTTTTCTAGGTCTTTCTGTACGTAGCCGACGTCCATCCTAGGCCACCAGACGACGGCACCGTACGAGACCATTGGTCTTATCACTGCTTTGTATAGCCATAGCATTATGTTTGGGCGTAGTCCCCATTTCTTGCCCATCATGCGTTTACACTGCCATAGTGCTATGGTCCCCTTTTTCAATTTGTTATTCATATGTTTAGTCCAGTTCAGCTTGTTGTCAAGTATCATTCCTAGGTATTTGACTTCAGTTGATAGGGTTAGTTCAGTGCCGAAGAGTTTCAGGGGTCTCATGTTCACCAGCTTTCTTTTATTGGTAAACAGTACTAATTCTGTCTTATTCGGGTTCACTGTTAGTTGGTATTCCTCGCACCATTTTTCAACAACCTTGAGAGCACCCTGCATCAGTTCACAGAGTGTGCTTTCAAATTTCCCACTAATGAGCCAGGTCGTCGGCGTAGCCTATTGTATGATAGCTCTTATCGTTAAGCCGTCGTATCAAATCATCCGCTACGATGTTCCAGAGCAGAGGTGATAGGACGCCTTCTTGTGGGCAGCCCTTGGCTACCACCGCTCTGGTGGTGCCATTCACGTCTAGTTGTACAGCTCTCAACTTAAGCATGTTTAAGCATCCACCCGCGTAGTGTTGGTTCGACGTCATACTTGAGAAGAGCGTGGTTGATATTTATGAATCTAGTTTTGTCAAAGGCCCCCTCTATATCGATAAAGGTACCTAGGGTTGACTCTTTAGCAGTCAGAGTGTTCTCGATTCTTTTCACTACGCTGTGCAGAGCCGACTCTGTTGATTTGCCTGAACTGTAGGCATGTTGGTTCGGGTGTAGCGATTTCCTCTTTAGGGCCCCATCTCTGATATGCCTATCACAGAGCCTTTCTAGAGTTTTAAGAAGAAAGGATGTGAGGCTAATGGGTCTAAAGGATTTCGCTTGAGTGTAATCACTTCTCCCCGGTTTAGGCAAGAATATTACTTTGACTTCTCTCCAGTCCTGTGGTATATAGCTATGTGCAAGACATGCTCTCAGGATGTCTGTCAGTGGTTCTGCTAGGTAATATATTCCCCATCTCAGAAGAGCGGGGAATATGCCATCCAGCCCCGCCGATTTGAAGGGAAGGAAGCTGTTGACGGCCCAGATGGTCTTGTCCTTGTCGACCACAGTCTCGGCTGTTTTCCAGTCCTGCTCATTCGGAGGTCTACTCGGTCGTTCCTTCCAGTTGCGTTCTTCTGAGATGCTGCAACCTGGAAAGTGAGTTTCGAGTAGTACTTCGCAGGTCTCCTTGTCTGTGTTTGTAAATGTATCGTCTGATTTCTTAAGCGAGCCTAGTTTGCGGTCTTGGTCGTTCGATAGGACCTTGCGTACCCTGGCAGCTTCATTGTTTGATTCAATGTTTTCGCAGAAACGGCGCCAAGATTCGCATCTCCTAATCCTGATGCGCTTTTTGTAGAAGTGTTGGGCTTCTCTATATTTGTCCCAGTCGTCCTCGTTTCTCGTGTTCATAGCTCTGTTGAATAAGCACCTAGACTTGTGCCGGAGCCGTTCAAGTTCAGGTCCCCACCATTGACATTTTGAGCTTCCGTTGGGTGGTGTCGTTAGTGGGCAGGCCTTCTGATAGCATGTGTTGATGCTGTTTGTTAGTTTTTTGACATTAGCTTCGATGTTGCTAGCCGATGTCCTCATATCCTGAAAGTTTATCCTTTGCAGTTCTTCTTTCAGTAGACCCTTGTACCTGTCGATGTCCGTTTTCCTCGGGTTACGTCTGGGCAGGGGTCTGTTTATGTGGACACCTAAGTTATAGTTATACCCTGAGAAGGAGGGTTCCTCAGACACATGCCAATTGGTAACCAGCTTCGAGGCCGTCTCCGTGGCTAGGGTGATATCTACTATTGTTTGAAACCTGGAGGTAACAAACGTTGGGACAGAGCCCTTGTTAAGGACTGTAAGATTAGTTGAAAAGAGATAAGAAACTAGGGCCTCACCTCTCCTATTGGGTGTCTCACTGCCCCAGATAGGGTGGTGACAATTGGAGTCTGCTGACACGATCAGGTCCAGACCACTCTGCTCGCAGTGTTGTATTAGGTCCGCCAGCTCTCTGGTGGGCACCTCCTCGTCACCAGGGAGATAGGCGGACGCCAGCACCACGGTAGCACAGCCTCCTCCACAGGCCTGAACCTCGAGCCTGATTGTCGTCAGATCTCTGGAACAGAACTGAGTTAGAGGCACAGCATTCAGGTGGCGTGGGACGTATATGCATGTTCGTGGACTATGAACAGAGGTACTGAGGATTAACTTACCTCCAATGTTGCTTAGACCGCATATTCTATCGGCCCTAATCCAAGGCTCCTGGATTAGAGCGATAGTGTGTTTGTTAACCTCCAGCATGCGGCGCAGCGTTGCTACTGCAACCTGCTTGTGCTGGAGGTTAGTTTGGATGACGTTAGTGGGGGGAGTGGGCGGGAGAGGATAGGAGAATGTCACTATCCATTGATTCCCCGTCCGTCCCTCTTTCCACGTCATCTGAATCATGGGGGTGTTCGTCGGTGGGTTGCAGCTCCACTTCCATGCCACAGCTACTCCCCTTCTTCGATTCCTCACACGGTTCTGTGATCACGGCATCGGACTCGGTCTGACGTACGGGTACATCCGACCCTTTGTTGGGGTCGGGACTGGAGTCTTCCTCCGTGGTCACTGGCGCTGGTGGATCTTCGGGAGCGGTGTCCTGTAGACCTCTCGGACCGAAGAATCTGACGTACACCGAGCCTAGCCCGAAGGTGACTCGGCGGTCTCTCGCCATCAGTGCCGGTATTTCCGACCGAGGTATACCTAGGCTTAAGAATGTCCCAGGTCTCTCAGCCGGAGCGGTGTGTGTGTCCATGGAGTACATGGACCAGTTGTCCACCTTGAGCCATTTCTTGTTTTGCATGGCCAGCCAGGTGTGTATCTCGCCGGGCTTCTTATCAGTCACCTCAGGAATACCTCACCTGAGCCGGTGACATATGACCTAGTGCTTCGTACTCACGCATGAAGTCAATATATTTCTCACGTAGCACTGGGTCACGCTGCATGCGCTGTTCCATAGCCAGCAGTCGCTTCTCTGCCAGTGCTCTGGATTGTCCAAGAATAGGAGGGGATGCTGTAAAAGGCAACCGCGTTACAAATCTCCCTGAAGCTAGCCTCGTAGTGTTGGCTTGAAAAAAGGCCTCACATTCTGCATGTTCCGGGTCCACCCTCGGAACCATGGGAGGCTCCTCTACTTCCCAGAACCGATGCATCGTCTTAGCAAGGGATGCTGTATTGACGACCCTCGACTCATCCGGAGTGTAGTCATCGAAGACTGGTCCCAAGACAGCATGTCCAAAAATGGTGGACACCGCCAACAGTGATGAGGTGCCTAGTGCCTTCTGGGCACCCAAAAGAATCCATCCCAATACATCCGAGCCCAAGAGGACGTCCACTGGGCCGGGAACATAAAACCTGGGATCAGCTAAATTTAAATTAGACGTGCACGATAGTATAGATGGGGAGATATCTGAGGAGGGCTGCCAGCCTACGATATCATCCATAACCATAGCTGCAGCTGCAATCCTCAAAGTGGAGGAATGTGCCGAAGAAAACCTTATATGAGTTCGGCCTACCAAACGTTTAACTTCTAAACCCCCAATACCAAGATGGGGCACCGAAGAAGGCTCCAAGTTCAAACCCAACATATCAACTATCCGTGTAGTCACCATACACCCTTGTGCCCCTGAGTCCAGTAGAGCCCTTACCCTAACCGAATCTCCACGGGGACCCCATATGCAAACTATTGCAGTGGGCAGCAGAACCGTCCTCGGCTCTGCGCTAGTAGAGTGGCAGGCTAGCTATTGGCTGTTCGGCCTCGCCAACCCAGGGTGAACCCACTGCCCTACATATGGTGAGCGAGTACACATCGCCATCCTAGGGGGGGCGTAGCCTGCCGCTCTCCCATACCTAAAATAAGGTGGGTGGTACTCTAACCGCGGGTACTCACGAGAAAGCGGCGAGTATCTCTGCGGCTCCTCCCGACTATACTCCCTTCCAGTGGGCGCCGGCACTGGCGCGGGAAACTGAGGTCCACTAACCGGTGAAGTGAAGCCCCCGCCCGTAGGGTCTTCTTCCCTCGAAGAGTCCCGAGACGGGCCCGCAGTTGCAGAAACATGGGGACCACTTCCATAATCTTGAATGGGCCCCTCACCCGTGGAGTACCCCCAACCCCGGGGCCTCCTAGCCGGGCCCGCAGTATAGCCCTGTACCGCAGGTGCATGCTCCTCAAAATTATTAGGGTGTGCATGACTCACCCGAGAACTCTCTCTCCACTCCGACGGGTGCGCGCCTCGTCCTGGACGAGGGCCCCTCGACGGACATGGCTGCTGTGCGGACGGTGAGGCTGCTCCCCCGCCCGTAGCGCGACGCTGGTGCTGCGACGTGGAGACTGCTCCCCCTCTCGCAGCAGGTCCGCGCTGCGGTGCCGGAGCCGGCGCACCAGACCTGTTAGCACACAGCAGTAAATGGTGAGCTCTTCCACATGCAGAACAAGTACCTTGCCTGGAACAATCGCGCGCGAAATGATCTTCCATGCAATGAAAACATAAGCGCTTGGCTTTTACCAAGCACCGCCTTTCGCTGACCGGCAGCTCAGCAAACTCAGGGCACCTCCGCAAAGCATGTCCCAAACGCCCACACTGAGGACACGTCGGTTCCCCCACGGCAGCAGTCAGCGCAGCCAAGCGAGCTGCCACACGTCCCCGGGACGGCGGCACTCCCTGGGCGTCACTGCGTCGCGATGTGCCAGCGGATCTTCCCAAACTCCCGCTAGGTGGCGCCACTTCCAACGGAGACGACTCCACAGCCCTAGCTTCAAACTCCAAAAATCTCATTAATTCCGTAAAGCTAGGCAAGGCACTGCCGTCCCGTTCTGCCATCTCGCGTTCAAACCGTGAGCGAGAGTCAGCCGGCAACTTGCTCAAAATTATGTGTACCAACAGATACGACCATTCATCCACTGGTAGTCCCAACATTTTTAATGCGTTACACGCCACTGTAACGGGTGTGAGTAACTGAGCCCTGATATGCGATCTAGACGTAACCCGAGGCAGACCTAACAGCTGACTCGCATGCGCGTCTGCTAACAACCGGACGTTCTGATATCTGTTGTTCAATAACTCCCATGCGATGACGTAGTTATGATCCTCAACCATCAGATGTTGTACCAATGATCTAGCCTCCCCTTGTAGACTGGACATCAAATACGCCATTTTCTGTGCGTTGGACAGATCCTGTCTACCGTCTACCAAAGAAGTAAACATATTCTTAAAGGCGACCCATTGCTCCATACGTCCGTCAAAGTGACCAAGCTCTAAGGTAGGCAGTCTGCTATGCAACCCTACCCCTTGACTACTGGTGCCCAATTTGACATCCGGACTCCCAGACTGCAATCTCTTTATTGTGCATGCCACCTGCGTAGTCTCATTGTATATGTCCATTATCTGCTCCATATCACTATTAGTGCTAGCCATTACCTCCGGTGGCAGCTCCTGGTCCAACAGCTCCATGAGCGCCCGCTCAGCTTTCTCGAGGCGACGCTCCATCTGTGAGTACCGCTCCAGGACTGCATCGCCCCGATCAGCTCGAGCCAACAAGCCTTGAACGCTGACAAACCAGCGCAGCTGGCTGGCCAAGATGTTCCTCGGAGAAGTCTTCGACATTGTAGACCGGGAATTGAGAGATACAAACAATTAAAGACGGAACTGACAATGTCACAAACCACAAAGCGCCCCAATGTATACACTCAAACAAGTTGTCACAGTAACTCGGTAAATACAAAATGTTATTAATATAAATAAACTAACTGCCTTGTAACAGTGCTCTCAAACAAGCCTACAATAGGTCGTTATATTATATTATAACCAAATATCTTATATAAACACAAACAACCGAGTTATAAAGTTACACCAACAAGGTCTAACAATTACAATTTAAATCTGTGTACAACAACCTAAACAGCACTAATAAAGTTATATGTTTATCCACAATACATAATACAATAATATTCTATACCTAATATCCTTCCAGCTTACATAAACCTATTCATATACACAGTCCGAGTACTGTAGTATGAGAAATAACAAAATATTCTATTTGAACTCGCTTTAGGTTGCAAGGTTACAAACTACCTACCTATATAAACAGAATATATCTTGGTCCGGGGTTGTTTAATATCCGATACTAAACAACTTAACCGCGCTCTGCTACCAGAAAATGTTGGTAATAATCAACTCAAACGCGTTATGCTACCAACAAAATGTATGGAAGACCCTGTCCGGCCAAACTAAATATACGGGATTCTATACAGGGCCCACAGCATATCAGAAACACCATATACCTGGCACGAAATTAGTATGCAGACAGAGTCCTCACCCAGATTAATAAATAATACGTGACACTTACATAAATCCAGTAAATTATTGACTGCGTCACGGTACCTCCAGAAGTCCAAAATCTGGGGTTCTCGCTATCCACTGCTGGGGTCGCTTCGCTGGTCCAGCTGCTGGCCGGTATTGAGGAGGGGAACTACAAGGCAGGGATCAGCAGGAAATCAAGGAAATGTGGCCACGAATGCTGCTTACGTGTCACCAGATTCTGACGCAATCTTGAAAGTATTTTTCTGGAATTAGCCCGGCTTCTACGAGCACAATTCCCCAACACGGTTTCACTAGAAGACCTTATCTTATACACACATGTCCCTGAAGCAGGAATCTCTAAAAACCTTTCAGACGACCTTTTATTTCACAATCCAACCCGGGAGCAAATTAACAAGTCATTTCTGTCAAAAATCATAGACAAGAAGAGCAAAATTAAAAACAAACAAAATGATTACACCGCCGTTAGCGGTTTCTAAAAATAGATTAGAACACTGTGAACGAAGCGCGTTCAATTTGAGTGTTGCGCGAACAGAACTGATATAAGGTTTTCTTCGGTACGTTCCTCCACTTTGAGGATTGCAGCTGCAGCTATGGTTATGGATGATATCGTAGGCTGGCAGCCCTCCTCAGATATCTCCCCAACTATACTATCGTGTACGTCTAATTTAAATTTAGCTGATCCCAGGTTTTATGTTCCCGGCCCAGTGGACGTCCTCTTGGGCTCGGATGTATTGGGATGGATTCTTTTGGGTGCCCAGAAGGCACTAGGCACCTCATCACTGTTGGCGGTGTCCACCATTTTTGGACATGCTGTGTTGGGACCAGTCTTCGATGACTACACTCCGGATGAGTCGTCAATACAGCATCCCTTGCTAAGACGATGCATCGGTTCTGGGAAGTAGAGGAGCCTCCCATGGTTCCGAGGGTGGACCCGGAACATGCAGAATGTGAGGCCTTTTTTCAAGCCAACACTACGAGGCTAGTTTCAGGGAGATTTGTAACGCGGTTGCCTTTTACAGCATCCCCTCCTATTCTTGGACAATCCAGAGCACTGGCAGAGAAGCGACTGCTGGCTATGGAACGGCGCATGCAGCGTGACCCAGTGCTACGTGAGAAATATATTGACTTCATGCGTGAGTACGAAGCACTAGGTCATATGTCACCGGTTTGAGTAGATTGGAGCTCTACTGAGCATTACTTCCTACCGCACCATGCAGTATTGAAGGCTTCTTCAGGTAAGCTGCGCACCGTGTTCGACGGGTCGGCGCCTACCTCAACAGGAGTCTCGTTGAATTCGTGTCTACACTCTGGGCCAAAGCTTCATCGGGATGTCATAGATATAATTTTAAATTTCAGAAGACATCAGGTGGTGTTTGGAGCCGACATTAAGATGATGTTCCGGCAGACTGTCATTCATCCTGACGATAGGCGTTTCCAGTTGATTCTCTGGCGGGAGCACCCAGAGGACCCAGTGACAGTCTACGAGCTCAACACCAACACATATGGTTTGAAATCAAGTCCATATATAGCTATAAGATGCTTATTAGAACTGGCGGAGCGGGAGAGGGCCCGCTACCCGCGTGCGGCAGCCGTACTGACACGTGACCTCTACGTGGACGACGTGTGTACTGGGGCCCAAACAGTTGAGGAAGCTCTTATACTCAGAGATGAATTAATTGCTATACTAGCAGCGGGAGGCTACGAGTTAAGAAAATGGTTATCGAATGAGCCCCGTCTGTTAGAAGGTATTCCAGAGGATCACCAACAGAACCCTAACCTGTTTGCTGAGGTGGACGATCCTAATATGATAGCGGTTTTAGGAATGAAGTATCAACTGGTAAATGATATTTTCACGTTTCAGGTGGAACTGAAACCAGAAAGAATATGGTCGAAGAGGACCGTGCTGTCCACCATCGCTCGCATGTTTGATCCGAACGGCTGGATCAGTCCGGTGATCTTCTCAGCGAAGTGTCTGCTGCAACGGTTGTGGATCCTGGACGTGTCGTGGGACGAGCCGCTCACCGGGTCTCCGTTGGACGACTGGCTGGAGTTGATGTCATCGTTGGAGGAAGTCAATCGAGTTGCCTTACCTCGCCGGATCTTGCCGCCAGGAAAAAATCACGCTTCTTTGCATGGCTTTTGTGACGCCTCCGAACGTGGATACGCTGTGGCCGTATATTTACGAACCGTTGATAGTCAGGGACACGTCAATGTTGTGTTACTTCTAGCGAAAAGCAAGGTTGCTCCCATACGTACTCGTCTTACTATTCCTAAATTAGAATTAAGTGGAGCTCATCTTTTAGCTAGATTACTGTATCATATATCTCGGGAGTTAGCTGCCAATGTTGATTTTCAGGATGTGTATGCATGGTCGGATAGTCAGGTCGCGCTAGCATGGTTGCGCGCGGCTCCGCATACCTTAGAGATTTTTGTAGGAAACCGGGTTTCGCAAATTCAAAACATAGGTATTCATATTAATTGGAGGCATGTCCCAGGTGAATGTAATCCTGCAGACTGCGCATCGAGGGGCTGCACAGCGCCGGAGTTGGTGTCACATGCTTTATGGTGGGGTCCGGAGTGGCTCAGGGGACCTGAGTCTTCTTGGCCTGTTCAGCAAGTGGATAGGACGACCCAGATTTTGCCAGGGCTGCGTGTGCATGCTTTAGTTGCAGAGACCGATTTAGATCCTGATTGGCTGACTGGGAGATATAGTAGTTTGGACAAATTATTGGCGGTTACTAGTTAGATTAAGCGTTTTATAAATAATTGTCGTAACCCCCAAAATAAACAGTTGTCGCCAGTGGTGAGTGCCGAGGAGCGTCGAGATGCACTGCTTCACTGGGTCAAGGTAGTGCAGGCGGACCGTTTCAAGTCTGAATTGCAGATCCTTCGCAATGAACGTGCCAAGCTGAAGGGAGCGGTCGCTAGATTAAATCCTTTTCTGGATTCACAGGGACTTCTGCGTGTTGGAGGTCGACTTCGGAAGGCTGACCTGCCATACGGAAGCCGTCATCCTCTGCTGTTACCCAAGGAGGGTCCTTTGATAAAGCTTTTGGTATCTGACCGACATGTTCGTAACTCTCATGCGGGACGCAATGCGTTATTGGCGATATTACAGCGGGAGTTTTGGATATTGTCTGCTCGCCGGGTAATTCGCAATGTAGTTTTCTCCTGCGTTCCTTGTTACAGACTACGAGCCTCATTGATGCAGCCTTAGATGGGAGATCTGCCGGCTGACAGGATCACCCAGTCGAGACCATTCGAAGGAGCCGCCACGGACATGGCAGGCCCGTTCTCGGTCAAGACCTCCACTCTTCGTAATGCTCGGATTGTTAAGGCTTACCTGTGCGTATTTGTGTGCTTGTCCACCAAGGCCGTCCATTTGGAATTAGTGTCCTCGTTGTCCACGGAGGCCTTCGTTGCTGCGTTAGACCGTTTTGTTTCGCGTAGGGGTCTACCTTCATTGATCCGCTCTGACAATGGCACAAACTACCAGGGTACCTCAAACTATTTGAAAGATGTGTATAAATTTTTAGAAAATAATTGTGTTAGTTTAAGTCATATCTGCGCCCAGAGGGGGATAACTTGGTGGTTCAGCCCGCCAATTTGTCCCCACTGGGGTGGGATTTTTGAAGCCGCCGTGAAGTCAGCCAAGACCCACCTCCGCCGCGTCATCGGGGAAACCATTTTAAGCTTCGAGGAGCTCGTCACTATGTTCTGTAAAGTTGAGGCCGTCCTCAGCTCTCGTCCTCTCTGTCCCCTGTCATCTGATCCGAACGACCTCGAGGTCTTGACTCCTGGCCATTTCTTGATTGGGCAGCCTCTTACTGCCCTGCCGGAATACCCCTGGAGGGAAGAACGTACAACCCGGTTGTCACGTTTTCAAATGTTGCAACAAATGGGCCAGGACTTCTGGAATCGTTGGTCGTTGGAATATCTGCATTTGTTACAGCAGCGGGTGAAGTGGACAGACAGGACCGAACCTCCGATAGAAGGAGACTTAGTTTTATTGAAGGATGCAAATTTGGCATCTCTACATTGGCGCCGGGGTCGCATTATCAAGTTAATATACGGTGGGGATGGGACTCCTCGTGTAGCTGAGGTGTTGGTTGGAGGTTCGATTTTGCGACGAGCTGTAGCAACACTCTCCCGGCTCCCGATTGATTGAGCTAGCGTTCTGATGGGGGCATCAGTCCGGAGCGGGCGATTGTTCGCGCAACACTCAAATTGAACGCGCTTCGTTCACAGTGTGCTAATCTATTTTTTGTAGACCGCTAGCGGTGGCATAATCATTTTGTTTGTTTTTAATTTTGTTCTTCTTGTCTATGATTTTTGACAGAAATGACTTGTTAATTTTGCTCTCTCCCGGTTTGATTGTGAAAATTGGTCGCCTGAAAGGTTTTTAGAGATTCCTGCTTCAGGGACATGTGTGTATAAAATAAGGTCTTCTAGTGAAACCGTGTTGGGGAATTGTGCTCGTAGAAGCCGGGCTAATTCCAGAAAAATACTTTGAAGAAAGCGTCGATTAGACTTTACATGCACGGGGCAGTAAGCAAGATCGGCCTAACCTTTGACACGCCACGTGTACGCCTGTGGCCAAATTCCCGTTTCTATCCCATCTGCCCTTTCAATCCCTTCCTAGATTTGGCCATCGGGATTAACGTGGAAGAAAGGCAGGACAGCTTGGCGCACTCGAGCATCAGTTGAGATCTGCGAGGGCAGCCGGCGTCTGGGAAGTCTCAGCAGAACTACTGTGAGTTCGTATTATTTATTAATCTGGGTGAGGACTCTGTCTGCATACTAATTTCATGCCAGGTATATGGTGTTTCTGATATACTATGGGCCCTATATAGAATCCCGTATATTTAGTTTGGCCGGACAGGGTTCTTTACTATACATTTTCTGGTAGCAGAACGCGTTTGAGTTGATTATTATCAACAGTCGGTATTAAGGTTCGATGACCCTTTTTGGGAAATTCGTTTTTTTTTACCTGTCCCCTCATTCTGTATCGTAAAATCAGTTGCCAAACCGAGTGTCTATCGTCGAAAAAACATATCCGCTTATCTAAGGATACGTTCGCACTTGAAATGACGTCAAAATTCGTAAATAGTTCAATACCCATTGAAGGTTATTTTGGAAGTTCATTTTTTATCTGTTTTTGGTAAATAGCGACCTTAGTTGGCACCCGATTCAAACATACGTAATACTCGCTGTTTCTTATAAACGCATCAGTAATTATGTTAATGAAACATTCTATACCGGGTGTAAATAGACTGCTACCATTAAATGAAATCACATATTCTACCGACCCTACTGAACCACTTTTCCCAAGAATCATACCCGCGGACACCCTTAGTTTAGGAAATAACTGAGTTTCAAATAAAAATACGTTAACCCTAACGCACGGACATACCGGCGAGTTTAGAGAGAGGGTCGTCCGTGAAACCTGAAGGACAAGTGCGAGTCGGACTCGCCCAACGAGGGCTCCGTTAAAGACGTATACTTTTCAGATTTTTCCCTATACTTGTAGTATAAGACGGTATTACTTGCCAAATTTCATAGTTCTAGGTCAAAGGAAAATATCCTAGGTATAAATTTTGATTCCCTTGAGAGTGTCGAAATATAAGTTTTTTGCGGCATAAACAGCCGTATCTTTTTTTCACGTTAATTTAGAAGTTTTATTCATTCACAGCTTAAGGAAACTGTAAAACTGACTATACGGTTTTAATTTCAATTCGATAACTTCACGCGTTCCCGAGATAAAGGGTCTTGACAGACAGACGGACGGATGGACGGACGGACGAACGAACGGACGGACGAACGAACGGACGGATGGACAGACGGGCAGACGGACGGACAGACGGACAACGAAGTGATCCTATAAGGTCAGTGTTCTTTTCTCTTGAGGTACGGATCCCTGAAAATTGTGATTTTGACTTCAGTACAGTACTAACCCATTTTATATAAAATGTTGAAAAAATATTCAATGGGCAGATACGACTTTTTTACTAACTTTAATATTAGTATAGGTGCTGAAATAATAATTAAATAATAATAATGATACCTGTACGAGTATAGATTAGTGCTTTGACACATAATCGACATTTTCCTAAAATCTCATCGTTTTCCAATTCAATTTATACAGCACTTTATAAAAAAGGAGGGTGAAATATTGAGCTTTTAAAAAGCTATTACCCAGCGATACACGCACCGGTTTCATTTTACTTGTCAGTCGTTCAATTCTCGCTAGTTAAAATAAATCGACGCCATTTTGTGATCCAATCTGCCGTTCGCTTTTACGGCGCCATTTTGAGAATCACGAGTTTTGGCGCGAAAATTACGCAAGACATGCGTTCTTACTTGCCACTTGCGATGTAGGTAGTAAACTTTATTAAGGATTCTTTCTAAAATGGGCAAATGATTTTCTTTTTATTCATGATAATGTTTTTTGTGCTTATAATACATACATTTTTATGACAAAACGTGGCCTTTTAGTTATTAATATAGAAAAAGAATATTCGGAGATCACGAGATCATAGGTATTATTATGTTTTCTCAAATTTTTTCGTCCCTAAACTCAAACTTTCTGCCCAAATAATTGTCAGTATTTAGTTTACATCATATCAAAAGAAAATATGTAATTGTATGTCGAAAGAAATACTAGTAGGCATATTAGGAAGAAAGGTATTGTCTCTTGGGTGTACCGAGGGAATGGGGGGCAGCTGCACCCCCCCCCCCCCCTGGAACTGGACTGCTACCCCTGCTTAATTATTTGCATATACATTAATTACTACTGTTGTATTATGAAATTATCCATGAAATAAATCGACATAAAAATATAATTGACTTCTATTCTTTATTTATTAATTTTTATATACCTATATAAAGGATGACTTTTTGAACATCGTCCAAATTTATTTATTTTAATCTTTAGTGAAAATAATGAAATACATGTTTTTTATTTAAGTTACAATACGGCTATGCAAAGTTATCCCAAAAAAAATTGCGTTTGTAGACACCAGGCGTCGTGCGCACTATGCGGCTACGTTTGTAGACACCATGCGCCGCACACGCTACGCGGCTACGCGGCTACGCGCCTTCCGTTCGCCGTTCGTAGCTTAGTGTAGTGACAACGCTGTACGAAAAATCTTGGGAAAAAAATATGTTGAGGTGCAAATTTTACCTACCTATTTTTTTTCAAAAATGGTCTCTACGAATAACACCTAATGCTTAAAAAAAATTTGGACGATGTTCGAAAAGTCACCCGGTATAAGAAAACACATAGTCAAGGGTAAGTTCTGTAAAATATATGCCATCAAAAACAAAACTTGTAAAAAAAACAAGTCTCGTAACTTAGTTCTTCTACCGTAAAAAGTTGTGAGATCCATGTAAATCCAAGTCGATTAATTTATTAAGTCCCTACTTAAGGGACCTTCTGTCTTAAGTTATTACATAATTAGCTAACCTAACAACATCTTATAGTGACCATATCAATATTAAAAATCTATCATGTTTTAAATAAAAAGATTGACTCGGCCATCGCATGAAAACACAATGTATCTCACAAGTAATAAATATTATATTAAATTAGATTATTTAGTGCGATTGCCAAGTCAATCTATTTATTTAAAACATAAAAGAATGTAACTTTGTAATCCTACATATTTATATGAGATTGCAAAGTTATTTATGCAGTTGGTGTATATAGAGCACTGGACTGAAATTGCAAAATATTTTAGTTTTTTCTTGATTTTTGCACTAAACACTTATTGTATTCCAAATTTAAAGCTTCTATGTCTGCAAGAAGAGTTTTGATGATCGGTCAGTCAGTCAGTGAGTGAGTGACAAAATTGAGAAACTTTGACTAGTTATAATTCTTAAACTACTGGTTTAAATTGAATGAAATTTGAAATGTACCGTGTTTATACAATACCTGCTTGGTTACCGAAAATTCAGGCTTCTAGTTTTATCCACAACGAAGTTATAGGGGGTCGAAAATGGCCTGAACTGCTTTGAGAAAAAGATGGAACGGCGTGCCGCTTTTTAGCTCTACTTGGCCCAGATTTTGAACACTTGATGTGGTCGGCTTCAGTTACATATAGAATAACATAATATTTGCAATAATAAAGTATAAAAAGATAAAAATGGTAATGAATAAAATTCGATTTTTTCAGACAGAGAGCGTGCATGTCGTTGTAGCTTTCCACAGTTTTTGGAATAATATCGTCTGATTGGTCAGTTGTGTTGGGCGTGGTTCGTTTTATAAATGGTAATGAATAAAATTTAACTTTGATATGATATTTGATAATTAAATAGTTTTTTACGAAACTGGTACATAAAAAGGTTATTAAAAACACGATTTTCAGTTCAAGAAACGAGCCGAAGACGAGGTTTTTAATAGAACACGAGTGTTTTAATACCTAGTTATGTATAGTTTCATACACTACTTTATCTAAACTCATGCCTACTAACTTGTTTCTATAATCTTGGTAAGTTTTTCGTTAGCCATTTTTGATTGTGTTATTGCTACCCCATAAAAAACAATACTTTTAGAACATTTTGGCATATTTAGGTAGATTTTGCATTTATTTACAATTACGTCATTGTTCTACCAAAGATGCTATGTATTGAAAATTATTAAAGTCTTTATTAAGATGGTAAATTCGGCGCTGGAGATTTTAGATTTTTACATGAAAATGTAAGCTGCCTCTTAAGGCGACAATTACTGCAGGAGACCCCGGGTGCGTGCGTCTCACTCACTCGCACTACTCGCCCCGTATTGATCTCTCCGTCGCTCCACGGAGAATCGAGTTGCGAACGCGCTAAAATATACATAGATAATTAATTACTATTTATTATAACTAAAATTCCTTTATAGGTGGTAGAGCTGATGCCGGGTTCGACTGTGGAGGTACCACCATCTTACTCGCAAATCCTCCCGAAGTTATTCGAGGGAGAGTAAGAGAACAGTTCTCAGCCAAAACCAGGCGGCCCACCATTGCCCGGGCCCGATGGATGGCGGTATATCCATCCCCAATTGCCGGGCCTTATATAAAACAGACTGGTCACGGGCAGCGGCGTCACTGGTGCAAGGGTTTCGGCACCGCGCTCACCAATCCGCCTGTCCAGCGTATGTGAGTACGGGTATTTCTTCCAGGAGAACCTCCAAGAGTAGCGAAATCCTGGAAATGCCAATTTCCAGCAGTGGACGAAACAGGCTGATGGATGGAAATTCATGAAAAATAATCAAGGGAGCTCATTTGTTGTGATAATATCTTTAATTTGTCTAGGTTTAGAATAATTTATTTGCATACTTAATTAATTAAAACAAATCAAATAATTAAATTTATTTAATAATGCCATAAGCCAAAAAATCAAAGACAAAAAATCTAAATTCTAAAAACTATAAAATTAATTATAAAACATTGGTATAAACAAGGTGAAAAACTGAATGAATGAAATGAATGAAAATCGGATCTTAGTCTTAATTTTGACCTTATTTTGGTATTTATTTAGTTATGGCTTTTATAAATATTCAAAATTCTTATCAAGGTTTAGTCTTTTAGAAATTATGTAGTTTATTAATTATTTTTTTTTGGTTTAAGTGACGTCTGAATCAAACCGGTCCTTAATTGTGGCTTTGAAGGTTACCAGCTCAAGTTACTCTTAATTCCGAAAAACTCATTACCCGGGTCTCAAGATGCTGAGATATTCCTGTTGACAATTATTGTATAAATAAACTCATAAGAGTAGAAAAGCAAAATGACGCAATGTTTAGCGACTTTTCTGTTGACAGTACACGCCCGATATGGCGCGCTGTCACTCGCAGTGTGCGCGACTGTCACAATGCTCACTCAGACTTATTTGTTCGACTGTACATTCGTAACGGAACAGCCTGGACACTCGCCACACATATTATCTACAAGTTACTAATACAAGAACACCAGCTTGTTCGCACGTGTTTGTGTGTGTGCGTGCAGGCAGCGAAGTAGTGCGTGCTCCCAATCGTACTTCTGGTTTGCGGATGACGTTAAACTGTCAGGAGGAGGGGGATCACTTCTTCACTTTGTATTAAGTAACTAGTTAATATTCGTTGTTTACACCGAGATAGAAATCGTCGATATCTAATAAAGTACTAGGAAAATCTGAGAATCAGTTTCTTCTTGAGCTTCTAATTCTAAAACTTATAATAATAATAACAATAAAACGGCGTAGGGATGTGACGACCCCACCGCCCACTGGTGCGTCTAGATGGCGTCGGGGTGTGACGACCCCTTCGCCCTCTGGTACGTACAGTGCAAGCAGTCACCGCAGGGCGGCTTGTGGCGAGCCGATGGTGAGTGGCGACACCTCGGACCCTACCTCCAGGGGAAACACACACACATGCACACCCCGACACACCTCCCCGCCTCTGCGCTTGCCTTAACCAGCCGGCCAGAGTGGAGTCGCAAGAGCGGAACCTATGCTCCAGGTTGGAAGTGTAAAATGTCATAACGACGGGGGCACTTGACTGTATAAGGATCTTGCACCCCGCAGACTCACCTCTCGACAACCTTAGCTGCTTACGTAGTGTTGCCCCCTGGCCACCCCATGGTGGCTAGATAGGGGGCCCACAACGGCTATCCTTCTGGGTAGTCATCAAGCAGCAAGTCACCATCTGCCAGACTTAAATTTTTGAGAGATTTTTGAGGCAGATGTCCGTTATCTCACTCCATAGCCCAGTTATCCGGCCCATCTAGCTCATAGCCCACTCCAAGTCTTCCTTCCTGGCAATAGTTTGGCAACTATGGGGGACTGTCATTGAGGGAGAGGCCTCCATGGATTCGGCCATCTCACATTTAGATTAAATGGTACTAAGGCCTCTTCAATGTTGGCTTCGGCCCCATGAATGCCTTTCAAGTTACCGGGTCCCTATGGGCCCGTGACTGAAAAATGGACCTACATAATAATTAAAATTCTGTATTGCACAAAATTTTGTACATAGGCGAGCTTAAAACTATTTAGTATTTTCTACCAGCTAACCCTTGGCAATGAGGAAGCTGTTGAGGGTAGTGCCATGGATTTACATAGATAAATTATTTAAATACTCAGTAAATTATATTACCTATACTACATACTAAATTATATATATATTATATACATACTAATACTACATACAACATATAAAATTATTGAAGGATACCTTCATTAAATCGTTATAATACTTATATTACTTCACAGTTTACATAATTATATACATAAACTTATCGACTTAAACGCGATACAAATTTTGCGGTTAGGTAAGTTATAAAAATGTACTATCTATATCCAGCGCGCTTCAATATAAGTTTAGTTGATACTATTGTAGTTCATAGTTTACATTTAATTAATTTGGCCAAGAGTCGGACTCGCACACAAAGGGTGCCGTACCACCATACGAAACAGGTACGGAACCCTAAAAACATACAGAAAACAAGACACTAAAATGGTACGCCGGGCAAACAATTCAGCAGTCTCTGAGTACATACGGAACCTTAATTTTATTATTTTTTGTTTACTTTGTGTTTTTTTTGTTAAAGCTGAAACAAGTAACGTTAAAAATGCTTTTTTTCTAGGTTTATTGTTGTCATTAGGTTACATTTTTTTTCATTATTTTTATTTACCTTGATAGAGGCCATAGTAACACATATTCTGTGAAAATTTCATCATCCTACCTGTTACGGTTGGAGCTGTGACCCCTGTGACAGACGGACAGACAGACTGCAATAGGCTCCCGTTTGGCACTCTTCGGGTATGGAACATTCTTAGTAGATGATGACTTCAAGTTATAACTTTAATTGAATTTCATCATCCTACCTGTTACGGTTGGAGCTGTAGACCCCTGTGACAGACGGACAGACAGACTGCAATAGGCTCCCGTTTGGCACTCTTCGGGTATGGAACATTCTTAGTAGATGATGACGTAGTGACCCGACAGTATGCACTGCGCCGGTATCCATGCGTGGAGGGCCGCCATTGTTATTGCTCACTTGGAGGTTTTGTTGTGATGACGTCACGGCGTGCATCGTGTTGTTTTGTCCTTTCGGTATAAAATGGATGGTTTTTGGGGAGTTGTTGTGGACAAAGAGGAACGCATGAGAGAGAACGTACTTGTACGTTGAGAACGATAAAACGTCAGTTACTTATTGTTCGAAGATTGATGGAAGAAGTAAGAGGCGAGGCAGGGTCGTAGCAGATCTCTGCCTACCCCTCTAGAAGACATGTGGGATCCATGTACATTTGTCTGAAAATAATTGTTTTTGAAACTAGTACATTAACAGGTTATTAAAACAGGAGTGTGAGTTTAAAAACGAGCCGCAGGAATATTTTTTTGTGTAATACTTGTTCAAGATGAACCTCTGCTCAGTTAATATAGGAAGTCAACATTATATTTCGCGAATTCCACAATAAGGGTAAACCTTAATTGGTTCTGACTAGTTCCCTAACATCCGGTATGAATTTGGCTATATAAACAAAAGTCACCATATATATAAATGTCATAACAACACTAAGGTGACATCGACACAAAGGAAGCTGCTAAAAGGGTAACGCATGACAAACAAGTTCCCGCTGAGTACGGAACCCTATTTTTTTATTATTTGTTGTTTTACTTTAGGATCTACAACAATTTGAAACTAGTATACATATATACCATCTTTAAGATAGAGCTAAGACAGCGCAAAAAATGCTATTTTTCTAAGTTTCTTATAACTTTGCTTTTATTTGTATTATTTGTTATCAACTGTCTTCCTATTATGGTTGAAGCTGTAGACCTTGTGACAAATGGATACACAGACAGATAGCGAAGGCTTAGTAACAGGGTCCATTTGGTACCCTTTGGGTACGGAACCCTAAAAAGCAGCAAAAATAAATAGATATTTATACTGAGGGAACTCTGTTTCTATGCGCGACATACGATCGACATGCCAACCTGCTACAGCTCTTATTACAATTCCATAGAACTTAAAATAGTATAAAACAATAGACTGCAAGCGATTGTTAATTTAACAAACTTTCAACAATATCACTGCAGTTTAAAAATGTCAAGATATGGCCGTCACACGGAGCGTCCAACCAAATTGATTCATAATGGACGCTAAGCTCTACGCTTTACGCGACCACATTCGAAAATTCACACAAAATGTTTGGGTTCCGTAGTGCGACAAGGAACCCTTTTAGTTTGCTTTTTGTCCGTCTGTCCGCGGCTTAGCTCAGAGACTATTAGTACAAGAAAGCTGTAATTTGTATGTAATGTTTCAAGTGTACCTCTCATACACGTAAACTGGGGATGATTTTTTTTTTCGTCTATCCCATAGTGTGGGGTGCCGTTGGATAAATCGTTTAAAACATTGTGAATGTGTGAAAGCCTTTTTTCGATTTAGGGATCCGTTGGCGTATTATTAAGCTTTGAAGTGAAAATTTTTGTTAGAGTGAAGCGTTACCCCCCCTGCCTGCTAAACGGTTGTTTATAGAAATGTGAAAAAATTCATAAGCATACAGTTTTTACTTAGGTAGGCTTTACAGGTTTACGAGTACAGGTCGCACCAAACTTTTGGCCCCCGATAATGTATGGGACCAGAAGTTTGGCGCGGTCTGTATTAGTAGACCAACTTATAAAATGTACCGGACAGTTACGGAACCCTACAATGCGCGTGGCCCGACACACACTCGGTCAGTTTTTTTATTTTTTCCTAGGCAATGTGTTTATGCCGCGTGACTACAATACTGTTGATTTCGGTACTTGGCCCAATCACTCGAGTGTTTGGGCCAACATTGTGGCCCGAGTGACTCCGCCGGCGTGGGTTGTCGCTAACAGGGAATTGTAGTGCAGAATGCTTACTCCAAAACCCAGAGCGTCACGCAATTTACTGCACTCCATACCACTAAGTAAGAGAGATTTGCCGATGCCAAAACAATTATTTAAAAAAAGAATTTCCAGTAAGAATGTGTCCTGTTAAAAAAACGAATGATCTGTTTGTCGGAGATATACCCTTATTTTACTACTTAAAGATTCGTGGTTTAGCATCAAACTGATAATGAAACGGCTACTCAAGATTTATAAGTCAGATTTTGCCTTCTTCGGAGTAAAACTGTAAGTATACAGTGAAACTAGCCAGGCGAAATCTGACCATTAAATCGTGATATACCCTTAGTATGAATTTGAAAGATTCATGGTGGGGTATAGCCTTCGGGATTCTTGTATAGTTTTTGTGTACTTATTAAACACTTGCTGAGAGACGGTGAAGGAGACACAGTGATGTAAAACTAGTAAGTAAGTAAGCAATTCATTTCAAGCCTACTTACACAATACACAAATCTCAAGAAATGATAAAACAGATACATAAAAATTAAATAATTTAATTAGTAAGGTTATTTATTTTATATAGTACTATTTATTGTTTTATGTTGAACTATTCAAATAAAATTCAAAAATTCAATTATCATTGAAAACAAACATTGTTGATTGGGTAAACCTTGTGGCCTAAAAAGCGTGTACTCGTAATTGTGCCCGGAAAACGGCCACAAGGTTTAAATTATAACTTTGGAACGAAAAGTCTTCGGTGACAAGATGGGCCCTTGTGTTCAGTCAGCAGTCTTTAACACCCGTGAACTGATTTAAAAGTTAAACTTAATGCCCATACCTACTAAATATATTTTATTAGACGAATTTTCTAATAACACCAAAATAATCATCCTTCGATAAACCGTTAATCACATTAGTTGTAATTAGTGGTGATTGTTTCTTGATGGCTTCTGGTAATTTCATCTAAAAGAATACTATCCCAACTTCAAAGTCACTGTTACTCCATGCGGAACGCCCCGCAGTGCGAGATAGAATTAATATATGTAAGAGGATATGTCGCGCTTGCAAAGGTCACTGTTACTCCATGCGGAACGCCCCGCAGTGCGAGATAGAATTAATATATGTAAGAGGATATGTCGCGCTTGCAAAGGTCACTGTTACTCCATGCGGAACGCCCCGCAGTGCAAGATAGAATTAATATATGTAAGAGGATATGTCGCGCTTGCAAAGGTCACTGTTACTCCATGCGGAACGCCCCGCAGTGCAAGATAGAATTAATATATGTAAGAGGATATGTCACGCTTGCAAAGGTCACTGTTACTCCATGCGGAACGACCCGCAGTGCGAGATAGAATTAATATATGTAAGAGGATATGTCGCGCTTACAAAGGTCACTGTTACTCCATGCGGAACGCCCCGCAGTGCGAGATAGAATTAATATATGTAAGAGGATATGTCGCGCTTGCAAAGGTCACTGTTACTCCATGCGGAACGCCCCGCAGTGCGAGATAGAATTAATATATGTAAGAGGATATGTCACGCTTGCAAAGGTCACTGTTACTCCATGCGGAACGACCCGCAGTGCGAGATAGAATTAATATATGTAAGAGGATATGTCGCGCTTACAAAGGTCACTGTTACTCCATGCGGAACGCCCCGCAGTGCGAGATAGAATTAATATATGTAAGAGGATATGTCGCGCTTGCAAAGGTCACTGTTACTCCATGCGGAACGCCCCGCAGTGCAAGATAGAATTAATATATGTAAGAGGATATGTCACGCTTGCAAAGGTCACTGTTACTCCATGCGGAACGACCCGCAGTGCGAGATAGAATTAATATATGTAAGAGGATATGTCGCGCTTACAAAGGTCACTGTTACTCCATGCGGAACGCCCCGCAGTGCGAGATAGAATTAATATATGTAAGAGGATATGTCGCGCTTGCAAAGGTCACTGTTACTCCATGCGGAACGCCCCGCAGTGCGAGATAGAATTAATATATGTAAGAGGATATGTCGCGCTTACAAAGGTCACTGTTACTCCATGCGCAACGCCCCGCAGTGCGAGATAGAATTAATATATGTAAGAGGATATGTCGCGCTTGCAAAGGTCACTGTTACTCCATGCGGAACGCCCCGCAGTGCGAGATAGAATTAATATATGTAAGAGGATATGTCGCGCTGGCAAAGGTCACTGTTACTCCATGCGGAACGCCCCGCAGTGCGAGATAGAATTAATATATGTAAGAGGATATGTCGCGCTTGCAAAGGTCACTGTTACTCCATGCGGAACGCCCCGCAGTGCGAGATAGAATTAATATATGTAAGAGGATATGTCGCGCTGGCAAAGGTCACTGTTACTCCATGCGGAACGCCCCGCAGTGCGAGATAGAATTAATATATGTAAGAGGATATGTCGCGCTTGCAAAGGTCACTGTTACTCCATGCGGAACGCCCCGCAGTGCGAGATAGAATTAATATATGTAAGAGGATATGTCGCGCTTGCAAAGGTCACTGTTACTCCATGCGGAACGCCCCGCAGTGCGAGATAGAATTAATATATGTAAGAGGATATGTCGCGCTTGCAAAGGTCACTGTTACTCCATGCGGAACGCCCCGCAGTGCGAGATAGAATTAATATATGTAAGAGGATATGTCGCGCTTGCAAAGGTCACTGTTACTCCATGCGGAACGCCCCGCAGTGCGAGATAGAATTAATATATGTAAGAGGATATGTCGCGCTTGCAAAGGTCACTGTTACTCCATGCGGAACGCCCCGCAGTGCGAGATAGAATTAATATATGTAAGAGGATATGTCGCGCTTGCAAAGGTCACTGTTACTCCATGCGGAACGCCCCGCAGTGCGAGATAGAATTAATATATGTAAGAGGATATGTCGCGCTTGCAAAGGTCACTGTTACTCCATGCGGAACGCCCCGCAGTGCGAGATAGAATTAATATATGTAAGAGGATATGTCACGCTTGCAAAGGTCACTGTTACTCCATGCGGAACGCCCCGCAGTGCGAGATAGAATTAATATATGTAAGAGGATATGTCGCGCTTGCAAAGGTCACTGTTACTCCATGCGGAACGCCCCGCAGTGCGAGATAGAATTAATATATGTAAGAGGATATGTCGCGCTTGCAAAGGTCACTGTTACTCCATGCGGAACGCCCCGCAGTGCGAGATAGAATTAATATATGTAAGAGGATATGTCGCGCTTGCAAAGGTCACTGTTACTCCATGCGGAACGCCCCGCAGTGCGAGATAGAATTAATATATGTAAGAGGATATGTCGCGCTTGCAAAGGTCACTGTTACTCCATGCGGAACGCCCCGCAGTGCGAGATAGAATTAATATATGTAAGAGGATATGTCGCGCTTGCAAAGGTCACTGTTACTCCATGCGGAACGCCCCGCAGTGCGAGATAGAATTAATATATGTAAGAGGATATGTCGCGCTTGCAAAGGTCACTGTTACTCCATGCGGAACGCCCCGCAGTGCGAGATAGAATTAATATATGTAAGAGGATATGTCGCGCTTGCAAAGGTCACTGTTACTCCATGCGGAACGCCCCGCAGTGCGAGATAGAATTAATATATGTAAGAGGATATGTCGCGCTTGCAAAGGTCACTGTTACTCCATGCGGAACGCCCCGCAGTGCGAGATAGAATTAATATATGTAAGAGGATATGTCGCGCTTGCAAAGGTCACTGTTACTCCATGCGGAACGCCCCGCAGTGCGAGATAGAATTAATATATGTAAGAGGATATGTCGCGCTTGCAAAGGTCACTGTTACTCCATGCGGAACGCCCCGCAGTGCGAGATAGAATTAATATATGTAAGAGGATATGTCGCGCTTGCAAAGGTCACTGTTACTCCATGCGGAACGCCCCGCAGTGCGAGATAGAATTAATATATGTAAGAGGATATGTCGCGCTTGCAAAGGTCACTGTTACTCCATGCGGAACGCCCCGCAGTGCGAGATAGAATTAATATATGTAAGAGGATATGTCGCGCTTGCAAAGGTCACTGTTACTCCATGCGGAACGCCCCGCAGTGCGAGATAGAATTAATATATGTAAGAGGATATGTCGCGCTTGCAAAGGTCACTGTTACTCCATGCGGAACGCCCCGCAGTGCGAGATAGAATTAATATATGTAAGAGGATATGTCGCGCTTGCAAAGGTCACTGTTACTCCATGCGGAACGCCCCGCAGTGCGAGATAGAATTAATATATGTAAGAGGATATGTCGCGCTTGCAAAGTTCACTGTTACTCCATGCGGAACGCCCCGCAGTGCGAGATAGAATTAATATATGTAAGAGGATATGTCGCGCTTGCAAAGGTCACTGTTACTCCATGCGGAACGCCCCGCAGTGCGAGATAGAATTAATATATGTAAGAGGATATGTCGCGCTTGCAAAGGTCACTGTTACTCCATGCGGAACGCCCCGCAGTGCGAGATAGAATTAATATATGTAAGAGGATATGTCGCGCTTGCAAAGGTCACTGTTACTCCATGCGGAACGCCCCGCAGTGCGAGATAGAATTAATATATGTAAGAGGATATGTCGCGCTTGCAAAGGTCACTGTTACTCCATGCGGAACGCCCCGCAGTGCGAGATAGAATTAATATATGTAAGAGGATATGTCGCGCTTGCAAAGGTCACTGTTACTCCATGCGGAACGCCCCGCAGTGCGAGATAGAATTAATATATGTAAGAGGATATGTCGCGCTTGCAAAGGTCACTGTTACTCCATGCGGAACGCCCCGCAGTGCGAGATAGAATTAATATATGTAAGAGGATATGTCGCGCTTGCAAAGGTCACTGTTACTCCATGCGGAACGCCCCGCAGTGCGAGATAGAATTAATATATGTAAGAGGATATGTCACGCTTGCAAAGGTCACTGTTACTCCATGCGGAACGCCCCGCAGTGCGAGATAGAATTAATATATGTAAGAGGATATGTCGCGCTTGCAAAGGTCACTGTTACTCCACGCGGAACGCCCCGCAGTGCGAGATAGAATTAATATATGTAAGAGGATATGTCGCGCTTGCAAAGGTCACTGTTACTCCATGCGGAACGCCCCGCAGTGCGAGATAGAATTAATATATGTAAGAGGATATGTCGCGCTGGCAAAGGTCACTGTTACTCCATGCGGAACGCCCCGCAGTGCGAGATAGAATTAATATATGTAAGAGGATATGTCGCGCTTGCAAAGGTCACTGTTACTCCATGCGGAACGCCCCGCAGTGCGAGATAGAATTAATATATGTAAGAGGATATGTCGCGCTTGCAAAGGTCACTGTTACTCCATGCGGAACGCCCCGCAGTGCGAGATAGAATTAATATATGTAAGAGGATATGTCGCGCTTGCAAAGGTCACTGTTACTCCATGCGGAACGCCCCGCAGTGCGAGATAGAATTAATATATGTAAGAGGATATGTCGCGCTTGCAAAGGTCACTGTTACTCCATGCGGAACGCCCCGCAGTGCGAGATAGAATTAATATATGTAAGAGGATATGTCGCGCTTGCAAAGGTAACTGTTACTCCATGCGGAACGCCCCGCAGTGCGAGATAGAATTAATATATGTAAGAGGATATGTCGCGCTTGCAAAGGTCACTGTTACTCCATGCGGAACGCCCCGCAGTGCGAGATAGAATTAATATATGTAAGAGGATATGTCGCGCTTGCAAAGGTCACTGTTACTCCATGCGGAACGCCCCGCAGTGCGAGATAGAATTAATATATGTAAGAGGATATGTCACGCTTGCAAAGGTCACTGTTACTCCATGCGGAACGCCCCGCAGTGCGAGATAGAATTAATATATGTAAGAGGATATGTCGCGCTTGCAAAGGTCACTGTTACTCCATGCGGAACGCCCCGCAGTGCGAGATAGAATTAATATATGTAAGAGGATATGTCGCGCTTGCAAAGGTCACTGTTACTCCATGCGGAACGCCCCGCAGTGCGAGATAGAATTAATATATGTAAGAGGATATGTCGCGCTTGCAAAGGTCACTGTTACTCCATGCGGAACGCCCCGCAGTGCGAGATAGAATTAATATATGTAAGAGGATATGTCGCGCTTGCAAAGGTCACTGTTACTCCATGCGGAACGCCCCGCAGTGCGAGATAGAATTAATATATGTAAGAGGATATGTCGCGCTTGCAAAGGTCACTGTTACTCCATGCGGAACGCCCCGCAGTGCGAGATAGAATTAATATATGTAAGAGGATATGTCGCGCTTGCAAAGGTCACTGTTACTCCATGCGGAACGCCCCGCAGTGCGAGATAGAATTAATATATGTAAGAGGATATGTCGCGCTTGCAAAGGTCACTGTTACTCCATGCGGAACGCCCCGCAGTGCGAGATAGAATTAATATATGTAAGAGGATATGTCGCGCTTGCAAAGGTCACTGTTACTCCATGCGGAACGCCCCGCAGTGCGAGATAGAATTAATATATGTAAGAGGATATGTCGCGCTTGCAAAGGTCACTGTTACTCCATGCGGAACGCCCCGCAGTGCGAGATAGAATTAATATATGTAAGAGGATATGTCGCGCTTGCAAAGGTCACTGTTACTCCATGCGGAACGCCCCGCAGTGCGAGATAGAATTAATATATGTAAGAGGATATGTCGCGCTTGCAAAGGTCACTGTTACTCCATGCGGAACGCCCCGCAGTGCGAGATAGAATTAATATATGTAAGAGGATATGTCGCGCTTGCAAAGGTCACTGTTACTCCATGCGGAACGCCCCGCAGTGCGAGATAGAATTAATATATGTAAGAGGATATGTCGCGCTTGCAAAGGTCACTGTTACTCCATGCGGAACGCCCCGCAGTGCGAGATAGAATTAATATATGTAAGAGGATATGTCGCGCTTGCAAAGGTCACTGTTACTCCATGCGGAACGCCCCGCAGTGCGAGATAGAATTAATATATGTAAGAGGATATGTCGCGCTTGCAAAGGTCACTGTTACTCCATGCGGAACGCCCCGCAGTGCGAGATAGAATTAATATATGTAAGAGGATATGTCGCGCTTGCAAAGTTCACTGTTACTCCATGCGGAACGCCCCGCAGTGCGAGATAGAATTAATATATGTAAGAGGATATGTCGCGCTTGCAAAGGTCACTGTTACTCCATGCGGAACGCCCCGCAGTGCGAGATAGAATTAATATATGTAAGAGGATATGTCGCGCTTGCAAAGGTCACTGTTACTCCATGCGGAACGCCCCGCAGTGCGAGATAGAATTAATATATGTAAGAGGATATGTCGCGCTTGCAAAGGTCACTGTTACTCCATGCGGAACGCCCCGCAGTGCGAGATAGAATTAATATATGTAAGAGGATATGTCGCGCTTGCAAAGGTCACTGTTACTCCATGCGGAACGCCCCGCAGTGCGAGATAGAATTAATATATGTAAGAGGATATGTCGCGCTTGCAAAGGTCACTGTTACTCCATGCGGAACGCCCCGCAGTGCGAGATAGAATTAATATATGTAAGAGGATATGTCGCGCTTGCAAAGGTCACTGTTACTCCATGCGGAACGCCCCGCAGTGCGAGATAGAATTAATATATGTAAGAGGATATGTCGCGCTTGCAAAGGTCACTGTTACTCCATGCGGAACGCCCCGCAGTGCGAGATAGAATTAATATATGTAAGAGGATATGTCACGCTTGCAAAGGTCACTGTTACTCCATGCGGAACGCCCCGCAGTGCGAGATAGAATTAATATATGTAAGAGGATATGTCGCGCTTGCAAAGGTCACTGTTACTCCACGCGGAACGCCCCGCAGTGCGAGATAGAATTAATATATGTAAGAGGATATGTCGCGCTTGCAAAGGTCACTGTTACTCCATGCGGAACGCCCCGCAGTGCGAGATAGAATTAATATATGTAAGAGGATATGTCGCGCTGGCAAAGGTCACTGTTACTCCATGCGGAACGCCCCGCAGTGCGAGATAGAATTAATATATGTAAGAGGATATGTCGCGCTTGCAAAGGTCACTGTTACTCCATGCGGAACGCCCCGCAGTGCGAGATAGAATTAATATATGTAAGAGGATATGTCGCGCTTGCAAAGGTCACTGTTACTCCATGCGGAACGCCCCGCAGTGCGAGATAGAATTAATATATGTAAGAGGATATGTCGCGCTTGCAAAGGTCACTGTTACTCCATGCGGAACGCCCCGCAGTGCGAGATAGAATTAATATATGTAAGAGGATATGTCGCGCTTGCAAAGGTCACTGTTACTCCATGCGGAACGCCCCGCAGTGCGAGATAGAATTAATATATGTAAGAGGATATGTCGCGCTTGCAAAGGTCACTGTTACTCCATGCGGAACGCCCCGCAGTGCGAGATAGAATTAATATATGTAAGAGGATATGTCGCGCTTGCAAAGGTCACTGTTACTCCATGCGGAACGACCCGCAGTGCGAGATAGAATTAATATATGTAAGAGGATATGTCGCGCTTGCAAAGGTCACTGTTACTCCATGCGGAACGCCCCGCAGTGCGAGATAGAATTAATATATGTAAGAGGATATGTCGCGCTTGCAAAGGTCACTGTTACTCCATGCGGAACGCCCCGCAGTGCGAGATAGAATTAATATATGTAAGAGGATATGTCGCGCTTGCAAAGGTCACTGTTACTCCATGCGGAACGACCCGCAGTGCGAGATAGAATTAATATATGTAAGAGGATATGTCGCGCTTGCAAAGGTCACTGTTACTCCATGCGGAACGCCCCGCAGTGCGAGATAGAATTAATATATGTAAGAGGATATGTCGCGCTTGCAAAGGTCACTGTTACTCCATGCGGAACGCCCCGCAGTGCGAGATAGAATTAATATATGTAAGAGGATATGTCGCGCTTGCAAAGGTCACTGTTACTCCATGCGGAACGCCCCGCAGTCCGAGATAGAATTAATATATGTAAGAGGATATGTCGCGCTTGCAAAGGTCACTGTTACTCCATGCGGAACGACCCGCAGTGCGAGATAGAATTAATATATGTAAGAGGATATGTCGCGCTTGCAAAGGTCACTGTTACTCCATGCGGAACGCCCCGCAGTGCGAGATAGAATTAATATATGTAAGAGGATATGTCGCGCTTGCAAAGGTCACTGTTACTCCATGCGGAACGACCCGCAGTGGGAGATAGAATTAATATATGTAAGAGGATATGTCGCGCTTGCAAAGGTCACTGTTACTCCATGCGGAACGCCCCGCAGTGCGAGATAGAATTAATATATGTAAGAGGATATGTCGCGCTTGCAAAGGTCACTGTTACTCCATGCGGAACGACCCGCAGTGCGAGATAGAATTAATATATGTAAGAGGATATGTCGCGCTTGCAAAGGTCACTGTTACTCCATGCGGAACGCCCCGCAGTGCGAGATAGAATTAATATATGTAAGAGGATATGTCGCGCTTGCAAAGGTCACTGTTACTCCATGCGGAACGCCCCGCAGTGCGAGATAGAATTAATATATGTAAGAGGATATGTCGCGCTTGCAAAGGTCACTGTTACTCCATGCGGAACGCCCCGCAGTCCGAGATAGAATTAATATATGTAAGAGGATATGTCGCGCTTGCAAAGGTCACTGTTACTCCATGCGGAACGCCCCGCAGTGCGAGATAGAATTAATATATGTAAGAGGATATGTCGCGCTTGCAAAGGTCACTGTTACTCCATGCGCAACGCCCCGCAGTGCGAGATAGAATTAATATATGTAAGAGGATATGTCGCGCTTGCAAAGGTAACTGTTACTCCATGCGGAACGCCCCGCAGTGCGAGATAGAATTAATATATGTAAGAGGATATGTCGCGCTTGCAAAGGTCACTGTTACTCCATGCGGAACGCCCCGCAGTGCGAGATAGAATTAATATATGTAAGAGGATATGTCGCGCTTGCAAAGGTCACTGTTACTCCATGCGGAACGCCCCGCAGTGCGAGATAGAATTAATATATGTAAGAGGATATGTCGCGCTTGCAAAGGTCACTGTTACTCCATGCGGAACGCCCCGCAGTGCGAGATAGAATTAATATATGTAAGAGGATATGTCGCGCTTGCAAAGGTCACTGTTACTCCATGCGGAACGCCCCGCAGTGCGAGATAGAATTAATATATGTAAGAGGATATGTCGCGCTTGCAAAGGTCACTGTTACTCCATGCGGAACGCCCCGCAGTGCGAGATAGAATTAATATATGTAAGAGGATATGTCGCGCTTGCAAAGGTCACTGTTACTCCATGCGGAACGCCCCGCAGTGCGAGATAGAATTAATATATGTAAGAGGATATGTCGCGCTTGCAAAGGTCACTGTTACTCCATGCGGAACGCCCCGCAGTGCGAGATAGAATTAATATATGTAAGAGGATATGTCGCGCTGGCAAAGGTCACTGTTACTCAATGCGGAACGCCCCGCAGTGCGAGATAGAATTAATATATGTAAGAGGATATGTCGCGCTGGCAAAGGTCACTGTTACTCCATGCGGAACGCCCCGCAGTGCGAGATAGAATTAATATATGTAAGAGGATATGTCGCGCTTGCAAAGGTCACTGTTACTCCATGCGGAACGCCCCGCAGTGCGAGATAGAATTAATATATGTAAGAGGATATGTCGCGCTTGCAAAGGTCACTGTTACTCCATGCGGAACGCCCCGCAGTGCGAGATAGAATTAATATATGTAAGAGGATATGTCGCGCTGGCAAAGGTCACTGTTACTCCATGCGGAACGCCCCGCAGTGCGAGATAGAATTAATATATGTAAGAGGATATGTCGCGCTTGCAAAGGTCACTGTTACTCCATGCGGAACGCCCCGCAGTGCGAGATAGAATTAATATATGTAAGAGGATATGTCGCGCTTGCAAAGGTCACTGTTACTCCATGCGGAACGCCCCGCAGTGCGAGATAGAATTAATATATGTAAGAGGATATGTCGCGCTGGCAAAGGTCACTGTTACTCCATGCGGAACGCCCCGCAGTGCGAGATAGAATTAATATATGTAAGAGGATATGTCGCGCTTGCAAAGGTCACTGTTACTCCATGCGGAACGCCCCGCAGTGCGAGATAGAATTAAGATATGTAAGAGGATATGTCGCGCTTGCAAAGGTCACTGTTACTCCATGCGGAACGCCCCGCAGTGCGAGATAGAATTAATATATGTAAGAGGATATGTCGCGCTTGCAAAGGTCACTGTTACTCCATGCGGAACGCCCCGCAGTGCGAGATAGAATTAATATATGTAAGAGGATATGTCGCGCTGGCAAAGGTCACTGTTACTCCATGCGGAACGCCCCGCAGTGCGAGATAGAATTAATATATGTAAGAGGATATGTCGCGCTGGCAAAGGTCACTGTTACTCCATGCGGAACGCCCCGCAGTGCGAGATAGAATTAATATATGTAAGAGGATATGTCGCGCTTGCAAAGGTCACTGTTACTCCATGCGGAACGCCCCGCAGTGCGAGATAGAATTAATATATGTAAGAGGATATGTCGCGCTGGCAAAGGTCACTGTTACTCCATGCGGAACGCCCCGCAGTGCGAGATAGAATTAATATATGTAAGAGGATATGTCGCGCTTGCAAAGGTCACTGTTACTCCATGCGGAACGCCCCGCAGTGCGAGATAGAATTAATATATGTAAGAGGATATGTCGCGCTGGCAAAGGTCACTGTTACTCCATGCGGAACGCCCCGCAGTGCGAGATAGAATTAATATATGTAAGAGGATATGTCGCGCTTGCAAAGGTCACTGTTACTCCATGCGGAACGCCCCGCAGTGCGAGATAGAATTAATATATGTAAGAGGATATGTCGCGCTTGCAAAGGTCACTGTTACTCCATGCGGAACGCCCCGCAGTGCGAGATAGAATTAATATATGTAAGAGGATATGTCGCGCTTGCAAAGGTCACTGTTACTCCATGCGGAACGCCCCGCAGTGCGAGATAGAATTAATATATGTAAGAGGATATGTCGCGCTTGCAAAGGTCACTGTTACTCCATGCGGAACGCCCCGCAGTGCGAGATAGAATTAATATATGTAAGAGGATATGTCGCGCTTGCAGAGGTCACTGTTACTCCATGCGGAACGCCCCGCAGTGCGAGATAGAATTAATATATGTAAGAGGATATGTCGCGCTTGCAAAGGTCACTGTTACTCCATGCGGAACGCCCCGCAGTGCGAGATAGAATTAATATATGTAAGAGGATATGTCGCGCTTGCAAAGGTCACTGTTACTCCATGCGGAACGCCCCGCAGTGCGAGATAGAATTAATATATGTAAGAGGATATGTCGCGCTTGCAAAGGTCACTGTTACTCCATGCGGAACGCCCCGCAGTGCGAGATAGAATTAATATATGTAAGAGGATATGTCGCGCTTGCAAAGGTCACTGTTACTCCATGCGGAACGCCCCGCAGTGCGAGATAGAATTAATATATGTAAGAGGATATGTCGCGCTTGCAAAGGTCACTGTTACTCCATGCGGAACGCCCCGCAGTGCGAGATAGAATTAATATATGTAAGAGGATATGTCGCGCTTGCAAAGGTCACTGTTACTCCATGCGGAACGCCCCGCAGTGCGAGATAGAATTAATATATGTAAGAGGATATGTCGCGCTTGCAAAGGTCACTGTTACTCCATGCGGAACGCCCCGCAGTGCGAGATAGAATTAATATATGTAAGAGGATATGTCGCGCTTGCAAAGGTCACTGTTACTCCATGCGGAACGCCCCGCAGTGCGAGATAGAATTAATATATGTAAGAGGATATGTCGCGCTGGCAAAGGTCACTGTTACTCCATGCGGAACGCCCCGCAGTGCCAGATAGAATTAATATATGTAAGAGGATATGTCGCGCTTGCAAAGGTCACTGTTACTCCATGCGGAACGCCCCGCAGTGCGAGATAGAATTAATATATGTAAGAGGATATGTCGCGCTTGCAAAGGTCACTGTTACTCCATGCGGAACGCCCCGCAGTGCGAGATAGAATTAATATATGTAAGAGGATATGTCGCGCTTGCAAAGGTCACTGTTACTCCATGCGGAACGCCCCGCAGTGCGAGATAGAATTAATATATGTAAGAGGATATGTCGCGCTTGCAGAGGTCACTGTTACCCCATGCGGAACGCCCCGCAGTGCGAGATAGAATTAATATATGTAAGAGGATATGTCGCGCTGGCAAAGGTCACTGTTACTCCATGCGGAACGCCCCGCAGTGCGAGATAGAATTAATATATGTAAGAGGATATGTCGCGCTGGCAAAGGTCACTGTTACTCCATGCGGAACGCCCCGCAGTGCGAGATAGAATTAATATATGTAAGAAGATATGTCGCGCTTGCAAAGGTCACTGTTACTCCATGCGGAACGCCCCGCAGTGCGAGATAGAATTAATATATGTAAGAGGATATGTCGCGCTTGCAAAGGTCACTGTTACTCCATGCGGAACGCCCCGCAGTGCGAGATAGAATTAATATATGTAAGAGGATATGTCGCGCTGGCAAAGGTCACTGTTACTCCATGCGGAACGCCCCGCAGTGCGAGATAGAATTAATATATGTAAGAGGATATGTCGCGCTGGCAAAGGTCACTGTTACTCCATGCGGAACGCCCCGCAGTGCGAGATAGAATTAATATATGTAAGAGGATCTGTCGCGCTTGCAAAGGTCACTGTTACTCCATGCGGAACGCCCCGCAGTGCGAGATAGAATTAATATATGTAAGAGGATATGTCGCGCTTGCAAAGGTCACTGTTACTCCATGCGGAAAGCCCCGCAGTGCGAGATAGAATTAATATATGTAAGAGGATATGTCGCGCTTGCAAAGGTCACTGTTACTCCATGCGGAACGCCCCGCAGTGCGAGATAGAATTAATATATGTAAGAGGATATGTCGCGCTTGCAAAGGTCACTGTTACTCCATGCGGAACGCCCCGCAGTGCGAGATAGAATTAATATATGTAAGAGGATATGTCGCGCTTGCAAAGGTCACTGTTACTCCATGCGGAACGCCCCGCAGTGCGAGATAGAATTAATATATGTAAGAGGATATGTCGCGCTTGCAAAGGTCACTGTTACTCCATGCGGAACGCCCCGCAGTGCGAGATAGAATTAATATATGTAAGAGGATATGTCGCGCTTGCAAAGGTCACTGTTACTCCATGCGGAACGCCCCGCAGTGCGAGATAGAATTAATATATGTAAGAGGATATGTCGCGCTTGCAAAGGTCACTGTTACTCCATGCGGAACGCCCCGCAGTGCGAGATAGAATTAATATATGTAAGAGGATATGTCGCGCTTGCAAAGGTCACTGTTACTCCATGCGGAACGCCCCGCAGTGCGAGATAGAATTAATATATGTAAGAGGATATGTCGCGCTTGCAAAGGTCACTGTTACTCCATGCGGAACGCCCCGCAGTGCGAGATAGAATTAATATATGTAAGAGGATATGTCGCGCTTGCAAAGGTCACTGTTACTCCATGCGGAACGCCCCGCAGTGCGAGATAGAATTAATATATGTAAGAGGATATGTCGCGCTTGCAAAGGTCACTGTTACTCCATGCGGAACGCCCCGCAGTGCGAGATAGAATTAATATATGTAAGAGGATATGTCGCGCTTGCAAAGGTCACTGTTACTCCATGCGGAACGCCCCGCAGTGCGAGATAGAATTAATATATGTAAGAGGATATGTCGCGCTTGCAAAGGTCACTGTTACTCCATGCGGAACGCCCCGCAGTGCGAGATAGAATTAATATATGTAAGAGGATATGTCGCGCTTGCAAAGGTCACTGTTACTCCATGCGGAACGCCCCGCAGTGCGAGATAGAATTAATATATGTAAGAGGATATGTCGCGCTTGCAAAGGTCACTGTTACTCCATGCGGAACGCCCCGCAGTGCGAGATAGAATTAATATATGTAAGAGGATATGTCGCGCTTGCAAAGGTCACTGTTACTCCATGCGGAACGCCCCGCAGTGCGAGATAGAATTAATATATGTAAGAGGATATGTCGCGCTGGCAAAGGTCACTGTTACTCCATGCGGAACGCCCCGCAGTGCGAGATAGAATTAATATATGTAAGAGGATATGTCGCGCTTGCAAAGGTCACTGTTACTCCATGCGGAACGCCCCGCAGTGCGAGATAGAATTAATATATGTAAGAGGATATGTCGCGCTTGCAAAGGTCACTGTTACTCCATGCGGAACGCCCCGCAGTGCGAGATAGAATTAATATATGTAAGAGGATATGTCGCGCTTGCAGAGGTCACTGTTACTCCATGCGGAACGCCCCGCAGTGCGAGATAGAATTAATATATGTAAGAGGATATGTCGCGCTTGCAAAGGTCACTGTTACTCCATGCGGAACGCCCCGCAGTGCGAGATAGAATTAATATATGTAAGAGGATATGTCGCGCTTGCAAAGGTCACTGTTACTCCATGCGGAACGCCCCGCAGTGCGAGATAGAATTAATATATGTAAGAGGATATGTCGCGCTTGCAAAGGTCACTGTTACTCCATGCGGAACGCCCCGCAGTGCGAGATAGAATTAATTTATTTATTTATTTATTTTTATTTATTTTATAAGAAACAAAACGTCTTAAACTTAAGATGATAAACTTAAATATTAAACAAAAGGACTACATGTTTCATAAATGGTACAACAAAAGGATATTTTAGTGATTTGACCGCTAGGCTTCAGGAGTTTACAAAAATAAATGCATACTCAACACACTGACATGAAAAGAAAAATGACTGAAATTTAGAAAAAACAATGATGTTTAGAATAACAAATAACTTAGATACATGAAGGTGTTGACTAAGGTAATTATTATTATTATTTATAATAGCAGGTCCTTACAGATAATAAACAGTGAAGACAAAATTCTAACAAAATCACACCTATAGAAGGAATTCAAACACGTTCTTATTTTTATTTATATTAAGAGCTAACATTGGTTCGTAGCACTACTAAAACCTGTTTTTGGAAACAAAGAGATGACATTTCTATGGTAGGTATGCATTAGAAAAGAATTTCACGGAGCAGATTTTTAAATTGATACAAACTGGATGAAAACATGTCTGTGGATTCTAGTTTATCATTATAAAGTTTAGAAACTCGTCTTAAATATGTGTTGCTAGCGTAGTTGGTTCGACATAAAGAATTAAACAATAGGTAACGAGAACGTGAAGAGGGTCTGCGCAAATAGAAAAATACTTTTTCTAGTAAAGTAGGTGAGTCAATTTTCCCGTTGATAATTTTAAACAAAAACAAAGCATCCAAATATTGACGGCGCTTAGCAAGAGAAGGTATTTGATGACGGGTAGCTGATTCAGCATAATCCTCAAAGTAGTTACCAGTTCGATAGTCTAAGGATTTTAAAAACTTATTTTGTATTTTTTCTATACGATCGATGTGGACAACGTATTGAGGATTCCACACAATACAACAGTGTTCTAAGAGACTGCGGACAAATGCAAAATAGAGTATTTTATAGGTATCTGACCGTTTAAAGGGCTTACCCAGACGCAAAATCAATCCCAATTTTTTATATGCCTTATTTATTATTTTATCAATATGAAGATTAAAATGAAGTTTACTATCTAAAGTTACACCTAGGTCTCTAATCTCACTTACCCGCTGCAAAATATTACCCGATAAATTATAATTAAAGTTAAGTGGATTAAGCTTTCTACTAAAAGAAATGGTGTAGCATTTATTAAAATTTAGAATAAGTTGATTTTGATTACAATAGTCAACAAAATTACTAAGATCATTTTGAAGGTTTTCACTATCTTTAATACAGCGAATTACACTGTAAATTTTAGTGTCATCTGCGTACAGCAGATGGTTATTAGCACTGAAAACTTTGTCTGAAATATCATTAACATAGATAGTGAAAAGGCAAGGGCCCAAATGTGAACCTTGTGGAACACCAGAAGGCACGCGTAAAAATGTTGATGTATACCCCTTAAGAGCAACAGCCTGGCTGCGGTTACTGATATAGGATTTAATCCACCTAAGAAGATCGCCGTGTATACCGAACTCATACAATTTACAAATTAATAGTTTATGAGAAATTTTATCAAATGCTTTAGAGAAATCGGTATACACGGCATCCACCTGATATCCATCATCCATACTATTCAAAATGAAATCAGTAAAGGTAACAAGGTTTGTGTCAACACTCCTACCTTTGATAAAACCATGTTGTTTACCTGATATATGTTGCTTGACCATTTGATTTAACTCAAGCGTAACAATTTTTTCGAAAATTAATATATGTAAGAGGATATGTCGCGCTTGCAAAAGTCACTGTTACTCCATGCGGAACGCCCCGCAGTGCGAGATAGAATTAATATATGTAAGAGGATATGTCGCGCTTGCAAAGGTCACTGTTACTCCATGCGGAACGCCCCGCAGTGCGAGATAGAATTAATATATGTAAGAGGATATGTCGCGCTTGCAAAGGTCACTGTTACTCCATGCGGAACGCCCCGCAGTGCGAGATAGAATTAATATATGTAAGAGGATATGTCGCGCTTGCAAAGGTCACTGTTACTCCATGCGGAACGCCCCGCAGTGCGAGATAGAATTAATATATGTAAGAGGATATGTCGCGCTTGCAAAGGTCACTGTTACTCCATGCGGAACGCCCCGCAGTGCGAGATAGAATTAATATATGTAAGAGGATATGTCGCGCTTGCAAAGGTCACTGTTACTCCATGCGGAACGCCCCGCAGTGCGAGATAGAATTAATATATGTAAGAGGATATGTCGCGCTTGCAAAGGTCACTGTTACTCCATGCGGAACGCCCCGCAGTGCGAGATAGAATTAATATATGTAAGAGGATATGTCGCGCTTGCAAAGGTCACTGTTACTCCATGCGGAACGCCCCGCAGTGCGAGATAGAATTAATATATGTAAGAGGATATGTCGCGCTTGCAAAGGTCACTGTTACTCCATGCGGAACGCCCCGCAGTGCGAGATAGAATTAATATATGTAAGAGGATATGTCGCGCTTGCAAAGGTCACTGTTACTCCATGCGGAACGCCCCGCAGTGCGAGATAGAATTAATATATGTAAGAGGATATGTCGCGCTTGCAAAGGTCACTGTTACTCCATGCGGAACGCCCCGCAGTGCGAGATAGAATTAATATATGTAAGAGGATATGTCGCGCTTGCAAAGGTCACTGTTACTCCATGCGGAACGCCCCGCAGTGCGAGATAGAATTAATATATGTAAGAGGATATGTCGCGCTTGCAAAGGTCACTGTTACTCCATGCGGAACGCCCCGCAGTGCGAGATAGAATTAATATATGTAAGAGGATATGTCGCGCTTGCAAAGGTCACTGTTACTCCATGCGGAACGCCCCGCAGTGCGAGATAGAATTAATATATGTAAGAGGATATGTCGCGCTTGCAAAGGTCACTGTTACTCCATGCGGAACGCCCCGCAGTGCGAGATAGAATTAATATATGTAAGAGGATATGTCGCGCTTGCAAAGGTCACTGTTACTCCATGCGGAACGCCCCGCAGTGCAAGATAGAATTAATATATGTAAGAGGATATGTCGCGCTGGCAAAGGTCACTGTTACTCCATGCGGAACGCCCCGCAGTGCGAGATAGAATTAATATATGTAAGAGGATATGTCGCGCTTGCAAAGGTCACTGTTACTCCATGCGGAACGCCCCGCAGTGCGAGATAGAATTAATATATGTAAGAGGATATGTCGCGCTTGCAAAGGTCACTGTTACTCCATGCGGAACGCCCCGCAGTGCGAGATAGAATTAATATATGTAAGAGGATATGTCGCGCTTGCAAAGGTCACTGTTACTCCATGCGGAACGCCCCGCAGTGCGAGATAGAATTAATATATGTAAGAGGATATGTCGCGCTTGCAAAGGTCACTGTTACTCCATGCGGAACGCCCCGCAGTGCGAGATAGAATTAATATATGTAAGAGGATATGTCGCGCTTGCAAAGGTCACTGTTACTCCATGCGGAACGCCCCGCAGTGCGAGATAGAATTAATATATGTAAGAGGATATGTCGCGCTTGCAAAGGTCACTGTTACTCCATGCGGAACGCCCCGCAGTGCGAGATAGAATTAATATATGTAAGAGGATATGTCGCGCTTGCAAAGGTCACTGTTACTCCATGCGGAACGCCCCGCAGTGCGAGATAGAATTAATATATGTAAGAGGATATGTCGCGCTGGCAAAGGTCACTGTTACTCCATGCGGAACGCCCCGCAGTGCGAGATAGAATTAATATATGTAAGAGGATATGTCGCGCTTGCAAAGGTCACTGTTACTCCATGCGGAACGCCCCGCAGTGCGAGATAGAATTAATATATGTAAGAGGATATGTCGCGCTTGCAAAGGTCACTGTTACTCCATGCGGAACGCCCCGCAGTGCGAGATAGAATTAATATATGTAAGAGGATATGTCGCGCTTGCAAAGGTCACTGTTACTCCATGCGGAACGCCCCGCAGTGCGAGATAGAATTAATATATGTAAGAGGATATGTCGCGCTTGCAGAGGTCACTGTTACCCCATGCGGAACGCCCCGCAGTGCGAGATAGAATTAATATATGTAAGAGGATATGTCGCGCTGGCAAAGGTCACTGTTACTCCATGCGGAACGCCCCGCAGTGCGAGATAGAATTAATATATGTAAGAGGATATGTCGCGCTGGCAAAGGTCACTGTTACTACATGCGGAACGCCCCGCAGTGCGAGATAGAATTAATATATGTAAGAGGATATGTCGCGCTTGCAAAGGTCACTGTTACTCCATGCGGAACGCCCCGCAGTGCGAGATAGAATTAATATATGTAAGAGGATATGTCGCGCTTGCAAAGGTCACTGTTACTCCATGCGGAACGCCCCGCAGTGCGAGATAGAATTAATATATGTAAGAGGATATGTCGCGCTTGCAAAGGTCACTGTTACTCCATGCGGAACGCCCCGCAGTGCGAGATAGAATTAATATATGTAAGAGGATATGTCGCGCTTGCAAAGGTCACTGTTACTCCATGCGGAACGCCCCGCAGTGCGAGATAGAATTAATATATGTAAGAGGATATGTCGCGCTTGCAAAGGTCACTGTTACTCCATGCGGAACGCCCCGCAGTGCGAGATAGAATTAATATATGTAAGAGGATATGTCGCGCTTGCAAAGGTCACTGTTACTCCATGCGGAACGCCCCGCAGTGCGAGATAGAATTAATATATGTAAGAGGATATGTCGCGCTTGCAAAGGTCACTGTTACTCCATGCGGAACGCCCCGCAGTGCGAGATAGAATTAATATATGTAAGAGGATATGTCGCGCTTGCAAAGGTCACTGTTACTCCATGCGGAACGCCCCGCAGTGCGAGATAGAATTAATTTTTTTTTTTTATTTATTTATTTATTTTATAAGAAACAAAACGTCTTAAACTTAAGATGATAAACTTAAATATTAAACAAAAGGACTACATGTTTCATAAATGGTACAACAAAAGGATATTTTAGTGATTTGACCGCTAGGCTTCAGGAGTTTACAAAAATAAATGCATACTCAACACACTGACATGAAAAGAAAAATGACTGAAATTTAGAAAAAACAATGATGTTTAGAATAACAAATAACTTAGATACATGAAGGTGTTGACTAAGGTAATTATTATTATTATTTATAATAGCAGGTCCTTACAGATAATAAACAGTGAAGACAAAATTCTAACAAAATCACACCTATAGAAGGAATTCAAACACGTTCTTATTTTTATTTATATTAAGAGCTAACATTGGTTCGTAGCACTACTAAAACCTGTTTTTGGAAACAAAGAGATGACATTTCTATGGTAGGTATGCATTAGAAAAGAATTTCACGGAGCAGATTTTTAAATTGATACAAACTGGATGAAAACATGTCTGTGGATTCTAGTTTATCATTATAAAGTTTAGAAACTCGTCTTAAATATGTGTTGCTAGCGTAGTTGGTTCGACATAAAGAATTAAACAATAGGTAACGAGAACGTGAAGAGGGTCTGCGCAAATAGAAAAATACTTTTTCTAGTAAAGTAGGTGAGTCAATTTTCCCGTTGATAATTTTAAACAAAAACAAAGCATCCAAATATTGACGGCGCTTAGCAAGAGAAGGTATTTGATGACGGGTAGCTGATTCAGCATAATCCTCAAAGTAGTTACCAGTTCGATAGTCTAAGGATTTTAAAAACTTATTTTGTATTTTTTCTATACGATCGATGTGGACAACGTATTGAGGATTCCACACAATACAACAGTGTTCTAAGAGACTGCGGACAAATGCAAAATAGAGTATTTTATAGGTATCTGACCGTTTAAAGGGCTTACCCAGACGCAAAATCAATCCCAATTTTTTATATGCCTTATTTATTATTTTATCAATATGAAGATTAAAATGAAGTTTACTATCTAAAGTTACACCTAGGTCTCTAATCTCACTTACCCGCTGCAAAATATTACCCGATAAATTATAATTAAAGTTAAGTGGATTAAGCTTTCTACTAAAAGAAATGGTGTAGCATTTATTAAAATTTAGAATAAGTTGATTTTGATTACAATAGTCAACAAAATTACTAAGATCATTTTGAAGGTTTTCACTATCTTTAATACAGCGAATTACACTGTAAATTTTAGTGTCATCTGCGTACAGCAGATGGTTATTAGCACTGAAAACTTTGTCTGAAATATCATTAACATAGATAGTGAAAAGGCAAGGGCCCAAATGTGAACCTTGTGGAACACCAGAAGGCACGCGTAAAAATGTTGATGTATACCCCTTAAGAGCAACAGCCTGGCTGCGGTTACTGATATAGGATTTAATCCACCTAAGAAGATCGCCGTGTATACCGAACTCATACAATTTACAAATTAATAGTTTATGAGAAATTTTATCAAATGCTTTAGAGAAATCGGTATACACGGCATCCACCTGATATCCATCATCCATACTATTCAAAATGAAATCAGTAAAGGTAACAAGGTTTGTGTCAACACTCCTACCTTTGATAAAACCATGTTGTTTACCTGATATATGTTGCTTGACCATTTGATTTAACTCAAGCGTAACAATTTTTTCGAAAACTTTACCAATCAAAGATAGCTTTGAAATAGGTCTATAATTAGGAACTTCATTTGCGTCGCCACCCTTAAAGATTGGTGTTATATATGCTTGTTTCCAGACATCTGGAAAACATCCCTCTTTTAGAGACTTGTTAAAAATTAAAGCAAGGGGTTTAGCCATTTCTTTTGCGCATTTAGAAATAATGAGTGGATGAATGCCATCAGGACCAGCACTTTTTGTTGTATCAAGTTTTTGAAGATGTTTAAGAACTATTGTTTCATTCATGTTAATGGAAGTAACATCAACAGATGAAGATGATGCACAGCTAGGAATATTCGGTAACGTACCGTCGCTTGTAATAAAAACTGAACCAAAATATTCATTAAATAATTCACAAATGGATTCTCCATTATTACTAATTTTACCGTTATATGACATAATATCCGGGATCCCATTAGATGATGATTTTGACTTAATGAAATTCCAAAAATATTTTGGTGATTTACTTATATTATTTTCGGCATAACTAATATACAAGTCATAGCATTCTTTTTCCATTTTACTTTGTCGAGCTCTTAAACATTTGAATTCTAAATAGTCAAGAGGATTGCTATAAGATTTCCACCTTTTATGAATTTTTCTTTTTTCTTTAGTTAACTTAATGAGTGCAATGGAAAACCAGGGTGGATAGCGATGGCATGAATAAATTTTACGCCTAGGCACATGCTCTTTAATAAGATCATTTAAAATTGAATAAAAAACAGAGACAGATTCATCAGTGGACAGATTTTCTAATGAACTCCAATCAAATGAACTCAAACCGGCAGAAATACCGGCGAAATTTGCTTTATTGAAAATATAATTGTTAGTACATTTCGGCTTTAGAAGTTTCTGCAAAGATTGTCCGAGATGAAGGTCTATATCAAGAGATACGTGGTTCAAGTCTTCACCGGTAAGGGGCAACTCGCATGGTGAGACTATGCAATTACTGTTTGAAAATATTAAATCAAGGATCCGAGCATTTATATTTAAACACCAGTTATATTGTTTAAAATCCGAAAATGACATAAAGTTAGAAATTACAGTTGCAATTTTATCATTATTGGTTGACAAAGATAAGTGTTTTGAACCGTCACATTGTGTATTCCATGACGCATAGGTTGAATTATAATCGCCTGCCAGGAAAAATAAATCGTCGGGATGACTCGATATATTTTTGCAAGCGTTATCAAAAAATATGACAAACATTCGAGGTGCATTGTTTCATTTTTACTTGTTTTGTGGGGTAAATACACACAAGCAATATGCAAATATTTACGTCGATTCAATGAGTCGGTACGGTGACATATTGGGATACTCACCCATAACTCCTCGAGAGGTGGGTGTGCACACCAATTTACCCGACGGATGCAGCCCAACTCTCGGCGTACAGCCACGAGCACGCCGCCACCTCGGCGGTCAGACTCCTCTACCTCTGTACGGTCACAGCGGTAAACATCGTAACGATCATCAAAATATTCCCTACTACTAAACTCGTTATTCAACCAAGATTCTGTCAAAATAACTACGTCATATTCGTTTTTTACCACGTTAGAAAGAAAAACATCTGATTTAGTGCGCAACCCTCTTACGTTCTGATAGTAAATATTAAGTTTACTCTGTGGAGCCATCATCGCTAACTAAAATCAAAAACGTACATAAAAAAAATTAGTGATGAAATTTGAAAAGTCGACCAATGCACGCTCACAACACATAAAATATGAAAAATACCGTAGAATTTATAGCAATCTGTTTCATCCTCAATACACGATAAATATGAGCAATTCATTAATAGAATAACACAAAATTTATAATTTATAAGACGATTTAATATACCTATAGGTATATAAAAGAAGCATAACTTTATATTAAAACGGTTTCTAGCACGAGTACATCCCTTTATGTTTAAGTGAGCACAATAAATTAAATGCAGTAATTTACAATAAGATTGCATACACATACCTGCATAGATATACATGTTCACACTGGTACAAAAATACTGCAACTTATAACGTGAAGAATAAATGAAATTTATGTTCAAGGTTCTTATAGTGTTACCATAATAATGCACAACATACACAAAACAAATAGATAAGAAAAGTCATTTTATTTTATCGAAATCTGAAGCGTTGGCAATTTTAAAGGATTTTGAATTTGGATTCTTTCTAAGGAAAATCTTACAGTCACGAACCCATAAAAACTCCAGGTTCCTTTCAGCTTTAACTTCCCTGGCACGTTTAAGTAATATCTTATTTGTACGCGTTAAGTGATCATTTACAAAGATGTCCACGGGAGGTCCAGCAATCTCTAAGTCCGAGGTTCGTAGACCGCGACGCGCGCGCACTGCAGCGAGGACCTCATCCTTCCTTCTCTTCTGCAGAAAACGCATGATGATGGCGGGAGGACGGGAGTGCGATGCTGCATCGCCGGCTACATTCCCCGAATCAAATCGCCTGACACGATGTATGGTGTCAATTTCGGAAAGTGAAATATCTACGCCTACCTTGCGACACAATGTTAGGGCAAGGTTATTTAAATTTTCGCCTTTCTGTATGGGAATTCCCGATATTTCCACGTTGTTTAAGCGCAGGAATTGGTCACGTATGTCGTTTTCTTGAAGGAGTTGGCTAATTTTTTCATTCGCTTCCACTAACTTAGTTTCAGTAATGTTTATACGATTTTCCATGGTGTCAATCCTTTCGGTCAACTTGGAGAGCTTATCGTTGACTTTATCAATTTTTCTAGATGTTACATCAAAATCAGCACGAAACCTCTTTAGTTCATCCATGATGCACTCAAATTTTCCTTTTTCTCGACAGTTTAAGCAGCACCAATCCAGTTTCTCATCCGAACGCATGGCTTTGAAAGCAGCTTCACTCACACCACCACATTTAGAGTGGTAATCATTTCCGCATAATTTACACGCCAATGGATCTGCCACGGCCCTATTGCACTTATCACATGAGGACATTGTTTTATTAATTTATCGCAGATACAAGCTCCGTAGAAAGGTCTAGCTGTCCCCGTGTTATGTTATGTCTATTCCAACAACAGGGAGCCTCTCAGATGCCGAGTGTAGATAGGTATTGACGCTCACAGTCGAAACTCGCTGATCTTTGATAGGCGACTCGAACCGGTATCCGTCGTCATACAAGCGCTCCGCAAGCGATTCTCACCCGTCGTCCGCACACCTAAGAGTAGAAGTTGCTTGACATAGAACAACCGGCTAATGAGTGACGTGTAGAATTCGATATGAGTAATTGCTTAGATAATTTAGATAATATGTATCAATCACTGATTTAACACCACTGCACATATGTAAATATGATTGAATAACTGTACACTTCCACTGTATCGTAATTTTTTTCCGAAAGACAGCCGTAATACGCCAGTAATTTTATTAAATGACAGAGAGTAAACAAATACGTGTTCTAGCTTTGAAGCCGAGGGCAAAGACTGACTGATTAATATATGTAAGAGGATATGTCGCGCTTGCAAAGGTCACTGTTACTCCATGCGGAACGCCCCGCAGTGCGAGATAGAATTAATATATGTAAGAGGATATGTCGCGCTTGCAAAGGTCACTGTTACTCCATGCGGAACGCCCCGCAGTGCGAGATAGAATTAATATATGTAAGAGGATATGTCGCGCTTGCAAAGGTCACTGTTACTCCATGCGGAACGCCCCGCAGTGCGAGATAGAATTAATATATGTAAGAGGATATGTCGCGCTTGCAGAGGTCACTGTTACCCCATGCGGAACGCCCCGCAGTGCGAGATAGAATTAATATATGTAAGAGGATATGTCGCGCTGGCAAAGGTCACTGTTACTCCATGCGGAACGCCCCGCAGTGCGAGATAGAATTAATATATGTAAGAGGATATGTCGCGCTGGCAAAGGTCACTGTAACTACAAGCGGAACGCCCCGCAGTGCGAGATAGAATTAATATATGTAAGAAGATATGTCGCGCTTGCAAAGGTCACTGTTACTCCATGCGGAACGCCCCGCATTGCGAGATAGAATTAATATATGTAAGAGGATATGTCGCGCTTGCAAAGGTCACTGTTACTCCATGCGGAACGCCCCGCAGTGCGAGATAGAATTAATATATGTAAGAGGATATGTCGCGCTGGCAAAGGTCACTGTTACTCCATGCGGAACGCCCCGCAGTGCGAGATAGAATTAATATATGTAAGAGGATATGTCGCGCTGGCAAAGGTCACTGTTACTCCATGCGGAACGCCCCGCAGTGCGAGATAGAATTAATATATGTAAGAGGATATGTCGCGCTTGCAAAGGTCACTGTTACTCCATGCGGAACGCCCCGCAGTGCGAGATAGAATTAATATATGTAAGAGGATATGTCGCGCTTGCAAAGGTCACTGTTACTCCATGCGGAAAGCCCCGCAGTGCGAGATAGAATTAATATATGTAAGAGGATATGTCGCGCTTGCAAAGGTCACTGTTACTCCATGCGGAACGCCCCGCAGTGCGAGATAGAATTAATATATGTAAGAGGATATGTCGCGCTTGCAAAGGTCACTGTTACTCCATGCGGAACGCCTCGCAGTGCGAGATAGAATTAATATATGTAAGAGGATATGTCGCGCTTGCAAAGGTCACTGTTACTCCATGCGGAACGCCCCGCAGTGCGAGATAGAATTAATATATGTAAGAGGATATGTCGCGCTTGCAAAGGTCACTGTTACTCCATGCGGAACGCCCCGCAGTGCGAGATAGAATTAATATATGTAAGAGGATATGTCGCGCTTGCAAAGGTCACTGTTACTCCATGCGGAACGCCCCGCAGTGCGAGATAGAATTAATATATGTAAGGGGATATGTCGCGCTTGCAAAGGTCACTGTTACTCCATGCGGAACGCCCCGCAGTGCGAGATAGAATTAATATATGTAAGAGGATATGTCGCGCTTGCAAAGGTCACTGTTACTCCATGCGGAACGCCCCGCAGTGCGAGATAGAATTAATATATGTAAGAGGATATGTCGCGCTTGCAAAGGTCACTGTTACTCCATGCGGAACGCCCCGCAGTGCGAGATAGAATTAATATATGTAAGAGGATATGTCGCGCTTGCAAAGGTCACTGTTACTCCATGCGGAACGCCCCGCAGTGCGAGATAGAATTAATATATGTAAGAGGATATGTCGCGCTTGCAAAGGTCACTGTTACTCCATGCGGAACGCCCCGCAGTGCGAGATAGAATTAATATATGTAAGAGGATATGTCGCGCTTGCAAAGGTCACTGTTACTCCATGCGGAACGCCCCGCAGTGCGAGATAGAATTAATATATGTAAGAGGATATGTCGCGCTTGCAAAGGTCACTGTTACTCCATGCGGAACGCCCCGCAGTGCGAGATAGAATTAATATATGTAAGAGGATATGTCGCGCTTGCAAAGGTCACTGTTACTCCATGCGGAACGCCCCGCAGTGCGAGATAGAATTAATATATGTAAGAGGATATGTCGCGCTTGCAAAGGTCACTGTTACTCCATGCGGAACGCCCCGCAGTGCGAGATAGAATTAATATATGTAAGAGGATATGTCGCGCTTGCAAAGGTCACTGTTACTCCATGCGGAACGCCCCGCAGTGCGAGATAGAATTAATATATGTAAGAGGATATGTCGCGCTGGCAAAGGTCACTGTTACTCCATGCGGAACGCCCCGCAGTGCGAGATAGAATTAATATATGTAAGAGGATATGTCGCGCTTGCAAAGGTCACTGTTACTCCATGCGGAACGCCCCGCAGTGCGAGATAGAATTAATATATGTAAGAGGATATGTCGCGCTTGCAAAGGTCACTGTTACTCCATGCGGAACGCCCCGCAGTGCGAGATAGAATTAATATATGTAAGAGGATATGTCGCGCTTGCAAAGGTCACTGTTACTCCATGCGGAACGCCCCGCAGTGCGAGATAGAATTAATATATGTAAGAGGATATGTCGCGCTTGCAAAGGTCACTGTTACTCCATGCGGAACGCCCCGCAGTGCGAGATAGATTTAATATATGTAAGAGGATATGTCGCGCTTGCAAAGGTCACTGTTACTCCATGCGGAACGCCCCGCAGTGCGAGATAGAATTAATATATGTAAGAGGATATGTCGCGCTTGCAAAGGTCACTGTTACTCCATGCGGAACGCCCCGCAGTGCGAGATAGAATTAATATATGTAAGAGGATATGTCGCGCTTACAAAGGTCACTGTTACTCCATGCGGAACGCCCCGCAGTGCGAGATAGAATTAATATATGTAAGAGGATATGTCGCGCTTGCAAAGGTCACTGTTACTCCATGCGGAACGCCCCGCAGTGCGAGATAGAATTAATATATGTAAGAGGATATGTCGCGCTTGCAAAGGTCACTGTTACTCCATGCGGAACGCCCCGCAGTGCGAGATAGAATTAATATATGTAAGAGGATATGTCGCGCTTGCAAAGGTCACTGTTACTCCATGCGGAACGCCCCGCAGTGCGAGATAGAATTAATATATGTAAGAGGATATGTCGCGCTTGCAAAGGTCACTGTTACTCCATGCGGAACGCCCCGCAGTGCGAGATAGAATTAATATATGTAAGAGGATATGTCGCGCTTGCAAAGGTCACTGTTACTCCATGCAGAACGCCCCGCAGTGCGAGATAGAATTAATATATGTAAGAGGATATGTCGCTTTTGCAAAGGTCACTGTTACTCCATGCGGAACGCCCCGCAGTGCGAGATAGAATTAATATATGTAAGAGGATATGTCGCGCTTGCAAAGGTCACTGTTACTCCATGCGGAACGCCCCGCAGTGCGAGATAGAATTAATATATGTAAGAGGATATGTCGCGCTTGCAAAGGTCACTGTTACTCCATGCGGAACGCCCCGCAGTGCGAGATAGAATTAATATATGTAAGAGGATATGTCGCGCTTGCAAAGGTCACTGTTACTCCATGCGGAACGCCCCGCAGTGCGAGATAGAATTAATATATGTAAGAGGATATGTCGCGCTTGCAAAGGTCACTGTTACTCCATGCGGAACGCCCCGCAGTGCGAGATAGAATTAATATATGTAAGAGGATATGTCGCGCTTGCAAAGGTCACTGTTACTCCATGCGGAACGCCCCGCAGTGCGAGATAGAATTAATATATGTAAGAGGATATGTCGCGCTTGCAAAGGTCACTGTTACTCCATGCGGAACGCCCCGCAGTGCGAGATAGAATTAATATATGTAAGAGGATATGTCGCGCTTGCAAAGGTCACTGTTACTCCATGCGGAACGCCCCGCAGTGCGAGATAGAATTAATATATGTAAGAGGATATGTCGCGCTTGCAAAGGTCACTGTTACTCCATGCGGAACGCCCCGCAGTGCGAGATAGAATTAATATATGTAAGAGGATATGTCGCGCTTGCAAAGGTCACTGTTACTCCATGCGGAACGCCCCGCAGTGCGAGATAGAATTAATATATGTAAGAGGATATGTCGCGCTTGCAAAGGTCACTGTTACTCCATGCGGAACGCCCCGCAGTGCGAGATAGAATTAATATATGTAAGAGGATATGTCGCGCTTGCAAAGGTCACTGTTACTCCATGCGGAACGCCCCGCAGTGCGAGATAGAATTAATATATGTAAGAGGATATGTCGCGCTTGCAAAGGTCACTGTTACTCCATGCGGAACGCCCCGCAGTGCGAGATAGAATTAATATATGTAAGAGGATATGTCGCGCTTGCAAAGGTCACTGTTACTCCATGCGGAACGCCCCGCAGTGCGAGATAGAATTAATATATGTAAGAGGATATGTCGCGCTTGCAAAGGTCACTGTTACTCCATGCGGAACGCCCCGCAGTGCGAGATAGAATTAATATATGTAAGAGGATATGTCGCGCTGGCAAAGGTCACTGTTACTCCATGCGGAACGCCCCGCAGTGCGAGATAGAATTAATATATGTAAGAGGATATGTCGCGCTTGCAAAGGTCACTGTTACTCCATGCGGAACGCCCCGCAGTGCGAGATAGAATTAATATATGTAAGAGGATATGTCGCGCTTGCAAAGGTCACTGTTACTCCATGCGGAACGCCCCGCAGTGCGAGATAGAATTAATATATGTAAGAGGATATGTCGCGCGGGCAAAGGTCACTGTTACTCCATGCGGAACGCCCCGCAGTGCGAGATAGAATTAATATATGTAAGAGGATATGTCGCGCTTGCAAAGGTCACTGTTACTCCATGCGGAACGCCCCGCAGTGCGAGATAGAATTAATATATGTAAGAGGATATGTCGCGCTTGCAAAGGTCACTGTTACTCCATGCGGAACGCCCCGCAGTGCGAGATAGAATTAATATATGTAAGAGGATATGTCGCGCTTGCAAAGGTCACTGTTACTCCATGCGGAACGCCCCGCAGTGCGAGATAGAATTAATATATGTAAGAGGATATGTCGCGCTTACAAAGGTCACTGTTACTCCATGCGGAACGCCCCGCAGTGCGAGATAGAATTAATATATGTAAGAGGATATGTCGCGCTTGCAAAGGTCACTGTTACTCCATGCGGAACGCCCCGCAGTGCGAGATAGAATTAATATATGTAAGAGGATATGTCGCGCTTGCAAAGGTCACTGTTACTCCATGCGGAACGCCCCGCAGTGCGAGATAGAATTAATATATGTAAGAGGATATGTCGCGCTTGCAAAGGTCACTGTTACTCCATGCGGAACGCCCCGCAGTGCGAGATAGAATTAATATATGTAAGAGGATATGTCGCGCTTGCAAAGGTCACTGTTACTCCATGCGGAACGCCCCGCAGTGCGAGATAGAATTAATATATGTAAGAGGATATGTCGCGCTTGCAAAGGTCACTGTTACTCCATGCGGAAAGCCCCGCAGTGCGAGATAGAATTAATATATGTAAGAGGATATGTCGCGCTTGCAAAGGTCACTGTTACTCCATGCGGAACGCCCCGCAGTGCGAGATAGAATTAATATATGTAAGAGGATATGTCGCGCTTGCAAAGGTCACTGTTACTCCATGCGGAACGCCCCGCAGTGCGAGATAGAATTAATATATGTAAGAGGATATGTCGCGCTTGCAAAGGTCACTGTTACTCCATGCGGAACGCCCCGCAGTGCGAGATAGAATTAATATATGTAAGAGGATATGTCGCGCTTGCAAAGGTCACTGTTACTCCATGCGGAACGCCCCGCAGTGCGAGATAGAATTAATATATGTAAGAGGATATGTCGCGCTTGCAAAGGTCACTGTTACTCCATGCGGAACGCCCCGCAGTGCGAGATAGAATTAATATATGTAAGAGGATATGTCGCGCTTGCAAAGGTCACTGTTACTCCATGCGGAACGCCCCGCAGTGCGAGATAGAATTAATATATGTAAGAGGATATGTCGCGCTTGCAAAGGTCACTGTTACTCCATGCGGAACGCCCCGCAGTGCGAGATAGAATTAATATATGTAAGAGGATATGTCGCGCTTGCAAAGGTCACTGTTACTCCATGCGGAACGCCCCGCAGTGCGAGATAGAATTAATATATGTAAGAGGATATGTCGCGCTTGCAAAGGTCACTGTTACTCCATGCGGAACGCCCCGCAGTGCGAGATAGAATTAATATATGTAAGAGGATATGTCGCGCTTGCAAAGGTCACTGTTACTCCATGCGGAACGCCCCGCAGTGCGAGATAGAATTAATATATGTAAGAGGATATGTCGCGCTTGCAAAGGTCACTGTTACTCCATGCGGAACGCCCCGCAGTGCGAGATAGAATTAATATATGTAAGAGGATATGTCGCGCTTGCAAAGGTCACTGTTACTCCATGCGGAACGCCCCGCAGTGCGAGATAGAATTAATATATGTAAGAGGATATGTCGCGCTTGCAAAGGTCACTGTTACTCCATGCGGAACGCCCCGCAGTGCGAGATAGAATTAATATATGTAAGAGGATATGTCGCGCTTGCAAAGGTCACTGTTACTCCATGCGGAACGCCCCGCAGTGCGAGATAGAATTAATATATGTAAGAGGATATGTCGCGCTTGCAAAGGTCACTGTTACTCCATGCGGAACGCCCCGCAGTGCGAGATAGAATTAATATATGTAAGAGGATATGTCGCGCTTGCAAAGGTCACTGTTACTCCATGCGGAACGCCCCGCAGTGCGAGATAGAATTAATATATGTAAGAGGATATGTCGCGCTTACAAAGGTCACTGTTACTCCATGCGGAACGCCCCGCAGTGCGAGATAGAATTAATATATGTAAGAGGATATGTCGCGCTTGCAAAGGTCACTGTTACTCCATGCGGAACGCCCCGCAGTGCGAGATAGAATTAATATATGTAAGAGGATATGTCGCGCTTGCAAAGGTCACTGTTACTCCATGCGGAACGCCCCGCAGTGCGAGATAGAATTAATATATGTAAGAGGATATGTCGCGCTTGCAAAGGTCACTGTTACTCCATGCGGAACGCCCCGCAGTGCGAGATAGAATTAATATATGTAAGAGGATATTGGAATTCATCTCAAGTAAATATGATGAAATTTATAAAGAAAACACGGCACTAAAATCTGAGACTAAAGAACTGCGCGATCTCACATCTCAAATGCAGTCAGAAATTAGAGATCTTTCTTACAGACTGAACCAGATCGACCAGCACGCTCGGGAATGCAATATTGAAGTTCAGTGTCTTCCTGAACACACTGGAGAGAACTTAGTTACTACGGTAATGCAGTTGGGTAAAGTTGTATCATGCCCACTTGAAGAAACAAACGTGTTATCCTGCTCGAGAGTTGCCAAACAAAACCCGAAATCATCCAGGCCTAGATCGATGATTGTCAAGCTCTCTTCTCCTCGTCTTCGGGACACAATGATCTCATCGTGCCTAAAGTTCAACAAATCAAACCCTACTGATAAGCTGAACACGTCGCACTTAGGCATAGCAGGTGACAAACAAGCAATTTATATAGGCGAGCACCTTTCTTCTACCAATCGTGCTATACATGCTCAAGCAAGAGCCTTCAAGAAAGAACATCAATACAAACACCTGTGGGTCCGCAACGGTCGCATTTTGTTACGAAAAGAAGACAACTCCCCAATAATCTGGGTTCTTAGTAGCGATGTGTTGAAAAAACTAGTGCCTAGCTAGTTAATTTTATTAATATTGTTTAGTTTTGCAAGCCTTTAGAGTCTACCCAGTTTTGAAAATGTCGAAGCTGAAAATTTATTATCAAAATACTAGAAGTATTCGTGGGAAACTTCAAGACTTGTATCTGTCTAGTCTTACTTGTGATTACGATATTATAGTTCTAACCGAGACCTGGCTGAACGACAGTGTGTTCGATGCTGAAATTCTAAATGACAAATTCATCATTTACCGTCGGGATCGTAATAAATTAACCAGCAATAAGTGTGATGGTGGCGGAGTGTTAATTGCAGTCTCAAAAAAGTTAACTTCTTCTAGATTGTTTAAATTCGAGAGCAGTAATAATGAAGATCTTTGGGTTTCTATTACTAGTAGAGATAATAATGTTACCAAGTGCTTAACTATATGTGCAGTCTATATTCCTCCACCATTAAACATAAGTATATTAGAAAAATATCTGCACCCACTCTCCCATGCTTTGTCCTCATTAAATAACTCTGATACACTCATAGTTGGAGACTTCAACCTTTCCAATATAAGTTGGACACTTCAAGATTCCCTAGCAACCTGTTCCACAGCCACGGTCCCTTCTTGCTCAAACTCAGCATTAGAACAAACCCTTATAGACTTCTTAAGCTTACATGAATTATGCCAATTTAACTCGATTCTAAACGACAAAGGTAAAGTACTCGATCTAGTCCTCTCAAATAATCCAAACATAAAAACTCTAATAGCTGAACCGTTATCTAAAATAGACATACTCCATCCTCCTTTGAAAATATCAATGGAATTTCTAATACCTAATTACCTGACGAAAAATAGTGTCAAAAAACATAATTTCTACAAAGCAAACTACGCTGATATTAACAAAGAACTAGAAAGTATTGACTGGTCCCTTACTTTTAATTCCTTAACTAATGTTGACGATATGGTTGACTTATTCTATACTAAAATAAACGCTGTAATAAAGAAATCGGTTCCCTTGTCTAAACTTCAACGTGGGCAATATCCTGTTTGGTATACACCAGATCTTATACGTGTGATAAAAGAAAAAGAGAAATATAGGAAAAGGTTTAAAAAGTATAAAAACCCTTTGGATAATCTTGATTTTATTAAAGCAAGAACGCGGTGTCATAATTTGATAAAAAATAATTATAACAAATATTTAGAATCAATCGAAAGCTCCATTAATTGTAATAACATTAAAGCATTCTGGGGTTTTATCAAGAGCAAAAGGAAAAACAAATCTACTATTCCCAATGTTATGTACCTTAAAAGCCAAATAGCCTCTTCTCCAGCTACCATTTGTAACAGCTTCGCTAAACACTTTTCTTCAGTCTTTGTCAATAACGACGACAGCTCTCCAACCCATAGCAATAAAAATCAGACTGAGACAATAAATAACCATATTTTTAGTAACTTCACGACAAGTTCATTCCTAATAGAAACAGCTTTGGAAAAACTAGACGGTAACTTGGGGGCTGGCCCTGACAATATACCGGCTATATTTTTTAAGAAATGTGCTCGCAATCTCTCTTACCCTCTTCAGTTTATTTTTAATAAATCCGTAGCGTCAGGCTGTTTTCCTGCCGCTTGGAAACTGGCTAATGTCATACCAATTCCTAAAAACAAGAAAATTGACGATATCGAGGAATATAGGCCCATATCACTTTTGTGCATCCCTGGTAAAGTTCTCGAGTCACTAATATGTCCGGCACTGTCTACCCATCTCAAACAAGTTCTTACTCCGAATCAACATGGCTTTCGTAACGGGATGTCAACTTGTACAAACCTTACTAGTTATATATCTGATATGCAAGCTCTGGTCGATGAAGGAGCACAGGTTGACGTAATTTACACAGATTTCAGTAAAGCCTTCGACCGTGTGCATCATGTAACCCTGTTACTTAAGCTCTCTCGCCTTGGAATACATGGGAAAGTACTCAGTTGGATATCCTCATATCTTACTCACAGAAAACAAAAAGTTATTGTCTGTGGATATGAATCTGAGACCTTTTTAACAACATCAGGAGTGCCACAAGGGTCACATTTAGGACCTATTTTATTTTTAGCTTTTATAAACGATTTGGCAGAGGAAATTCTTCACTCAAAATTCTCTTTTTTTGCGGATGATCTCAAAATTTATAAAAAAATTAACAATCTGTCTGATGCTTCTCTTTTACAAAAAGATTTAGATCGCATTGAGCTTTGGACTACTGCAAATAAATTACCATTGAATATACAAAAATGTAAACATATGAAGTTTAGCAGAAAAAAAAAATGTTTACCTACTTTCTACAATATTACTGGCCATACCCTCGAAGAAGTTGACACAATCAGAGATCTCGGCGTTATACTTGACAAGAAACTATCTTTCAATCAACATCTCGATCAAATTATTAAAAAAGCTTATAAGATGCTTGGGTTTCTGTGGCGCAACTGTAAAGGATTCAAAAATACTGCAGCTCTTATAGTTGTATACAATGCTCTTGTCCGTAGTTTACTTGAATACTGCTCTACTGTATGGAATCCACACTACGCTTGCCACACTAAACGGATTGAATGCATTCAAAAGCGTTTCGTATTTTTCCTATGTGTCCACCAAAAAAAAACAAAGGAATTACTTTCCTATACCGACAGACTCTCATATTTTAAATTAAATTCACTAAAAGATCGCCGATGGTTGGCTGACAATATACTACTGTATAAAATCTTAAGAGGACTCGTTGACTGTCCACAGCTCTTAGACAAAATCAACCTATATACACCCAAAGTACCTTGTCGACCAAATAGGCTTCGTCTCTTTACCTTGACAAATTCAAGGACCAATCTTGGCCGCGAGAGTATCTTTAATAGAATGTGTCGTTCCTTCAATACACTTGCCTTGAATGATACCCATATTGATATTTTTTCCCAGTCTTTAATGGTTTACAAAAAGCACCTATTATCCATCCTTCCTATTGTCGATTAATGTGAAACCCTTAGAAATAGAAATAACTTTAATTTAATTTATTACTATTTTGTTTGTTTTCTTTTAGATTAATTTTAAATTCTTAGTTTTTATTTATAGTTTTAGTTCTGCTGATATCTTGTTGCTTTTTAGTTTTGATTTTTGTTACTATACGCGATACATGTTCACTTATATGTAGCAGTATCCTTTAAGTATGCTGTGTCTGCCTGTTATTGGGTATGCACTCTAATTAAGTCACTTAAGCTATTTTGATACATATGTCATAGTGTAATATCTGTTGGCAAACCTAATAAATAAATAAAATAAATAAATAAAATATGTCGCGCTTGCAAAGGTCACTGTTACTCCATGCGGAACGCCCCGCAGTGCGAGATAGAATTAATATATGTAAGAGGATATGTCGCTTTTGCAAAGGTCACTGTTACTCCATGCGGAACGCCCCGCAGTGCGAGATAGAATTAATATATGTAAGAGGATATGTCGCGCTTGCAAAGGTCACTGTTACTCCATGCGGAACGCCCCGCAGTGCGAGATAGAATTAATATATGTAAGAGGATATGTCGCGCTTGCAAAGGTCACTGTTACTCCATGCGGAACGCCCCGCAGTGCGAGATAGAATTAATATATGTAAGAGGATATGTCGCGCTTGCAAAGGTCACTGTTACTCCATGCGGAACGCCCCGCAGTGCGAGATAGAATTAATATATGTAAGAGGATATGTCGCGCTTGCAAAGGTCACTGTTACTCCATGCGGAACGCCCCGCAGTGCGAGATAGAATTAATATATGTAAGAGGATATGTCGCGCTTGCAAAGGTCACTGTTACTCCATGCGGAACGCCCCGCAGTGCGAGATAGAATTAATATATGTAAGAGGATATGTCGCGCTTGCAAAGGTCACTGTTACTCCATGCGGAACGCCCCGCAGTGCGAGATAGAATTAATATATGTAAGAGGATATGTCGCGCTTGCAAAGGTCACTGTTACTCCATGCGGAACGCCCCGCAGTGCGAGATAGAATTAATATATGTAAGAGGATATGTCGCGCTTGCAAAGGTCACTGTTACTCCATGCGGAACGCCCCGCAGTGCGAGATAGAATTAATATATGTAAGAGGATATGTCGCGCTTGCAAAGGTCACTGTTACTCCATGCGGAACGCCCCGCAGTGCGAGATAGAATTAATATATGTAAGAGGATATGTCGCGCTTGCAAAGGTCACTGTTACTCCATGCGGAACACCCCGCAGTGCGAGATAGAATTAATATATGTAAGAGGATATGTCGCGCTTGCAAAGGTCACTGTTACTCCATGCGGAACGCCCCGCAGTGCGAGATAGAATTAATATATGTAAGAGGATATGTCGCGCTTGCAAAGGTCACTGTTACTCCATGCGGAACGCCCCGCAGTGCGAGATAGAATTAATATATGTAAGAGGATATGTCGCGCTTGCAAAGGTCACTGTTACTCCATGCGGAACGCCCCGCAGTGCGAGATAGAATTAATATATGTAAGAGGATATGTCGCGCTTGCAAAGGTCACTGTTACTCCATGCGGAACGCCCCGCAGTGCGAGATAGAATTAATATATGTAAGAGGATATGTCGCGCTGGCAAAGGTCACTGTTACTCCATGCGGAACGCCCCGCAGTGCGAGATAGAATTAATATATGTAAGAGGATATGTCGCTATTGCAAAGGTCACTGTTACTCCATGCGGAACGCCCCGCAGTGCGAGATAGAATTAATATATGTAAGAGGATATGTCGCGCTTGCAAAGGTCACTGTTACTCCATGCGGAACGCCCCGCAGTGCGAGATAGAATTAATATATGTAAGAGGATATGTCGCGCTTGCAAAGGTCACTGTTACTCCATGCGGAACGCCCCGCAGTGCGAGATAGAATTAATATATGTAAGAGGATATGTCGCGCTTGCAAAGGTCACTGTTACTCCATGCGGAACGCCCCGCAGTGCGAGATAGAATTAATATATGTAAGAGGATATGTCGCGCTTGCAAAGGTCACTGTTACTCCATGCGGAACGCCCCGCAGTGCGAGATAGAATTAATATATGTAAGAGGATATGTCGCGCTTGCAAAGGTCACTGTTACTCCATGCGGAACGCCCCGCAGTGCGAGATAGAATTAATATATGTAAGAGGATATGTCGCGCTTGCAAAGGTCACTGTTACTCCATGCGGAACGCCCCGCAGTGCGAGATAAAATTAATATATGTAAGAGGATATGTCGCGCTTGCAAAGGTCACTGTTACTCCATGCGGAACGCCCCGCAGTGCGAGATAGAATTAATATATGTAAGAGGATATGTCGCGCTTGCAAAGGTCACTGTTACTCCATGCGGAACGCCCCGCAGTGCGAGATAGAATTAATATATGTAAGAGGATATGTCGCGCTTGCAAAGGTCACTGTTACTCCATGCGGAACGCCCCGCAGTGCGAGATAGAATTAATATATGTAAGAGGATATGTCGCGCTGGCAAAGGTCACTGTTACTCCATGCGGAACGCCCCGCAGTGCGAGATAGAATTAATATATGTAAGAGGATATGTCGCGCTTGCAAAGGTCACTGTTACTCCATGCGGAACGCCCCGCAGTGCGAGATAGAATTAATATATGTAAGAGGATATGTCGCGCTTGCAAAGGTCACTGTTACTCCATGCGGAACGCCCCGCAGTGCGAGATAGAATTAATATATGTAAGAGGATATGTCGCGCTTGCAAAGGTCACTGTTACTCCATGCGGAACGCCCCGCAGTGCGAGATAGAATTAATATATGTAAGAGGATATGTCGCGCTTGCAAAGGTCACTGTTACTCCATGCGGAACGCCCCGCAGTGCGAGATAGAATTAATATATGTAAGAGGATATGTCGCGCTTGCAGAGGTCACTGTTACTCCATGCGGAACGCCCCGCAGTGCGAGATAGAATTAATATATGTAAGAGGATATGTCGCGCTTGCAAAGGTCACTGTTACTCCATGCGGAACGCCCCGCAGTGCGAGATAGAATTAATATATGTAAGAGGATATGTCGCGCTTGCAAAGGTCACTGTTACTCCATGCGGAACGCCCCGCAGTGCGAGATAGAATTAATATATGTAAGAGGATATGTCGCGCTTGCAAAGGTCACTGTTACTCCATGCGGAACGCCCCGCAGTGCGAGATAGAATTAATATATGTAAGAGGATATGTCGCGCTTGCAAAGGTCACTGTTACTCCATGCGGAACGCCCCGCAGTGCGAGATAGAATTAATATATGTAAGAGGATATGTCGCGCTTGCAAAGGTCACTGTTACTCCATGCGGAACGCCCCGCAGTGCGAGATAGAATTAATATATGTAAGAGGATATGTCGCGCTTGCAAAGGTCACTGTTACTCCATGCGGAACGCCCCGCAGTGCGAGATAGAATTAATATATGTAAGAGGATATGTCGCGCTTGCAAAGGTCACTGTTACTCCATGCGGAACGCCCCGCAGTGCGAGATAGAATTAATATATGTAAGAGGATATGTCGCGCTTGCAAAGGTCACTGTTACTCCATGCGGAACGCCCCGCAGTGCAAGATAGAATTAATATATGTAAGAGGATATGTCACGCTTGCAAAGGTCACTGTTACTCCATGCGGAACGACCCGCAGTGCGAGATAGAATTAATATATGTAAGAGGATATGTCGCGCTTGCAAAGGTCACTGTTACTCCATGCGGAACGCCCCGCAGTGCGAGATAGAATTAATATATGTAAGAGGATATGTCGCGCTTGCAAAGGTCACTGTTACTCCATGCGGAACGCCCCGCAGTGCGAGATAGAATTAATATATGTAAGAGGATATGTCGCGCTTGCAAAGGTCACTGTTACTCCATGCGGAACGCCCCGCAGTGCGAGATAGAATTAATATATGTAAGAGGATATGTCGCGCTTGCAGAGGTCACTGTTACTCCATGCGGAACGCCCCGCAGTGCGAGATAGAATTAATATATGTAAGAGGATATGTCGCGCTTGCAAAGGTCACTGTTACTCCATGCGGAACGCCCCGCAGTGCGAGATAGAATTAATATATGTAAGAGGATATGTCGCGCTTGCAAAGGTCACTGTTACTCCATGCGGAACGCCCCGCAGTGCGAGATAGAATTAATATATGTAAGAGGATATGTCGCGCTTGCAAAGGTCACTGTTACTCCATGCGGAACGCCCCGCAGTGCGAGATAGAATTAATATATGTAAGAGGATATGTCGCGCTTGCAAAGGTCACTGTTACTCCATGCGGAACGCCCCGCAGTGCGAGATAGAATTAATATATGTAAGAGGATATGTCGCGCTTGCAAAGGTCACTGTTACTCCATGCGGAACGCCCCGCAGTGCGAGATAGAATTAATATATGTAAGAGGATATGTCGCGCTTGCAAAGGTCACTGTTACTCCATGCGGAACGCCCCGCAGTGCGAGATAGAATTAATATATGTAAGAGGATATGTCGCGCTTGCAAAGGTCACTGTTACTCCATGCGGAACGCCCCGCAGTGCGAGATAGAATTAATATATGTAAGAGGATATGTCGCGCTTGCAAAGGTCACTGTTACTCCATGCGGAACGCCCCGCAGTGCGAGATAGAATTAATATATGTAAGAGGATATGTCACGCTTGCAAAGGTCACTGTTACTCCATGCGGAACGACCCGCAGTGCGAGATAGAATTAATATATGTAAGAGGATATGTCGCGCTTGCAAAGGTCACTGTTACTCCATGCGGAACGCCCCGCAGTGCGAGATAGAATTAATATATGTAAGAGGATATGTCGCGCTTGCAAAGGTCACTGTTACTCCATGCGGAACGCCCCGCAGTGCGAGAGGGACGGATTCCGGAAAAAATAGCAAAATGTCGGTTTTAAATTAATATTAAATTAACTAAAATACCTAGTTATCAAAATTTCACGTTCACAAAATTTAGATATTGTTAAAGTCTATCTAATAAAATATCGTCCAGGTCTATATGTCATTCCTATTTCGAATATTCATATTTCGTAGAAGAAAACCTCCTTTCAATAATAATTTCTATCGAGCGAAAGTTCTGCAATCGCGTTTCTAATATATATTCAAGAAAACTAGAAAAAAGTACCCATATTTATATACTAATTTATCAAATTAGTGGCTTCTTCTGAAAGGCAGGTAAATAACTTCAAAAAGTGCCAATCTTAGTGAGGTAGCGCCTTAAGGATAATTTCGCCAAGTACGAGTCGGACTCGAGCACAAAGGGTTCCGTACCACCCCACAATACGAGTGCGGAACCCTAAGAACATAATGGATAATAAAAACAATATATTTATTTAATTTTAAAGTATGTCCTATAATCTGAATAAATTTGTAATTTTTATTATACTGTCTTTAATTACCAAATAAATAACATTAAAATAATGCAACTTGGAGGTTTCTTGCATGGGGACCCCCTAATTTTCCATCCATCCATCAGCCTGTTTCGTCCACTGCTGGACATAGGCCTTTCCAGGATTTCGACAATCTTGGCGGTCCTCCTGGAAGAAATGCCCATACTCACACACGGTGGGCAGGCGGGTTGGTGAGCGCGGTGCCGAAGCCCTTGCACCAATGACGCCGCTGCCCGTCACCAGTCTGTTTTATATAAGGCTCGGCAATTGGGGATGGATATACCGCCATCCATCGGTCCCAGGCAATGGTGGGCCGCCTGGTTTTGCCTGAGAGCTGTTCTCTTACTCTCCCCCGAATAACTTCGGGGGGTTCGCGAGTAAGATGGTGGTACCCCCACAGTCGAGCCCGGCATCAGCTCTACCACCTATATATATTTTCTTGTTATATTTTATTATTTGTCATGATATAGTTCCACGTATTCTGTGAAAATCTCAACTTTCTACCGGTTGAAGCTGTAGACCCCTGTGACAGACGGACAGACGAGGCTCAGCGTTAGGGTCCCATTTTGGCACCTACAAAAGGAATGCCAGAATGCAGGAATGCAGAGACGCCGTAGGCACCTACTTACTGGTGGTACCCTCGTGACGTCACCATGCCGCCAAGCGACTCACCGGGCTCTATGACGTCATCAGTAGCCATACCGGGGAGTGGTTACAAGTAGTTGTGTACAATCAGTTATTTAGATTTTTCTAAAAGTCCCTAGAAAGCGCTTCATCCTAGGTTTTATCGACGTTTTCAAGCAGGCGGGGTAGTTAGAAGTTAAAAATAAGAGTTTTATGATTTATATTACCAAAAGCTATGGAAACATCGGTATACACGTCGTCCACCTGGTGACCATGCCCAAGAGCTGTAATCACGAAATTCTATAAATTTTTTGTAGTTTTAACTTTTAAAAATTGAGATGGGTCTGGCTAGTAGATAGCCCGAAAATTGAACTTGGACCATCTTACATCCCCAAGTCGTAACTCGAGTACGTCACAGAGTAGACGTGGATGTAATATAGTGGATGCAGTAATTGGATGCTCTTCATCACAAAGGAATATTAAGAGCATAAATCCAACGCTTTTTCCAATTTTGGATTTTCTGGACGGGCCGCTAAAATGTTTTTTTGTAATTTCGTGATCGAAACTATTTTGAGATGGAAACGAAATGCTAGAACGCCAGGCCAACGTACTTAATGTATGAATAGAGCATAATTCCATTTTATATAGCTTTGTTTTATTATTTATTTTTCATAAATGTTATGTAATAAAAGAAAACAAGATTATACTTCAGGCCAATACAACAGAATGGAGTAAACAGATCATTATCACGACATAAATGCCCTCGGGGGTGTCAGCGGTGGTTGTGAGTATGGACTTTGAAATGCAAGTCACAGTCCACACTGTACGCTCACGTTTCACCGACAATTAATGTTTCGAGGTGATGGGTGGTGAACATAATCATATATCTGGACAATTAATGGATCCGCAGCTTCAAAAATAAAATACTTTATTTACATTACAAAATGTAGGTTTTAAGAGATGGAACTCTCCTTTGAAGTGATGGAAAATGTACTAAGGGAGACCTGCTCTTTTTGGGATCTAAAGTTACATCTGTACAATAGCACATTCTCCGACACTGGTCCTTTTTGACAAGTGATACATGATATCATATATTTTATTTTTGTATTCCTCTTAAATATATACTGTATGTTATTATTTATGATTTTATATATTGATATTATGTGAATACATAACTCAACTCCCTAAATCATTCCCAGCCCCCACCCCAGGCACATTTTTAAACGGACAGTTCTTTTTTTCATTCAATCATGCATTTAAGATTTTAATTCAATTTAACATTTTAGGGATTAAATTTGGAAGTGACTAAAGGACCGCTAGCGGTATTTTGATTTTTAAAATTATTGAAACGTAAGTCTGTTGGAATTCTGTTGGAATATCTTCCTTAGCACGAACTAATAAAGTTCAATTTGCAATGTACAGTTCGGAAAGGGAAGCGGTTCTGTAATTTTATAAATTATTGAACCGTAAGTCATCGGAAAGTGCTCGGAAAATGATTTTTCTGCATATCGTGAAGTTAAGACTACGGGGGTTGCCTCGCTCCGCTCCGCTTCGCTCGGCTCCCTAATATGTACTTACATGGCAACCTAACCGCTCTTCGACCCATCCCTGGCGGTCGAATAAAATTAAAACTAAGGAAGCCGCTAACGGCTATTTAGTCACATTTTTTCTATTTTGCTTGCTGTTACAGTCTATTTTATTGTTTAATTCGTAACCTAATTAATTCAACGTTGGTCTTTATTGCATGTTTTAATCTTCCTCTGTTTTGTGTGTGTTGTTGTTTAAATTAGTTTATTACCTCCGTGGTCTAGTGGTGAGAGCCTTGGGCTCTCAACCCGGCGGTCGTGGGTTCAATTCCTGCGGGAAACACACATAGTGAAATGTCACTTTGTAAATTGCAGGCTTGAATCACCTGATTGTCTGAAAAAGCAAGATGATTCCGTGCTTCGGAAGGCACGCTAAGCTGTTGGTCCCGGCCACTTTCTAGTAGAGAGGTCGTGGCATAAACCACGTCAGAGGCCGTAAGGCGGTTTAAAAACTCTGACACCAGGGCTTGTCGGGCAGATAGGCCTTGCAGCCCACACGATAAGAAAAAGAAGAATTAGTTTATATGGTTCTTGTTTATTATTTTCTATTAAAAAAAAAACAAATTAATTTGCTACTGCAACATGTTTTTTTGTTACTAGAAAAAAACATGTCTTCCAAGATGTTTGAACAGAGTCCGAGGAGAACAGAATTAAACGAAAGAGAAAATAAATAAATTTGTAGGTATGGTATTATTAAAAGCAATTTGTAATTAGTCGTAATGACATCATCAACTAGAGTGTTATAACTATAAAACAACGATTTTATATAATACCTTTACTAATACCCTATGTGGCCTTTTATCTTTTTATTGGCTTTGTGTAGACATTTCTTTTAAAAAAATTATTTTGTTAATGTTTCATTTATTATAAAATAAATTTGAGTCAGCTTACTCATTAAGTATTCAAATACTACTCAAATAATACAAATGTCACAACTGTTTTTAGTATGAAAATGGCACCACCTCCATATATTATTAAACCCATCAAACTGTAAAACTTACCACCATTTTCTAAGGACTACTGGTTAGACCGAGTTTAGAAAATGGTACCTACAACTTAATTACATTTGTCTCTGTCACACTTCATTTGTTACCTACTTTCATGTATAGTGCTTTTTGGTACAATAAATGATTTTTATCTTTTTTATCTTATCTTAATAATTGAGATGAAAACAAGCAGTTCAATTGGAGTGCTGTTCTATGCTGTACCTGCTCTCATTTCGGTGACCACGTTTATACTAACGTGATGTGATGATGTCTCCGGGTTTATTACTTGATGTGGATCTTCATGGTGACTGCTTATAACATTTCTACTTTCAATGGCCTATTTTAGATCGTCAGACGGGTACACATAGGGTTGCCAGATGGTCGAGATTCGTCGGGATTGTCCCGACATTTCATATGGTGTCCAGAGTCCCGGCAAAATACAAATTGTCCCGACCAATAACAAATAACACCAAATTGGTGGAGTCAGTGAGCTCAAATGCCAAGTAGTTGTGGCAAAGTAGGAAATAATTTTGTTTTAGCTGTCTCATAATTTGACCTTATAATTTTCAACTGTATAATGTCATAATTAGCAAAAAAGTATTTTGTTGTAATTACCTACTATAATTTTAACTAAAAAAATATATTTTTGGTTCGTTTTATTTATTTGTCCCGACCATAATCCCAAAATCCCGACTTTTTGAAATTTTGCCCAGATATTTTGGTTTTCCCATCTGGCAACCCTAGGTACACAAAGCGAGTTTCATCACATTAGTAAAAAACACAGCAAATAAAATTATAAAGTGGTGAAATTTGTTTGTATGTAGTTGATTCTTCAAATTTGTTCGAATTTAATGGTAAATGTCTAAATTGAAACTGAAATCCCAAAAAATTAATAGAATCATCAGAAAAATCTCCGGAACCACTAAGCCGATTTTGAAAATTCTTTTGCTGTTGTATTAGTTAACATCACTTTGATATTTCATGATATACCACATATCATAGTTTGTTTCCTGGGGACGGGACGGGTGGTTCCCATGGCGACGTAGTACATTATTTACAATCGCGCAGGTGAAACCGCGGGCAAAAGGCTGGATAACTGATTGACTTTCGTTATTTGACTTTTGAACGCAGCTGAAGGCTTGAAAAAATCAATCTTGGCGTGCCATCAGCTGATTTCACAGAAAATATAACAATGGAGTATCGATCTTTGACTAAACAGACTAGCGGTCAAGGAAAAAGACAGGAATTCATCTTTGCATTGAATTTGGATTAGTTAAAGTAGGTTTTTCCGTCTCACGTTTGTTATTTCCTTTTCGTGTGAATCATTCATTACATTAGACGTCTCTGTTATTCATCGCTGTAACTGCGTTAGTAATTAAAGTTTGTTTAATTACAGTTCGATAAGAATATGACATAATTTCATTATTCGTTTATCGGTTTATCAACTCAAACGTGGAAAGGAAGCTATATTGTTATGTTAGGCATGAACTATCCTACCAAACAATAAATTAATAATAATTGTCTTCAGTCTCATTATTACTATTTCTCATACAGGGTATTCTGGCAAGTGCGTAAAAATTGCGAAGGCAGATTGCGGGTGACTTAAAAAGGAATTTTGTACAAATATGTGTTGATTATTTTGATTGAAAACTTATAGTGGGCATTCTTTATATCCTATAGCTTCTATTTGATGTGGTTTAGTGACTCTAATTTCCATCGCATTGCATTTATCGAACTTTAAACAAATATCGAATGACTGCTATTGCGCATGCAAAATTGTAAAGAAGCCATCTTTATTTTTTTAACTGATTGTCCTGTGGGGCCCGAAATATATCCTGATTTTTTTAAAAGTATGATGAAATGTATCACTATGTTGATGAATGTGGAAGAAGCTGGAAGACAGTCGTGGGTATATGTATGTACATATATTTTTAAATCTTATCTATAATGATAATATAAGAAAACTGGGCTGTTTTAATTCCAGTTTGTATAGACACGAACAATATATAAACTTAGTCTGATCTGATACAAACATAGACATCTTTTAATATTATTTGATCAGTGGATACAAATATGATACTCAGATTTTTTTAAATTGATTTAAATTTTTTGACTGCCTACATATTTTTAAGTTTGGAATAGCTTGTCAAAAACGTTTATCATGGTACTAAGATTTTGCACGCAACTTTGTCCACCTAGTCTATATGTGGCGTGCATATAACTTTTTGCTGGAAATGCAATCTCATTTCAGGTTTGACAATAAAAAATATATAAAAAATTAACTTTATATAATATTTACTTTGAAAAATCATTATTTGTATGACACTAGTAGCCTTAGCATGAAAACATTACGGTTACGTTTAGTTTGAACGTAACGCGGTTTTGTATGAAATCTGATAAGTTCCGCTACTGACCTCTAGGGGCGGTTATCAGATTTCATACAAAACCGCGTTACGTTCAAACTATAACGTAACCGTAATGTTTTCATGCTAAGGCTACAGGGTAAGAACTGCCTAAAAGAGTAAATGATTTCATACAATTTTTTTTCTTCAAACTTCTCATTGTTTTTCCAGCAAAAAGTTCTATGATTGCACACCACTGCTAGTCTAGGGAATGCAATCTTGCGAGATAGAGTTTAGGGTTTAAGAAATTTATTTCTCATAAGAATACATACGAATTCACTTAAAATGAGAAAAACTGTTTGTTCTTACGTACTACACTCTTAAAAACTATTTACACAAGTTATACATAGGTAACACTAAAATAGAAATAGAAATAGAAATAGAAATATTTATTTGTTCCAAACATGGTTTACAAAAGATGTTAAATATAATAACAGTTCAGCATGTTTCACCTGCAGGAGGTATACAAATACTTTAATACAATTAAATTACAATGTCTTTACAATTATTAATAATCTCGGCATGCATGTCATAACAATTTCATTGAACTAATGTCAGGATAGTATTATTATATACATTTTTCAATTTAAGTTTTATCCTAATGCTTATAATTATTATAATTCATAAATTCTTTGACAGTGTAAAAACCTCTGTCAATGAGACAGCTAAACAGTTTTCTCCTAAACAATGGTTCCGGCAATGTCTTCATATATTCTGGCAATAAATTATACATTTTTACAGCCATTGAATAACAATTTTTAGAGAAAAGAGCGCTTCGCTGTCTAGGAATCACTAGATTTTCTGGTTGTCTCAATCTATAACCATCCGCGTCACTTTTTTTTGTAAATAAGTTTGGATGCTGTTTGACAAAATTACACATTTCAAATATATACAGGCATGGCAGGGTAAGGACCTTAAGTTTTTTAAATAGGGGCTTACATGAGTCAAGTGGTTTTGCACCACATATTGCTCTAATGCATTTTTTTTGTGCTATAAAAGCTCTTGCAATATCGGTAGAATTTCCCCAAAGAATTAAGCCATATCTTAATACCGAAGCAACGTATCCATGGTATGCATTAAGGGCTATTTCATCACTTGCCACATTTCGAAGTCTATAAAGTGCAAATACGAATTTATTTATTTTTTTACTGACTTTGTCAACGTGATCTTTCCAGTTTAAATGTCTGTCTAACGTGATCCCTAAGAAAGTAACAGTTTCTGATTCCCCAATTTGTGTGTCTCCGTATTTAATATTTAGTGGTTCTTTTGTATTGTTATAGTTCTGAAACTGTAGGAATGTTGTTTTTGATAAGTTTACCTCTAATTTATTTGCGTCTAACCATTTTACCATGGATAAAGTTTCCGGAACTGGCCACTTACATAAACAATATTTAAAAATTTATTACAACATTTGAAAATAGAACTCTTTGGCTGTAGAATGCAGTTTGTTTCATCTGACTGTCTTTTGTTTTTACCTTGTGGCGCCATTTAAAAAATTGTGTGTCTGCATCAACATGGATTTAACTCGGGAAAATTTTCGTAGTATGATTTTCTACGATTTTAAGTGTAATTTGACAGCTCAACAGAGCATCGCTCGGCTTGAAACAGCTTTTGGCAATGGAGCACCATGCAAGACGACTGTTTATAGCTGGTTTGCAGAATTCAAGCGTGGTCGTATCAATCTCAGTGACGAATCTCGCGATGGTCGGCCGTCCACCGCTGTGACCAACAAAAACATCGATGCTGTGCGCCGTATGATTGAAACAGACAGGCATGTGACCTACCATGAAATTCGCGCATCCTTAGAAATAGGCATGAGTCAAATACAATCAATCCTACACAAACATTTGGGTGTGAGAAAGCTGTGCTCGCGGTGGATCCCACACAACTTGAACGAGGCTCAAAAAACGGACCGCGTCACTTGGTGCAGTGCCATGCTTACCAGATTCAACGAAGGTGCGTCAAATTTGGTGTGAGACATATTAACAGGTGACGAAACATGGATTTATTGCTACGATCCCAAAACAAAGCAGCAATCGAGCGTATGGGTCTTTCAAGATGAGCCGAAACCAACCAAAGTGGCGCGCGTGAAAAGTGCATCTAAGCGGATGATTGCTTCTTTTTTTAATAAAACTGGACACGTGGCTACTGTTGCTTTAGAGAATCGTCGTACCGTGAATAGTGACTGGTACACGACCATTTGTTTGCCGGAAGTTATTGACGAACTCCGTAAAAATAACCGTAAACGCCGTATCATCCTGCACCACGACAATGCTAGTTCTCACACGGCCAGACAGACAAACGACTTTTTGAAGACGAAAAATGTAGAACTCATGAGTCATCCTGCATACAGTCCCGACCTGGCACCTTGTGACTTTTTTCTGTTCCCAAAAATTAAGAACCAATTACGCGGTCAACGATTTTCATCACCAGAAGAGGCTGTCGAGGAGTATGAAAAACACGTTTCAGAGGTCACCACAGGGGAGTGGCACAAAAGTTTTCAAAACTGGTTTGATCGAATGAAAAAGTGCATAGACGCCAAGATTATTTTGAAAAACAATAAATTAATTTTGTACCTTTAATAGTATTTTTTCATACTCATTCCGGAAACTTATAGGAATTTACATGCTCCACTCAAGAATAAATACATCAATATAGATCAAAAGCCCAAAACTCGAAAGCCTAAAAATACTTAACAGAATTTATGCATATAAAAATTAAAAATTTAACATAATTTACGTCATGTTTTCATAAACATACCTCTTGAGTCGTGTTTTAAAGATTGCTACAGATTCTGAATCTTTAAGATGCCTTGGTAGTCTATTATATAATTGTGCTTCTCCAAACGTAATATTTTTTTCCCGTATAACGTGCGCGGTGTATTAAGTTGTAAATGATTTTTAGTCCTAGTTTGATATTTGTGCTGTTATGTTTTAAAATTTAAATTTGATAGAACTTAATGTACTTGAATAAACGTATATATGTGTACATCTTAAATTAAAACTTAAATAAACTAAAAAGATGAAAAAAAGGTCGCGTACAAATTTTTTTTTTATGTTGTCTATTAGGTATACTCTATCAGCTCCTACATTTTTTTCACTTTGAATTGTAGGACCTTATATACAATAATACATGTTAGGTATATAATATATATTTTTTGTATGGAAATGTAAATATATATATTTTTTATTCCCGCATGTTTTCTTGGTGATGTTGTTCAGTCTGTTCAGTACTATATGTAGTTTAATTTACAAACTACAGCCTATATAAATTCAATTAAAAACAGGATGCCAACAGCCTCTATTGCTAAAATAAAATTGTGGCAGCATTTATTTCTTCAAGACCCGATTACCAGCGGCCGGCCGACATCACAACCGCTCGGTACCAAACAAATCTCTTTTCTAACGAGTTTTTGTGCGAGCCCGGTCGAGAGTAGTTGGTCCCCGGAGCGCCGTTTTAGCGCTCCTCGAACTGACCACGCTGCGTATTTCACGCTCTCTGGCGCCGATATTGAGAACTATCTATTGTTAGTTATAGCTTTATTGAGACCTTGCTTTAGGGGTCGGGGGAGAATTTAAACCTTATTGGCGATTGGGAGGTTCGGAGGTGTTCTACGCACCGTGGTGGAGAGGCTTTTTATTGAAATTTAACTTTATTAATCCTCTGTCTAATTCTTCTTATCGCTTAAACAATAAATCGTTGCGTTTCTGTTACATTTTCGTATGGGATCTGATACGCCCCAAGCGGTCAGTAGCGGAACTTATCAGAGTCCATACAAAATCTAACGTGAACGCAGCTTTAAGGTAATCGTGATGTTAATCATATAAGACTGCAGGAATTAGTCACGAGAAAAAAATATATCTTAGTCAACCCGTCTAATATTGTCTATTACCTTTAACAAAGTAGGTTTACATATTAATTAATTTTAACCCTTTAGAGGAATCATACAGTATTAAAATATGCTAATTATTCATTACAATATTGAATAAGATTATTATTATTTACTACACCATGCTTCATTATCATCCAAATAATCATCGATTTTATAATAAGCTTTCTTAAGCTTAATATATAGTTTAAACAGGCAAAACTAAGGACCTCCTCTGGAAGCTTATTGTAAAATCTTATACCATGTCGTACAAAAGAGGTACCTACTTTGGCAAGTCTTAATTTTGGAAAAGCTAGTTTATGTTTGTTTCTGGTTTCAACAGAGTGGTGCACACCAAGCCTCGGGAAATAATCAATATTTTTTCTGACATATCTAATAACTTGATAAATAAATTCACATGGGACCGTTAATATATAAATTTCTTTAAACTTTTCTCTTAATGAATCTCGGTACTTCATATTATAAAAAGACCGAATCGCTCTCTTTTGCAAGACAAAGACTGCTTCTATATCCGCGGCTCTACCCCAAAATATTATGCCATATGACATAATGCTGTGAAAATAACTGAAATATACTAATCTAGCAGTATTTTCATCAGTAATCTGCCTTATGCGTCTAGCAGCGTATGCGGCTGAACTAAGTCTACCACAGAGAGCTTCTATGTGGGGACCCCACTGAAGACGAGAGTCTATAGTAATACCTATAAACTTAGTTTCGTTAACAAATTCCAGCTTGGACCCCTGCAAAAATAAACTGACATCTACTTGAATTACATTTGGTAAAGTAAACTTTATACATCTCGTCTTTTTTGCATTTAGGACTAAATTATTTGCAGTGAACCAATCAAGAATCAGAGAGAGAGTTGAATTCGCGTCATCAAGAATATCGTCATTGATGTCGATTCACTTTAAAAATAAGTGACGTGTCATCTGCGAATAGAACTATCTCAGATAAGTCTCTAACTAAGTAAGGAAGGTCATTTATGTATATTAAAAACAATAGGGGCCCCAAAATGGAGCCCTGCGGAACACCCATTTTGACTAATGCTCCAGATGACTTCACTCCATTAATGTCTACCTTTTGAATCCGGTCACTAAGGTATGACTTAAATAACGCCAAAGATTTACCCTTAACTCCATAGTGATCTAATTTACATAAAAGTGTTTCATGATTAACGCAATCAAAAGCTTTTGAGAGGTCACAAAATACACCGAATGCATCCTGCTTTGCTTCCCAAGCGTCAAATATGTGCTTGACTAAAGCAACTCCTGCATCAGTGGTTGACCTCCCTTTAGTGAATCCATATTGTTCACTGTGAAAGAACTTATTTAAGTTAAAATGAGATAATAATTGATTAAAAACATTTTTTCCGAAAATCTTACTAAATACTGGTAAAACTGAGACCGGTCTATAGTTTGAAGGGTCTTCATTGTCGCCTGATTTAAAAAGAGGGATCAATTTACTCAACTTCATTAAATCAGGAAAGACACCATCATTTACACATTTATTAAATATTAAAGCTAAATATGGAGCTATTAAATCAATAATACAGCTTACAACTTTAACAGATAGGCCCCATAAGTCCTCGGTTTTCTTAAGTTAAGAGATTTAAATGCTTTAATGACAGTTTGTGAATTAATATGCTTAAAAGCAAATACAGAATGGCACTGAGGCACGTGATCACTCAAAAGATCCTGTGCAAGTCTTGGACTTGAATTTAAGCTTTTAGTTGTCAAGGAAGGAATGTCAGTAAAGAATTGTTCAAAGGCCTTCGCAACTTCTTTGTCTCCTGTAAAAACTGTAATATAAATTATGACGTCTAAACGTTTTGAATTCTTAAAACATCTTTTACAATTTGACATAATACATATAATATACTAAATATTATTATTAGAGTGCATTACAATCTGGAAAAGATAAATTAGAAACAAATGTAAAGACGAGAATTTGAAAAAATTCCTCGGGTCAGAATTCGAACCTGCGACCTTTTGTTATCAAGGCAAGTGCGCTACCGACTGCGCCACCCAGGTACTTTAATTTCTTATATTTCGAGTATTCCAAAGCGATAGGTTTCGCAATAAAAAACATAACATATAATATATAAGGTGACTTTAATTTATGCCGCCAAATTCTTACTGAAGACTCGGTAAGTGCTCAGTAACAAGGTTCGATGACCATTTTTGTGAAATTCGTAAATTATTCTTTTCGTGTTCCTTACAAACGCAAGCCCAGCCCCGAGTCAAATACTATGGGACGTCTAGATTTTATTTTGCGAAATCAGCAATAAGTGTTATCAATCTGTGTTACTGATTACTTACCAAGCCTCCAGTATGAGTTTGGCTGCGTAAATTAAAGTCACCTTATATATAAAAATAAAATATAAAAGTTTGAAAATACTCATCTTAGACAGTTTTAAGTGTATCTGATAAAACAAAGGTTTACATGCTTACTAAATGATGTGGCCGGTTTCCCCTAGATGGCGTCAGTAGTAAAAACTATAAGCATGAGTGCGAAATATGTCATTTTACGCACGTTAAACAGGCACGTAATTTATCTAATTTTGAGAAGGTATATTACAAAATATCTTTTATCTGCCTATTTCCTTTTTATTTTGTTATTCTGTATTTTATTTATATTATTATGGAAAAATGCTAAATAAAATGTTAAAAAGACGTTCAAGAGTTTACACAACAACTAAATTAGTTTTATTTTTAAAACAATCTCACTAGCCAGTAAGACACGATTGCACAAAAAAAAACGAAAAAGTCACATGAAAAGACAATGGCGGCAGTAAACTTACCGTAGTTGAAAACGTAGCAAGCATAATTTTGTAATTTTTTTTATTTCTTCGCATTAGTGATCCAAAGTAGAGTATTGCACACGGTGTAAGTGATCATTTGCACCTTCGAACTATTCGCATAAATATCTCGGGTGCAATTGATAACTTAGGTACCTCCCAGTGGCGTGCATAGGATTTTCAAGTAGGGTAGGCACAAAACTTCCTTATGTTCTTTGCACGTATTATAGCGAGAGTTACGATAAATAACGATATAACTCACACAGATGTCTTTCTCTTTTGTCAAAGCTCATTGACAGAAAACCTCTTACCCCATTATCAACAATGAATCTCTGACTACCTATGCACGAATCTACTATTTAAAAACGTGTGATGCCATCTAGTAGCAAGTAGTGCAAGTAATCATGACAACGTGGTTGCTTCGCACAGGCATTGCGTATTTTTGTGAGAATGTGTGCGTGCTTAGCGCGAGCCGCTGACGTCATGGGAGTATAGTTACAGATGCACACATAGAAAATTGCCTTCGAATTTTAGTTATGCATGTTGCCATGGTAGCGCGAGCGCTGCGGAGTAGGCAGGAAGGTATTTCAAAGAAAGGGTGTACCTGATTATAATATTGAAATAGTTGTGTGTACCTTCCTATATTTAAAAAGGTAGTGTTCTAGTTAGCTAAGCCAAGCCCAGGGTAGGCATTGCGTATTTGTCTATATGAGATGCACGCCACTGGTACCTCCCTTGTATAACAATCTAGTATTTTTTCGGAAAATTATTAGAATAATGTAAATCTTACCAAAATATAAAATAAATTGTAATTATTACACATTTTTTTTAAAAACTAAATAATTACGAGATCGATTAATTCAGCCAGTAAGTATTTAAAGTTAAATATACTCACCAAAATAAATTCTTCATGTACGGTTCCACCAATCTCCGACGTGTTTATAGCTTCCACCGAATAGGGGATATACTCCGGCAGCAGAGGGCCTAGGATTGGTCGAAGGCCATTTCGAACTATTAGCAAATCCTGGGGGCTTTAATTTTACATTTATACTTATTGGTGACTTTAATTTATGCAGCCAAACTAATACTGGAGGCTCGGTAAGCGATCAGTAACACGGATCGATGACACTTTGCTATCTTCGCGAAATAAAATCTTGACGTCCCATAGTAATTGACTCGGGGCTGGGCTTGCGTTTGTAAGGAACACTAAAAGAATTATTTACGAATTTCACAAAAAGGGTCATCGAACCTTGTTACTGAGCACTTATTCAGTCTTCAGTAAGAATTTGGCTGCATAAATTAAAGTCACCTTATATATATTATGTTTAAGACACAGTCTACTCTAATGTTATACTGAGGTAAAATTTGTTTGTTTGTTTGTATGTTAGGGTAATTTCAGGAACTACCTACTGATACGATTTAAAAAATTCCTCCGCTGTTGTAATGTTAAGATTTTTCACTTGGACATAGGTGACAGTTTGTTCCCTGGGGTCAGGCAGATCCCTAGGGACATGTAGTTTATTATATTAGCGGGGCTGAAACAGCGGCCAGAATGTTTTTACTTTATAGCTCACTTGACTCAGCCACATACATATATGTCACCGGCAATAATGTATACAATGCCTGGGGCGTCCGGGCAAAGTATGAAATATTATGAATATTATTGTCCGTCACATACTTTACCTAGGCAATGTATACAATTCCTAGGCATTGTATAGAGTACCTGCTGGTCAACCGGCAAAGTGTAAAGTTATTACTAATCAATGGGATAATATTAAGTTCGCAGTCAAAATTAGTTTTTTGGAAGTCTTGCAGCGCAGAAGAGAGCCGGTAGATTAGGTTTAACCTTCGTGGTTATTTTTTTTATGACTACCCAGCAATACCATTTAACCAAAAGGCTAAGCTTTGTTCTTATAGGATAATTTAAATACATGCCCTCATCAATTTCCCGCTCCCACTCACGTCTTTTATATACATTACCGGCTGCGCATTCGGTACTATATACAATACCTAGGTAAAATATTAAATAAATAATATTTCATACATTACCTTAACTTTTTTGGCATTGTATACATTACCTAGGTATTGTATACAATACCGGATTATACAGATTGGATGATTGATTGATTATACAGTTAACATAAACACACATTACTCCCCTTATGACCATGCTGCCTGTACAGAATCGAACGACCTAAAAAACAACACTAAATTTGAAGGACTCACATGAATTTTTGTCCTATTGCCAGCCAAGTTTTTTTAGTACGATTTTTATTTATTTTTGAAACTCTGCACAATTAAATGTCTCGTAATAGCAAATAACTGTTTTGCCATAGTTTTCGACGAGTTATTTAACTTTTGTTGTAAGTTCAAGTTTTAGCAATAAATAAACGTTTTTTATGTATGAAAACTTTGCTATTTAAAAATAGTTAATTGTTATTTGTAGTAATTTAATTGATTAGACTTTTAATAATTATTCTGGTATAGGGAAGAAATCATTTTTATAAAGTGGCAGCGCTTTAACTTCAAATTGGGACCGTAATGAGCAAATGGCATGGATGGCATTGATGACCGGCATGGGTGACTGGCATGGATGACTGGCATGGATGACTGGCATGAATGCTCTAGTGTGTTCTGTGATCTCTCTAAGGCATTCGATTGCTTGAGGCACGACATCCTCCTGCATAAGTTAAAGCACTACGGATTTTCAGACGTAGAGCTAAACCTTTTGGAGTCATACCTACGTAATAGGAAGCAAGCAGTCTTCATTAATGGTCAGTTCTCATCTTACGAAATAAATGACATAGGAGTTCCACAAGGATCAGTTCTGGGACCGGTATTATTTCTTATCTATATAAATGACTTGGCTAGCTCTCTACCAGAATGGGCTTTCGTTTCCTTATTTGCTGACGATACTCATGTGGGTATAAAGGATAGTAGTTTATTAGGTATCGAACAAAAAACCAAATTAATCTTGGATAAACTGAAAGAATGGTTTGAAGCTAATGGTATTATTTTAAATAATGACAAAAGTATTATTATGTCCTATAAAACTAGAAAAAAAAAATTACTTTATTCATGCTAAGGAGACTACTTTCTTAGGTTATATCATAGATTACACTCTGACTCACTCGGCCCACATTAATAAAGTCTGCAAAAAACTAGCAAGCGCAAACTACGCTTTACTAAAATTAAAGTCTCTTGTTAACAGAAAAACCCTCATTGCTGTTTATTATGCCTACATTCAATCTATTATAAATTACGCTATCACAGTATGGGGAAATGGAGCTGATATAAAACAAGTCCTAATTTCTCAAAAAAGGGCAATAAGAATTATAAACGGGCTACACAAACGTAAGTCTGTACGAAGTTATTTTAAAAGAGACAAAATTATGACCGTAATTTCATTATTTATTTACAACTCTTTGATCGAAACTTATTTACAAAAAGACAATTTACCTAAAAAAATGGACATTCACAGATATAATACAACAAATAAAGAGAAATTCATAACACCAAAAACTAGACTAAAAAAGACGCAAAAACAAGGAAAATATATTAAATTAATTATGTTTAATAAAATACCTACAGCTATTTCAAAGTTGCCGCTCTTGGAGTTTAAAACGAGGGTGAAACGTTTTTTGGAAAATAAACCGTTTTACTCAATTAATGAGTTCTTGAATTTAAAGCTGAAGACATGTTCATTTTCTGATTATACAGTTAAAATATAAATTTATTTTTAATTATGACATTTTTAATTTATTTTTAATTTAAGCCATTATTTTATGTAAATTTTTATAAATTACATTGTGTATGTACATTGTACATATTTTGTATTTCGTGTAAATTTCTTATGTATTGACAAACCTTTTATAACGGACATTGTTATATGGTGAATAAATATCTTATCTTATCTGGCATTGATGACCGGCATGGGTGACTGGCATGGATGACTGGCATGGATGACTGGCATGGATGGCTGGCATTGATGACCGGCATGGGTGACTGGCATGGATGGCTGGCATTGATGACCGGCATGGGTGACTGGCATGGATGACTGGCATGGATGGCTGGCATTGATGACCGGCTTGGGTGACTGGCATGGATGACTGGCATGGATGACTGGCATGGATGGCTGGCATTGATGACCGGCATGGGTGACTGGCATGGATGACCGGCATGGATGACAGTCACCGAAACTTCAATTAATGAGTCAAAAACTCCCAATTATCCCGAAGAAGAAAACGCAAAGAAAGCAGCATCCTCCATAGATAATTCTCTTTTCCACGCCGTTGGTTTCTCCCAGGAATGCAATTAAGGCCCCAGTCTGGAGATTGTTCCAGATTTTCTTTCTCACGGGGATTCCTCGCGACGTAATGTACGAGATAACAACGGCCCTGGAGTTAGGTCTTTTATTAGTTCTTGTACCTACCCATGTTTATACTTACGTAGTTCCACTTCCTTTGACACTTTTTATCTGAAACATGGATCTGAGCGATTATTTGGACTGCGATGCATAAATATTATACAGAAATTAAATATAACGTAAAATGGCATAATGCAAATAAGACTTGACATCGATTCAATGAACAAAAATGTTTTACTTATTTATTTGTAAATTTATCGAATCGATATTTACGTAAATTTTGCTGCTGCTCAGAAAAAGAACCAGACCATTGCTAGGAACTATATTGATATCAATAGGGATCTAATTATTTTTTAACAATAGAGAAAGAAAATAACACCTTTGAGGGGATTAAACCAGAAGGTCATCTCCACGCCTCTTACACCCGCAACCCCTAATTTAAATTTGGAAGTCTGTATACTAAGTTTTTAACTAATAAAATTTAAATTCACATATTTTGGTACATTATATAAAGTGGTCTCGGGTAAGGTGACCGATCCGCCTTGTACGACCGACTTTTCCGTAACAGGTAAAGTGTGTTCTACGGATCCATGTTGGTTCCACGATTCCTATAATGTTTAGTCTTAAGGCGCCTAGGCACGCCACCGTTTTAGTACAAAATTTAATAATCCGTTTCTCAGTTGTTTTTCGTAATAGACCAAACTATGTGACCTTTATCAGCTGGTGCTGGTATTTTAAAAGGCACCATTTTGCCAAAATTTTGAATATTAATTTTGTTTTAAAGATATCAAGCTGGACAGATTTACATGCAAAGTTGTTTTCTTGCCTCAGATTGTACCTATATCAAAATTTAACATTTCAGCCACATAGCGACTTTGTAAATGTCTGTATTTAACTATAGAGGTCTATACCTTTAGTCTATAATGAAAAACAACAGAGAAACGGGTTACCAAATTTTGTACTAAAACGGTGGCGTGCCTATGCGCCTTAAGACCCGAATTTTTCAATTTTCGACCCCGGTCTGATTTCGTATACAGTGATCTATTTGAGGAAAAAAAAACTGTCTGGTGTTGTTCTAGGAGCCCTCTTTCCTAAAATGCCTTCACATTGATTCCTATATCTACACTATATTATATAAAGAGGAAAGATTTGTTTGTTTGTTTTTTTGTTTGTTTGTTTGTATGTTTGAGGTAAACTTTGGAACTACCGAACCGATACCGAAAAAAATTTCTTTTTTAAAAAGCTACATAATTGCTGAGTTACATAGGATATATTTTATTTAAAAAAAAGTAAGTTTTCAGTTTAAAAATTCAGTATTTGTGAACCATGTCGGGAGAAAAAACGCTGCTTAGCTGCTTTATCGGCGTGCCCTGACCAAATGGTTAGTTATACGTCATAAAAACGGTTGATTTTCCATACGAGGAAACTATCAGTTTAATCTGACTAAAGATTTGCATCTACAACGATCCTGACACACCTCTCGCTAATATTAAGCTTGAAAAATTAACTTCAGCCCGGTTTACGCATAGATACATCAAATACTGTGGTTTTAGTAATGATTTCTTCCCATATGGAAAAACTAATCAGTTTAATCTGACTACAGATTTCCATCTACAACGATCCTGACACACTTCTTGGCACTTTGCTAAAAAATAGTAACCGGGGTCTGATGATTGGACTGGAAGATGGGTACGGGATCTTCTCAACGGACAACAGCAGACCCTTCGAGTTTGGGCTTATTTGATTGGTTTTTATTAGCGCCTTGGTTAAACATGGTGTCCGTTGCATATAATAGTTAAAAAAATCATATTCTTTTGTATCATAATATCATATTTTCAAAAAAATCTCTTCGACGCGGGCGGAGCGGAGGGCAAAAGCTAGTATGTTATATGTTAGTCCCAAACCTCGTTTCTTCACGTCGGAGTACTGTAAGATTAGAAAAAGTCAATAAGTTATAATAGCGTACGTTTCCACTTTATTTAAAAAAATCATCAACTTAATAAAATGCCTGCTGAATGAGCCATTTCTTCAACTTACATTTAAAGAGGGAAAACGATTCGATTTTTGTAATGTCATCTGGAAGTCGGTTGTAAATAGTTGGACCACATACGTACACCGGTCGAGCGCTCATTTCACAGTTTTAATGCTAATAACGAGTTTAATTATAATATTGATACGTTTTCCACAGTTTGATTCCATTTTCAAACCACCAGCACGTGATAAATTTTTAGCGAAGCCCATAAAACATTTTACAGCCAAACAAGACATAAATCTATTGCTGAAGTTTGTTTTTCAGCCCTTCCAAGGGCACAGACACGTTACATCAATATCGGGTGCACAGTGGTCGCGCCAGGGCAATATCGGGCGCACAGTGGTCGGGCAAGGGCAATATCGGGCGCACAGTGTTCGGGCAAGGGCAATATTGGGCGCACAATGGTTGATCGAGGCCAATAAAATTAATGTTCTACAGATTCTACAGATAACGTTACCTTGATATCAGAACCTAGTAAGTGCTGAAAGGGAAAAGTTTGCCAACAATTTGGTAATTTACTAGAAACACCATATAATAGTCACATTCCAAACAGCTTGGACAGACACTAGACAGCTTAGTCAAGGATATAATTTATCTTATTGCTTTATTTTTTTGCTTACGTACTAGAGGTCAGTAAGGGTCAATTCTTCATTTTTAAGGTTCCGTAATCCGACAAGGAACCCTTATAGTTTCGCCATGTCCGTCTGTCCGCGGCTTAGCTCAGAGACTATTAGTACTAGAAAACTGTAATTTGGCACGAATATAATTATTAATCACGCCAACTAAATAGTATAAAATATAATCATGAAAAAATTTTTTTTTGAGTTTACCTCTCATGCACTTAAACTGGGGATGAATTTTTTTTTTCTCGTCTATCCCATAGTGTGGGGTATCGTTGGATAGGTCGTTCAAAAACATTGTGGGTGTGTGAAAACCATTTTTCGATTTAGGGATCCGTTGGCGAAATATTAAGCTTAAAAGTGAAAATTTTAGTTCGAATGGAGCGTCCCCCCTGCTGAGTAAACAGTTGTTTATAGAAATGTGAAAAAAATCACAGAAGTAGTATATGTAATGAATTTAAAAGGAAAACTATCACAGCTAAGTAGTGTAAAGCCTACTTTCGGTTTACGAGTACAGGTCGCGCCAAACTTTTGGTCCCCTCTAATGTATGGGTTTGGCGTCTGTATTAGTAGACCAAGTTATAAAATGTACCGGGCAACTACGGAGCCCTATATTGCGCGTGGCCCGACACACACTTGGCTGATTTTTTATGATAATATTATAATGGCTGGATAACAATATGATTTGAAAAACCTAAAAGTACATGAAAATATGCTAAAAATCTATTTTTGCATTATATTTAGCTTGAAGCTGTTTTTCGGTGTTATAGTTAATTGCTATAATTCTTCAAATCTTTTTTATTTTATTACTATTACTCTGAGAATGCATCCTCGGACTCAATGCTAAGGACGTAACCAATAAACATGTTTTTCGAGCCACGCAGAGTGCACCGACGGGGTTTGAACCCGGGACCTTCAGATAACCGAGCCGAAACTCGACCACTAACCCACTGAGTTACCCTGCTACTTACTCAGTTTTATATTGGGGAGGCACAGAAGGCGTGACATGCAACAATGGCTTTAATATCAAGACGGGAAAAGTTTAAATTAAACGTGGCTACTGAAATGTTTTCCTTCTCTAATATATAAATGTACTGGGATACTTCGAAGGACACAAGCTCGCTTTCATTTAGCCTTTATACTGAAGATTCTGACTTGTGATTGATAAGAAATTTCTATAAACAAGGTGACATTAATTTATGAAGCCAAATTCATACTCGGGGAGTCATAAGTAATCAGTATTACGGATCAAGGATCAATTGTATTTTTTGAGAAATTTAAAAAATAAATGCATTGATTGATTGATTTCATTAAAATTTTGTCTCTCCATAGATGTCTATTTCCGGTGTTATAAAAGTTATCGAAATTCCAATTAGACCATTTTAAAGAGAAAAAAAAACGGAGCAAGGTGGCAAAAAATCTCATTAAATCGTATTCACTGGACTTACAGTTATAAATAGATCTATTTGCAATATAAGGACAATAGAAGGTGACTTTAAGTTATGCTGCCGAATTCTTAGAGAAGGTTTAATGACGCTTTTTGTAAAATTCGTAAATTATTCTTTTCGTGTTCCTTACAAACGCAAGCCCAGCCTCGAGTCAATTAATATGGGACGCCAACATTTTATGTTACGAAATTAGCAAAAACTGTTATCGATCTGTGTTACTGATAACTCACCAAGCTTCCAGTATAAGTTTGGCAGCATAAATTAAAGTCAGCTTATATATAAATAAAGTCCTACAATAATAAGTGAATGTATACACTAGTTAGTCTATGTAGTTACACCACAATACTAGGTGAAATTAAATCAACCGACCAAATTCATACTGGAGACCCGGTTAGCCATCAGGAACAAGGTTTAATTACCCTCCAGGTGAAATTTGAAAAGATAATGTTTTGCCCCATAGTGCCTGTAAGTACTAGGAATTGTACTTAAACTAGTCCAACCAGTAAGAGAGCAAAACAAAATTATTTTTCAAAATTGGCCAAAAGGATTACTGAACCTAGTTCTTGACCACTAAACGACTCTCCAGTATGAAATTGGTCTGTTGATTTAATTTCACCTAGTATTGTGGTGTAACTAGACTAATTAGTGTATGTGTCGTGACCAGATCATAGAATTGAACATTTCATGAAATAGTTGTCCATTCATTTCATGAAATGTTCGCATTTCATGAAATAGTGGACCATTTAATGATCTGGTCAGACAGTTGACCATTTCATGAAATAGTCAACTGTCTGACCAGATCATTAAATGGTCCACTATTTCATGAAATATTCCACGTCGCCTCGCTACGGTCCGCTTAGCTCGGCTCCTGAATTTATATTCACAACCAACCTAACAGCTTCGCTCGTCGTCGCACCTACTGTGGCCACGGAAAAACTATAAATCGCATCGCACAAACAATAACAATGCGCCATCAGCGCCACTAGTGGTGAATAAATGTAACTATTTTACGATATGATCATACGATGTTTGACTAGATCATGAAATGATCTTGTGTTAGATGAATAAATCGTCAAATGATCTCTATTCATTGATTTGCTCAATTCATATCATGAAATGGTCAACAAACAATGTAATATTTAATGAAATGCGACCATTTCATGAAATGGTGGACCATTTCATGAAGTGTTCAATTCTATTATCTGGTCACTTATTCACTTATTAATATATTTCGGACCTAATGCAGGAAAATAAGAAAAAAGTATGCAAAGTATTTGGTATCATTTTCAATCAATACTATCTACTTAATATTTAGATTAAAATTTCATTTATACTAAGGAATCAAAACGCTAAGAGAAAATGAAGGAAAATTTACAAATTACTTACTTACTTATATTACATTTGACCTTTTCTTTCGATAAGTTAATCCCTTGTGTGTACGCCGAAAAGCTTCATTTTATTAGATACGTACTTATAAAGATTAAGAAGATTCAGTTGTTATTTTCGTATATCCTCAACTACAATAATGCCATCAAAATACGAGTAGGTACGACGCGACGTCCCAGTTAAAATAGTGCTGATGTTAACACGGCAATAAAATTAACACAAAAAACGCCCCCGCTGACACAACGAAACTATCAGAGCGAAAAACAAGTCATCTCAATGATAATGTTCTACCGTCAGCATTCAGCCCAACGTAATTACCCCTAATCTGGGGAAATTACCCCCCGCAACGAGGAAATTACCCCGCCGAGTGAGTCTACCGCGCTGAGCTGAAATGCGGTATCTTTCAATTTTACTATATTATTATTGGAACTGTTTGATCAAAACGATACGATGGTGTAAAAGCTATTTGACTAATCAGCATTTTCGCAAATTAACGGAGCCTTTTAAAGTTTTATCATTATGTAAAAAAAATAACTTTTGTTTTTCTAAACGCAAATTCAATCTAAACATTTTTTACCGTCGCGATAGACAGAGGGTAAACGTAACATAATCATACGTCTTGTCGTATTTTAGACGATGATCATTGTATATTTTAAGAAATACCACTTTAAAGTGTTTTATGGCATTTTGATTGACTTGTTTCGTTAATAATAGTTAACATGATGTAACAAAACGATATTTTTAGATATATGACGCAAGGTTCATGCTGATCGTCCAAATATAACATGATAATTATAATACAATTGTTTATATTTAGTGCCCGGCAGTAAATATTCCAGATCGGCTAGCTAGATTCGTATTCGTAGAGCGTTGTCTCTGTCACCGGACTGCTAGTGCTTCGTGCGACAGAGATGACGCTACGATACGATGTACAAGGTGGCGCAAAAGTAATGGCATAATTTGAATTGTATATTAATTGATATAAATGAAAAAAAAATAGCTCTGTTTTCATATAAAGTTAATTTGAAAGTGTAAAATTGATGACATTAATTGGAAAAAATTATATCTCTCAAATTGCCACCTCCTCTGTCTTTAACGCTCACCAGTTACGGTTACAGTGGGCCATCGGCGCGTCTTCAAAAAAAAGGGCCAATCACTTTTTAACTGCAAATGCCGCACCAAACAGTAACAGTAAACAGTCACTTGATGCAATGGCTATTCACGCATTTCATATGGATTCTCTTCTCTTCTCTCGCCAATTTGGAGGCAAATGTTTTGCAAGTAACAGTTCAAAATTTCGTAAAACGAGCGCAATTATGCATCAACTCTGGAGGTGGCCATTTGAGCGATATGATTTTTTTCAATTAGTGTCGTCAATTTTACACTTTCAAATGAACTTTTTATGAAAGCAGACCTTTTTTAACTTATAACAAAATGGCAGCCAATTCAAATCATGACATTACTTTTGCGCCACCCAGTATTACATTTATCGCGTAATTACAAAGGCGGTTGCAACACAGAAGTTCCTCTGTAGCGTAGCCGGGTTCATGTAAATAAAGTAATACAAACAGCTATCGCTAAATACAAACACTATTATACCACAGACACTTGAAACAACCTGATCGGCTCTATATAATATTTTTTTTTAAATAAATTGATTGCAACAGAGCGCGTGTTTGCTCTGTAATACAGTCTGATACATACACCTATTTCAATGTAAGTGGTACAGCTGATGTCGGGCTCAACTTTGGAGGTACCACCATCTTACTCGCAAATCCCCCCGAAGTTATTCAGGGGAGAGTAAGAGAACAGCTCTCAGGTAAAACCAGGCGGCCCACCATTGCCTGGGACCGATGGATGTCGGTATTCCATCCCCAATTGCCGGGCCTTATATAAAACAGACTGGTGACGGGCAGCGGCGTCACTGGTGCAAGGGTTTCGGCACCGCGCTCATCAACGGGCCTGCCCAGCGTGTGTGAGTATGGGCATTTCTTCCAGGAGGAAACAAGGCTGATGGATAGATGGATGGACATACACCTATTATTCAACAAACACTGCTGCACTGTAGATATGTAATTTCTCATATACTGTTTGTCCTGTGATCGCATTTTGAATTTGGAAGGGAAATGTTACACGAATGCGTTGGTTTTACATACAGATCTATTGGAGATGATAATATTTATTTCTTGATTTGACTTTTGTTGGTTTGCAATACAGTTTAAATTACCGTAAATTGGTTTTGTCAATAGCATCGATTAATGTATTTTTTCATGAATCCAAAGTGAACGGTTTATGAGGAAAAGGGTGTAGCATAATATATTATTATAAGTGGGTACGTTAAAGTGATTACTGACGAAAGTCAGGATCCTATTAAAAATATGCTTATATCACTATAATGATCCATAAGAAAGCTGGGTTCGGTTTAACTATTACTCCTTTAAGTCATTCGCGATATTGCAGGACAAACTACAAAATCAAATCAAATCAAATCAAATCAAATCAAAATATTTATTTTTGCAAAATAGATACATAAAGTATACTTTCTACAAGTCAAAGTTAATTTTAACCATATAATATATCTTTAGAATATAAAAAATATATAATAATACGGGATATAAAATAAACACCTGCATAAAATAGAGGAATCTAGGAATAAACATATTATATATACATAATGCAATGAAGAAATAAGTTAATAAATAAAAACGGGAAATACATACAAAAATATTAAGGTTGGGCTACTAAAATAGAGAAATATAGGAATAAAAATATTATATATACATAATGCCTAACCATCCGCAACACTCGATTAGTATTGCTAAGAAGAAGGACAAGAAACTTAGCAAACATTCCTTTTTTCAAAATAAAACATATGATACAAAATCATATACATACCTACTCAAGTAAAGGCATGATAAAAAAATATAAGACTGCAGGAATTAGTCACGAGAAAAAAATATATCTTAGTCAACCCGTCTCATATTGTCTATTACCTTTGACAAAGTAAGTTTACATATTAATTAATTTTAAGCCTTTTTTAGAGGAATCATACAGTATTAAAATATGCTAGTTATGAATTACAATTTTGAATACGATTATTATTATTTATGACACCATGCTTCATTATCGTCCAAATAATCACTTAATCTTTCTTAAGTAGTCCCTGCTTAATATATAGTTTAAACTTATTTTCAGGCAAACTAAGGACCTCCTCTGGAAGCTTATTGTAACATCTTATACCATGTCGTACAAAAGAGGTACCTACTTTGGCAAGTCTTAATTTTGGAAAAGCTAGTTTATGTTTGTTTCTGGTTTCAAATCAAATCAAATCAAATCAAAATATTTATTTTTGCAAAATAGATACATTAAGTATACTTTCTACAAGTCAAAGTTAATTTACACAATATAATATGTCTTTAGAATATAAAAAAAATATATAATAATTCAACAGAGTGGTGCACACCAAGCCTTGGGAAATTATCAATATTTTTTCTGACATATCTAATAACCTGATAAATAAATTCACATGGGACCGTAAATATATAAATTTCTTTAAACTTTTCTCTTAATGAATCTCGGTACTTCATGTTATAAATAGACCGAATTGCTCTCTTTTGCAAGACAAAGACTGCTTCTATATCCGCGGCTCTACCCCACAACATTATGCCATATGACATAATGCTGTGAAAATAACTGAAATATACTAATCTAGCAGTACCTTCATCAGTAATCTGTCTTATGCGTCTAACAGCGTATGCAGCTGAACTAAGTCTACTACAGAGAGCTTCTATGTGGGGACCCCACTGAAGACGAGAGTCTATAGTAATACCCAAAAACTTAGTTTCGTTAACTAACTCCAGCTTGGACCCCTGCAAAAATAAACTGACATCTACTTGAATTACATTTGGTAAGGAAAACTTTATACATTTCGTCTTTTTTGCATTTAGAACTAAATTATTTGCAGTGAACCAATCTACGTGCGTCTGTGCTGAAACCGCCTTTAACGCCGCGCCACCGGGACCTGTAGTAAAGATTTTTTTGGAGTGCTGATGTAATTTTGCGGGTAAATATATACCACAACGCAATCGGCCTACCGTTCTTTACCCGCGTTTATTCAATCTTTGTCCCGTTTTCGGCTTGGGCGTTATTTTATGAACACTCATTATAGCCTAAGTGCATACCAGGTTCACTGCGATGATAATAAAAAAAAACAAGTTTTTTTCAGTAATATGCCGATAACAAACTAAGGTTTAACGTTTAAGTGTTGTCACATTTGTAGGATTTGACCATAAAACGGATATCCTTACAGATGTGATCGTTACACGAAGAAAAATCAACAAAAAACGCAATGAAAGTCTACTGTGCCGCTCGCTTTCTTCGGATAATATCAGTAGATGGAATCCCGATATCTCAGGCTCAACTGTATTCGACAGTAGTATGCATAGTCTACCTAATATTTTGGACCACGACATGCAGTTTGAGTTAGAAAAAAAAAAGGAAAAAATACTTGAGCTGGAAATTCAACTACTCAGCGCAAACACAGAAATTGAAAGGCTAATTAAAGAAAATTACGACTTAATAGAAAAAGTTGAACAATCAAAAAAGAGAAATGAAATGTACAAGAAAATGCTAGGAAATGTCACATCGCCAAAGACTCCATATGGGACACCTAAAAGGAAAAAATTACACGCACCAAATTTAGAATCTAGCAAAGAAGCTGCAGATCCAGAAATAGAAATTAATTTGGAAGCACCGTTTGATAACTCTATAACGTCTGAAAACTTACAAACTACAAACATAACAATTTCATCACACTCACGGACAGAATCAACAATTCAGAAAGCCACTGTAACAGAAATAGAAGGATCATTTTATAACGATTCAAAAGAAACAGAATCCACTGATGTAATAACATTCCAAAAAACTATACAAAACGAAAGTGGTAAAGAAGACAGCCTTGGTGAAGCAGAAGAAACAGAGAGCGCTGAGAATACTGAACCAGTAAGTGATTATAAATCACCTGGATTACGAGGTAACACAGGCAATAAAGAAACAGAATCTACATCAACAACAAAAACCGATCAAGCTGACAACTACAAACAAGTCACTGATGACCCAAACGAAGACAAATTAGGCGGGAAGAATTTTACCTTAACAGACAATCATACACAAACAGAGCCTTACCAAAATTAAATCAAGATCGAAGAGGTGAACAGAAAATTAATAATTCTTAGTGATGATGAGTTAGCTGCTGGCCTTAGCTCAGAGCTGATAAGAAAATGGGACAAATCTATAAACACCTACAATGTCTTTTCTTACGTTATGTCAGGAGCAACGTCTGAAAAAATACTAGAACAATGCAGTCAAATAGGGAAGCAAATAAACAAACAAGACAGAATTATCTTGTTTGTTGGAAGAAATGACAAGAATCCTACTAAACTAATAGCTGAGCTAAGTGCTGCCTTTAAAGCATTAGAGCCAGCACAAATATTCTTAGTGGATACTAAAACTCACGTTTATCTAAACGAAGAGGCACTTACTAAACAGATGAAACTTATAGTAAATTGCTTCTCTCATGCAAACTACATAGAAATTACGCACAATTATAAGAACTTCAAAGATGATTTCTGCAGAGCGATAAACCATGTTATTAATGTGAAAGATTATGAGATGGAATACCTAAAACCGTACAAAAGTAACAAAAAAATAACAATCTCACTTTGAAGAAGCCGAAATCAAATAAGATCCTCAGAAAAGGAACTATTCCATACCTCTTCAACAAAATGCTAACGGAAAAACCAAGAAATGGTAAAAAACACAGTGAAACCAAGGTAAAAGATGGCAAAAACATATATCACAAAAAAGGGACACTGCCATTTTATTTTGCACGAATGAAGTTAACAAATAAACAAGACAATGATTCCACCACAGACCACGGACTAAACAATGATACATTTTTTCGTGGCTAACACTAACGATTTATTGACATATCACCAAAACATTGCTGGTGCACTTAATAAAATGGATAGATTAACCATAGCTATTGATGAACTAAGCGAAAAATACAAAAAAGTAGATGTTATTTGTCTTTCTGAGCATTTCATGAGAAAAGAAGAAGGGGAGAACTTAAAAATGCCTGGATTCAAGCTTGCAAGTTACTACAGCAGAAGCAAACTTAAACGTAAAAGGGAAAATAGAAGGGGTGTAGCTATACTGGTAAGGGGCAATTTGGAGTTTAAGGAAATACCTCTGTTAAATCAATTAGCTGTTAATTTTACTTTTGAATGCTGTGCTGTGGAGATTGCAAACACAATAATTGTTTGTCTATATCGCATACCAAGCACAAATTATGAACCTTTCTTCAAAAAATTAGAAAACTTACTTTCACTTTTAAGTAATACTCGAAAAAAAATCGTTCTTTGTGGAGACTTTAACATTGATAGATTATCAAAATCTGGTGCTTCCTCTGATGTTAACCAGAGATTCGAAAGTATTCTAGAGGAGTATAATCTAAGCATGCAAATCACTGAACCAACCAGAATTACGTCGCGATCAAAGACATGTATTGATAATTTTGCTGTAAATTATACACAAGTTAGATGTAGAACCATAGAGTTAGATTTATCTGATCATAAAGGAATACTCATGTTTGTTCCCCTACAAAAGAAATTAAATAACAAACTGCAATCTTGGTACGCATTAAAAAGAGATTACAGCAATGAAAATATTAATAAGTTCGTATATTACCTAAGTCAATTAACCTTTAATGAAGTATACAATGAAAAGGATGCAGATTTAGCTTTTGATAGATTCTCAGAGCTGTTTAGACTATTCTATGACTTGTGCTTTCCTTGGTGTAGGGTCAAAGTAAACCTTAAGCGAAAGCCATCTTGGATTTCAAAAGGAATAAAACTCTGCTGTAGAAAAAAACGACAAAAATTATGGCAATATCGAAAGTCACCAACCGAGATTAACAAAAAAGTCTACAAAGAATTTTCTAGAAGACTACATACTATAATAAAACAGACAAAAAAGGCTCAAAATACACATTTCATAAACTCTGCTAGTAGTAAATCTAAAGCAACTTGGAAAATTATTAAAAATAATAATAACAAACTAAATAACAACCACATTGATAAAATTGAATCCAAACACAATATATTTATAACTGATCCTACAGAGATAGCGAATGCTTTTAATAATTTTTATATTGACCAAGTGAACACAAAACCCAAAAAAAGACCAGAATGCAGTAATAATGAAAAAACGTACAAATCTATTTTTTTGTCACCAACCGACAAATATGAGGTAGAAAAAGAAATAATTAACTTGAAGAACAAAAGTAGCGTAGGTAATGACGGAATCCAAACAAAAATCATAAAAATATGTCATCAAATTATAAGTAAACCAATCACATATATATTTAATTTAATGATAGAACAAGGGATTTTTCCTAATGGTCTGAAAATGTCCATAGTAAAACCTATTTACAAAAAAGACGGTAAAACAGACATGTCGAAATATAGGCCTATCGCGCTTATCACGATATTTTCTAAAATATTTGAGCGTCTAATATATAAAAGGCTTTACGCATTTTTTGACAAACAGAATATACTTGTTAAGGAACAAAACGGGTTTAGAAAAAACAGGTCCACTAATCTGGCTATATACGATTTTTTAAAGTTGATGATTGAAAGCATCGACAAAAAACATCAAACTGTAGCTCTTTTTTTGGACATGTCAAAAGCTTTCGACTACGTGAGTCATAAGCGTCTTTTATCAAAACTTTATGATTGTGGAATAAGAGGCATAGCTTATGACCTACTTAAGTCTTATTTAGATGACCGCAAACAACTCTGTGAAATAAGTCGACTTTGCCTAAAGACCAATACAGAAAGAATTTTTACATCCAATGTTAGATCAGTAAAGAGTGGAGTACCCCAGGGCAGTATTTTGGGTCCTCTCCTTTTTCTCATTTACATTAACGACCTACCGAGTCATGTACCAAAGCCAGTGATTCTCTTTGCTGATGATTGTACTGCTATTGTATCATGTAAGGACAAAAATAACCTAAACCATGAAATAAATTTAACCTTGGATTCCATAGTTAACTGGCTCAGCAATAATGACCTTTTAATAAATTTTAGTAAAACTAAAGTGATGCAATTACATCATACACAAAACATTCCACCCATATTAAATATTAAATATAACAATAATGTGATAGAGGTAGTGGATAGTATAAAATTTTTAGGAATCCAACTGGATAAGCATTGCAACTGGAAGTCTCATGTTGCAAAGCTAAGGAATAAAATAAACAGCTTTGTGTATCCCTTAAGACAACTCACAAGAGTAGCGTCAATAAATGCAGCCATAACAGCATATCACGGATATGTAAATTCTATAATCCGATATGGTATAATCTTTTGGGGCAATAGTAGTGACTGTATACAGATTTTTAGGATGCAAAAAAAATGTATCAGGGCAATTACTGGAATAAAACCTTGGGACACTTGCAGACAGCACTTCAAAGATTTGAAAATATTACCTTTCCCGTCGCTTTATCTTCTCGAATGTCTTATGTTTGTCAAAATTAATTACACAAAGTTCAAAGAGACGCAACATGTATCAAGGCGGCTGCAACACAGAATACACTTAGAAATGCCCTATTCAAAGTGTAAACTACGTGGAAAGAGCATCTATGCTATGTCTGTAAAACTATATAACAAGCTTCCAAATTCAATAAAATCTTTACCTATTGGAAAATTTAAATCGATTTTATTCAAAATTTTGTTACAAAAATGTTATTATGACATAAATGAATATTTAAATGATGTTAATTTTTTATCATAATGAAGCCTAGAGTGTGTCTATCTATGACATTCAAACGGTATTTGACAATAAAATTTGTATGTATAATCTATTTTATATTGTTGTTTTGACATTTTACTTGACATTTGTATTAACTTTCTCATTGTGTAGTATTCCTGTATTTTTTAGATTAGTTTATAATTATAATTTGTATGCTTAGTGGCAAAAAGCATTGAGCCAAAGTGACATGTTTTCCAACTTATAATGTAACATGCTTTTTACAAATAAACGATTGATTGATTGATTGATTGTGTATGATAAATTGATAATATTCAGTGAATATCAGTCTGTCATTGGCATGAATAAAATTTGTCTCGGAGGTGAAGATTTACGATAGGAACACAATCTATAGTATAGATTCTATACTTTTCTGAAATTTGTTGACCAGACAACAAATAAATAATCAGTTCCTTAGACTTAAGCAATTCAAGATATATTATAAGATACAGCAAACAAGACGGTCTCTGACTCAGCAAAATGCCGCAGTGAAACTGTGACGCTGATCTTCTGCTCAGAGATCACTATCACGAGTAGTGACACCTGCGATGTAAATATTAAAAGTTCAAACAATGTGTTTTTTTTGTCGTATGGTCTTTAGCCTGTCATAGCGGAATTATGTGTGTCAGCCATTTCACGGCATCGCCATCTGCAGTGTTAAGTTTTTCCTTCAATTGCCCTTTAAGGGATAGCTTTCTGTGAGGTGGCTCATAGACTGTGTTTCTCTGCAGCTACAATGGATTGGGCGATTGAGGCTGTATGTTGTCACTTCTTGATGGAACATTTTTACAATAATAGAAAAATATTGAAATTTCTTGTACGTTGTTCCACTAGTATTTAATTAAGGATGATCACGCTACCGGTTTCATCGATTTATCGACATCTTCAGGCGAAAACAATAAGGAAAACCATTGAATACAATTATATACGTTAATTATAAAATTACATGTTCGATGACTAAAAACAGAAAAAATTATCTTAAAATGAACCTTATTGTTTTCGCCTGAAGATGTCGATAAAAACAATGGATTGGTTCTGAAGCCCGTATATAATATTTTTTGTTAATTTTGTAATTCGTAACGCGTGGTATAAGCCTGTTAGTGTTATCTAAAAGTTATTCTCTAGTGACATTTTTTTCAGGATACCGTGTTTTGTCTGTTTCAGTAGAAGTGGAGAATTATGTGGAAATCGCTGCCCCCGGGACAGTTTATCATGGAGGACCTTAGCAAGTGGTTTTAATGTGCCCACTTGATGGCCCAACTTCGTTGTGACCGGGCATTCCGGGAAATGTGCGAATATCTGCATAAAGAGAGTTCTGAGAAGTTTTATGGCGATTTGAGGGTCTGGATTAGACGTGGAAAGTGGAAGCCGATTGGTGTGATGAAGCTTCAATTTGAACTTTTGTGTTTTTTGAATGGAATGTAATAAATATTGTCTTGTTGCCACTGTCTTGATTTGGATTTTTTAGGGTTTCGTAGTGAGGGATAGGCGAGGTAAGAGCTCAAGCAGAAAAAGGTGCATTATTTACCTAATAACTAAATTAATATAAAATTAAAACTAAATAATCCTAGAAACTAAATCTCCTCTATTTGTCCTTTAAGGGATCCAGTTAAACATTGAAAAGTTATAAACAGCTAATACAGCTTAGTACCGTTAGTACCGCATGCCATGTAATAGCTATTTATAAAACATTACAGCTCTATAATTGAATATAAAAGAGCATTTTGGTCACATTAATAAGCATTGTAAATGTTTACAACACTACCATTTATCACGCCTTTATCGTAGTACTCTAACGGACTACAACAAGTAGAGTCAATTTGTACTTTAAAAATTTGTACACTAAGGGTATTTACACAGTTACTTTTGTGATATAAAAGCTTAGATAAAAGAAAACGTAGATGCGGTACCTCGCTTCTCGCACTGCAAATACAGGCCCAATGGGCCTGTTTTATGTAGTTTGTCTCGCTCGCGCCACTGTCGAAGTTGACGAGCTTCTCTAGAGCGACGGCTCTACATCTGTCATTCGGTGGCGCTCGTTTAAAAAAGAGGTCCATTTTTCAGTTGACGATTATAAGAACGTACCGTGTATCTTTTGTTATATCAATGTATAAAAGGGTCTAAAGTACTTCTACAGTCCAAACGTTTTAATTAAAAACCCGTGTATAGAGAGTAACTATTAAATATAATGGTAAAGCAGATTCTTAGGTGACCGTTATGTATCATAGTTGCACATAAAATTTTCCTAAAGTTCTGTTACAGTGCTATTAGTGTATAAATATACTTTATTTCGCTTAGAGTTATAACTTAAATATATGTCCCTGTATGGCTCTGCACTCCTTTATGGGTTACAGTGTGACTTCAAAGGCACGATTGGCGGTTCATAATGGAGTGTTGGCTCCTACGCTTATGTATGGTAGTGAATGTTGGGTCTGGCAAGATGAGCATCGCAGTAGAGTGAATGCAGTGGAAATGCGTTCCTTACGGAGTATGTGTGGTTTGATATTGAATGATAGAGTGAAAAATATCGACATAAGGGATCGTTGCGGCCTGAAAGATGTAGTGACTAGAATAGCTACAATGCTTCGGTGGTTTGAGCATATAGAGAGGATGAATGAAAGTAGACTGACGGAAGAAATTAATGCAGCACAAGTGGAAGGTAAAGCTCGACCGGGCCGCCCTAGAAGGACGTATGCCGACCAAATAGGCGACATACTGAAAAAGGGCAAAGTGAAAAGTACCCGGAATAGAAGAGCCTGTATGACTAGGTTGATGGATGTAGAAGAAGCAAAAGAGGTGTGTCAGGATCGCAGCAGATGGAAATCTGTAGTCTCTGCCTACCCCTCTGGGAGACAGGCGTGAGTATATGTATGTATGTATGTATGTATGTTAATTTAGAAGGTGTGCCATAGCGTTGCCAGAGATTTTGTGGCATGTTTTGTTTGACGCTTGCCAGCAGGGCACCCCTGTCGACCGAGTTGAAGGCACTTTTGACATCCACCTTCAAAACTGTTCGGATATTCATCTGAGGTTTGGATTTAGTTTAGAGTATATCGTATAACGTAAGGTCGTCAATTTTCTCACGTAGATTGAACTCAAAGGTGAATCATACAAATCAAGTCATACATCATGTGAACCAAAAGTACATACATTTGTATGAGTCATGTTACGTCCATAGAGCCACCTACACACGCCGTCGCGTCGTCGACTACTCTACTATAATACAGATGGTGCAGTTAAAGAAGGCAAGTGAGTAACATTTGCATGCATTTTTATTAACAATATAATATATCTTTAGCTTATAAAAAATATAAATAATAATACGGGAAATAAAATATAAACCTGCATAAAATAGAGGAATCTAGGAATAAAAATATAAAATTTAATAAAATAAAAAAATAATAATTAATATTTTTATTGCATTTGTCTTGTTTGCTCTTGTTTTGGTGTACAAAAGTTAAATTAACTGTATTTTACTTGCATAACTTGAATGTTTGTGAAAGAAGCAGGAAAGATTTACCAGGATTGTAACAAAAAGAGATAGATGGAGTAAATTATATGTACAAAAAAAACCTGTATATTTCTTGGTTTTTCTTTAAATCTTTAGTTTGGAATTATTTAAGTTGGTAGTTTTCATTTAAGTTCGTTAGAGTCATAATAACCTATAATTTTCGTAAAGCCTCGCACTGTTTTGATTTGTTCATGCATCTATGAGCCTTGCACTTAATAAAAACTAATATAGCTCACTGAGCACTAAAACCACCTGCACAGCTTGTTTGAGTATGGGCATTTCTTCCAGGAGGACCGCCAAGAGTGGAGAAATCTTGGAAAGGCCTATGTCCAGCAGTGGACGAACCACACTGATGGATGGATGGACCATTAAGACGAGATAATTCGAGTTTTACCTAAAAATGATTAAAAATCAAACTTATAAATCAACTTCAGAGTCATTAAAATATGGATAAAAAAATTAGAATAATTTATGCGCTTCTTCATGCATTCATTCAAATTATTGTTGGAAATTCGAAGCAATTTATTCAACTTCACTAAAATAATTCTGAAAGAAGTAGTTAATTTTCAGCTAAAGAACAGTTGCTTTTATTGCTTAAGTATTACATATTTCGGAATGAAAAATATATAAAGTGAAATAATTTAGTATTGTGCGTACGTATGTTTTTATGGAAACATTATTTGTAAAAAAGCTCAAAATAAACATTGAAAATTAATATAATCACCTCGGAATCGCGAATTTTCTGAGTAGCCTGCTTCCACTGAGCAGGATAATTAGGTGAAAAATGAAAGCGTTGGAACGGGACAGACATTTCTGAATAACCTCGGCTTAAAACTGGCTACGTCTAGTCACGACGACTTCGTCGTCAAGTCTTCTGGAAATACATAAACTACACGGGTGTTTATGACTGCTGCGGTCGGTGGTACGTGCTACCGATCTGACTATACTTTATGTCCTTGTATGAACGCATGGAGTGACTCAGTTCTTTACAACCTGTACCTAAAATACAGTAATGTTATAAATTACAAAAATATTGTCACGACATATCTATCCGAGGGGGGATAGAGACAGCGATGTTTCCCAGTTACATAGTCCTTTCACCGGCGATTTGATGTCCAAACGTGATAGAGGTGAGCTGTATCGCCGTACTTCGGGCACAAATACACGCCGCATGTAGGTTTCACCGTTGAAAAACTGAATCAAGGGCAGGATTCAAACCCGTGTGTCAAGATTGAGAGCCAATTCGTACCGCTGCTGGTTGTTGCTAGCTGTTCCAAATACATATAGTCACGACATGACTCCCGAGGGGATGTCAGAGGTGTTCTCGAGTGTGAACTGTGAAATGCAGAGTCACTTGGTGCACCTGCATTTCACCGACAAATATTATTATTACGTCCCAACGCCAGTGGCTATGTTAACGGCAAGAGATCGAAGCCCTGTCAGCTTCAGTGTCACCGCGACTTAATAGAAACATGGGTGACTTGGCTGGTACGTGCAGTTGCGTAATTACAGTCGGGTTACGGAAATATAAGTAAATCTTCGATGACGTCACATCTATTGTACTGGGTTCCTGACTTCCTGTCATAAAATAGTAATCTCAGGGCGTGTTTCACTTCCAGTAAGAGTTTGTATAGAGTGTGACTACTTCGTGTATTGTGATAATAATCTGTTTCAGTTTCAGTTTTATTCATTCTACAAACAATTTACATTATTTTTTGTTTGATAAACACTTGTACTTGTCCACTTATTTATATTAATTTCCCTTACCGGTTTCGCTGTTAAAGCATTATCAAAGGTTTGTTTGGTTGTTTACGTACAATATATGAATCGCATTCAAACAAAAAATGTTTCAAAAGTTCCACCAAGTGCCAACAATCACGAGAATCAACTCCAATTTACATTGTATTAGAAAACAACCTTATTTTTAACTTATTTTACAAAATTTTAAATTATACTTAGATATAATATGTACTTATCAGGTTATAAATTCGATGCAATGTCAATAATATAATAGTAGGTAATGGTAATAAGCATGTCTATTAATAATCAACTTAATGCCAAAAGTAGCAGATAAAGGACAAAGATCCAGGACATCCGGTATTCGCAAGGAAAAAATCATCTAGTGAGTAGAGACATTTTGTAAGCAAGAATGTTTTTAGATTGGTTTTAAAAATACCAGTCGAGAGGCAGCGCATTGTAAAATCTAACAGCTTGGTAGCAAGCACTGTGTTCCGCAATTTTCAACGAGGGAGGCACAGTATTGATGCGGACGTCTTTGCGCCTCGTATTTAACCTTTGTACTTTGTCTTCCGGAGTCTCTAGCCGAGTGATATGTTTGGAAAAATCGGATAATAATACGTAGGTATATATACAGAGAAGGAACGGTTAACACACCCAACCTAGCGAAATGATCCTTGCAAGATATCCATGGTGGAATTCCGACTATAGTGCGTATTGCCCTTTTTTGTAATAAAAACGCTTTTGTTAGGTTATACTTGTAGCTGTTACCCCAAAATTTTATGCTAAAATTTTAATCGTACAATATCAAAATACGTAGTAGGTACATTACTAAATAAAATATATTTTTTGTAAAGAAATGTGTGTATTGCATCAAAAATAAGTAAAAGGAAGCTGGTTGAAACTCAAATCATGGCTTATGCACATCACGATTCAAATTCAAATTGAGATTGAGTCGCGCCCCGCGCCTGCATGACGATTAGCATCAAAATGTACTTGAGTTGTAAAAACATTGCTCTACGCTTTCTGCCAGGCGCTAGAGGAAAATAAAGATAACACTGAAAATAAAACGAATGATTAGTTTTATTGAGCAAAAGGACAATTTACTTTTCCAATTTCAGTGAGTGTTCCTAATTTATGGACGAACTTTACGGAAAACTTCAGAATGAGTTTAATATTAGTTTTGATCACTAATTTATTCAAACTAGGTATTTGTATATATTTAATAATTTTTTTTTAAAGATAATTTTCCAATAAATAGAAATCAATCGAAAACAAAGTTTCAGGTTGAAAAAAAATTGAGATGGATAGGAGTCGTGTTACTACCGCTAGGGGATCTCTTTGGATGCCATGTAAAAATTTGATCTTAATTATTATTATTAATATACACAATATACACTGACCTCTATATAGAGGACATACAGGATCAAGATTCAATAACCCTTTGTGTAAAATACGCAAAATAAAATTTAAACTTTTTGTAAGAGGTTTTTAGCCGAGGTTATCCAGGGAAATCTGCCCTGCTCCAACGTTTTCATTTTACACATGTTTATCCTGCACAGCGGAAGCGGGCCGCTCAGAAAACTCGCGGTTTCGAGGTGTTTTTATTTATTATTTTGGAATCAGAGGGATGGGTTTTTAAAATGACGGCCTTTTTATATCATATTTTTACGACGTTTTTATTGTCTAAAACTTAATACAGTTCAGATGAAATGATATTTAGATCTTAGTTTTGACTTATCTTTGCGATTTAATTGGATCTAGCAATACGTAAGTACTCGTGTATCGAACAGCCGAAATATCAAGACTAAAGAGTGAAATATGATATATAATTTTTACAAAATTTAGTAATCACCGCTATTTATTGGTTTAAAATTAATCTGAAAAGGGACATAATGGAATGACAAACATGATCATCTAACCTCGGTTAGAACCACTTCCCGAGTCTAAAGTATGAACTTGGCTATATGAACCAAAATCACCTTTTTGTCCCTTTTAAGTAATTTAATTTATACCTTACATTTTATAATCTACTTAAATTCTACGAGGTTTATTCACCCGACTTTATTCGTACAACGCGATAGACAAATGTCAAATGGCTGATATTGCAAGTGAAAAATAATTTCAGAACAGCCCTGAAAGTTCAAACATCGAACATCTGCAAGACTGATTTGAATATGACCCTAGCAGAACTTACCCGTGTGATCAAAAAGTGGTACTGACTATACACTGAAGGATTATATTTACACAAAAAAAAACATGTAGGTCCTGTTGGCGACAGGGCGACATGGCAATTTTCTGGTGATGTGACATCACATACCAGGTAGTCGAAATCGATATTTTTTTTGGTACGCAACAAGATGAGAGTTAAATTTATATACCTTTTTATTTAAAGTACCATTTTATATATCACAATCAAAATCAGATGAACTTATATAACATCGCTACAAACACTAAAGGAATCTGTACTGAAAAAGAATTGTTTATCTGGCCCTACTGTGCTGACATAGTTCTGATATGCTGGTGTAAAACACGGCCTTCTCCAGTGTCTGATTGACAGGATATTTATAACAATTATTATACCGTTCAATGTCACAATTTTCCAAAACTTTTCTGACTAGTTCTAATTTTGAATTTTGAATTTACCCCCCTCCACAATCACCTCTTACCCCGATTGCCATGTCGAACTGTCGTCATCTATAAGTATCTGTTGTTTTGTGTTTTTGGAGTGTTGTAAATTGAGAGACTACCATATAAGTAGGTAAGCCCAAAATTAAATTTATTTTCGAAGTTTAATTGTAATGTAATGAAATTCCATTAAAATATACGAGTAATAATAAGTATATAATGCTGTATTTATATTACATAAATAAATGATTCATGATCATTCTCTTAAACAGAGCCATCGATGTAAGACATGCAGAGTGATAATCTCACCATTTCTTGGTACAGACTCGAGCCGAACCGTGTCGTTGTGAAACTATCGATGTGGTTCGTGCTTCCACAAAGTTCTGCAGAAATTTGAATTTCGAATGCTTTTGAAACTCGGCGTCTGATTGGTGCACTTCGAAAAGAATTCAAAGTTTTTGCTGTGATACATAGTTTTGTGGAATTGTTTTGGAATACCCTATTTTCATATATTAATATATGAGTATATGAGCTATTGCCCGTGGCTTTGCCCGCGTTGAATTTGTTTTTGGATGTCCTATCGAATCTGTTAATAATTTTGGGTAAGAGTAGTAGATACGTTTTTTGTTAGTTGGGGTACGCCAGAAACGATTGCAGATCTATTTCACGAAGTCCGTTTGGCTATGGCTGTTATAGCAGTCACGGCACGTTTTGTAGCGCTCCTGAGGTTACCCACACTAGAAAACCGGTCCAGTACATTTTATAACTTGGTCTACTAATGTAGATCGCGCCAAACTTCTATCCGCTCGGAAGTTGCTCTCCCGAAGAACGGCCCATACATTGTCGTGCTTAGAGACTGAAAGTTTCGCGCGACCTGTACTCGTAAACCTGTAAAGCCTACTTAGCTGTAAACTATCACACTATATAAATTTCATTATATCCAAGGTGAAATAAAATTAACCGACCAAATTCATACTGTAGACTCGGTTAGTGATCAGAAACAAGCTTCAATTACACTTTCGGTGAAATTCGAAAAAAAAAATTTTTTTGCTTCCTTGCTGCCTAGACTAGGAATTGTACTAAAACTAGTCCAGCAGTAAGGGAGCAAAAAAAAATATTTTTCCAATTTGGCCAAAAAGATTACTGAACCTAGTTCCCGGTCACTAACCGAGTCTCCATTATGAATTTGTTCAGTTGATTTAATTTCATCCTATATTCTACTTCTGTGAATTTGTCCACATATCCGTAAACAACCGTTTAGCCGGCAAGGGGGGGGGGGGGGGGGTAGCAACGGATCCCTAAATCGAAAAATCGTTTTCACACACCCACAATGTTTTTGAACGACCTATCCGACGATATCCCACACTATTATTATATGCGATAGACGAGACAAAAAAATCGTCCCCAATTTACGTGTAAATAAGGCACCCTTTAATTTTTTTTTACAGATTTTATTTTACTACTTTGTCGGCGTGATTAATATGTAGTAGCCAAATTACAGCTTTCTGTTACTAATAGTCAGCGCTAAGCCGCGGACAGACGGACAGACGGACATGTGAAACTATAGGGGTCGAAACTATGATGTCGGACTACGGAACCCTAAAAATGTGCGTGTGCATAGCCAAACGGACTTCGTGAGATTCGGTAAGATAGAATATCTGCAACTCCTTTCTATTAAATCGCTGTTAAGAGAATAGGTTCCGATTGCAATGCTCGCTGTTACTCCACGCGGAAAGACCCGCAGTGCGAGAGGGACGAACTCTAGAAAAAAAAAAAATGACGAATATTATCACGAGTTTTATTATTTAAAAAAAAACAAAGTTTTTATCAAATATCTGTTCGTTTCAAGGTTTAATAAAGTTTATACAGAATTTTAATTCATATGATTTTGCTCAAGTAATGTTAAAACTCGACATGAAAACTTTATTTGGAATCATCTTTGCTTTTTATGATTCAATGTTGGAATAACGTCTGAAGATTCTGTTTCGATAAGAGTGTGCAATCTATTCTTGCCATAGCTTAATAAATATAATTTTCTTCAAAAAACCTGTTAATGGCTTTCATTTGTTCGTTTTTATTTTTATTAATTAACACACATAAATAATAAAAGAAAAATGTGCTATATTTCAACCCCTCAGTGGTGTCGTCATCAGGCGATTGGAAAATAAAATTATTACATACACATGAAACGTAATTATATAATTATATTCTTGACAGGAGTCCAAATTTTTTTCAAATATCGAATATTGCAAGATTCTTCAAACAAGAAAGAATAAATTATGGTTTTTCGGAACCTATCCTCTTAAAACATAGTTTAGACTTCGCGGTTTAATTAAAGTGTAATAAATGCTATACCGACATTGTTTACCTATTATGTAACACTTGTCTCCAGCAGACTGACGTCACGTTAAGACTCTGATATTTAAATGCAAGACAACACTTCTCCAAAACGCTAAAACCAAGATTATACGAAGCTAACAGCAGAATTCATGTTATAATTATCTCCCACCACAATGGTGTAACTAAACGCTACGTTACTGTTAAAGTCACTTTGGAATCTATCACTCTACAATAAAGTTCAGTTTCCTTTCACGGCGTGTTAAAATAAATTGCTAAGACGAAAAACATTGAGATAGTAGCTAGATTTATGGGGAGAGAGATGAAATTTATTATGAAATCTTTAGCAAGATTAGAACGATCTTATATAACGCTCAGGGATAATCTTCTTAAAAGCTATTTTACAAAATTACGTTTTTTGGTATGGCTCTTTGGATCGTTTTTTTTTGGAATTTTGAGTGGTGTTAAGGTTAGTTATATATTTTGGTCGAATTAAATGAAAGGTGGCAAAATGGTGGCAAATTTTTATTCAATTTTAAATCCGATTGGGTAAAGATCAAAGGGTAATCTGACATATTTTTTTAATTTTTATTATGCTCTATTCAATACAAACAATCGTGCTTAACTGGCAAAATTAATCGGAAAATTTTACGGAAGTTTTGTTTTCAATATTTAGTGTGATTTTATTATATGTAAATAAATTTATACACATGTCTGAAGTTTTGGTAATTTTTTTCAGCAAATTTATTGAAGAGTTTAGCTTTTTAAAGTCGACAATTTGATTATATTTCCGTAAACGTGCGTGGGGTGGGAAATTGATCAGTACAAAAAATAAAGTAGTAAAATGTTTGTAAATTTGACACATTACCTTTGTATTAATATGAAATATTGGTGTATGCATTTATTAATTAATCAACAGTTTAAAAGTCTTTCTAAATTAAGCGTTGGAAATGATAAATCATCACTCCCATGAAAATGTGAAATCTTCTAGACACTGTAAAGTAATAACTTTAATGTATGTTACGTACTTCGAAACATACCTACACCATAAGCACTAGTACTATAATGACAATGAAATTAAATGAAATGATTAATGTAATTAAATGACAACTTTTGTATAACGCAAAAAAAATACTTTCTCATATATATGAGGATAGGAGAGACCTATCTTAGCGATAACTATGTATATTTCAGATATTCAGAGGAATATCGTGCAATCCTACAGTACTTAGACTGGTGGTTCCGTTTGGTGAGCATGGCCTGCGGCGGCGCGAGGAGCGGCTGCTCTGCGTGCCCGGCGCCAGAACCAACTTGCATGCGGAAGCGCCGCTAACTAGAGCTATTAAATTGCTCAATAAAATTTCAGAAAAGACGGACGTTTTCACTTGTTCTCTGAGTGAATTCACAAGGATAACTTTGCCAATTTTGTGTTCATATTAGGTTTATGGGTAATTAATTGTTTTTATGGCTCTTTTTCCTTGTTTTTTATTATTGTGTAAGATAAAAATATATGTAGGTAAGTTATTTGTTTTTGGTATTAGATGTGTATGTTGTATATGATACTTCACTATTGAACTGGGTCCAGTCTGTAATGATAGTGCAAGTTTCTTAATAAATACATAAATTTGTTCGCACAATACCACGGGAAGTTTTTTTTTACGTATTTTGAATGGTGTAAGTAAAGGGTTGTTTTGTATGACCTGCGGTTGAACCGCTCGTCTCGAAAGGATCGAAACAATTGATTCAAGGGTTGAGTCTGACGTACGCCGCAGATAGACCTTGTAAATGTTACCAGCCCAACACAACTTTAGGACAAACTATTTAAAATAACCAATACAAGGTGACACCACGACTCGCCATACCTAGCCTTCTAACCTAAGCTACCGGCTGTCTTCTGCGCTGAAAGACTTCCGATAAACTAGTTTGACCGATTTCTCATATTTATTTTGTAGCCTTATTCTATTGAGCAGTTGAGACCTCAGTTCGCTTCGCATGATCCTGTTTTATACCAATGGATACTGCAACAATCACTCTGAAATTAATATACAGGGTGTAAATGCAAAGTCAAGAATCCCTTTAGGGTATGAAAGTATATACGATTCTGATGTCAGTACGAGAAAAAAATATATACCTTGAATTTTCACAAAAACCGGCCTCCCCACACATCTAATTGCACCCCGCACCCCACACCCCTCATCCGAGTGGCCAGCGACTAGTGAGGGTGTCCACGCTATTAGTGTATTTTGAGTAAAGAAAATTATCAAGTCTTATTGTGAGGTGCTGGTACTTTATTTAGAGATCCCAGTATTTAAAATAATATTTTTACCGATCATACTAACACACCCTTAAAGGATTTTTGCCTTTGCTTTTACACCCGGTATGATGAAGTTGAGGACCAATGCTATGTCCATGCTGTTGTGAAAACTAGATTCCATTAAATTATCTAGATAAAAAAAATTACAAAGTTACATCCAAACCGTACAATAAACCGATAGCATTCAATCAATACTTTAAATTAGATCCGAAACTTTGCATAATATAACTGATATTAGTGTAAAGCAGCTGCAGACTGTTCCATAAAAATGAAAAAACCATCAGTGTAGCCGCGATTTCAAAATAACTGATGTTTTGCGTGCGCGGTCTCTAATTAGAGTAGGATAGACAGTTAAAAAGCAGAAGCGTTAGAGCAGGACTGCGAATTGAGTTATTATGGGCTTTTAATGCCTTACAACGCCTGTATGTGTCGGTACAAAAATCGACGGAAATGACATTGAACTGACATTCATAACCAGCGCGTATTGCAAAGTGTCTGGTCACGTTACGACGACGATGCTGCTGCGTCTCCGGATAGCGCAAAATATAAGAAAATAATACTTTTAACATAGATGCGATGGATGAACGCAAATTTCGAACAATAGTTTTGTAGATCTATAAATTGTCTTTAGTATGGTGAGAGAATCATAATAAAATCGCTTAAAGCATTCAGAAGGAGTAGGAAAATTCTTGCGTAAATCAAAGGGAACTTCTGATAAGTTTTGATTTGTTTTTGTCAAAGTAAAGATAATTTATTGTTTATTAATAGTAAAGTGTCGTATGCGTACACTGTCCGCATAACTTTTTGCATACCCGAAATGTCGTATGCGTACACTGTCTGCATAAGGACGTTCCGATTTTCAACTTGAACTTTTGTTCTATAAAATTCTGCGTATCGAAACGCAACAAAAACGAAAAGTTTGCTTAGAATGTTGGCTATACCGGAAGTGTACTTTCATTGGTCGAAGTCGATGGTATGATACCAAAATGAATAAAATTCTCGAGCAAGTCTGCGGCCCGCCGCCATTTGTCTTTCTGACGTAAAGAGTGAGAGTGAAGTGAAGAAATTAGTAATAAATTAGTAATAGTGATATTTACATAAAAATAATTCATGTAGTAACCGCGTAATATATTAGGGAGTGTTCTAGTGATATTTTATTGTTTGTGAAATATGTGAATCGGTGAATATGGATCAAATTGTGTGGTGATCTAGTGAAAATTTTTGTGGAAGTGAAATGCAATCGACGAAAATGTCTACTCATCTTTATTTTCGAGGTAAGTGGTATACATAATCTCATTCCTTATTTCATTATGCTTATTTTCATATATAACACTATGCCTAAAATATAACCTAACATAACGAAATACATGGATTTCTAAATCCGGTCGGCAGGAATTTTTTCGACATTCTAGCCTGGCGGGAATGGCTTGAAGGGACACATTCAATAGGTTAATAGTACATTATGATACAAGTGAGCTGCGTTGGACATTACAGGCGAAGCGGGATTGCAGGCCGAGCCAAAGGCGAGGCCGTAATGGAGCCGAGCGTGTATTGTCTAATGCTTACGCGTTTCATAAGAGAATATGCATGTCGTTTAAATAAGTTATATATTACGTTTTTTGTATTCTATTTACCTAGTAGCATTTAATGATAACCATGGGAAACTATTCGATTTTATAGTTTTGTAATTATATCCATGTAAAAAAAACAACATTTTGATGAAATGAAACGCAAATGCAAAACGCGTCACCATTTTCACCTTGTGACAAAGTGAGTACATTTCATCATAGAATATTAAGTTCAAAATCAATAAATGTAAAATAAAACCCTCAAATATTATGTAATAGGTTGTTTCAATCAAAAATAATGAAAAAACCGGCCACTCGCCGTACACCGCAAGCAAGAGCAGTATCATGTGACGTCACTTGATGCGCGCTAAAATGGCAGCCGTTTGAATTGTACAAGATTATTATGAAACTTATTTTGATTTTATAACTATGAAATATGGATAATTTAGTTCTAAATTCTTATTCAGAGCCCTAATTTGACCATATATTAACGAATTGTGCATTAAAAAAATTACATGCATATTTTTTATTGCGAGGAAAAGTAATAAAAATTCACTGTCTCTTTTTTCCACATAATCGAAACCACAGCTGCAGCTGACTGCACTGAACTGACAATTTTCTTTGAGCGCAGGTGGAAATAGAGGCACTGACGCATTCGCCAAACACCCAAATATTAAATATTAACAAAATGAATATTTTTGTGTTTGCAACAAAAAATTTAGTTAATTTGTTGATAAAAATAAATAATTTGATTATTTATTATATTTTAACTGCGACAGTTTATTTATTCGCAAAAACTTTACTATTTCTCAAGACATCAAAACTCTTTACTAAGATTAAAAAAAAAACTGTAATGTAAAAAACACTAGTCCGATAATGTAAAGCAAAAAGCACACGTGTTTAATATGCTGCATTATGACTCTAAGAACGCTGCAATAAGGGCCACTTTATAAGCAAGTGTGTTGAAACGTGTATTTTTGATTATGAAGTGCCTTTATGTATCCACCCGTGTAGGAGGAGGACCTTTATAGATCTAAATTGCAGCATGAGTGTACATTTTCGTAAAGAAACAATTGTCTGTACATCAGTGTACCGTTTATCTATGGAGGAACTGTAAACATTTAGCAATCTGTTCATATCTGACTAGATAATAGAAACAAATTGAAACTGTTAGATTTAGTAGACTAGCGGGGTCTGTGCGGGGTCCGCCCCCGCTGATTCTATTTCTGCTTTCGGACGGTTTTTCTCCGACTTGTTTTACTAACATGGTTACTGCTGGCCTTATTCGTCGAAGAACAATTACCTACGCATACATTCAAATTTACCTCTTTATACAAAATTTACAAAAAGTTTTCAAAATTAGTAAGGAAAAGTATTCTTCTTCAGAAGAAGATTTGTCCAGTATGATACTAATTAAGTTACGTTGCATTAGCGTCCCTAGCCGAGAATATTTCACAAGAAACCAACCACAAACTAACCACAAAATAAAACCTGTTAACAAGCTTTCGAGTTAAAATCGAACAAACACAAACAGGCAGACAGACGTAGCATTATGTTGTATATGTAGAGAAGAGAATATTTCGAAGTACCAACATTAGATAATTACGATCCCTCGGTTAATTCCAGGGAACCACGTTTGCTGAACTTCTCTCAGGAGACTAGGGATGGGAAATAAATTGTACCATAAAACGTTACAAAATACAACATACATCAATCCCCGAGGGGGTACCAGAAGTGTTTCCTAATGTGAATTGTGAAATACAATTTACAGTCCACACTTGGTACAACCGTTTTCCACCGACGATTATTAGTATTACGTCCCAAACTAGTTGGGTGGTAGGCCTTACTTCGAGTACAAACTGACTAACCTCATGACCTTTGGGTTAGCAGGCGAGTGTTACGAAACACTTTGCGAGTGGCAAAGTGTTTCATAACATTTTGGTGTACGTTTCCTTATGAGGCTTCAGTAAGCTAATTTAGCAACTCGATGTGTATCGGTACAAATATCGCGATAAATAACATTGAAATAATGTTCATATCAGCATGCATTGTAAAGTGGCTGTTAAGACTAGATAACTATCAGTTTTAATCATCATTATGTTAGATTTTTGTATTGCTCCTGTGGGTGTATAAACTGTAACCTTGTCCCTTTTGAATGAAAAAACTTTAGCATTTTATTAAAAAATTAGGCCATTTTAGACCGTATGTCAGCTATTTACGTATATTTACTTGTTGGAAGTTAAACCTTTTAAGATTTTGAAACAATACAATTACGGGACATCTAATATACCAAAAAAATGCAACCTTTAAGGGTGTATAATACCTCAGTTCGCTTCGCATGATCCTGTTTTATACTAATAAATACTGCAACAATTACTCTGAAATTAATATATGATAAAGTTGAGGACTAATGCTATGTCCATGCTGTTGTGAAAACTTGATTCCATTAAATTTTTTCGATAGAAAAAAATTACAAAGTTACCTCCAAACTGTACAATAAACTGATAGAATTCAATGAATGCTTGAAATTAGATCTGAAACTTTGCATAATATAACTGATATTAGTATAAAACGACTGCAGACTGTAACATAAAAACGAAAAAACAATCAGTGTAGCCGTGATTTCAAAATAACTGATGTTTTTGCGTGCGCGGCATCTGATTAAAGTAGTATAGACAGTTAAAATGCAGAAACGTTAAAGCAGGACTGCGAATTGAGGTACTATGGGCCCTTAAATAAAACCACATACTCTACTGACCATACTGAATAATTCTCTGAAGAAAAATACCTAATAATAATAAATTTATTTCGTAGCAAGAAGGTCTATTTTAGAACGCTACACCGTAACAGCAGTTTTACGGCAGACGCTCGCTGTTTCAAAAAACGCCCTTATGTCGGTGCGTTAGAGTTCACGCATTTTTGTTTGAAACTTAAATATTTCCTAAAATATTAGTTAGCGCGGGTATGTTTCTTGGGAAAAGTGGTTCAGTATGATCGGTAGAATATGTGGTTTCATTTAATGTTAGCGGTCTATTTACACCCGTATTTTTTTCGAAATTTTGTAACATTCATATAGAAAGTTTAAAACGATTCAAAAACGTCCCTAAACGCAGTTTAGCTTGTACCTATACGTTATAAATAGCGATATAAATAACGTTATTTTATGTGTATTTCACTACAATGATTATTTTTTATTTTATGAGTAGCGTTAGTAACGTCATCTTCAATAACGTTTTAGATTAATTTATACCGATTTTCAGTGTCTGGAAATAAGGATGGCGTGATGGTTAAAAGTAGTCTGTATACTTTTCCTACTCCTGTGAATGAGAAGCGTAGCATAGAGAATGTTTAAACTATCGAAAAATGCATATCATCAATACATTTAATAAAACAGTAGAAACCGCTGTGTCTGTACATTGAAGAAAAGTAATAGAAATAGAGAGGGGGTGATTAAAGAAAAGTATTAGAACACAGATCAACTACTTTTAGAATTCTTTTCTGTCACCAGGTATTTATAAAAGCAGAAAACATGTATATGAATTGTACGACATAAAATCTTATAATAATAATAATGATGAATTTTTGGAATTTTTCAAAAAATACTCGCGTATTTTCAAATTGGTCTGTTTAAAAGCAAAAAGCATATTTCTGAATAAAAAACTTAAAATGTCCGATAATAAAATAAAAGCAGTATGGAATATCATTAATACAGAAACTGGTAAGAGTAAAGGACGAAATAATGAACTTAAGTTGAATATTAACAATGAAACTGTTACAGGAGACAATGAAGTTGCAAATGCCTTTGAGCAATTCTTTACTGACATCCCCTCCTTGACAACTAAAGATTTGAATTCAAGTCCATTGCTTGCCCAGGATCTGCTGAGTGAACATGTGCCACAGTGCGATTCTGTATTTGCTTTTAAGTATATTAACTCATTCACTGTTATAAAGGCATTCAAATCTCTTAATTAAAAAAAAACCGAGGACTTATGGGGCCTATCTGTTAAAGTTATAAGTTCCGTCATTGATTTAATAGCTCCTTATTTGGCTTTAATTTTTAGTAAATGTATGGTGTCTTCCCTGATTTAATGAAGTTGAGTAAATTGATCCCCATTTTTAAGATAGACATTCATGAAGATAGACGTCTAATTATAGACCAGTGTCAGTTTTACCAGTTCTGAGTAAAGTTTTCGAAAAAATAATTCTAAATCAATTATTATCTCATTTTAACTTAAATAAGTTGCTTCATTGTGAACAATATGGATTTACTAGAGGGAGGTCAATTACAGATGCAGGAGTTGCTTTAGTCAAGCACATATTTGATGCTTGGGAAGAAAAACAGGATGCATTCGGTGTTTTTTGTGACCTCTCTAAAGCTTTTGACTGCGTTAATCATGAAATCCTTTTATGCAAATTGGCTCACTATGGGGTTAGGGGCAAATCTTTGGCGTTATTAAAGTCAAACCCTGAGTGATCGAATTCAAAAGGTAGATATTAACAGAGTAAAGTCAGCTGGAGCATTAGTTAAAATGGGTGTCCCGCAGGGCTCCATATTGGGGCCTTTATTGTTCTTAATATACATAAATGACCTTCCTTATTTGGTTAAAGACTTATCTGAGATAGTGCTATTCGCTGACGACAAGTCACTTATTTTTAAAGTTAATAGACATAAAGATATCCTTGATGATGAGAATGTAACTCTATTAATGATTCTTGATTGGTTTACAGCGAACAATTTAGTTTTAAATGGGAAAAAGACAAAATGTATGAAATTTACATTACCAAATGTAATTCAAGTAGATGCTGATCTACTTTTGCAGGGGTCCAAGCTAGAGTTAGTCAACAAAACGAAGTTTTTAGGCATTACTATAGACTCTCGTCTTCAGTGGGGTCCCCACATAGAAGGCGTTTGTGGTAGACTAAGTTCAGCCGCATACGCTGTTAGACGGATGAGGCAAATTACTGATGAGGATACTGCTAGATTGGTGTACTTTAGTTATTTTCACAGCATTATGTCACATGGTATGTTGCTGTGGGGTAGAGCTGCGGATATAAACGCAGTCTTTGTTTTGCAAAAGAGAGAATTCGTGCTATTTACAATATGAAGCATCGGGATTCATTAAGAGAAAAATTCAAAGAAATTAATATTTTAACAGTTCCTTGTGAATTTATTTACCAAGTTATTAAATATATCAGAAAAAATATCGATAATTTCCCTAGGCTCGGTGAGCATCACTCTATAAACACTAGGAAGAAACATAAACTGGCTTTTCCAAAATTTAGACTTGCAAAAGTAGGCACCTCTCTTGTAGGACATGGTATAAGATTTTGCAATAAACTTCCAAAGGAGGTCCTTAGTTTTTCAGAAAACAAGTTTAAATTATATATTAAGCAGGGACTCTTGAGAAAAGCATATTATAAAATTAATGACTATTTGGATGATAGTGACGCTTGGTGTCATGAGAATATTGATTGATACTACTGTTCGTTTATTTTCTAACTGATCTGTGTTTCAAATCGTCTGTTTTTATGTAGACTAATATTTTTATCTTGTTTTTTTATTATTATTTTAACATTTCTTTTTACATATTGACATGAACATTGTATAACTTAAACTTAGCATTTATTACTTAGTTGATAATCTGACTATCAAAAAAGTGATAAAACTAGGTGGATGATGTTTTGCTTAGTATTTTAACTTACTACCTCATTAGACAGGTAGACTAAGATATATTTTTCTTTCTTCATTACACAATTTCCTTCGGTCTTTTATATTTTTATCCTTTTTTAATACATTGTTTAGTATTATTTAAGTTGGAAAAAAACTGTAATAGTATTAAGCCATATTCAGAAAAAAATACTGATAAAAAAGACATGATCTTGCTAAGTTTCTTACCCTTCTTCTTAGCAAGATTAATCGAATGGGCGGATTTAGGCATTATATCTATTTATAGTTTATTTATCTATTAACTTATTTATTCATTGAATTATGTAGGTATGTAAATACAATATTTTAATTTCTTACTTATGTTAGTATATATTTGGCTAGGCATTATATTTATTTAGGGTCTATTCAGTATATCAACTTATATATTAATTGCATTGTGTAGTTATAATAATATTCGTATTCCAATAAGTCTTTATTTTATGCATTTAACTTTTGTAGCCAAACTTAAATATAGTTTTTTTATATTTGTTGATCATAAAATATTATTTTTATACAGATTAGATTTGACATGTAAAACGTATACTTTATGTATCTATTTTACAAATAAACAATTTGAATTGAATTTGAATTGAATCATATCTCATCCAAGCTATTTAGCTCATTAATCACCTAGATTACCTTCGGTTGTAATTTTAATACAGGGACAATAAAAGTTACCAGAATACCAGACGGAAGTGTCCCATCCCTCAGTCAAAGTTCAGTTAAATTAATAATGAAGATCCATTAAGTTCTTCACATTGCATCCTTCCTGGTACTTGGTTCGCTGTGAGCTTGTCTGTCTTCATCTTACGCGTTCTATGAGCATATTGGAGGGAAAGTACCTTAAATATTAAAGCCTAGCTTATTCGGTTTAACGACTTGCTTTTTTCCGGGATAAAAAGTAGCCTATGTATTATGGTAAGGTATAAGCTATATCCATTCTAAATTTCATACAAATCCGTCCAGCCGTTTCAGCGTGAAAGAGTAACAAACATACGCACACACACACAAACTTTCGCATTTATATTATTAGTGATAGCAAATTTTACTGAAAGAAACCTTTATTTTATTTTTAAAGTTAAGGAATACTGCATTCAAAGAATTAAAAAAAATCACCTGCATGAACCGGGAATCGAACCGAACAATGTGTAAAAAAAATATCCTGTATTTATATATTTAGTACAGTACCTGTTATACGGTACAAAATACTTCGAGGATAAATACGAACGTAGCAACAACTCTTCGGGGACATGAAGGAAAGGAAAGCAAAGAATAAAGAAGAGTAAACTCATCCGTGGTTTGAACCAGCTACTTCTCGCGCGCCAGGCTGACGCTCTCCTATACCTATCGTCTGATGCAAAATTTTCAATCTTCTGCGAAGGCTAGACTAGATAGGTTTGTGAAAACTCGCAGAAAACGAATTTTCTCAGAGCTGAGAATATTTTTGTTATAGCTGGAGTACTTCATTGCAGAAACCTATTTGAAGGGTCAAAGGAATAAACACATACTCATGGTAAAATTGATAATCTTGAATCATGTGAAAGGTACGAATAAGGGTCAAAAAAGGTGCGACGACAAGTAAAGCGAAGAGGAGCGCTTTTGGTTGCTTGTGATAAAACATTCGGGAGCCGAGCGAAGCGGAGCGGGGCGACCCCTGTAGTTATAGTCCATTCAGAATTAGCTGGTGTCTTTCCACTTGAGACCGTCATTAGCAATAACAATAGGATTAAGTCGAGGCAGGTGAATTTGCCTGAACGGAACAATAAACACTTGTAAAACATATGCGGCAGGCGGTGTTTCAAACGTTTTTGATACTTTCCTTATGTTATCTTCCCTTTAATAATATAAGGAAAAAGAAATACCACTCAGTTGTTTTTTAAACTTCGAAGAGATTAGTTCAGTGGAACGTATCAACAGTGGTTGGTTTGCAACAAAACCCTCCTTTAAAAATGGATGGGCTCTATGAGTGTTTGGTTTACCACCCCTATTGTTTATGTTCAAGTGGAAAGACGCTAGCTTATTCTGAATGGACTATAATAACAAAAAGTAAATTTAAAGGATTATAGGAAAGAAAGTGGTGAACGGAAGGTTAGGTACATAACCACACATATAAAAAAAAATAAGAATTACGAAATCCTTTAGTTGATATTTCAAGCTATCACTTGCCGTACCTTAGGCCTTGTCCAGATGCAGCGTTTTACACGCGCAATACATCACGTCCACATGCTGCGTTTGTAACTTGGGCGTTGGTTCGCGCGTAGCAAGTGGACGCAATGCATTGGAGCCTAGTACTTCGACTACGCGCGAGTGTTTACGCTATAAAACGCTGCATGTGGACAAGCTCTTAGCCACAGTTCCGAGAGATCTTATCCAAATTACATTTTTTCCTGTTATCCTGTGATATATAATATAAGGTGACTTTCGTTTATACATCCAAATTCTTACTGGAGATTCGATAAGTGGTCAGAACCAAGGTTTGATGACCATTTCAATGAAATACTAATGGACTTCCTATACTAATTGAGTCGAGGTTGTTCTTGAACAAGTACAGAGGCACAAACAATATGATGGGCCCTCCACATTTGTTCCGTGCAATAAGCGTAGCGGAAGTACCTCTACGAGGGAGTATATTACCTTGAAGCACAACTTCACCAGAGTGCAGACACGACACGACTTGTCCTCAGAGCACAATACCTCCACAAAAGATCACACCGAGCTGTACTCTGAACCGTGAAAATGTGCTGCGCTCTTCCTAAACTGTCACGACTCATGCTTGTTGCTGCTTTATTGACGTGAATACCTAGCGTCGTGTGACGCGGAAACCAATTTGGGCAAACTCTCATCAAGAGGGGTCTCGATACAATTTTCTCAAGGTCGTTTGTTTCAGCTCTATCTTATGGACAGTAATGCATACATGTTTCAAATTTGCATACATTAATATTCATACTCTAAGCTAAAACAACAAATAATAAGACTGGGGTTTCTTACTTAAGGTGCTGAATTGTTTGTCAGGTGGGTTGTCGTTGATATATAATAGAGTTAGAAGAAAATATTTAGAGCACGAGAGCCAGGAATTACAGGAAAACCGAAGTAATTCCAAAAAGCTCTGGGCAGTGATTAAGGATATTTGTCACATATCCAAAGCAAACAAGGAAACAACTAAGTTACTGAGTATCCCGGGCACAATTAGCCTAAAGAGCTCGCTTAATGTCTGTAATGAATTCTTTACAACGGTGGGGATAAACCTAGATAACAATATTCTTAACAACCAAAACACTAACGAAGAAATGCTAGCAGATGCTTTTCAACTTACTAACCCTCCAGCCGCCTCGTTTTTCCTGGAACCCACTGACGAGTGCGAAGTAAAGTCACTAATCACCAACCTTCAAAACGACAAGGAACCAGGTTTCGACGGATTGAATAATTCACTCTTAAAATAGATAAAAGAAACTATTACTCAACCTCTCACAGCTGTCTGTAACCTTAGCCTTTCTACAGGTATTTTCACTACAGAATGGAAGGTAGCCTCAATTACTCCAATACATAAAAATGGACCTAAAGATGTATCGGATAATTATCGTCCTATTTCATTACTAGGAGCATTTTCTAAAACACTGGAAAGAATTGTGAATAAAAGGCTTGTATGTACCTGGAGACAAAAGGCCCTATTTCGCCGCGGCAGTTCGGTTTCAGGAGAAGAAAATGTACGGAGGATGCGGTATCTCTTCTGATATCTCGGACAGCCTCTGATCTGGATAAGGGTCTAAAACGCGTGGGAATATTTCTCGATCTGGCCAAAGCCTTTGACACTGTGTCCATTCCTATACTCATTAAGAAACTCGAATCGTTTGGAATTGGTTTAAAAGTTATTTGATGGATCGGAGACAGTGTGTAAGGATTGGGCAACAAACTAGTGAAACTAAAGATGTTAGTTTTGGGGTTCCGCAGGAAAGTATCCCGGGACCTACTTTGTTTATTCTTTATATGAATGACATCTATGAATTACTAAATGGAAACATAGAAACTATATGATACGCATATGACACAGTCCTAACATTTAATGGAAAGAGTTGGGATGAGGCTTTGGCAAACGCTGAACGTGGAATGTTACAAGTAGGTGTTTGGCTGCAGAGAAATATTTTGACTCTTAATACCAAATAGAGAAAATATATGTGCTTTTACAAAACACTTGCATTACCACCCCATTTGCAGCCCGACTTGAAAATCCATGTTTGTGGAGATAATAATGGTTTATCTTGTGTTTGTGAAAGCATCTCCAAGACGGAGGCCATTAAGTATCTTGGTGTTCTTATTGATTCAAAGCTTAGTTTTAGTCCCCACATAGAGGCGCTGCCCGGTAGGGTTAAAAAAATCATACACATAATGAAGAACCTCCGAAACGCTGCAAATTTAGAAACTCTGAAATCAATGTACTATGCTTTATGTCAATCTCTTCTGGTATATTGCATTTCCTGCTGGGGAATTGCTGCAAAAACCACAATTCGTAAGCTTGAGCGAGCACAGCGTCCCGTGCTTAAAACTATGTTGTGGAAACCTTTCAGGTATCCAACTCCATACTGATAGCAATCTTTTAAGTGTGAGAAGGCTGTTTATCCTTAAGACTACCCTCTCAACGCACATAAATGTACTAAACAGCCCTAATTATACGTGGGACGCACTATAAGTTTCCGGAATGAATATGAAAAAATACTATTAAAGGTACAAAATTAATTTATTGTTTTTCAAAATAATCTCCCTTGGCGTCTATGCACTTTTTCATTCGATCAAACCAGTTTTGAAAACTTTTGTGCCACTCCCCTGTGGTGACCTCTGAAACGTGTTTTTCATACTCCTCGACAGCCTCTTCTGGTGATGAAAATCGTTGACCGCGTAATTGGTTCTTAATTTTTGGGAACAGAAAAAAGTCACAAGGTGCCAGGTCGGGACTGTATGCAGGATGACTCATGAGTTCTACATTTTTCGTCTTTAAAAAGTCGTTTGTCTGTCTGGCCGTGTGAGAACTAGCATTGTCGTGGTGCAGGATGATACGGTGTTTACGGTTATTTTTACGGAGTTCGTCAATAACTTCCGGCAAACAAATGGTCGTGTACCAGTCACTATTCACGGTACGACGATTCTCTAAAGCAACAGTAGCCACGTGTCCAGTTTTATTAAAAAAAGAAGCAATCATCCGCTTAGATGCACTTTTCACGCGCGCCACTTTGGTTGGTTTCGGCTCATCTTGAAAGACCCATACGCTCGATTGCTGCTTTGTTTTGGGATCGTAGCAATAAATCCATGTTTCGCCACCTGTTACTATGTCCCACACCAAATTTGACGCACCTTCGTTGAATCTGGTAAGCATGGCACTGCACCAAGTGACGCGGTCCGTTTTTTGAGCCTCGGTCAAGTTGTGTGGGATCCACCGCGAGCACAGCTTTCTCACACCCAAATGTTTGTGAAGGATTGATTGTATTTGACTCATGCCTATTTCTAAGGATGCGCGAATTTCATGGTAGGTCACATGCCTGTCTGTTTCAATCATACGGCGCACAGCATCGATGTTTTTGTTGGTCACAGCGGTGGACGGCCGACCATCGCAAGATTCGTCACTGAGATTGATACGACCACGCTTGAATTCTGCAAACCAGCTATAAACAGTCGTCTTGCATGGTGCTTCATTGCCAAAAGCTGTTTCAAGCCGAGCGATGCTCTGTTGAGCTGTCAAATTACACTTAAAATCGTAGAAAATCATACTACGAAAATTTTCCCGAGTTAAATCCATGTTGATGCAGACACACAATTTTTTAAATGGCGCCACAAGGTAAAAACAAAAGACAGTCAGATGAAACAAACTGCATTCTACAGCCAAAGAGTTCTATTTTCAAATGTTGCAATAAATTTTTAAATATTGTTTATGTAAGTGGCCAGTTCCGGAAACTTTTAGTGTTACCTATGTACTCAGATGATAGTCAAGCGCGTATTCTAAATTAATGTACCAAGAACAAAGACTTTCTTTGCAAATCGTTTTGGCTCCTATATCAAGGGTCATGTCTACAATCAAATCGTTAAGATGTGTCATTTAAGGGGCTTCTCCTGACATGGTTAAAATCTAAAAATTATGAAGAAATTGAAACGTTGCTTCTACCAACCAAAAAGGAAGTCAAATTAATTTCGGCTATTTGAAATTATATTTAACCTAACCTATTATTATTACTATGCACCTACGCCGTGCGCATCAATCGATCTGTTGAGTGATCGCAATCTAAATGAAGCAGTTAAAATCATTTTGTCATACTTTGGAGAACCTACAGATCCAATGGCCCCTTTTCCACTTACCGGCAATCCACCGGCACCGGCACCGGCAACGGCGACGGCGACGGCGACGGCGATGGCATGGCTTAGGTGGTAAAAATGTATGAATTTACAATATTGAATTTACATTTTTACCACCTTAGCTGTGCCGTTGGCGCCGCGGTCACCGTTGCCGGTGCCGGTGCCGGTGGATTGCCGGTAGGTGGAAAAGGGGCCAATCTCAGCTGGTGATTTCTACTGGAGATCTGCAAGGTGGACATTGTCGAGTTTAGTGTAGACTTCTTCCTCTTAAAATCCATTTTAATTAAGTATTGATAACGAACGATACCTTTAATGAAAACTCTTAGCTACGGAAACTGCTATTAAATCAGTTCAATGGTTTCTGTGTTATAAATGAACATTGAACATACATAGTACAGAGAGATGTTGCATTTTACACAAAACGATATCGGGAATACTTTCGAAAGTCTGTGGCAAGTCGGCAGGGGCATTGTCAGGAGCTTGTTGTCTTCCCATTCACACCATTTGTATTATGCTTAGGAAACCTCTCTTTTGATGATTAATTGTGTACTATCTCGTAGCTCTTTCTGCAGTTTACTTATAGTGGTATGTTAAACAAATATAGTTACAGTGATTTCACGAATTATTAGTGAAAAGTAAATGTATATTAGCTGTAATTTAGTTAAAATGAATACATTGAAGAGACACGTGGCCAATTGCATCCGCTTCGTGGCACTTAGATATTATGTCTAGATGAAATACACATTTTGTACACATATTCCACACAACAACAGAGAAAAATTACCTAATGAAAATTAAAAGTTTGAGTACAGATAAAGATATTAAAATATATTTACAGTTGGATTCTTCATATTTTACTGTAATATACAGTATACAAATATTAAAATATACATGCAATTAGGTTTACTAGATTAATCAAACAAATTTAAAAAAATGTGCTTGCAGTTCTGCTAATTTCAATGAAAAATGGAGGCACTTAATGTTTTTTAATCGAAACGAAAAATACATAAATAAGAACAAAAAATTGTTTAAAATGGAATGAAAGTTTAGTTATGCAGTAACACGGTGAGTGTTAATAACCTTAAAGTATTTTTAAGGAACAAACCAAGTACAGGAAGTATTATTTTCTCATTTTCGCTTTTAGATTGGAAACAAATAATACATTATTTAATTTATTCTCACCGCGATAAAGAACTTGATTTAACTTGGTGTCAATTAACCAGCGCCATCTTTTCGAGACTATTTTATTTACGACAAGCATAGCGCCCAACATACAATTCACTTTAATAATAAACCTAATTACCAGGTTGTAGAGGTAATTTTCCAATAGCCCACAGTAACAATACAATGACATTTTCCGGCGAGTGTTCCGGTGCATTCAAAAGCTAAATTTCCGAGCATTGTGTAAAATGAAATGTATGAGTAGATAATAATGTAAGTTGCTAGTATGAAGTGCTATCTGCGGCGTTAAATTATCCTTAAAATGAATATTATCCTCAAACTCTAACGTTTATTGTCAACCTTAAAATGTCTAGTTTGGTGGATTTGAAAGAAGCGTTTAGACGTGTATCAGGATCGTAGCAGATGGAAATTTGTAGTCTCTGCCAGGCGTGAGCGAGGCGACCTCCTAGTTTCAACAGAAATACGTTACGCTAGGGCAGATCACGATGTGCCCAATCGACAACATTTAGTTTTAGTTAATCATTTGTTTTTAATATTTATTTTGAAAGTCTACGTAAAAAATAAGCTTAAGTATTTTTTCATTTTGTTTTATTTTATGTATTTCCTGCATAATTAAATGTTTTCTTATTCACTCATTCTAAAAGGTTGTAAGTCGCATCTGAGGATTTCAAAAGTCGACGTTCATTGCCAATGGATTATTAAAACAAAAAGCTTGGTATGTTTATGTCTGCTGTCACATGGCATGTAAGTTTTTTTGAAACAAACTGAACTTAAAAGCAAAGGAAATTGTTTTTAAAATCATGCGTTTACCGTATTTTTAGTTTTTTTTAAATATCTCTTTATTTAATCACGATTAAATTCTGGAAAAAAAAGTATGATGCTCGGAAAGCCCATATCTCGAAATGGTTTCCAGTTTTGCACCAATTCCATCCATCCATCCATCAGCCCGTGTTCGTCCACTGCTGGACATAGGCCTTTCCCAAATTTCGCCACTCATGTCGGTCCTCCGTCCTCCTCATCCAGCCGCCCCCCGCAACGTCTTTCAGGTCGTCGGTCCAGCGGGCACGAGGTCGTCCTACACTACGCTTTGCTGTACGTGGTCTCCATTCCAAAGCCTTTCGGCCCCAACGGCCATCATGTCGGCGACAAATATGGCCTGCCCACTGCCACTTCAACTTACTGATTCTGCAGGCTATGTCGGTTACTTTAGATCTCTGACGGATCTCCTCATTTCGGATTCTATCCATCAGAGATACCCCAAGCATAGCCCGCTCCATAGCTCGCTGAGCGACCTTAAACCGGTGGATCAGACCCTTTGTAAGAGACCACGTCTCAGCGCCATACGTCATCACAGGAAGGACGCACTGGTTGACCATTGCACCAATTATTAATTTGTAATGTTGTCGATTCTACGATCTACCGACGACATTATAACGAAATTAAAAGGAAAGCTATCACAGCTAAGTAGGCTTTACAAGGTAGACCTTCTACAAGACTAGCGTGAGTATTTTGTGTGTATGTGAAAGTACGAGTATAGATAATTAAGAATTACCTCCAAATAAGTGAAGGCGTGCAGCTTATCAAGAAATGAGTAGTCGGGGGACCTAACTTCAACGTATATCGCTAGATGATTGGTGGAAAAGTACCAGCACAAAATAGATAGGTACAGAAGGTCTGCTCCCTACAACCAGCGATTTCGAGCGCACGCACACATAGACGTGTGCGTACGACGATCTCGATAGGATTGGCCCCTTTTCCACTTACCGGCAATCCACCGGCACCGGCAACGGTGACGGCGACGGCACGGCTAAGGTGGTAAAAATGTAAATTCATACATTCAGTATTCAGTCGAATGCGTATTTAAAATCAAGGTCAGCTGTAGTTAGCCTTCTGTACCTATCTATTTTGTGGTACAGTGGAGCCCGCATCAAGCTATACACATTGAGTATAAGCTGACCTCTCATTGTACCGGAAGCATATACAATGAGAGGTCAGCTTATACTGAAAGTGTTTAGCTTGATATGGACTCCACTGTACAAGTGTTTTGATCACAACAATGTCAAAATAGGACGTTCGTTGTCTATTTTCATGGATTTGGCAGAGAATATAAAATATTACTAGCTTAGCTCGGGTATCCCGACAACGTCACGTGTCTTTATAAATATAGCGTGAAGTTTTTATTCAGCTTAACGCAGGGTGTAAATGTTTTCTTTTTATTCCTTTTTAGGGTTCCGTACCCAAAGGGTAATCAAAAGGACCCTATAACTAAGACTCCGTTGTCCGTCTGTGACCAGGCTGTATTTCATGAACTGTGATAGTTAGACAGTTGAAATTTTCACAGATGATGTATGTCTGTTAACCCTATAATCTATGTCCATGATAACAATAAATACTAAAAAATAGAATAAAATAAATATTAAAGGAGGCTCCCATACAACAAATTTAACGTGGTTTTTTTGCTCGTTTTTGCTCGATATTGATAACGGCAACAGGTAGACGCTTGAAATATTCAAAAAATATTAAGTAATACATTCGCCAGGTGGTTTGGTCTATATCATTTATGCATTCATCTATTAAACTTTGAACAATGGTCATGTTTTGACCTATGTTTTTTGAAGCAATGCGGTTTTTTATAATACCCCAAATATTTTCTATCGGGTTTAGCTCTGGGTGATACGGAGGAAGTCTTAAGATTTCAAAACCTTTTCTTCTTATAAATTCATCTATTTTAAATGTTATGAATCGGTCCTTGTTATTTTTGTTCAAATCATATAGTTAAACTTTTTTTAAATTACTATCAAATGAAATGTCATTCTCTGTCAACCAGTTTTGCATTTCCCCTTTACTGGAATTAGAGGTCGGTATTTTGCTGCTTCTAGTATTGTGATAGGATGCATTGTCCATAACAATAACCGACTTCTCCGGTAAGTTGGGCAATCATTTTTCATCAAGCCATTTAGAATAATTATCATTATTCATATTAGAGTGATAATCTCCTGACGTAGATGCCGCTTTGTAGACCAGTGAAGCATTAGGTACAAAACCATCGCTGCTACCTGCATGCACTATAATGAATCGGCTTCCTGTGCTGAGTTTCTTAGAAAACTGTTTATTGCCTTTAGTGTCATTGTTTTTAACCAACCAGGTGTTTTGCCGCACGTGAGAAGTCAAAACATATGTTTCGTCAGTGTACACAATAGGACGACCTTCCAAATGGTGTTGATGAATTTTTTTTAAAAACTTGATACGCCAAAGTTGCATCTCATGTCTTTCTTGTAATGCTTCTCTGTCATTTCCAATTTTTTTCCATTTATAGCCTAATTTCTTTAGTATTGAACGTAATGTGTTTAAGCACCCATCAAACCCAATCTTTTCTCTCAAAGCTGATCGCAGTTTTGACAATGTTGGTAGTTGCCTTTCCACAATATGAAAATTTTGCACAGTAGTACGAATAATTTCAAGGTTCATGTTGTCTAAATCAAATTTATTATTTCTCTTACGTCGTTTTTTCATAGGTGAGGTAAAACCTGCAGAAGAAGATGGCAGCTCTTTTTCTTCTTTTAAAATTGTACTTACAGTGCGTTCACTGACTCCTGTAGCTTCAGCAGTACATTTCCGTATATTAGCCAAAGGACTTAAATCACAATTATCCACATTGTTTGCTTTCATAAAATTATATTAATTCATAAAATTGTCTTGAAGAAAGTGATACACTCGAGCAATAATGGCGCGTCCCTGAAAATAATAAATAACTATTTTTAATTGATAGTTTTTTAACATTTGTTTTAAAAAAATTTTGACACGATATCTTTTCTCGAGAAAAAATTTTAAATAACAAACGCGATCCACAAACCGGACTTTATCGAACTAGAAAATTACCTTTAATAAGTTTTAAAATGAATAAAAAATCTTACCTCGCTATGAATAACTTTGCGTTTTCCTTCACCCGTGTGATTTGACATGCTGATGGTACTTCATGCACATTAGCAGCGTGAAAACACTATGCACAAGTGACTCGAACGATGGCTCGCTCGCTACTGACCGCTCCGTCGGGTACACACACTAACGCAATTATGTATTTACGTTTACAACTACAAATAATGATCACGTGCGCTCGTAGATTGTAGAAACTGTATAAGATTAATATCGGAATGCAGCCGTCTGTCAAAGTCTTGTCAATAAACGTGCAAAAATATTACGACGTAATTTCAATAAAACCTACCTTAAAACAACATAAAACATAAGTAAAACATAATAAATATACAGAGATGAATTTTTTTTCGCGTCTACCCCATTGTGTAGGTAACCTTTAAGAAAGAGCTGAAATAAATAATTTTGAAAAAATTGCATATTTTCAAGGTTTATTGACCACTTTGTTCTTCACATTTTAATTTTTTAATTATATTTCATTGTAGACGCTATAGTAGTACGTACCTATTCTGAACATTTCAACTGGCTACCTATTACGGCTGAAGCTGCAGACCCCTGTGAGAGACGGACGGACAGACAGCGGAGGCTTAGTAATAGGGTTCCGTTTGACACCTTTCGGTTACGGAACCCTAAAAATAATGTGCTACCCAGATCTTTTTATAAAAACCGACCTTTGCAGTCTAACGGTAACATAATGTTGGAACGAGATACGAGAATTTCGTTTTTAATGCGGTCTCTTTAATGACGGAACCCCAATAAAACTTCCAGACTGAAACAAAGAATTTTATAGCAAAATCTACAATTGAGGCAATTAGGCTGTTTTCTTCGGAAGGAGGAAATTTAGCGGAAACGGGCACGAGCAAAAATACTCTGATTGAGCACGCGGCGGTGACCACGCTCTTGGAGTATTGGGGACAGTCTGTGACTGTACGGCGTACACCCGTACGGGATCTATCAACGTGGATGAAAATAAGTTTAAACTACATATTCTTAAAAAATCTTATTACAAAATCAATGATTATTTGGACGACAATGAAGCATGGTGTAATAAATAATAATAATCTTATTCAAAATCAGATTCGTAATTAGCATATTTTAATACTCTATGATTCGTCTGAAATTGGATCTACTTATTCTGTACACCGCCTTTACATAATTTTCTTTAAGAGTTCCTCCATCGAAAGGCTATCTGGAAGACAGACCGCCACTGTGGCCATTGTGCCCAGCATATTAAAACTCTATGATTCGTCTTAAATTGGATCTACTTATTCTGTACACCGCCTTTACATAATTTTCTTTAAGAGTTCCTCCATCGAAAGGCTATCTGGAAGACAGACCGCCACTGTGGCCATTGTGCCCAGCATATTAAAACTCTATGATTCGTCTTAAATTGGATCTACTTATTCTGTACACCGCCTTTACATAATTTTCTTTAAGAGTTCCTCCATCGATAGGCTATCTGGAAGACAGACCGCCACTGTGGCCATTGTGCCCAGCATATTAATACTCTATGATTCGTCTAAAATTGGATCTACTTATTCTGTACACCGCCTTTACATAATTTTCTTTAAGAGTTCCTCCATCGAAAGGCTATCTGGAAGACAGACCGCCACTGTGGCCATTGTGCCCAGCATATTAATACTCTATGATTCGTCTGAAATTGGATCTACTTATTCTGTACACCGCCTTTACATAATTTTCTTTAAGAGTTCCTCCATCGAAAGGCTATCTGGAAGACAGACCGCCACTGTGGCCATTGTGCCCAGCATATTAATACTCTATGATTCGTCTAAAATTGGATCTACTTATTCTGTACACCGCCTTTACATAATTTTCTTTAAGAGTTCCTCCATCGAAAGGCTATCTGGAAGACAGACCGCCACTGTGGCCATTGTGCCCAGCATATTAATACTCTATGATTCGTCTAAAATTGGATCTACTTATTCTGTACACCGCCTTTACATAATTTTCTTTAAGAGTTCCTCCATCGATAGGCTATCTGGAAGACAGACCGCCACTGTGGCCATTGTGCCCAGCATATTAATACTCTATGATTCGTCTGAAATTGGATCTACTTATTCTGTACACCGCCTTTACATAATTTTCTTTAAGAGTTCCTCCATCGAAAGGCTATCTGGAAGACAGACCGCCACTGTGGCCATTTTGCCCTGCTTTAAATTTGAAATTGTCGCTGTTTTGGTGTTCAATAAAGAGTATCATATCGTATGACGAGGTAGTAGAGCTGATGCCGGGCTCGTCTGTGGAGGTACCACCATCTTACTCGCAAACCGAGCGAAGTTATTCGGGGGAGAGTCTCTTACAGCTCTTAAACAGGCACAACCAGATAGTCTACCATTGCTAGGACCGATTTTTGGTGGTCTATCCATCCCAATTTGCGGATCTTCTATAGGATGACTTCCGTTTATATAGCTAAATTCTTACTGGAGACTTGATAAGTGGTCAGAAGGAAGGTTCAATGACCATTTATGTAAAATACAGGTTGTTCTTGAAGCAGCACGTGTTACATGTACATGCAAGCCAGAAAGAAGCGGCGTGGCACGCATCGGGCGCGTGGGTTTCATTCAAATTTCGTACAAAACGCATGGAAATAAAGTCGCAATTTGAACACACCAAATGATATGTGTTGGGCGTGGAACGGTCGTTGTAGCATACCTAACTAATGGCGGCGTACAAATAACATGTTTGTAGAAATATAGTTTTTTTTATTAGAATTCCGTAACTCAAAAGGAAAAAAACGGAGCCCTTATAGGATCAGTTTGCTGTCCGTCCGTCTGTCTAGTCTTTATCTTGGGAACGCGGGGAGGTATCTAGTTGAAATTAAAACAAGCTGTGAAAAAGTCAACTTTTAAGTTAACGTAGAAGAAAATATACGGCTGTTTATGCCGCAAAAAGCGTATATTTCGATTCTCAAGGGAATCAAAATTTATAGGGTAATTTCTGTTGACCTAGAACTATGAAATTTGGCAAATGATACTGTCTTATACTACAGATATAGGGAAAAATCTGAAAACTTTACATTTGTAATTAAATCATACAAAATATAGTCTTTAACGGAACTTTCGGTGGGCGAGTTCGACTCGAACTTGTCCGGTTTTTTTTATGGAAGGCGATTTATCCATCGCAAGGTGATAAAAATTAACATATATATGTCATTTTAATTGAATTATAAAAAAGCAAGTGTCGTAAGACGAATCCCGGTTCAGAGCTTCTGAAATCCAGAATTATTATTCTATACCGTAATTATATTACTACTATAAGTTCATTACTTCTTTCTCGATGAAGCCCCAGTGCATTCCTACAGCTTCTCAACATTCTAAGTGGCAGTTCGAACTAATAATTTAAAAGATTCTCAAAGTGTGGTCACCCCAACCCCGCACCGATTTTCTTAAAAACAATGCCTCGTTCGCTAGATTCCTGCGTCTTTCTTCAGACTCTCGTAAAATAGAGAGAAAAACTTGGATTTATTTAAAATGAGAAGTCTGTCAAATGTACAGTCATCAGTATGGCTAGCATGCGGCAGAGATATATCGTCTATCTATTCTATTATATTTGCGTTCTCACGCATACCGCAATTGTCTCTGTGCGAGAGAGCAAGTTTTATGGAAAGACAGTGTATCTGTCGCAGTTAATTGGTTAAATTAGACACTTAATTAACACTCTAGACCGTTAATTAAAGACCGACGTTTAACCAAGTCGCTAAAGTTCCGTCGGACAAGTGAGTGAACCTTTGGATACGGAACTCTAAAAACCACTGAACATAATAAACCAACTTTGCACAACGTTTGCCAGCAAATTAGACTCTGAAAGTAATCAGCTGTTGTCGTGACGCCATCTTGTTTTACATTATTTAACCAACACGCCGCTTTCGGTAAGACGGATTTTTAAACGTTTTCGACGATCATGTATTTAAATCAAAATGCTAGTGACTTGGTTAAACGTCGATCATTAATTAAGGGTCTAGGGTGTTAGTTAAGCGTCTGATTTAACCAACTAACTACGACATATCGACGGCGCGTGCTAGCCCCCCAGTAATGTATCAGTAGTACTAATACCGGGTTCTGGATGAGTGAACGTGGGTCCGGTTTCATTTATGCCATTAAGTGCTGGTAATTGTTTAAGGGGCTTCAGTAAACTAAATTAGCAGCTCGATGTGTCTCGTTGCGTTTCGCCAGGCAGCGCAAACTAGGAAAAAATAGTACATTTTGATGCAAGTGCGAAAAGGTTGATATTTAGTCGAGGCAAAAACAGTCGCGACGGGAAATATCATGTCTTTTGCACGTGTATCAAACGACGATTTTTAATACACCTGCGAAAAATTACATGAAATAATAAAATCCAAGCAATTTTGTTACAAATTGTATTAATCCCATTTGAATAGGAAACGAAGAAAAGGTGGTAGTTAGTTGGTAGAGCTGATGCCGGGCTCGACTGTGGAGGTACCACCATCTTACTCGCAAACCTGCCGAGGTTATTCGGGGGAGTACAACTCTCAAACAGGCACAAACAGGTGACCCACCATTGCCATTATATCCATCCCCAATTGCCGGCCCTTACATAAAACTGACTGCTGACGGGCAGCGGCGTTACTGGTGCGAGGTTTTCGGCACTGCGCTCACCAACCCACCTGCCCAGCGTTTGTGAGTATGGGCATTTCTTCCAGGAGGACCGCCAAGAGTGGCAGAATCTTGGAAAGGCCTTTTCACTATCACACTAATATTATAAATGCGAAAGTTTGTGTATGTGTGTTTGTTACTCTTTCACGCTGAAACGGCTGAAAAAATTTGTATGAAATTTAGAATGAATATAGCTTATACCCTAACTTAACACATAGGCTATTTTTTATCCCGGGAAAAAGTATGTCGTTAAACCGAATAACACGCGGGCGGAGCGGCGGGCAAAAGCTAGTTACATATAAAATCAGACTACGGGACCATTAGGTGTAAAGTACGTCCAGCTTGGCCCATTATCTCTGAGCGATGTACCGTGGAGACTCTGGCCACAACCATCGATTGGCAGTTCGGAGTAAGAACAAAGAGATCGTTTACTCTCAATTAAAACTTCTTTTGATGACGTCAGTGATTGGAACCAATTATGACGCCGGGGGCTTTTAGGGTTTCGCATTGATAAAATTGCAAAATTTCTTTTTGTAGATAGTCCTACTTTTTTTCCTTTATGGCCAAAACAATAAACCTCTAATTCGATTTTTACACTTTTCAAAACCAAAATGATTATAGTGAATTAATTTTAACATTACTTTACGTAAACTTTTGGGTACAATAACAGCTTTATTTTTGAAAATTAAATGACTTGCTTCATACAAGTCACTCTGGATAATTTAATATTTTAAAGATACAGATAATACTGATTTTTGAGGCCAACCATTTTGAATATAATGCTTTAATAGTTTACAGTCTTCATCTTTAGCAGTTTCTGTTTGTAGCAATTTGAGTTTTTGATCACTAATGCTTAATAGATTTTTGATTAATGCTTAATAGCTCTGAAATAAGACATACATACAGCTCTATGTTCTCATCAATATCTTTGTTACAAATATTATCAGGTATACTATTTCTCGACCATGCATCTGCTAAGAAAAGCTCTTTGCCCGGTTTGTACCTCACTTCGACATCATAACCTTCTAAGCGGAGTCTTAATCTTTGCAGACGCAGCGGAGTGTTATTCATTGATTTCTTAAATAGGTATTAGAATACATATGTATTAGAATGGTTTATGGTCTGATTCTACAATTACATGTTTATCATAAATGAATTGGTGAAACTTTTCACAACCATAAACAATTGCGAGCATTTCTTTTTCAATCTGAGCCCATGATTTTTGACAATCAGTTAAACATTTAGAGCCATATGCTACTGGTAAGTTGTCCTGCAATAAAACTGCACCTAGCCCTTCTGAACTACTATCTACTGAAAGGATAACAGGTTTGTTGACATCAAAATACTTTAACACTGAGTTACCAGTCAAAAACTCTTAATTTTTATCAAAATTTTCTTGTTGCTTACTTCCCCATATAAATTCTACATTTTTCTTTATTAATTGTCTCAAGGAACTGGTCATGTCAGCAGTATGTGGTATAAATTTTGAAATGTATGTGAGTATACCTAGTATAGTATGTAATTCTTTCTTAGTCTTTGGAACCTTCATGTCCAAGATAGCTTTTATTTTGTCGGGGTCAGGTTTGAGTTCATCTCCACTAAGTATGTGCCCAACAAATTTCACTTCAGTCACCTCAAACACACATTTTTCTTTATTAAAAATCACCCCTGATACTTTAGCTTTTTGTAATACTTTCTTTAGTCTTTCGTTATGTTCCTTTAAAGAGTTACCCCAAATCAAAATTTCATCTACATATATTTCTATTCCTTCAATATCTTCAAAAATTTTTGAGTAACATGTAGTAAAAACTTCTGGAGCCGAGTTGAGTCCAAAGGGCAATCTTTTGTAGCAATATAAACCATATTTACCAGCGTTAAGAGTTGTCAATAATTGACTGTCTTCTGAGATTAAAATGTGGTAAAATCCTTTATTAGCATCTAAAAGTGAAAAGTATTTTGCATTTCGCATTTTAGCTGTGATTTCCTCAAAAGTAGGTAGCTTGTGTCTTTCTCTAACAATACATTTATTTAAGTTTTGAGGATCTAAGCATATACGCAGACGATTATTTGATTTTTTAACTATAACCATTGAACTTATCCAATGAGTAGGTTCATTGACCTTTTTAATGACCCCCATTTTCTCTAATCTATTTAACTCTTTCTTGACTGGTTCTTCCAATCTAAATGGAATTTTTCTAGGCGGTTCAGCTACTGGTATACTATTCCCAATTAATTTTATTTGATACACATGGTCTAATTTACCTAATCCTTTGAAAAGTTCTGGATAATTTTTGAAAACCTTCTGAGACAATGACAAGTTCCCTGAGACATTTTTTTCTGATATAAAGTCGCCGTCAATAGAAATTGTGGACTATGTAAACAAACCGTTTTCTCAATTTTTCTCAAGGTTCTGTCACGGAGTCTCACTGAACACTATTCCAAATCATGAAGCATCAAGTCTTACCTGCCATTCACTGTATTTCATCATGAAATATTCAATAATCACCAGTTAATTACGGAAAATCATAGAATCAATAGTCAATTGTGTACTGCGTCGAGATTGCTGTCATATTTTTTTCTCGTCGATTCTGTATTGTCTTTGAAAATTAGTGATGTTTATATTTGAATATAAACCTATTTTATTCGTGATGCTATTTTATTCCGTAATTTTTTTTGACAGTGTTACTTCATAATCTTTGACATAAACGTGTGTGTGATTCTATCGAGAGCGAATTCTGTGTGATCTTCCAGCGTTGCTCTAAAATCTTTTGTGTTTTCGGTATTCTAACGACTTGGCTTCTCTTACTGATTTTATCGTCATAGTAATGGACAATGCCCCATATTATTCGCGTCAAATCGAAAAGGCGCCCAACATGAGTTGGCGGAAGGAGGATATCCAAAGCTGGTTGCGCGAAAAAGAAATCAAATTTCAAGAAACCGAAATCAAAGCGAATCTCATAGCTAAAGTAGACAAGCAAAAATATATAAAAATTTATGTAGATGAGTTGGCGGCATCGAAAAATATGACAGTTTTGCGCCTTCCACCATATCATTGCGAGCTTAACCCGATAGAGTTGATATGAGCGCAAGTAAAAGGTTACGTTGGAAGGAACAACAAAACATTCAAAATCGACGATGTGAAGATTTTTTAGAACCAAGGTTTGGCGCGGATCAGGCCAGAACAGTGGGCGAAATGTGTAGCTCATGTCCTAAAAGTAGAAGAAAAAATTAAAGAACTGGATGGGATAATAGATACGGCCACCGACGATGTGACGGAAACATTTGTAATTAACGTGGGCGATTTGACTAGCGATTCATCAGAATATTTTAGCGATGAATCAAATTAAGAAAATTAATTGAACACCTAACATATTTTAATCACATACTTACCCATCTCTAGATAGTTCACCTATTCATAGACAAAGACAACATGGCGCTTTGTTTACATAATCCACAATTTCTATTGACAGCGACTGTACTATGAATATTGTTTATTAATTTTAATTTAATAGCACTTTTTAATCCCAAAAAACACTGTATTAAATTTGACAACATGGAAATCAATTTGATGATTCTCATTATTATATGTTAATTCATTCATTTCATTTATTTTGGTCAGCAAAAAGCCATATAACACACACAGTATCTACAATAATGTTAGTAATAAAAATATATCTAAAATTGAAAACTGCTTAACCTATTGTTAGTAACATAATAACATAATCCTATATTTACATATTTTTATTTTTAAGTACATGAATCATAGTACAATGGTTCATGTACTGAAAATCGAACCTGCTCGCGAACATGCTCAGGATACCATTGGCGCTGGCCCGAACTCTGCCTACCAGGGATGCGCACCGTTTGCGCATGGTCGCGTAGAAGCAATCTACTCGCGCTTCCGCGAACATTCCCGACGCACTGCAGAACCGGGGCAGCCCCATCAGCATCCTGAACGCGTTGTTGTATTGAACACGCAGATCGCTGTACTGTCTTTGCGTATAACTAACCCACAGACTGCTCGTGTAAAAGGATGTACAATAAGCTCTAAAAAGAGTGATCTTAGCTTCAGTGGAACAACGAGCAAATCTGCGAGCTATCATGTTCGCTCTGACAGACAAAGACCTGCGCTCCCTTTCAATGTCTGCATTGTCCTTCAGCTCAGATGTAATTATATGTCCCAGATACTTAAACTGGTCCACCATTTTTAGTGGGCCTCCATTCAGTTTTATCGGTGGAACATTAGATGGAAATTTGCTCCCTGCCCGAAACACAATACATTCGCTCTTCGTTTCATTATACTTCAGGCCATGGCTTGTAGCATATTTTTCACAAATGCTTAACAGCTTGTTGAGACCACATACAGAGGCACTCAGCAGCACCATGTCATCCGCGTAGCTAATATTATTAAGACATATCCTGTCAATATGACAGCCGACCCTGGTGCCGCTGAGCTCCTCTATCAGTGCATTAACGTACAGGTTGAATAGCTTAGGCGAGGACAACCCCCCCTGCCTCACCCCGCACTCCAACCTATACGGCTCCGAGAAGGCATTTGACCATTTGACAACATTGACCTGACTTTGATACCAGAATTTCAAGATATTATTTAACTCTATTGGCATCTGCAGTTCTTCAAATTTACGCCATAGGATGTCGTAGCAAACTAAGTCGAATGCCTTCGATAGATCGAGGAAACAAGCATAAATAGGTGTTTTTCGATTTGTGTAATACCGGACAGTCTGCTTTAAACACAATATGGCAGTATCGGTCGACAATCCTGGTCTGAAACCAAACTGGTTATCATGTAATGTTAGATATTTGTCCATTTGTAAATTAAGCAAACTATCCAGCATTTTAGCCACAATAGTTGCCAGTGAAATTGGTCTATAGTTGTTCTTGTCACTTATATCACCAGTTTTGTTTTTCACAATTGGTACCACCACAGTTTTTGTTATTTCGGCAGGTAAGTACGAATGTCCTATACAGAGTGTATAGAACATGGCTAAAGTTCTTGTTAGATGTGGGCCGGCGTGTTGAAGATGTTCGATACTAAGCCCGTCATGGCCAGGAGACTTTCCCCTCGCCATAGATCTTATAGCCCTACTAACATCTTTAGCTGTAAATCTAGTATTTAGCTTCTTACCACTATGCTCAGCACCGAACACCGACTGTGATGGCCCCAGTGGCGATTTAACAGCAAAGTGATCCTTGAACCTTTCAGCTATACACTTATGGTCACTTAAACCATCGACACTCACAGGGAGACCCGGCTTGCTATTTAACTTGTTGGTGGACTTCCAAAACCTACGAAAATCTTGTTTTGAATGATGAGACGCGATTATATCCATTCTTATTTGGTTTTCATGGTTTTGACACCATTTTAATTTAGCTTTAAAAATTTTTCGGCTCTCGGTCATTTTCTCACACACGTGTCCCGATTTTGGCTTGCCAAACCCTATCCAAGTATGAAAGTTATACCTAGCCTCCCGGTGAGCTTCACCTACGTGCTTGTTCCATCCAACTACAAGCTCCTTCTTTTTAAAAGTGTTAAGAGAGTGACTAACGGTAGCCGCCTGGCTCAATGAATATACTATGTCTCTATACATCTTGTCAATAATAGTTTTGTGGTGCACATTACTGCATATATATTCTTTACAGTCGCTACACTCACTAGGAAAATCTATTTGACTCAGCTGCCTGTGACATTCCTTATTATACACATCGATTTGTTCAGGTTTCCTTTCACCCCACACTACTTTGTTACATGTTTTGTTAATGTCAGGTACTAGTTTAGGCTTAATAACATCTAGGTTACACTCTATTATCAACGGAAAATGGTCAGACCACATAACGTCATACCTCACACACACATTCACAATAGAATGCATCGCTGCCTTTGTGGCTACGCAATGATCTAGCCAGCGCCTAGAACCATGCGCCTCGCTAATAAATGTATAGGTGTCAGACAACAGCCCCAATGTATTTACATCTGCACAAGTCCATTGGAGGTCCTTACAAAAACTTGTTAACTCGTTGTAAAACAGTTCAGTCGGATGAGCATTGAAGTCCCCCAGTATGTAAACTGACTCCGTATTGTCATTGTGAACAACAGCACTTACCGCGCCAAGGCAATCCGTAAAATCCGGTAAGTTCTCCGCCTTTTCAGTAGGCATATAAACACTAAACACTAAGAACGACCTTTGGCCCATAGATACTTTAATAGCACACACTCTAGGATTACCACACTGTACGACCGACACATTCTGAAATATACGTTTGTTCCATAATATAGCGACTCCACCGTATGGTCTGCCCCGGAGCATTCCTTTCCCCGTGTCTACAGCTGAGGTACCTGTGCATTCGTAATGGCCCATTTACTTTTCCCAAAGACTGTATGAAAGACCCGTCAAAATTTTTAAGTTTAATTTTTATTTCGTACAAATGTAATTTCAATTTGTGAAATACCTGGTAAGAAATGATGTCCACTTGTGCACCTGTGTCCACTTTGAAGTTTACCTTAAGTCCATTAACCAGTGCAGAAATGGTCCAGTCTTCTTGTATGCTGCTGACCAACCCTTGCACGCAGTCCACTGAAATAGAGTTAATCACAAAAGAATTGTCACTAAGGTTGTCTTCACCATCACTGAGTTGTTGAACCGTGTTCACCTTACTAGAGCGACACACCTTCGCATAATGGTTGTACTTGTTACACTTTGCACATTTGCGATTATACGCTGGACACGCTCGAGGCTGATGATAACTGCCGCAGTTTCCACATGCAGACGAAGTTCTGTTACTTGCTTGTGTATGTGATCCATACCTCCTGGATGGTGTAGCTGATCTGTAGTTCTTGGATGGTGTCGGTGATCTGTAGTTCCGGGCTGATGTGTTGTTGTAATTTCGGTCTCTGGATCGCCTTTGTTGGCTGTTTGCAGAACCTTCTCTGGTATGACTGCCAGGACGCTCTCTATTTCTACTACTGATAGTATCTATGTTCGATGATGAAGATTCAGTAATGATCTGCATCTGTCTTTTAGCAACCTCCGCAGACCTCCAGAATGACATACATGAAGAAAGTTCCAAAATTGTTTCCTTTAGGAGCCGTTCCTTTACTCCGTTATCAACGATACCTATGACGATTTGGTCTCTGATGAGGCTGTCACGAAGCTTGTCAAACCTGCAATCAACAATTAGTTTATTGAGGTCACGAACAATATCATCAAAGCTTTCGCCCTCTTTCTGCCTTCTTGAAAAAAAAAACATTTGCCTGTTGTACGTTTCGCTAGATGGTGGTGAGAAATATTCTTGAAATTTCTCCATTAACTGGTCAAACTTCAATTTATCTTTATCATCAAAGGTGTTGTAGACAGCAATACCTTCATCACCAATGCAATGGAGCAAGAGTCCTGCTCTTTGATCATCAGTCAATCTTCCTGAAATTTTGTCTGCTCCACTGGCTTTACAGTAGAAGCCGAAGCGTTGCTTCCATCTCATGAAGTATTCCTTCATATTCCCTTCAAAACTTAAAGGTGCTGGCGGTGTTATGGCTTCCATGATGGACACGTTGCTTTCGTCGAACCACGAAGTATGCACAAAGTTTCACGTAGGTAGTAAATAATATTTCCACGAAGTAGACAATAGTACGTTGTATTTCTCCACAAAATTAGTCCGCAGCGCCATGTCAGGAATAGATGGGATAGGATAATGTGTTAGTCAGAAAATAATAGGGCTGCTGCTCACTCTCCATGACAGGTTCTATATTCAGTCCCATAGACAAAAACCATAGACACTTACAAAACAGACGTCACTAGTGATGTCCATAACTGGTCATCGCTTACACCGTGCCCCCAGATATGAGAATAGGAATGAATGAGCGGATTTTTATACGCAATTTACACTTGGCTCAGCATGATGGTGATCATCGATAATAACAAGGAAAAAGTGCGCACACCCAGTAAGTGGGAGAGTAAAAAGAGCCAGGGACTTCCGCAATATGTATATAAGGTGACTTAATTTATACAGCCAATAACAAGGTTCAATGACCCTTTTTGTGAAATTCTTAAATTATTCTTTTTTTGTTCCTTACAAACGCAAGCCCAGCCCCGAGTCAATTACTATGGGACGTCAAGAACACGAAAATTTGCGAAATTAGCGAAAAGTGTTAAATAATTATGTAATATTCCTATTAATTGCTACAAAATAAGTTAAGAAGAGTTAAATATACATTTTGTTACAGTTATTCATATTCCCATCGTATTTAATGTGAAAATATAAATTATATTAACTATTTTAATGGAGTCTATAAACACAAATGTAAGTATTGAAATATGATCTTTCCTGATTTACTTGGTCTATTAAATAATAACTATAGTATTTTGTAACTTAAGATATTTCCGTTTCCAGTTGTTATATTAAGTTTAGTATTTTTCTGTGAGGTTTCATTCCCATTTCCGGCGCTAGTTTAAGTGGTTACAAATCTAAACGGAAGTGAACTTGCCGCGTGTTTATTTCTGAGTTTTGAATAGCGCCAGAATTGGGAAGGGATTCATTATTCGCTTTCGGGCGGACAACCATCGCTTAGACTTTATAGTAAAAATGTTAAGTGAAACGACTTAGAAGTGAAAACTAGATGTTTGTTTAAAGAATAAACTGTATCCGAGTTATTTGATTGTTTCATTTAACAGTCAGAAGAGGGATTCATCAATTTATTTGAAATAAATTGTTACACGTGCCCAGAGGATTACCAAAGAAAATTTAAGTATTACCTTCTATTTTATTTTTCTGTGCATTTCTTTAAAAATATAATTTTTGCAAAAGTTATTTTGCGTTGTGGTATTAAGTTACGACAACTACATTAATAGGTAAGTAAAAAAGAAGGGCATTTTTTTCCATTCTTTTCCTTTTTTTTCTGTAAAATAGCATTCAACGTTTTATAGTGCAACAAATTAATACATCAATTTGTAACACCGTTTAAAACCGTTTTAGTGCGTGAAATAATCTTTTTTTTTCTCATTTCCTTTAATTTTTGTCAAATATGGGTAGCTGACACATCACATCAGTAATTAGAATATTTTCAAGAAATACCATGTTTTTTTTTCTTTGTCCTTATTGATGGTGTTTTAGTGATGGTATTATAACGATAGTTGTTAGTTTCAGAACTACTTAAAATATCTACAAAGGAGTTGGCGACAAAGGTACCGATGTACCAAGGTAATGAGTGTTGCTGAAACGATTTGCAAACCAATGACTACAACCATGAGCCAAGGGAGCACGTGTCCAGTTTCAAAAGCAGGAACATCATACTTTGTCAAGGTAGACGCGTGATTAATGACCATCGTGATCAGCGTTCATCAAGTGAGAAAATCTCTCTCCGAAATAAATTTGCTTCTCTATAGACACTATTGCTACGCGGGCCACAATATTACAAAAATAAATTAATAGTAATAATTGAAAGTCTTAGAAGTTAGGTACAAGGCCCGTATCATATCGTTAAAATATTACCAAATTAAATGTTTATCATAGAAGGCATCAAAACAATGTCCCGTAAAGGTCACCGTCGTTGTAGTAGCAGGAAATAAAATTTATGACTACCAATGATTTTTTTTTCCTAAAATTTTGAGAGAATGTAAGATGAAAGTAATAATAGCGACTTGCAGTAATATTTGGACATTTGGACACTGGTGATGAACGATACAAATAGACAATTTTGGTTTCAAAGTCAAACGTTTATTGCAAATTAAGTGTACAAAATGACGAAAATAAAAATAAATTCAACTTAAAAATTAAGGAACTTTTAACAATTTACCTAACATCTTAAATACTTAATAATATGTAAGAATAAATCGTCTAAGTATATTTTAAGTTTAATGTTTGAGTATCTTAAATATTGATGTCGGCATATTATGCGAATATCGGCATTTTTGTTTTAAATATGTTTAAAAGTTTATTACTGTAACTAGTTAATTTAGGTGCATTTTTTATATTTTCTGGTAACATGAGGACGTTAATATGATGCATATCTTTTCTTTGTAAAAAATATTTCACAGTTTGTAAATACAAATATACATAATAATACATATGTCGTATATATAATATATATTGTGGGTAGGGTTAAAAGGTTATATTTTATAAAATACTGTTTACAGCTGTTATGTTGTACATTTCTTTGGAGTTAAAAACGCTGTTGCCACACAATATTGCCACAAATATGTGTACGCGTAGTAAGCTGTTAATGTTGTTTCTGGTTAAACTATGGGTTGCCAGTTTAAATTAGTGATAACTGTAAGGAGTTTCATCTACATGGATACAAAAACTTGTAACCAATTATCATCATTTCATAATAAATTTCGATACAAATTTTTGTTCGGTAAATTACAATGAAATAGTAGAAATAGACTTGCACAACATTTATTTACATATAACAATTTTCTGTAAGCCCAAGCTTTATCATGGGTAACTTTGTTTATAAACATTAAATTTCTAATTTTACAAAAAAAGCTAGTTTAAAAAAAAAGAAAGAATAGGCATTTATTTCGAATGCTACACCAATAAAAAAACGAAATACACTAGATAAATAGTTTTATCATTCCATATATACAGCTTAAGGTAGTATAAGAGATTCAGCAAACAAAAATGTCTCTGACTCAACAAAATGCCACAGCAGTAATGTGACGCTGATCTACCTTCAGAGGTCGTGAGTTGCGACACATGCGATATAACTAAATAAAAAAAAGACTGGCTCTGTATTTGTAAAGACGTAAATTTTAACAAGTTTTGTCTGCAAACACGAGTAAAAAAATGTGTTTTACTAGATACTTCGATACAGATCATATTATGCATAACAAAATACAAAAAAAACGTAAGTTTAATAAAACACATACAATTTATTATAAATAATAAATAATAGACGGGGACGTATGAAAAATACTTTAATTTACAGCATAGTTACATTAAGCTTGCACAAATTAATTTTAATTTTGAATTTCAGTTTCTAATAAATATAATTTAGGCTTTGTTTTAAAAGTTGACTTCGTCTTGTAATTTCTTATTGGCGGTGGAAAATTATCCCAACCATAGATTAAGTATAGTAAAAGTAAAGTAAAGTAAAGTAAAAATTTATTTGCATAAACATGCGTTGTAAGTACAGGTCTTATTGTATCTTAATATTAGAAACAGCACATTTTACCATATTATATAGTATGCAAATATTTATTCTTAAAAAAAACTAACATGCAACAATATAAGCTAATTTACCTCATATGTATTGTATTTACGTTATTAATTATTATACTGTACGTATATACATTATCATATTATTATTTATTATATTAGATATTTATTTATATACTACCGATATCTATGATTCCAACACTTTGTCGCTAGATATCTAAAACTGCCTTTAAAAGCTGCTGTTTTATTCTTAGGTGTTTGAAACCTAATTTAATGCATAGTACATTTAGGATTACTAAAGTAATCTGTTAATAATAATTTAAAATAATTATACATTATATATCAAAGGCATTTAAGTGCAAAAATCTTAGGCACGAGAACGTACCTATAGCAGGATGGTCGAGCTGTTACAGTTATTCATATTCCCATCGTTTTTGATGTGAAAATATAAATTATATTAACTATTTTAACGGAGTCTATAAACACAAATGTAAGTATTGAAATATGATCTTTCCTGATTTACTTGGTCTATTATATAATAACTTTACTATTTTGTAACTTAAGATATTTCCGTTTCCAGTTGTTATATTAAGTTTAGTATTTTTCTGTGAGGTTTCCCATTTCCGGCGCTAGTTTAAGTGGTTACAAATCTAAACGGAAGTGAACTTGCCGCGTGTTTATTTATGAGTTTCGAATGGCGCCAGAATTGGGAAGGGATTCATTATTCGTTTTCGGGCGGACAACCATCGCTTAGACTTTATAGTAAAAATGTGAAGTGAAACGACTTAGAAGTGAAAACTAGATGTTTGTTTAAAGAATAAACTGTATCCGAGTTATTTGATTGTTTCATTTAACAATTTATTCATATTGTTATGTAGATAATTGTTACATTAAAATTGTCATGTTATAAGAAAATACATAAATTGCACAGTTCATAGTTCATTCTCACTCTCATAAATGGTTGGGGAAAAACTCTTTTCGCAAATAGTACGTATGAATTTATAATAAGATCTCTTTGGCCATTTGTATCTGGCTGGTTTTGGTATTATTAAAAAGTTTAAATTTTAAAATGATATTTCCAAATTCAAATTAGTTATAATGTGTGATTTTCATTTGTTTTTCTTACTGTTAAGATGATTGAATCTAATGTAGAAATTCGATACATTTTGAAATTTTACGACAAAAAAGGTAAAAATGCAACACAAGCCGAGAAAAAAATTCGTGATGTTTATGGACCTAGTGCAGTGTCTGTGAGAGTAGCACAAATTTGGTTTAAGCGTTTTCAATCCGGAAATTTTGATGTCAAAGATGCACCTCGCTCTGGGCGCCCTGTTACAGATAAAATGGATGCCATTTTTGAAAAAGTGGAGCAAGATCGGCATATCAGTAGTTACGATGTAGCTGAAGAACTGGGGATAGACCACAAAACAGTTTTGGCGCATTTGAAAAAAGCTGGGTACGCAAAAAAGCTCGATATTTGGGTGCCTCATGAGCTCACTGAAAGAAACTTAATGAGCCGTGTACTCATTTGTGATTCTTTATTACGACGTAATGAAACCGAACCATTTTTGAAAAACCTGATAACTGGTGATGAAAAGTGGATCACGTACGACAGGAAAGTGCGAAAAAGGTCGTGGTCAAAGGCTGGTCAAGCTTCACAGACTCTGGCGAAACCCGGGTTATCTTGCAATAAGGTAATGCTGTGTGTATGGTGGGATTGGAAGGGCATTATTCATTATGAGCTGTTACCGCCAGGCAGGACCATCGATTCTGAACTCTACTGCGAACAACTGATGAGATTAAAGCAAGAAGTTGAGAGAAAGCGGCCGGAATTAGTCAACAGAAGGGGTGTGGTTTTTCATCATGATAACGCTAGACCTCACACATCTTTAGCTACTCAGCAAAAATTAAGAGAGTTTGGTTGGGACGTATTAATGCATCCGCCGTATAGTCCTGACCTTGCACCTTCAGATTTCTACTTGTTTCGGTATCTTCAGAATTCTTTAGGCAGTCCATCACGAGAGGACTGCCAAAACCACTTGTCGCGGTTTTTTGATCAGAAGCCCCAGAATTTCTATAGCAATGGGATCATGTCCCTGCAAGATGGCGGAAAGTTATCGAGCAAAATGGCATCTATATACTTTAGTTAAATGTGAATAAACTTTATAAAAAAAAAAAAAAAGAATTTTCATGTAAAATGCGAAGAAACTTTTTCCCCAACCTATTACTACATTGATAAAATACACAGGGACATTATAAAACGTGAGTTTCGTTTTTATCTAGCCAGATTCATACTGGAGACTCGGTAAGTGGTCAGGATCAAGGTTCAATTACCCTTTCTGTGAAATATACAAAATGAAAATGTCACTTCCTATACTAATTGAGTCGAGGTTGTTTTTGAACAAGTCTAAAGGCACTAAAATATATTTTTCGTATTTCGCAAACAGGGTTATTGAACCTTGATCCTGGCCACTTATCGAGTCTCCAGTATTAACTTGGCCGCAAAAACGAAAGTCATTTAGCAGCCTATTTTCTATTTTCATTTATAACGTACTTGCGTCAATAGTATAACTACAAATTATGTAATTTTCCCAGAAGAAACACAGAAAACACTAGTTTCTTATCTTCGGTTGAGATATGAAGCTTGGCAGAAGGAAATCTCATGATAAACTCCTAGACCCTTGTGCGAGGGTTGATTTATTGTCTCCGAGAAGTGTGCCAACTGTAAAGGAAATGCGTAACATATTGGAGCGGCGCGGGCCCTTAACAAAAAGCTGTACAAATACGTAGTACGTGCGCCGTATGTCTAGCGAGTTCTAGTTTAATACTCGTATGAGAGAACATCTAGCCTCGCTGAATTGTCATGTAAGTAAAGCTGTTACCACTTTTAGTTTTGTAACTGCTATTGATGGTTTATTTCGTTGATGATGTTCTTTTAACTGTTATGTGATATCTATACAACAATTTATCTCGTATAGATTTTTACGTGAATACCTTTAAATAAGATAAAGATAAGATAATAGTACATTACGATACGAGTCGAGAAAAAGTTTCTCGCACGAGTATCGTATAATATTTTATAGCAAAAGTGCGGAAAATGCCGACTTTACGCAAGCGCAGCGTGCGTAAAGTGGTCATTTTACGCACGGTGTGCTATAAAATTATTTATTTTCTAAACCATATTAAATAAGGTGGTACAAAAATGGATACCAGAATCAAGGTAGAACAATATTTATCACTTTATTACTGTGCACAAGTTAAATGTTTGAAATATGGTCCTCAAATTATTATATGTTTTATAACTAAGGTTTCAATTAATACGCATAACATATGAGACAATATAATAATATAAAACTGATGCAAAGAGAAAAATGAAAATTTACATACAATACAGTATATAAATACGTATATACAATACAATACACAATATATATAATATATTTTATATGTACAAGATTCCTTAAAAGATAGAAATATGCCGATATAGAATTTTACAATTTTAAGAAATATTTAAATATATAATAATAATAATAGCATACACCGGCCAAATTAATATAGTCTAAAGTGTCTGTAGGGTCGTTTATTAGTTTTTTTAGGTTCCATACCCGAAGGGTGTCAATCAAACAGACCCTATTTCTAAGCATCCGCTCTCTGTCCGTCCGTCCGTCTACCACAGGGGTCTACAGCTTCAACCGTAATAGGTAGAATGTTAAAATTTTGCCAGAATACGTGTCTCTATGGGCTCTATCACAACAAATAATAAATTGCAGTCTTCTACACAGAAAATATGTCATTAGCCACAGGATGTAAAAAAATACATTTCCCTCGTTAGAAGGTAGCAACATATTTGTTTGACTAAGTTTAGTGTGATATCTTGTTCATTTTACACCTAGATGGCGCTGTCCACTAAGTTATGTATTCACTGCAGACAAGAACGCGGGTTAAAGCTAGTATTTGATGAACTTCATTGTTTCATATGATTTCGTTACAAAAATGAAGTCAGCCTTCAAATAATACATTATATATTTTATGATTCAATTACTTAATTTAGTGCGTTCATAATTACTACGAAATAAGTTTTCTTTATAATATTTTTATTATGAAAACTGATAAGCCTTGTTCATATTCTAATTGAGACAACCTTCCGAAGGTAAACTCTCTAATATTCAAGTCTAGACGCAATACCGCCTGTTGTGATATAACGTTGAATTTTCTTTTTATATTTCTCTAGCTACATACATACAAATAAAATCTAAATACTATTCAACTACCCACTCCACTCGAAAGCTTCGGAACTTTAGAGCCTCTCAGCTTGAAATTTGGCAAGTAGGCTCTCTTTGTACCTATACAGCGCAGGCACATTTTAAGGCGTGTGTGGGGGGGGGGGGGGGTTATCACGATATTAAATCCGATTCTGAATCAGAATATTAGTTTTAGTGCTGTCAAAACGAAATTTTCTTCATTCGGTAATAATTCTTTAGTGTTCACAACAAAAGCTATATTACCTATACTTTGGAAAACAATAAGTTTTGACATCGCTAAAACTAAAATTAAAGCCTTCAAAATCGAATTTAATGTCCCTTTGCAAACATTTCCAACAGTGACTTTGTAATTATTACATTTGAAAAACATATGTATCTTAATTCACTCTCTGAACTTAATATTTCGGCCTTTTGATACTCGTATGCGAAAACTTGCATTTTACTGCATCCAATAAAATCTCAATGATAGGTCTAAGCTATGATATAAATGGCATTTCATTCGAGTTACCTATTTAAGTCTTAGTTAAAACATTTAAGGTGGTAACTGAGTATCTCGGTGCAAAATGCACATCATAATATTGTTTTCCTTACTTTTGAATAAAAAGTTTGCAATAAATGCGTTTTATATCAATTAGCGCAAACTGCTTGTTAATAGTTAGGTGATCACATGAAAATGATTAAATTTTAAACGTTACATTTTAGCTACATTACATTACAACTGTAAATACGCTTTTAAGTTTGTTAATGTAATGCAAACAAAATGTAATACATTAAAGTAGGTAATTTTTTGTGAAGACTTTATTATTAACTAGCTTTTGCCCGCGGCTCCGCCCGCGTGTTATTCGGTTTAACGACATGCTTTTTTCCGGGATAAAAGTAACCTATGTGTTAAGTTGGGGTATAAGCTATATCCATTCTAAATTTCATCCAAATCCGTCAAGCCGTTTCAGCGTGAAAGAGTAACAAACATACACATACACAAGCTTTCGCATTTATAGGTATAATATTAGTGTGATGAGATAACATAGCCTTGTCTTATTTCACCACAAACGATTAAGGACAACGCTTATTAGACACCTGATGTATGAAATCACAAAGCCATGTCTTATATCACTACAAACGATATGGTCCGCGCTAATTAGACACCTGATTTTTCAATGATATTGATCTATCCTACAGGAACCATTTTTTAGGAAACTTTTTTCCGGGATAAAAAGTAGCTTACGTGTTAAGTTACGGTATAAGCTATATACATTATAAATTTCATCCAAATCCGTCCAGCCGTTTCAGCGTGAAAGAGTAACAAACATACACACACACACACACACGCACAAACTTTCGCATTTATAATATTAGTAGGAAATAGAAAGTAGGATAAATTATTTCCGCGAGTTGTCTTAAAACACATTCATTGCATACTTTTTATTCAAAAGTAAGGAAATAGTACATTACGATACTGACGAGTGTGAGTTTGCGGCACGAGCCGAAGGTGAGTGCTGCAATCACACGAGTCGAGAAAAAGTTTCTCGCACGAGTATCGTATAATATTTTATAGCAAAAGTGCGGAAAATGCCGACTTTACGCAAGCGCAGCGTGCGTAAAGTGGTCATTTTACGCACGGTGTGCTATAAACAATATTATGATGTGCATTTTGTACCGAGGTAAAAAGTTAAATCCATCAAAATAAACGTCTAAAGAATGTGATTCGACAGACTGCAGTTCGATCCTATGTTGTAACTTCTAACCTATGTTATTAACATTAAAAATCCATCCTCCCAAAATAATAAATAAAAAGAAGTCGAAATGGCGAGTTTTCTGAGCGGCCCGCTTTCACTGAGCAGGATAGAAATGTGTAAAATGAAAGCGTTGGAGTGAAACAGATCTCTGGATAAAGTTTAAATAATAAAGATGTGATACCGGTGGGTGTTACACCTTCAGAGCAGTCAGAGTCGTGGACAAAATGCTAGTTTAAGAACCCGCTCCGTATTTTCCGTCTGTTTGATGCGAAGCATTACTTTAATTATTTAGTATCCAGTACATATTTGACCATCTACTCGTAAATGAAGACTTCATTCAATTGTTTCTCGTTTGCGTGCTATTTTAGTACTTAGATATTATGATAACGATTCGGAGCGGGCTCGTAAGTAATAAAATAACTCACAAAAGATAAAAAATACATTCCCGACCCTCAATTCCGGCAAGTGCAAACAAATTGCGAAGGCAGATTGCGGGTGACTTTAAAATGGATTTTGTACGGATATGTATTAATTATTTTGATTGAAACTTATAGTGAGCATTCCTTATATCCTTTAGTTTTTATTTGATGTGGTTTCGTCACTCTAATTTCCATTACATGGCATTTATCAATATTTAAACAAATATCTAATGACCGATATTGCGAATGCGCAATAACACCGGAATACCCACCCAGGCCTTCATTTAGACGGCCAATATGAAGTGGTGTATGTCCCTATATAGTTTTTCCAAAAACATGGCGAAAAAGGCCAGAAAAATATTTAACATATTGCTTTTCAACAAAGTTGTCGTCGTCGCGGACCGGGCTCTTAAGTTAAATGTTATATGGTCATGACTGACTCGCTGAAGGGTATCAGAGGTGTTAAGTGTAACTTGAACCCCTAATGCGCCAGGGTACGGGCTCATGGGCGCAGTTCGGTCACAAATATACGTATTTAGGGCATCGCAGGTTTCATCGGGGCTTTCCTTCACCATTTAGAAAGTGGTGGGTATACAAATACTTAATAAATGAGAATAAGATTGAAAGTCATTTATTTTTGTAACATATTATACACGTACACATTTATGTGATTTTTTTCATTATTATTATTATTTTGAAAAAATCTGATGAGAAGCATTTCATAAGAAGTGTGTCCAAAAAATGGCGTACAGGATATAAAAACGCAGGCGATTAACAAATAAAACCGGCCAATTGCGAGCCGGACTCGCGTACGAAGGGTTCCGTACCATTATCTATAAAAACGGCAAAAAAATCATGTCTGTAGTATGGGAGTGCGTGGGTCCGACTCGCACTTGGCTGGTTTTAGTATTTGTTGTTATAGCGGCAACAGAAATACATCATTTGTGAAATTTTCAACTGTCTAACTATGACGGTTCATGAGATACAGCCTGGTGACAGACGGACAGACAGCGGAGCCGTAGTAACAGGGTCCCGTTGGTTACCCCTTGGGTACGGAACCCTAAACATCAACAACCTTCCATCTACATGACAGCTTTCTTTCAATAGTATCCAGGACCAATGGCTTTACTTGTGAAGTGGCACAATCCGCACTGTTCGAGTCTGGCGCTGCGCTGTGTGCGAGGTACCAGATCGGACCCAAACTGTGCCACTACGGCATTTGTACCCATGGCCTCCAGTTTAGTAAACCGAAGTCAGGCCAGTAGGCTACAGAGGCGGGTTTCGTTCAACACGGCAACCCTGCCATTCTAGTTACTGAGCTACGGATAAAATCTCCCAACGCAATTTACAATTCAGAATTGTGCACCCAAATCATGCGTCCAGGTAGCAAATATACTACTTCTACATACCTTTATGTATATGGAAGGTCAGATAGGAGTAATCGCAGGCTAGATTTTCGCAAAACTATTCATAAATATCCATCAAACTAAAACCAACCTTCCTCCATAGTATTAAAGTCCTTTGCAGACGCAACAATAATTTGGCACTAATGAAAATATTTTCACGAAAATTTGCATTCAATTTTAGGCCCAGCGACACGGTAATAAGATTTCGAATAGCTTGTTAACTTAAAAGGGTTATTCTGTATCGCTAAACGGTTGACAAGGGTAACGGTACAAGAGGTGCGAAAATTATTCAAGAAAAGATTTTGAGATTTGAATTTTAAATGTGACGTCATAGCTTAACCACAGACCACCTTTGTTCTATGATTTTTCTGCTTTTAGTTTTTGAGATGACATGTTGTGTTTTTCTTTTTCTATTTTATTAACTTCTTGAGGGGAACACACGAATTAGGGGTCTTTGACAAATTTTGTTCTTCGTAGTTTAGCTCTCATTTTAATAAAGAACAATAACATTGGCGTGCATAGAACTTTTTGCTGGAAAAGCAATGAGAAGGTCAAGTTTGACAATAAAAATAACATAAAAGAAATTAATACAAACAATTATTCTTCAAAGTGACATTTTAATTTTTTCATATTTTTTACTGTTAAAATTGACCTTCAGTTCCTTAGTCTGAGTTCTCATTGCATTTCCAGCAAAAATGTCTATGCCTCCTCCTCCTTTCACTCCTCCTTCAACCTGTTTCGTCCACTGCTGGACATAGGCCTTTCCAGGATTTCGCCACTCTTGGCGGTCCTCCTGGAAGAAATGCCCATACTCAGGAGGGTTGGTGACGGTGATGGTGATGATCTACTCTGGCCGTTTGCAGTCCTGGCGACCTCTTCGACTCCTAGTCGGTACGGCGCTGGTGCACCCGAAGATGATGCATGATGATGATGCAGCTGATCTTCCTAGTAAACACCCCTAATCACTGAGCGCACGTGAGTATACAGCGGGTGGTCAGGCTTTTAACTCGTCGTGTTTGGCATCGAGGTCACAACAACAACGAACAGTTAATACACCGATGGCCACGATTAGCCATGCTGTTTCAAAACAAAATTCACCGTAAAAAATACGTAATCAGACGGCATGAAATCACCAACGCTATGACACGAATTAAGTGATATTATTGTCTTTGCACTGCGAGTTAATCTATGATATGATGTGGTCTGATCTGTGTCGTTACTTTTTTATGAGAGTAAGAATCGATTTCTTATGTTTAATCGATTATCTGATTTATTGAGTTTTGGTAAGTATGGTCAGGTCGTAGGTAGCTTTCCGTACAACGATGGCACGTACGGTACTCATTATAAAATAGAACTTCAAATAAAGTAAACGCAAAGTAAACACCTACTATTTTAACTTGACAGTAGATATACGGAGAACGTCGTCATGTATTTTTTAAGTCCTTGTTCAGCGCCATTTATGTGATTTTTATGGAAACTAGCCTGGAAAATGACTCAAACACATAATTCAATTTAACATCGATTCGAATGCTTACATCATCTTCTGATATGGTAACCTTTGTAGAGCCATTCGTAAAGAAGACTGGCCGAAAAGACTGTATCCAGCTCCAACAAATCATAAAAAAACATGCGTAGAGGGAGAAATGAGGATACGGCCATATTTAAATACTCAACTGGTGAAAATACTTTTAGAAACAGAAATATTACGGCTGCATACATTGAAAATTTTAGAAGCGCAAAGTGACACAATTTTCCTATCCAAAACTAAATCATTCATCCATCCATCCATCAGCCTGTTTCATCTACTGCTGGACATAGGCTTTTCCAAGATTTCACCACTCTTGGCGGTTCTCCTGGAAAAAATGCCCATACTGAGACTGATATCTGAGAAATATACCCGAGATACCTGAGAAATTTGCATGTTAATTATGTAAATAAAATTTCCTGTTCTATCTATTAATATAGGTATAATATGTAATTGCATGTTGTTTTAAATGTTGAATGCACAGTAATTTTATATTCATACGCCTCTCGGCAGAGTGTAGAGCACATAAAGTCAGAGCTTCAGTCAGTAAGCGTCTGAAACAGACGTGTTATATTTATATGTAATTAAATGCTTAGCGCGGCGTAAGCCGACGCTCTTTTGTTAGTGATATGGAGCAGCCGCTCATTGCTAACGAACTCCTTGCGTTCCTGTAACAGAAGTTGGACGTAATGGATGAAGTGAGCGCGATTCAGATATGTTCGTCTAGCTTCAGTGAAGATGATATATCTGAAGCCAAGAAGCTGCTCTACACGTCGCTCAACATGAGTGACCAGATGGTGTCTCGCCGACGCGACGGGACCAAGAGAAGTCTGCAGGACATCATCACGCTCCTGAAAGCAACTGATCCGGATGACGTGCCAACTTTTGTGGCCAAGGAGCTAAAAAAGCTTCCTCCGGTCACCTTTGACCACGTCGATGTTACCAGCCTTAAGGACATCGTCAGTCTGAAGACCAGTCTCGCAGATATGCTGGTAAGGCTCGAGGCCTCGGAAACCATCGTTTCGGAGCTGCGCAAGGAAGTCGTAAGTTTGCGTAGTTCATTGAGGTCATCTGATGACGTGCATATCAACACGTGGCGCGGAGCTTACCTCGACATATCGGAGTCAAGTTTCGAGTCAGCCGTGTTGACACCGCCGCCGCCGCCACCGCCGTCGTCCGCCGTGTCAGCGAAACGTGGATCGTGTGTGCCTCGTGACACCGTCCCCGCTGCCCCTGTAGCCGCCCCCCGCACACCGCGACCACTAGCAGCGCTGCACGTGCCAGCGGGACCGCCAGCGGGACCAGCCAAAAAGGCAAACTCCTCTCAGAAAAATTACGCCTCCATCGTCAAGAGCCGACCGGTTGCTCCGACTTTACGGCCTACGTCTGAGAGACCACCGACCATCGCTACATTAGACGCCTCCACTGATTACTGTGATAAAGATGGCTTCATCAAGGTCGAGAAGAGTAGGCGCCTTAAGCGAGTAAACCAAAACCGTTGCGGCACCGGATCAACGGGGCCCAACTTCCTGTTGCGGGCTGCAACGCCGACCACAGCGACGTACCTGTCCCGCCTACACTACACCACTAAGGCGCAGGACATCGTCGACTACATCCAGAGCAAGACCAACTTCTTGTTGAGAGTGGAGCCGCTGGAGTCGCGCCACAACGCAAGTTTCAAAGCGTTTGTGGCACGAATACCGACAAGCAGGCTGCCCACCTTCATGAAGGAGGACTTCTAGCCGAAGGGCGTGGTATACCGTCGTTTTCGCGGTAGACTTCCATCTACACCACTGGACCGGCACAGTGACGTTGTGGCAAAATTGTATTTTAGTTTGTTAGTCTTAGTTTTTACTATAAAAATATATGTATTAGTAGTTTAAGGTATTTATTGTTATGGGCCTTGTTGCCTGAAATAAAGCAATTTATTATTATTATTATAAAGTATCATACGATCAAATGTAATACTACCTACATTCATGAATAAACGCATCTTATCTTATCTTATACTAAATCAGAAATCCTTTTTTTTGACTCGTGGCTCTATCTGTCGTACATTAAGAAGACTTTATGGACGACTCCCCTCCCCCCGAGGGTCTGACACCGCAGCCTCAGGCAAAAAAAGAAAATACTCAGAAAAAACATGGCGGCACGCATGCTGCGCTGCTGATCAAATTAGAACAGAAATCCTTTAAATAAAAGAAGAGTCTTTTGGACGACCGAAAGACCGTTAAATGGACAAAAGTGCTCTTGAAGAGTAAATAGTGGTCTTCGCATTGCCGGAGCTCCAGAAATTTGGATTTCACCTACGAGCCATTGAATCTCCTTTTTTCTTCCCTCATTTTTCCAGATTGTGAGCAAATTTATTTCGGCGTTCGATTCCCAAATTTTCCTTTCGTCGTAAATCTCAAAAATGTATAAAAATTGTCGGTTGCTAAAGCCCGACCAAATTGGAAAAAAACATGAGCAAAAGGGATGAAAAAAAAGGAAACGATAATATAATATTTTTGATTGATAAACACTTGTACTTGTCCACTTATTTATATTATTTCCCTTACCGGTTTCGCTGTTATAGCATTATCAAAGGTTTTTTTTTTAATAATATAGTTCAGCGTTTACCGTTTTCATTTATATAATTACTTTATTTTCATAATTACACTAAAACTAAAAAAAAATTACCATAAATACTTTTGTAAAATTATAATACAGCCAAATAAAAATGTGATTCCGCTTCGTAGACCGACAGAGCAATAAAGTATTGATTGCTCGTCCAAGATCGAACCCACGACCTCTAACCGAAATAAGTAAATGACATCCTTACCACGTATATAAAGCCATGTGCACATAGTTCCGACCCCGAGAAATGTCAACTCATCTGATCCCGTCGTAAAAAAGTGGACATTTCGGGGAAGATTTTCATTTCGCTCTCCTCGGATAGATATTTGTGATCCTTCGGGCTGGATTTTTTAGTATTCCTGTATAAAGTTCCATGTAGGGGCTCCAGAATGGGCATTTGCTAGAGAAAATGGACTTCTTCGGAATCTATGAATAATATTACTTGTTCGAAAATCTCATCAGACTTTTAACATAAAAAGTCAACTGATGGAACATACAAGGTGTATCTAGGATGTACTACTATTGAAACGAGGACGTATGTTCTACTGATAATACTGAACAAAATTTGTTCTGTGACTTTTAAATTGCAGTGGCTGAACCGAATTTAAGGATAACTAGTTTTGCCTGGGCCGAACTAGTTCTTCGGAATTTCATAAATCCTTCAGCGCAGAAGCGGACTTGCCTTTAGTCTTTCAACGGTTTTTGCTTTAATATGCTGAGTCAACTACTTATCTAATCAATGTCAAACTTGGACACGTGTTTTTCCAGACCTTTATCTTTCCGTTGTCAGGTCAGTTACCTAACTGGACATATTTTACTCGATAGATTTTATTTTTTAAGTTATTAATTCGTTTAATGTCTAAATAGCTTGAGTATTATGTCTGAAATTAGAAGTCAGTTAGAAAGGCTACCAAATCAAATATTTTTTTGAAAAATCCAGAAAAAAACCTCGAAAATTCACTGATTATACGCGCCGGCAGCTTGCGAAGCGAGCATTCTAATGTAGAATTTCTGACAACATACTGAAATTCAAAATCCTCAGGAAGATTATCGTACACCGCTTAAGGCTTGTTATGCACGGCGAGAAGCAAAAGATATCGACACTCTGACCCAACAAGGGGGTAAAATAGAGGATTAAAGTTCGTGATTTGTGTAGTTTATACTAGGAAAATTCGTATTTAACACTATGGTTTAAAGTTAAGAATGACTTGTTTTTAGAAAATCATTCTCTAGGTAATTGATTAAATATGGAGGATGAAAGTCTGTATCGACATTCCGTGAATCTAAGGTTGCCGATGTTATTTTCAAACTATTAATTAGAAAACGAAAGACGCTGAGATATAACTTTGGAAAACGCAGCTGTTTGTGATTATTGATTACATAACAGGAATTATTTTCAGCGATTAGGTTATATTATGTAATGTTGATTTGCAGTTATGCAAAATTTTTTCAGTTGTCCAAAGTATTAAACCATTTGACAAATTGTTTATATTTGAAATTAACGCGTTAAAAGCCACGGGCAAGAGCAAGATTGAAATAAAATTACGATTTAAGACGATATAGGTAGTAAGAAATTGAATTTTAAAACAGTTTTACTCACATACTATAATAGAGAGGGTTCTGAAAAAAAAAAGTTATAATTAAGGCCTTTTCCAAGACGATAAGAGAGCCCAAAACTTGACAGAACAGTATCAGTTGCATCGAAAAAAATTGCAGAGTGAAGGCTGTTTTTTCAGTTTAAAACAGTAGTTCGTCCAAACTAATAAAGTAAAATAATAATAGTGACTGTTGTAAACATAAAAACCTGTTATCTAAAACTTGAAAATTGCAAAGTGAAGGCTGTTTTTTCAGTTTAAAACAGTAGTTCGTCCAAACTAATAAAGTAAAATAATAATAGTGACTGTTGTAAACATAAAAACCTGTTATCTAAAACTTGAAAATTGCAAAGTGAAGGCTGTTTTTTCAGTTTAAAACAGTAGTTCGTCCAAACTAATAAAGTAAAATAATAATAGTGACTGTTGTAAACATAAAAACCTGTTATCTAAAACTTGAAAATTGCAAAGTGAAGGCTGTTTTTTCAGTTTAAAACAGTAGTTCGTCCAAACTAATAAAGTAAAATAATAATAGTGACTGTTGTAAACATAAAAACCTGTTATCTAAAACTTGAAAATTGCAAAGTGAAGGCTGTTTTTTCAGTTTAAAACAGTAGTTCGTCCAAACTAATAAAGTAAAATAATAATAGTGACTGTTGTAAACATAAAAACCTGTTATCTAAAACTTGAAAACACGTTTTTAAAAAAAAAACGCTCTCTTCTGAATTTAAATTAAATATGATTCACCGCCACAGCACTACTCAGATGCGCACTTTTAGGGTTCCATAGTCCCCTTAAAGGTACCACCATCTTGCTCGCAAATCCTCCCGAAGTTATTCGGGGGAGAGTAAGAGAACAGCTCTCAGGCAAAACCATGACGATGGATGGATGGATGGATTGTATCACAATATTTTTTTATGTTTTGACTTAATAAACGTCGGTGACAAGAGTTTATCATTGGGACATTCAACACCCAGCAACACGTGTGACAACCCCTTGTGTCCTGAGGATACGTGATGTAAGAACGTTGCCATGCAGTGTATGTAATACTAGCACGCTCGACCGGCAAGCCAAGCACGTTTATCTGATACGTCGAGCTCTAAGCCAACGCGTCGTGCTGTGACGTCAAACTAGCTTGGCCTTCGTTCGCGCTACTACTACAGTTTAAAAATCCATACAGTTGTCCAAATAGCCTTTGTGTGTATCATAGCGGATATATATATCTAGAAATAAGGACATAATATATAATATTCATTATTTTATTTTATTTTAATTGGAATCTCGGTAATCATCAAAACACCGTTTTTAAGGTCCCGCACCTCAAAATTAAAAGAGCGGAACTCTTATACGATCACTTTTTTGTCCGTCTGTTGTTACATTACTTTTTGGTTATATTGAATAAAACATAATTTACATAATTACAGTTTTATAATAATTACAAATTTACATTCAGGGTCGCAGTCCTTTGTCTGATTACGGTCAAAATTAATTACAAGGAGATAAGGGTTACCGCACAACACTCTCCTAAAAGGGCAGCTTCTGGCAGATTTGAAATAGCTGGTTCTGCCACGGAAGAGCTGGTTCTTCCACGGAAGAGCGGGTTCTCGCCCGGAAGAGCGGGTGCTCGCTTCAGGTGGACTCACGCAGTGAAGCTAGACGGGAGTAGGCCCGTTACTTAACCGTAGCTTAAAACACTGGAATTGGCCAGGTGGACGATTAGAATAATGTCCGGTTATAGACCTTGACTGCAACATTTTGAGCTGAGCGTAAGTAAGGAAAAGTGAAGTGCGTGATAAAAGCTGATGCACTAGCTAATGATCAAGGATGCTGCAGTCAAGGTTTAGCACTATAGGCGGATAGACTTATGCCAAAAGTATTAGGCTAGAATACTATTATCTAACTAAATGAGAAAACTGAAACTAAACTAAAATGACTGAGTGATCAATCTAAATGCGTTATTGATTCCTAATAACTACAAGCAAAATTAAAGGAAGATAATTTCCAAAACTATGAAATAATGATATCTGGTAATGACCGTTAGCAACAGGGGACGCGTCGAGGTTATTGACATCGTATTGGCATAATGAGCAAACATTAACTAATAATAAAATAATTAATGCACTACTTACCCGGATAATGGGGTTTCCAACACTTAAACTAATAATATTCACAAATACTCGAATAACACGAGATAAATAAATCATAAACGAGCCAGCGTAGCAGTATCGGTAGGTAGGTGTCTTTAAAACAATCGCACGGTGATAGCTCGTGATAGCACGAACCGGATGGTAGCAATGATCGGGCTCGGTTGCGTTGAACGCGTCACTCCAAAACAACGACCCCCTCCACAGTTTTACGACCGGTGACAATCGGTTGTATTTTACTGCGTACCTACGTTAATTGTTATAATAATACTGTTTGACTTGATTATATTTTAAAGTTTTAGGATTCCGTTCTAAGGCATCAGAAACAAAACGTGACAGTATCCCCCTTCCTACAAAAGGATTTTACCTACAGAAAATCCGTAAACTACTTGCTTTCACAAAACGAAACAAAAGAAAATACTTAATTAAAACAGTAGAAGAGGAGAATTGCATTATTTAAAGAAAATGCTAAGCATAAAATTTTGCTTTTAGATCTTTTATATGCCAGGCACCAAGATCGCGACCGGCCATATTTTCAAGGATGTAAACTAATGGGGAACGTTTGTCTTTCACGCGACATTTTTCAAATTTAGGTGCCAACTTTTTCGCAAAATAAGCATCTTTGTCACTTTGGAAGTAACATTTTTTCCATACAATATGACCAATATTAAATTCAGCGTGTTTTCTACGTAAATTGTAACGTTTAACCGTTCTCTGATGGCTATGTCATAAAGCAGCTTCCACCTTGTCAAAAACATCCGCCAAGTGACCCAAATTTTCGGCATAGATATCACGGGGCATAAATATTAAATCATTAGGCATATCATCTTCTGTTTAGTGAGAGCCACAAGTTACCAATTCACGCCCGTGCACTAGAAAAGATGGTGTGTAGCCAGTTACTTCATTGACGGAATTATTAATCGCAAACTGGATTTTTGGCAGATTTACATCCCATGCCCTATGATCACTATCGACAAAAGTAGAAATTGCCGTAATAATCGTTTTATTATATCTTTCCACAGTATTTACTTGTGGGGTATATCTAGGTGTGAAGTGAATGTTGGGCACTTTATATTTGGAAAGTAATGCATCCTGTTCGCGGCTAATAAATTGGGATCCGTTATCCATAATAATCGTTTGTGGGACTCCATGGACGAGAAAAACGTCATTCTCTAAGGCTTTACAGACAGCAGTAGCATTAGCATGTCGTAAGGGAAACAGAAGACAGAATTTAGAAAAACAGCAGGTTATTACCAAAATATAGATATTTTGTTTCCTGCTATTTGGCAATGGACCAATAAAATCCATTGAAAGGAACTGGAAGGGACGCGAACAATTTTTAGGTCTGCCCATTTTGCCTAAGGTTCCATGAGTAGGTTGTTTATATGCAAGACAAGTATCGCAGTTTGATACGAATTTGACAACATCACCATACATTTTCGGCCAGAAAAATCGTAAAATCAACCGCTTGTGCGTTTTAAAAATGCCAAAATGTGCAGCAGTAGGTTCAGCGTGATTTTTAAGAGTGACGTCGTCTCGGAGTTCCTTTGGGACAACTTCCTTCCAACTGAACTCTGAGATAAGTACGTTATTGCTCTTCATGTGACGGTAAAGAGTGTTGCTCTCAACACGATAATTCGGAAAACTGGTTGGTGATTTTAGACAGCCATGAAAGATATTTAGGTACCATTGATCTGAAGTGTTAGGGGGAGTAGGAAGTAGTGAAGTATCATCGTTACTTAAGGCAGCAACAGGTGTAGATCTAGACAGTGCATCAGGAATCACATTGTCCTTTCCAGAACGGTGCTTTATGTCGAAGTCAAATGATGAAAGGCGAACACCCCAGCGAGCAAGACGCCCTGACGGATTGCTTAAAGATAAGAACCACATAAGAGAAGCATGATCAATGTAGACTGAAAATGTCTTGCCGTTCTCCAAATAGCAACGCCAATGTTCCAATGCGGTAAGAACAGCCAGGGCTTCTCTCTCTGTAACGCTATAGTTGCGTTCGGCACCAGAAAGTGATTTGCTCATGTAGGCGACAGGGTGTTCTACGCCATCAATTTTTTGTGACAACATGGCCCCCACGCCGAAATCGCTAGCGTCCGTGTGTACTTCAAAAGGATGGCCAAAGTTTGGGCACGCAAGCACTGGTGCCTTAACCAACAGAGACTTAAGTTCAATGAACGCCTTATCAGCTTCCAATGTCCACTGAAATGGGGGTGATTTTTTCTTAGAGGAGGTTAGTTTATTCAAAGGTCCAGTAATGGTGCTAAAATTAGGTATAAACCGTCTGTACCAAGAAGCTATCCCAAGGAAGCGTTTAACTTCTTTTCTAGTAGAAGGAGTTGGAAAACAGTTCGAAGGCCGTGTTCATCTACGACATAGCCGAGATATTTGAGTTTATTACGAAAAAACTTACATTTACTGAGGTTGATCGTAAGGTTGCTTTTTCCAGTTTTTCAAGGACACGCTGTAGAAGTATCACGTGCTCAGCGAATGTCTTACTAATAAGGATAATATCATCTAGATAACAGAACACTTTAAGTTCGAATTCAGGTCCAAAAATAAAGTCCACAAGACGTTGTTGAGTAGCTGGAGCGTTTGATAAACCAAAGGCAGTGACTTTAAATTTTAAAGATCCACGGCCAGGAACAAAGAAAGCCGTTTTTTTGCGATCTGGTTCATTGATTGGGATCTGCCAAAATGCTTTTGATAAATCCAGACTAGACATAAATCTAGATTCCCTAAGATTATCTAAGATTTCGGAAAGTACGGTAGGCTATATGCATCCTTTTTAGTTACAGAATTAAGTTTTCTGCTGTCCAGACACAACCGGGGCTTGCCATCTTTTTTTCCAACCACCAGGACCGGAGATGACCATGGACTTTCACAATACTCAATGATGTCAAGAGATAGCATCTCATCAACCTGTTCGGTAATGATGCGCTGTTTCTCCGGGGACATGCGGTAGCATCTTTGTCTTATTGGTTCAGCGTCACCAGTATCAATACGATGGCTAATGAGATGTGTTCTACCCAGGCCTGTATGCTCAAAGGAGATAGTTCTAAACCGGTCGACAAGGTCATCAGCGAGAAGTTTCTGGGAATTACTAAGGTTGTCGTAAGAATTTAGACAAACATCAACTGAATCCAATGAAACTTGAAGAAGGCAAGGGTCATCAAGAGCTAGATAAGTTATATCTGAGAGGTTATTGGGAAATATTTTGAACTTAGACCAAAAGTCAATTCCTAGTAGCAGGGGGATATCAATTTCAGGTATGACATGAGTTTTAACAACCTCACATCTATTGTTGTACACTATGGGTAATAGCATATAACCAAGTGATAGAATATTCTGTCCACCTGCAGTTGTGACAGAAATAACTTCTTTAACAATAGGGAATCCATATTTGAGAAGTACCATGTGGGAATTTTTACCAAGTATACTTACGACAGACCCCGAGTCAAGAAGGCCAAACATATTTAAGGAGTTAAAATTACTTATACTGACTTTAATATAGGGACGAGGGTCACTAGAAGGTCTAAATTTCAGGATTGCAGCTACTTTACTAGAATTATAAAATGAATTTACAAATTTTAACCAATTTTGCCAGTCATCTTGGTCAAAATTGTTAATGCTACAATCCAAACCAATTAGTTTTTTTGTTCGCTATTATTAGGGTAATTTGGAGGCTTTTCACAATCTGGACAATCGGGAAAGATGACATCTTTTTTTCCGCATTTGAAACAAACTGGTACTCTCGGTTCTTTGCAGGTTTTTAAGGAGTGGTCATCAGACCGACATCTAGGGCAATACACAGCCCTAGTTGAATTTGTCAGTTTGTCATTCAAAGCACTAACAGGCAAACTTTGGTTAGGACTGTAACCATAAGAATTTTTTGCAGCCAAATTGGCAGTCGTTTTAAAATTATTATTTTGATTATTAGTAAATCTTGGGTAGCAGCAGCTACTTTACTAGAATTATAAAATGAATTTACAAATTTTAACCAATTTTGCCAGTCATCTTGGTCAAAATTGTTAATGCTACAATCCAAACCAATTAGTTTTTTTGTTCGCTATTATTAGGGTAATTTGGAGGCTTTTCACAATCTGGACAATCGGGAAAGATGACATCTTTTTTCCGCATTTGAAACAAACTGGTACTCTCGGTTCTTTGCAGGTTTTTAAGGAGTGGTCATCAGACCGACATCAAGGGCAATACACAGCCCTAGTTGAATTTGTCAGTTTGTCATTCAAAGCACTAACAGGCAAACTTTGGTTAGGACTGTAACCATAAGAATTTTTTGCAGCCAAATTGGCAGTCGTTTTAAAATTATTATTTTGATTATTAGTAAATCTTGGGTAAAAAGTGCTAGTTTTATTTTGACCAGAACTAGATGGTCTGTATGCAAAGTCAGGAGCAAGAGTTTCAGATGAAACTTTAGGAGGTTCACGAAATTGTGAGAGACGAGATTGAAAAATCTCGTAATTTCTGCATTGTGAACGCAAAACTTCAATGCTTTTTATTTCGGTACATGCAGCCAAAGTGCTAGCATAACAAGGTCTGATGTTATGTAATAAAATTTCAAGTTTATCATCTTCAGATAGTCTCTTTGACAGACGAGAAAACATACCGTGCATTATAGAAAAATATATAGTTATATTTTCACTTTCTCCCTGAGTTCGTGCGCGAATTTCTGATAAGAGCCGGTAGTCATAATCGATTTGATCAAAGTCTTGTTTTAGTAAAACAATCACATCATCCCATGTTTCAACAGTTTCACGGATACTGCGGTACCAGTGTAGAGCATTATCTGTAAATATTTCAGACGCAAGTGATAAAAATTTATCAGAAGAAATGTTTCGTGCCTGTACAAATTCATCAACTCGTTGTATAAGCGCACGAACGCAGGACTTTCCGTCAAATTTAAGTTTGATTAAATCTGAGGTGACTCCACGATCACAAGTAACTGAAACGTTTGTAGATGCAGTAGCAACTAGTGGATCAACTGAAGTAACCTCGTTAGATGTGACACTTTTCAAGGGGGCTAAAGCATTCAAATCCTTAGAATAAGTTTCTAATAGTCGATTATAATCAGAAAGCGTTTCTATGTCAACGGCTGTAACAGGTTGAATACGAGATAATCTGTGATAGATTTGATTTGAAAGATTTTTAGTTCTCAGATAAAGGTTATAATTGAATTTTGATTTTAGGTCTTTCAAATTGTTTTTGCATTTAACCAATGAATCTCGAACCTGTTTTAGATCTTTAGTTGGTTCTAGATGAGATTCTAAGATCTCGGAAGGTAAACTTTTAATTTGCTTGATGATCTGTTTGCGCATCTCCTCAACAGTATCAGCAGGAGTTTCACCGCGAACCGCAACCTCATATTCAAGCTCAGGTTTTTGAAGGGACAGAAATTGAATTGTGTGAGGCATATTGAAAAAAAAGGAAAGATATATATATATATATATATCACCTAGAGACAGTCCAAACCACTATGCTGGCACGCGAAAGCTTTAAATTTGTAAATAGTGCATCAATTTCCAAAGTTTTCATTTATAAACACTCTTTCGAAGCAACTAAAAATTAAATAAGTCTTCCGTTACAAAGAGGATAAAAATTACAACGAATGCGTTTTTAATAAACCAAGAAAATAGGTGATAATTGTAAACACCTCTTAAAAGTATCTAAAATAATAAAAGAAATAAATTCAACTAATGTGTAGGTAGTTGTAAAAAATATATTGGTATTTAGAACTTATACATAGAGCATAATCAATGAACCCGAGATAAAAAAACACATTAGTTGATACAACGCAAACGTTTTTACAGAAAAGAAAAAAAACATGCACAACAACACCAATGATAAATAGCCATGCTAAACACTCTTTGTAACTTAAATTGACCCTCAGAACCACGAAGTCAGGCGCCAATGTTACATTACTTTTTGGTTATATTGAATAAAACATAATTTAATTAATTACAGTTTTATAATAATTACAAATTTACATTCAGGGTCGCAGTCCTTTGTCTGATTACGGTCAAAATTAATTACAAGGAGATAAGGGTTACCGCACAACACTCTCCTAAAAGGGCAGCTTCTGGCAGATTTGAAATAGCTGGTTCTGCCACGGAAGAGCTGGTTCTTCCACGGAAGAGCGGGTTCTCGCCCGGAAGAGCGGGTGCTTGCTTCAGGTGGACTCACGCAGTGAAGCTAGACGGGAGTAGGCCCGTTACTTAACCGTAGCTTAAAACACTGGAATTGGCCAGGTGGACGATTAGAATAATGTCCGGTTATAGACCTTGACTGCAACATTTTGAGCTGAGCGTAAGTAAGGAAAAGTGAAGTGCGTGATAAAAGCTGATGCACTAGCTAATGATCAAGGATGCTGCAGTCAAGGTTTAGCACTATAGGCGGATAGACTTATGCCAAAAGTATTAGGCTAGAATACTATTATCTAACTAAATGAGAAAACTGAAACTAAACTAAAATGACTGAGTGATCAATCTAAATGCGTTATTGATTCCTAATAACTACAAGCAAAATTAAAGGAAGATAATTTCCAAAACTATGAAATAATGATATCTGGTAATGACCGTTAGCAACAGGGGACGCGTCGAGGTTATTGAGATCGCTATTGGCATAATGAGCAAACATTAACTAATAATAAAATAATTAATGCACTACTTACCCGGATAATGGGGTTTCCAACACTTAAACTAATAATATTCACAAATACTCGAATAACACGAGATAAATAAATCATAAACGAGCCAGCGTAGCAGTATCGGTAGGTAGGTGTCTTTAAAACAATCGCACGGTGATAGCTCGTGATAGCACGAACCGGATGGTAGCAATGATCGGGCTCGGTTGCGTTGAACGCGTCACTCCAAAACAACGACCCCCTCCACAGTTTTACGACCGGTGACAATCGGTTGTATTTTACTGCGTACCTACGTTAATTGTTATAATAATACTGTTTGACTTGATTATATTTTAAAGTTTTAGGATTCCGTTCTAAGGCATCAGAAACAAAACGTGACAGTATCCCCCTTCCTACAAAAGGATTTTACCTACAGAAAATCCGTAAACTACTTGCTTTCACAAAACGAAACAAAAGAAAATACTTAATTAAAACAGTAGAAGAGGAGAATTGCATTATTTAAAGAAAATGCTAAGCATAAAATTTTGCTTTTAGATCTTTTATATGCCAGGCACCAAGATCGCGACCGGCCATATTTTCAAGGATGTAAACTAATGGGGAACGTTTGTCTTTCACGCGACATTTTTCAAATTTAGGTGCCAACTTTTTCGCAAAATAAGCATCTTTGTCACTTTGGAAGTAACATTTTTTCCATACAATATGACCAATATTAAATTCAGCGTGTTTTCTACGTAAATTGTAACGTTTAACCGTTCTCTGATGGCTATGTCATAAAGCAGCTTCCACCTTGTCAAAAACATCCGCCAAGTGACCCAAATTTTCGGCATAGATATCACGGGGCATAAATATTAAATCATTAGGCATATCATCTTCTGTTTAGTGAGAGCCACAAGTTACCAATTCACGCCCGTGCACTAGAAAAGATGGTGTGTAGCCAGTTACTTCATTGACGGAATTATTAATCGCAAACTGGATTTTTGGCAGATTTACATCCCATGCCCTATGATCACTATCGACAAAAGTAGAAATTGCCGTAATAATCGTTTTATTATATCTTTCCACAGTATTTACTTGTGGGGTATATCTAGGTGTGAAGTGAATGTTGGGCACTTTATATTTGGAAAGTAATGCATCCTGTTCGCGGCTAATAAATTGGGATCCGTTATCCATAATAATCGTTTGTGGGACTCCATGGACGAGAAAAACGTCATTCTCTAAGGCTTTACAGACAGCAGTAGCATTAGCATGTCGTAAGGGAAACAGAAGACAGAATTTAGAAAAACAGCAGGTTATTACCAAAATATAGATATTTTGTTTCCTGCTATTTGGCAATGGACCAATAAAATCCATTGAAAGGAACTGGAAGGGACGCGAACAATTTTTAGGTCTGCCCATTTTGCCTAAGGTTCCATGAGTAGGTTGTTTATATGCAAGACAAGTATCGCAGTTTGATACGAATTTGACAACATCACCATACATTTTCGGCCAGAAAAATCGTAAAATCAACCGCTTGTGCGTTTTAAAAATGCCAAAATGTGCAGCAGTAGGTTCAGCGTGATTTTTAAGAGTGACGTCGTCTCGGAGTTCCTTTGGGACAACTTCCTTCCAACTGAACTCTGAGATAAGTACGTTATTGCTCTTCATGTGACGGTAAAGAGTGTTGCTCTCAACACGATAATTCGGAAAACTGGTTGGTGATTTTAGACAGCCATGAAAGATATTTAGGTACCATTGATCTGAAGTGTTAGGGGGAGTAGGAAGTAGTGAAGTATCATCGTTACTTAAGGCAGCAACAGGTGTAGATCTAGACAGTGCATCAGGAATCACATTGTCCTTTCCAGAACGGTGCTTTATGTCGAAGTCAAATGATGAAAGGCGAACACCCCAGCGAGCAAGACGCCCTGACGGATTGCTTAAAGATAAGAACCACATAAGAGAAGCATGATCAATGTAGACTGAAAATGTCTTGCCGTTCTCCAAATAGCAACGCCAATGTTCCAATGCGGTAAGAACAGCCAGGGCTTCTCTCTCTGTAACGCTATAGTTGCGTTCGGCACCAGAAAGTGATTTGCTCATGTAGGCGACAGGGTGTTCTACGCCATCAATTTTTTGTGACAACATGGCCCCCACGCCGAAATCGCTAGCGTCCGTGTGTACTTCAAAAGGATGGCCAAAGTTTGGGCACGCAAGCACTGGTGCCTTAACCAACAGAGACTTAAGTTCAATGAACGCCTTATCAGCTTCCAATGTCCACTGAAATGGGGGTGATTTTTTCTTAGAGGAGGTTAGTTTATTCAAAGGTCCAGTAATGGTGCTAAAATTAGGTATAAACCGTCTGTACCAAGAAGCTATCCCAAGGAAGCGTTTAACTTCTTTTCTAGTAGAAGGAGTTGGAAAACAGTTCGAAGGCCGTGTTCATCTACGACATAGCCGAGATATTTGAGTTTATTACGAAAAAACTTACATTTACTGAGGTTGATCGTAAGGTTGCTTTTTCCAGTTTTTCAAGGACACGCTGTAGAAGTATCACGTGCTCAGCGAATGTCTTACTAATAAGGATAATATCATCTAGATAACAGAACACTTTAAGTTCGAATTCAGGTCCAAAAATAAAGTCCACAAGACGTTGTTGAGTAGCTGGAGCGTTTGATAAACCAAAGGCAGTGACTTTAAATTTTAAAGATCCACGGCCAGGAACAAAGAAAGCCGTTTTTTTGCGATCTGGTTCATTGATTGGGATCTGCCAAAATGCTTTTGATAAATCCAGACTAGACATAAATCTAGATTCCCTAAGATTATCTAAGATTTCGGAAAGTACAGTAGGCTATATGCATCCTTTTTAGTTACAGAATTAAGTTTTCTGCTGTCCAGACACAACCGGGGCTTGCCATCTTTTTTTCCAACCACCAGGACCGGAGATGACCATGGACTTTCACAATACTCAATGATGTCAAGAGATAGCATCTCATCAACCTGTTCGGTAATGATGCGCTGTTTCTCCGGGGACATGCGGTAGCATCTTTGTCTTATTGGTTCAGCGTCACCAGTATCAATACGATGGCTAATGAGATGTGTTCTACCCAGGCCTGTATGCTCAAAGGAGATAGTTCTAAACCGGTCGACAAGGTCATCAGCGAGAAGTTTCTGGGAATTACTAAGGTTGTCGTAAGAATTTAGACAAACATCAACTGAATCCAATGAAACTTGAAGAAGGCAAGGGTCATCAAGAGCTAGATAAGTTATATCTGAGAGGTTATTGGGAAATATTTTGAACTTAGACCAAAAGTCAATTCCTAGTAGCAGGGGGATATCAATTTCAGGTATGACATGAGTTTTAACAACCTCACATCTATTGTTGTACACTATGGGTAATAGCATATAACCAAGTGATAGAATATTCTGTCCACCTGCAGTTGTGACAGAAATAACTTCTTTAACAATAGGGAATCCATATTTGAGAAGTACCATGTGGGAATTTTTACCAAGTATACTTACGACAGACCCCGAGTCAAGAAGGCCAAACATATTTAAGGAGTTAAAATTACTTATACTGACTTTAATATAGGGACGAGGGTCACTAGAAGGTCTAAATTTCAGGATTGCAGCTACTTTACTAGAATTATAAAATGAATTTACAAATTTTAACCAATTTTGCCAGTCATCTTGGTCAAAATTGTTAATGCTACAATCCAAACCAATTAGTTTTTTTGTTCGCTATTATTAGGGTAATTTGGAGGCTTTTCACAATCTGGACAATCGGGAAAGATGACATCTTTTTTTCCGCATTTGAAACAAACTGGTACTCTCGGTTCTTTGCAGGTTTTTAAGGAGTGGTCATCAGACCGACATCTAGGGCAATACACAGCCCTAGTTGAATTTGTCAGTTTGTCATTCAAAGCACTAACAGGCAAACTTTGGTTAGGACTGTAACCATAAGAATTTTTTGCAGCCAAATTGGCAGTCGTTTTAAAATTATTATTTTGATTATTAGTAAATCTTGGGTAGCAGCAGCTACTTTACTAGAATTATAAAATGAATTTACAAATTTTAACCAATTTTGCCAGTCATCTTGGTCAAAATTGTTAATGCTACAATCCAAACCAATTAGTTTTTTTGTTCGCTATTATTAGGGTAATTTGGAGGCTTTTCACAATCTGGACAATCGGGAAAGATGACATCTTTTTTCCGCATTTGAAACAAACTGGTACTCTCGGTTCTTTGCAGGTTTTTAAGGAGTGGTCATCAGACCGACATCAAGGGCAATACACAGCCCTAGTTGAATTTGTCAGTTTGTCATTCAAAGCACTAACAGGCAAACTTTGGTTAGGACTGTAACCATAAGAATTTTTTGCAGCCAAATTGGCAGTCGTTTTAAAATTATTATTTTGATTATTAGTAAATCTTGGGTAAAAAGTGCTAGTTTTATTTTGACCAGAACTAGATGGTCTGTATGCAAAGTCAGGAGCAAGAGTTTCAGATGAAACTTTAGGAGGTTCACGAAATTGTGAGAGACGAGATTGAAAAATCTCGTAATTTCTGCATTGTGAACGCAAAACTTCAATGCTTTTTATTTCGGTACATGCAGCCAAAGTGCTAGCATAACAAGGTCTGATGTTATGTAATAAAATTTCAAGTTTATCATCTTCAGATAGTCTCTTTGACAGACGAGAAAACATACCGTGCATTATAGAAAAATATATAGTTATATTTTCACTTTCTCCCTGAGTTCGTGCGCGAATTTCTGATAAGAGCCGGTAGTCATAATCGATTTGATCAAAGTCTTGTTTTAGTAAAACAATCACATCATCCCATGTTTCAACAGTTTCACGGATACTGCGGTACCAGTGTAGAGCATTATCTGTAAATATTTCAGACGCAAGTGATAAAAATTTATCAGAAGAAATGTTTCGTGCCTGTACAAATTCATCAACTCGTTGTATAAGCGCACGAACGCAGGACTTTCCGTCAAATTTAAGTTTGATTAAATCTGAGGTGACTCCACGATCACAAGTAACTGAAACGTTTGTAGATGCAGTAGCAACTAGTGGATCAACTGAAGTAACCTCGTTAGATGTGACACTTTTCAAGGGGGCTAAAGCATTCAAATCCTTAGAATAAGTTTCTAATAGTCGATTATAATCAGAAAGCGTTTCTATGTCAACGGCTGTAACAGGTTGAATACGAGATAATCTGTGATAGATTTGATTTGAAAGATTTTTAGTTCTCAGATAAAGGTTATAATTGAATTTTGATTTTAGGTCTTTCAAATTGTTTTTGCATTTAACCAATGAATCTCGAACCTGTTTTAGATCTTTAGTTGGTTCTAGATGAGATTCTAAGATCTCGGAAGGTAAACTTTTAATTTGCTTGATGATCTGTTTGCGCATCTCCTCAACAGTATCAGCAGGAGTTTCACCGCGAACCGCAACCTCATATTCAAGCTCAGGTTTTTGAAGGGACAGAAATTGAATTGTGTGAGGCATATTGAAAAAAAAGGAAAGATATATATATATATATATATCACCTAGAGACAGTCCAAACCACTATGCTGGCACGCGAAAGCTTTAAATTTGTAAATAGTGCATCAATTTCCAAAGTTTTCATTTATAAACACTCTTTCGAAGCAACTAAAAATTAAATAAGTCTTCCGTTACAAAGAGGATAAAAATTACAACGAATGCGTTTTTAATAAACCAAGAAAATAGGTGATAATTGTAAACACCTCTTAAAAGTATCTAAAATAATAAAAGAAATAAATTCAACTAATGTGTAGGTAGTTGTAAAAAATATATTGGTATTTAGAACTTATACATAGAGCATAATCAATGAACCCGAGATAAAAAAACACATTAGTTGATACAACGCAAACGTTTTTACAGAAAAGAAAAAAAACATGCACAACAACACCAATGATAAATAGCCATGCTAAACACTCTTTGTAACTTAAATTGACCCTCAGAACCACGAAGTCAGGCGCCAATGTTACATTACTTTTTGGTTATATTGAATAAAACATAATTTAATTAATTACAGTTTTATAATAATTACAAATTTACATTCAGGGTCGCAGTCCTTTGTCTGATTACGGTCAAAATTAATTACAAGGAGATAAGGGTTACCGCACAACACTCTCCTAAAAGGGCAGCTTCTGGCAGATTTGAAATAGCTGGTTCTGCCACGGAAGAGCTGGTTCTTCCACGGAAGAGCGGGTTCTCGCCCGGAAGAGCGGGTGCTTGCTTCAGGTGGACTCACGCAGTGAAGCTAGACGGGAGTAGGCCCGTTACTTAACCGTAGCTTAAAACACTGGAATTGGCCAGGTGGACGATTAGAATAATGTCCGGTTATAGACCTTGACTGCAACATTTTGAGCTGAGCGTAAGTAAGGAAAAGTGAAGTGCGTGATAAAAGCTGATGCACTAGCTAATGATCAAGGATGCTGCAGTCAAGGTTTAGCACTATAGGCGGATAGACTTATGCCAAAAGTATTAGGCTAGAATACTATTATCTAACTAAATGAGAAAACTGAAACTAAACTAAAATGACTGAGTGATCAATCTAAATGCGTTATTGATTCCTAATAACTACAAGCAAAATTAAAGGAAGATAATTTCCAAAACTATGAAATAATGATATCTGGTAATGACCGTTAGCAACAGGGGACGCGTCGAGGTTATTGAGATCGCTATTGGCATAATGAGCAAACATTAACTAATAATAAAATAATTAATGCACTACTTACCCGGATAATGGGGTTTCCAACACTTAAACTAATAATATTCACAAATACTCGAATAACACGAGATAAATAAATCATAAACGAGCCAGCGTAGCAGTATCGGTAGGTAGGTGTCTTTAAAACAATCGCACGGTGATAGCTCGTGATAGCACGAACCGGATGGTAGCAATGATCGGGCTCGGTTGCGTTGAACGCGTCACTCCAAAACAACGACCCCCTCCACAGTTTTACGACCGGTGACAATCGGTTGTATTTTACTGCGTACCTACGTTAATTGTTATAATAATACTGTTTGACTTGATTATATTTTAAAGTTTTAGGATTCCGTTCTAAGGCATCAGAAACAAAACGTGACAGTATCCCCCTTCCTACAAAAGGATTTTACCTACAGAAAATCCGTAAACTACTTGCTTTCACAAAACGAAACAAAAGAAAATACTTAATTAAAACAGTAGAAGAGGAGAATTGCATTATTTAAAGAAAATGCTAAGCATAAAATTTTGCTTTTAGATCTTTTATATGCCAGGCACCAAGATCGCGACCGGCCATATTTTCAAGGATGTAAACTAATGGGGAACGTTTGTCTTTCACGCGACATTTTTCAAATTTAGGTGCCAACTTTTTCGCAAAATAAGCATCTTTGTCACTTTGGAAGTAACATTTTTTCCATACAATATGACCAATATTAAATTCAGCGTGTTTTCTACGTAAATTGTAACGTTTAACCGTTCTCTGATGGCTATGTCATAAAGCAGCTTCCACCTTGTCAAAAACATCCGCCAAGTGACCCAAATTTTCGGCATAGATATCACGGGGCATAAATATTAAATCATTAGGCATATCATCTTCTGTTTAGTGAGAGCCACAAGTTACCAATTCACGCCCGTGCACTAGAAAAGATGGTGTGTAGCCAGTTACTTCATTGACGGAATTATTAATCGCAAACTGGATTTTTGGCAGATTTACATCCCATGCCCTATGATCACTATCGACAAAAGTAGAAATTGCCGTAATAATCGTTTTATTATATCTTTCCACAGTATTTACTTGTGGGGTATATCTAGGTGTGAAGTGAATGTTGGGCACTTTATATTTGGAAAGTAATGCATCCTGTTCGCGGCTAATAAATTGGGATCCGTTATCCATAATAATCGTTTGTGGGACTCCATGGACGAGAAAAACGTCATTCTCTAAGGCTTTACAGACAGCAGTAGCATTAGCATGTCGTAAGGGAAACAGAAGACAGAATTTAGAAAAACAGCAGGTTATTACCAAAATATAGATATTTTGTTTCCTGCTATTTGGCAATGGACCAATAAAATCCATTGAAAGGAACTGGAAGGGACGCGAACAATTTTTAGGTCTGCCCATTTTGCCTAAGGTTCCATGAGTAGGTTGTTTATATGCAAGACAAGTATCGCAGTTTGATACGAATTTGACAACATCACCATACATTTTCGGCCAGAAAAATCGTAAAATCAACCGCTTGTGCGTTTTAAAAATGCCAAAATGTGCAGCAGTAGGTTCAGCGTGATTTTTAAGAGTGACGTCGTCTCGGAGTTCCTTTGGGACAACTTCCTTCCAACTGAACTCTGAGATAAGTACGTTATTGCTCTTCATGTGACGGTAAAGAGTGTTGCTCTCAACACGATAATTCGGAAAACTGGTTGGTGATTTTAGACAGCCATGAAAGATATTTAGGTACCATTGATCTGAAGTGTTAGGGGGAGTAGGAAGTAGTGAAGTATCATCGTTACTTAAGGCAGCAACAGGTGTAGATCTAGACAGTGCATCAGGAATCACATTGTCCTTTCCAGAACGGTGCTTTATGTCGAAGTCAAATGATGAAAGGCGAACACCCCAGCGAGCAAGACGCCCTGACGGATTGCTTAAAGATAAGAACCACATAAGAGAAGCATGATCAATGTAGACTGAAAATGTCTTGCCGTTCTCCAAATAGCAACGCCAATGTTCCAATGCGGTAAGAACAGCCAGGGCTTCTCTCTCTGTAACGCTATAGTTGCGTTCGGCACCAGAAAGTGATTTGCTCATGTAGGCGACAGGGTGTTCTACGCCATCAATTTTTTGTGACAACATGGCCCCCACGCCGAAATCGCTAGCGTCCGTGTGTACTTCAAAAGGATGGCCAAAGTTTGGGCACGCAAGCACTGGTGCCTTAACCAACAGAGACTTAAGTTCAATGAACGCCTTATCAGCTTCCAATGTCCACTGAAATGGGGGTGATTTTTTCTTAGAGGAGGTTAGTTTATTCAAAGGTCCAGTAATGGTGCTAAAATTAGGTATAAACCGTCTGTACCAAGAAGCTATCCCAAGGAAGCGTTTAACTTCTTTTCTAGTAGAAGGAGTTGGAAAACAGTTCGAAGGCCGTGTTCATCTACGACATAGCCGAGATATTTGAGTTTATTACGAAAAAACTTACATTTACTGAGGTTGATCGTAAGGTTGCTTTTTCCAGTTTTTCAAGGACACGCTGTAGAAGTATCACGTGCTCAGCGAATGTCTTACTAATAAGGATAATATCATCTAGATAACAGAACACTTTAAGTTCGAATTCAGGTCCAAAAATAAAGTCCACAAGACGTTGTTGAGTAGCTGGAGCGTTTGATAAACCAAAGGCAGTGACTTTAAATTTTAAAGATCCACGGCCAGGAACAAAGAAAGCCGTTTTTTTGCGATCTGGTTCATTGATTGGGATCTGCCAAAATGCTTTTGATAAATCCAGACTAGACATAAATCTAGATTCCCTAAGATTATCTAAGATTTCGGAAAGTACAGTAGGCTATATGCATCCTTTTTAGTTACAGAATTAAGTTTTCTGCTGTCCAGACACAACCGGGGCTTGCCATCTTTTTTTCCAACCACCAGGACCGGAGATGACCATGGACTTTCACAATACTCAATGATGTCAAGAGATAGCATCTCATCAACCTGTTCGGTAATGATGCGCTGTTTCTCCGGGGACATGCGGTAGCATCTTTGTCTTATTGGTTCAGCGTCACCAGTATCAATACGATGGCTAATGAGATGTGTTCTACCCAGGCCTGTATGCTCAAAGGAGATAGTTCTAAACCGGTCGACAAGGTCATCAGCGAGAAGTTTCTGGGAATTACTAAGGTTGTCGTAAGAATTTAGACAAACATCAACTGAATCCAATGAAACTTGAAGAAGGCAAGGGTCATCAAGAGCTAGATAAGTTATATCTGAGAGGTTATTGGGAAATATTTTGAACTTAGACCAAAAGTCAATTCCTAGTAGCAGGGGGATATCAATTTCAGGTATGACATGAGTTTTAACAACCTCACATCTATTGTTGTACACTATGGGTAATAGCATATAACCAAGTGATAGAATATTCTGTCCACCTGCAGTTGTGACAGAAATAACTTCTTTAACAATAGGGAATCCATATTTGAGAAGTACCATGTGGGAATTTTTACCAAGTATACTTACGACAGACCCCGAGTCAAGAAGGCCAAACATATTTAAGGAGTTAAAATTACTTATACTGACTTTAATATAGGGACGAGGGTCACTAGAAGGTCTAAATTTCAGGATTGCAGCTACTTTACTAGAATTATAAAATGAATTTACAAATTTTAACCAATTTTGCCAGTCATCTTGGTCAAAATTGTTAATGCTACAATCCAAACCAATTAGTTTTTTTGTTCGCTATTATTAGGGTAATTTGGAGGCTTTTCACAATCTGGACAATCGGGAAAGATGACATCTTTTTTTCCGCATTTGAAACAAACTGGTACTCTCGGTTCTTTGCAGGTTTTTAAGGAGTGGTCATCAGACCGACATCTAGGGCAATACACAGCCCTAGTTGAATTTGTCAGTTTGTCATTCAAAGCACTAACAGGCAAACTTTGGTTAGGACTGTAACCATAAGAATTTTTTGCAGCCAAATTGGCAGTCGTTTTAAAATTATTATTTTGATTATTAGTAAATCTTGGGTAGCAGCAGCTACTTTACTAGAATTATAAAATGAATTTACAAATTTTAACCAATTTTGCCAGTCATCTTGGTCAAAATTGTTAATGCTACAATCCAAACCAATTAGTTTTTTTGTTCGCTATTATTAGGGTAATTTGGAGGCTTTTCACAATCTGGACAATCGGGAAAGATGACATCTTTTTTCCGCATTTGAAACAAACTGGTACTCTCGGTTCTTTGCAGGTTTTTAAGGAGTGGTCATCAGACCGACATCAAGGGCAATACACAGCCCTAGTTGAATTTGTCAGTTTGTCATTCAAAGCACTAACAGGCAAACTTTGGTTAGGACTGTAACCATAAGAATTTTTTGCAGCCAAATTGGCAGTCGTTTTAAAATTATTATTTTGATTATTAGTAAATCTTGGGTAAAAAGTGCTAGTTTTATTTTGACCAGAACTAGATGGTCTGTATGCAAAGTCAGGAGCAAGAGTTTCAGATGAAACTTTAGGAGGTTCACGAAATTGTGAGAGACGAGATTGAAAAATCTCGTAATTTCTGCATTGTGAACGCAAAACTTCAATGCTTTTTATTTCGGTACATGCAGCCAAAGTGCTAGCATAACAAGGTCTGATGTTATGTAATAAAATTTCAAGTTTATCATCTTCAGATAGTCTCTTTGACAGACGAGAAAACATACCGTGCATTATAGAAAAATATATAGTTATATTTTCACTTTCTCCCTGAGTTCGTGCGCGAATTTCTGATAAGAGCCGGTAGTCATAATCGATTTGATCAAAGTCTTGTTTTAGTAAAACAATCACATCATCCCATGTTTCAACAGTTTCACGGATACTGCGGTACCAGTGTAGAGCATTATCTGTAAATATTTCAGACGCAAGTGATAAAAATTTATCAGAAGAAATGTTTCGTGCCTGTACAAATTCATCAACTCGTTGTATAAGCGCACGAACGCAGGACTTTCCGTCAAATTTAAGTTTGATTAAATCTGAGGTGACTCCACGATCACAAGTAACTGAAACGTTTGTAGATGCAGTAGCAACTAGTGGATCAACTGAAGTAACCTCGTTAGATGTGACACTTTTCAAGGGGGCTAAAGCATTCAAATCCTTAGAATAAGTTTCTAATAGTCGATTATAATCAGAAAGCGTTTCTATGTCAACGGCTGTAACAGGTTGAATACGAGATAATCTGTGATAGATTTGATTTGAAAGATTTTTAGTTCTCAGATAAAGGTTATAATTGAATTTTGATTTTAGGTCTTTCAAATTGTTTTTGCATTTAACCAATGAATCTCGAACCTGTTTTAGATCTTTAGTTGGTTCTAGATGAGATTCTAAGATCTCGGAAGGTAAACTTTTAATTTGCTTGATGATCTGTTTGCGCATCTCCTCAACAGTATCAGCAGGAGTTTCACCGCGAACCGCAACCTCATATTCAAGCTCAGGTTTTTGAAGGGACAGAAATTGAATTGTGTGAGGCATATTGAAAAAAAAGGAAAGATATATATATATATATATATCACCTAGAGACAGTCCAAACCACTATGCTGGCACGCGAAAGCTTTAAATTTGTAAATAGTGCATCAATTTCCAAAGTTTTCATTTATAAACACTCTTTCGAAGCAACTAAAAATTAAATAAGTCTTCCGTTACAAAGAGGATAAAAATTACAACGAATGCGTTTTTAATAAACCAAGAAAATAGGTGATAATTGTAAACACCTCTTAAAAGTATCTAAAATAATAAAAGAAATAAATTCAACTAATGTGTAGGTAGTTGTAAAAAATATATTGGTATTTAGAACTTATACATAGAGCATAATCAATGAACCCGAGATAAAAAAACACATTAGTTGATACAACGCAAACGTTTTTACAGAAAAGAAAAAAAACATGCACAACAACACCAATGATAAATAGCCATGCTAAACACTCTTTGTAACTTAAATTGACCCTCAGAACCACGAAGTCAGGCGCCAATGTTACATTACTTTTTGGTTATATTGAATAAAACATAATTTAATTAATTACAGTTTTATAATAATTACAAATTTACATTCAGGGTCGCAGTCCTTTGTCTGATTACGGTCAAAATTAATTACAAGGAGATAAGGGTTACCGCACAACACTCTCCTAAAAGGGCAGCTTCTGGCAGATTTGAAATAGCTGGTTCTGCCACGGAAGAGCTGGTTCTTCCACGGAAGAGCGGGTTCTCGCCCGGAAGAGCGGGTGCTTGCTTCAGGTGGACTCACGCAGTGAAGCTAGACGGGAGTAGGCCCGTTACTTAACCGTAGCTTAAAACACTGGAATTGGCCAGGTGGACGATTAGAATAATGTCCGGTTATAGACCTTGACTGCAACATTTTGAGCTGAGCGTAAGTAAGGAAAAGTGAAGTGCGTGATAAAAGCTGATGCACTAGCTAATGATCAAGGATGCTGCAGTCAAGGTTTAGCACTATAGGCGGATAGACTTATGCCAAAAGTATTAGGCTAGAATACTATTATCTAACTAAATGAGAAAACTGAAACTAAACTAAAATGACTGAGTGATCAATCTAAATGCGTTATTGATTCCTAATAACTACAAGCAAAATTAAAGGAAGATAATTTCCAAAACTATGAAATAATGATATCTGGTAATGACCGTTAGCAACAGGGGACGCGTCGAGGTTATTGAGATCGCTATTGGCATAATGAGCAAACATTAACTAATAATAAAATAATTAATGCACTACTTACCCGGATAATGGGGTTTCCAACACTTAAACTAATAATATTCACAAATACTCGAATAACACGAGATAAATAAATCATAAACGAGCCAGCGTAGCAGTATCGGTAGGTAGGTGTCTTTAAAACAATCGCACGGTGATAGCTCGTGATAGCACGAACCGGATGGTAGCAATGATCGGGCTCGGTTGCGTTGAACGCGTCACTCCAAAACAACGACCCCCTCCACAGTTTTACGACCGGTGACAATCGGTTGTATTTTACTGCGTACCTACGTTAATTGTTATAATAATACTGTTTGACTTGATTATATTTTAAAGTTTTAGGATTCCGTTCTAAGGCATCAGAAACAAAACGTGACACTGTCTGTCCACTTGTTTGTTAAGACCCTTTTTCTCGGGCCCCTTTAGAGATATCAAGTTGAAACTTCTTGGCGGTTAGGATTCTAGCAGGGATATTGATGAAAATACCAGGAATTTCTTGATAATATTTATTCCTTCAGGAAGACATAGCACACCATAGCACACGATCACGCAAGAAGGGGAGGCAGCGCACCAAGCGGCCGAAATAGAAAACAATTTATTTTTCTTACAAGAGGGAGGCAAAGGCTATGTAACAATAAATCCCTGCTTATAAAATTTCATTTCTAACACTCCCTCTAAATTTTATAACAACTTTTACAAGACATATGACAGAGTTAAATTTACTAAACAACCATTTGCTCTCTAAGAGATATAAATTTATTAGTCGACAGAGCTTTAGTAAAAATATCTGCTATCTGCTTAGCACTCTCAACATACTTAATAACAAAGTGACCCTGCTCTATTTTCTCTCTAATAAATTTATATTCAATATCAATATGCTTAGTACGTTTATGAAACATATTATTGTGAATTAACTTAATTGCACTCTGGTTATCAACATACAATGTTATACAATCTTGCACAGAGCCAATATCTGACAAAAATTGTTTAAGCCACAGAATCTCTTTTGATGCTTCACATGCAGCCATAAATTCGGCTTCTGTGGTTGACAAAGCAATTGTTTGTTGTTTCTGACTTGACCATGTGATTGGTCCCCCATTCAAAAAGAAAATATAGCCTGTTGTTGACTTTCTACTGTCCAAATCCCCTGCAAAATCTGAATCTGCAAAACCAACTAAATCTCTTTTACTTTGGTACTTTATAGACAAATCTTTACTACTAATTAAATATCTTATTATTCTCTTTAATGCATGTACATGGTCTTGACTTGGGTTATTTATATATCTACTTAAAAGATTGACCGCATATGATATGTCTGGTCTTGATACAGAAGCCAAAAACTGCAACGACCCAATAGCTTCTCTATATGGAAAATCAACGGCATGACTGCCTTGATTTTTGGTTATTACAACATTTACATCAGCTGGAGTACAGCTAGGATTAGCATAACACATGTTAAACCTTTTAATTATTTGTTCAATATACAACTTTTGTGAAATGTAAATACAGTCGTCACGTCTAGCTATTTCCATTCCAGCGAAACAATTTAATTCTAATTCTTTTATTTTAAAGCTTTGTTTAAAAGAATCTATAATTTTACACAAAGCTGTGTCATTTTCTGACATAATAAGGGCATCATCAACATAGATTACCAAAAACACTTTTATACTTTCAAAATTTCCAACAAAAACACAATTGTCAGTTTGAAATTGAACAAAGCCAAGGTGTTGAAACAAGAAATCTGTAAACTTTTTATTCCAGCACCTAGAAGACTGTTTCAGTCCATATAAAGACTTATTTAATTTACAAATTTTATTCTTAGGTAATTTCACTCCCTCTGGAACATCAATGAAAATTTCTTCTTTCAATTCACCATAAAGAAAAGCTGTTTTTACATCAAACTGTCTAATAAATAACTTATGACTAGCAGCTAAACTTAACAAAATTCTTATTGAATCATACCTAGTAGTAGGTGAGAAAGTTTCATCATAATCTAAACCTTTTATTTGGGTAAATCCACGAGCACATAGACGAGCCTTGAATCTGTCCACTTTACCATCTTGATTTCTTTTAATATCAAAAACCCATTTTGTGGTTATAGTTCTCTGGTCGGTTTTCTCAACTACATACCAAGTCTTATTCTCCTCATGTGCTTGAAGTTCTTCCTCAATAGCCATCAACCATTTTTCTTTTTCATAACCATTTATCGCTTCTTCATATGTCAATGGGATGTTTAGCTCGACTAGATTAGCTTCATAGTGTCTGTTAATCCTTGGTCTCAAGTTAATATTGCTTCGTTCAATATCTTCAATGATCTGTGATGGCTCAAATGTTTCATCAGATCCATTGCAACTTAATATACTGCTATCACTAGGGTTCTCGTTTGAGTCATTTGATTCAAGCAGTGTTGGTTCTTCATAACCAACAGAAGCAACATCCTCTACGAGTGAAGGTAAGTTTTCTTCATTTTCAGGTCCAATGGATATTTGAATAATGTTCTTCCTTATTTCAGGGGTCTTTGCCTCATCAAAAATCACATTCCTGGATATCTTTATCTGGTGATTAACAGGGTTGTACATTCTGTAGTTGGTGTTATCATATCCAACCAGTATCATCTTTATACTCTTCTTATCCAACTTGGTTCTCAGCTGGTCCGGTATATGTACATAACCTTCACTACCAAATACTTTGATGTGACCTACACTTGGCTTCACACCATTCCATATTTCAAATGGAGATTTATTTGGTGTCTGACTAGAGGACGTTCTATTCAGTAAATACACTGCACAGGTAACCGCTTCAGCCCATAAGTTCATTGGGATATCACGAGCATACAACATTGATCTTGCACTTTCAACTATCGTGCGGAGTTCTCTTTCTGCACGCCCATTCTGTTCTGGGGTGTACGAAGCTGTTAGCTCATGTATTATTCCTTCACGATTCAAGTATTCTCTGAAAGAGTTATTCACATACTCTTTTCCGTTGTCTGTGTGCAGAGTTCTGACACTATGCAAGTATTTATTCTTTACAATAGCATTATACTTCTTAAAACACTCAAGAACATCACTCTTATTCTTTATAATATAAATATGTCTATAATTTGAAGCAGCATCCTTGAAAAGCACAAAATATCTCATACCTTATACTGACTGATGACTCATGGGACCACAGACATCGCTATAAACCAGGTCTCCCGGCAGCAACTCTCCTCTCACAGACTTGTGAAAAGACAAGCGAGTCTGTTTACCATAGGCACATGCCTCACAGATGAAGTTAGGCATTTTGTCCACAATATACAGTCCTTCAACAACACCTTTGTCACACATGCTCCGAATCTCCTTCAAGTTCACATGCCCCAACCTCTCATGCCAGGTCTTGAGGTCACTTTGCACGAGATTACATGTTACACTCACTGGCGTTTTTATACAAAGTTCATACAGGTTATTGCTTTTCAACTTGGCACACATCACTAAACTGTCATTGTCCTTGTAAACAAAAGCTTCATTTGACACTTTCTCGATTTTATAACCTTTTCGCATCACTGCTCCCTCTGAAAATAGATTTCTTCTTAGTTTAGGCACATACAATACATTTTCCAGCATACAAGTTTCCCACTGTCCATGTACCAACTTTTCCATAATGATCTTTCCCGTTCCAAGCACCTCAACAGTCTGTTGGTTACCGAGACTTAGGCTTTTGTCACATACTTGGAATTCACAGAACAATTCTTTTTGGAACGTCATGTGTGAGGAAGCACCACTGTCCATTATCCATACCTCAGCTTCTGCACCACCATGTATACATGAATCTTCAACATTAAATGCCAACATTTTGTCTGTATCTTCTTGGGGTTTTCTTCTGGGTTTTCTAGGTGCCCGACACTGGCTAGCAAAGTGCCCACGTTTGTTGCAATTGTAACAAATAAATCTATGTCGTGCATTATCTCCCGAAGAAGTTTGAGATGCACTGCTTCCACTGCTACTTTGACCGGTATTTTTCTGATAGGAAGACCGATTCCTTATCTTATTCCTGGCAACTAACAATGCAGTCTCCGTCTCTTCTTCTACAGCAAGACTATTTTCTTCATCCCTCAAGCGAGCTGTGAGGTTATAAATTGTCTGCTCTTTCGGATCAAGCGATAACCATGCTTGCCGAAGTGATCTGTACTTGCTTGGTAATGTTGCCAATACTTTGGTTATGATTGCGTTGGAGCTGATTTCCTCTCCACTTTCTTTGAGCTGTTTGGCTAAATTTTCAATCTTGGCTACATGTTGCGCCATGTTGTCACGCGGATCGAGTTGATACTTGTAAAATTTTTCTTGTATGACCATTTTATTCATATCGGACCGAGCTTCGTAAATGGATTCTAATTTCTTCATAATTTCCAACGCAGTATCACAATTTTCAATTAGCGTTATTTGGTCGAAAGCCATGGCTGACGTAATTATAGTTTTCGCCATGCCATCATTTTTCAACCAAGTTCCAACGTCATTTTCTGGTCGTGGCGTATTTATATCCAAACCTTTTCCTTGTAAAGCACATTTTATTTGGAATTTCCACTGGCGGAAATTATTCCCTTCAAATCTTTCCATGCGGACTGTGGAATCCATCTTGAAAATTTAGGTTTGGCTTTGCACACGGCGATTTCAATGTGCGTATTTCCGTGTTGATTTCACTGTTCCTTGGTTTTGCAGAGCGTCCTGGGCCCATAACCTCTTGGCGGTTAGGATTCTAGCAGGGATATTGATGAAAATACCAGGAATTTCTTGATAATATTTATTCCTTCAGGAAGACATAGCACACCATAGCACACGATCACGCAAGAAGGGCAGGCAGCGCACCAAGCGGCCGAAATAGAAAACAATTTATTTTTCTTACAAGAGGGAGGCAAAGGCTATGTAACAATAAATCCCTGCTTATAAAATTTCATTTCTAACAAAACTGATACATTCTACAAAAAGTCAACAGCCCCAATAGTGCTGTTAAGAAATCAACCTTGTAACTTGACGTGAAAAACAGTTATTGCCCTCCACGTAATCAATTTCATACAAACTAGCCCACTATGATAAACTGCTTACTTCCAGTTGACTAGAAACTTCAAATTATGTTCACAATTTAATTTATACAACGGAAAAGAAAAAATCTGAAAATTAACGATGTTTAAATATTCAAGAGCAAATCATAGACAAATTAATTATACCTTTTGGATACATGGAGTTTAATAGATCGTAAGTGTCAAGTTAAGTTTTGCTCGTGGAATACGTTTGTGTTTTAAACGGTATTTACGCAACCCTCAGGGCACGGGCCTACTCCCACTTGACCAGTTTTTATTACTTCGAACGAATATTTTGCATTCCCTGAAATGAAGACATGTGACAGTTCGAAACTTATACAAAATGGCGACCTGTATCCCCCGTGGCAAAAGCGTCATTATTAGAGGTTATTACGGTCTATAAGATTATACAAGGTCATTTTCATTTATACAGCCAAATTCAAACTGGAGACTTGGTAAGTGGCAGGACCAAGGTTCAATGAAACTTTCTGTGAAATACGCAAAATAAAATTCTACACTAACTGACTTAAGGTTGTTCTTGAACAAGTATAGAGGCACAAAAAATATTTTTCGTATTTCGCAAACAGGGTTATTGAACCTTGATCCTGACCACTTAGTGTGGTGCGCTCTGACTGACGTATGACGTGTTATAGTTTCGCTCTCAAACATAAATTCAAATAAAGTGTTTAAAGTGTTCAAAACCATCTAATTTTTACATCCAAAGAAGCAGCTTTTAGTGAAAAAAAAGAAAATAGTATCAGTAAAGAGAAATATTATCATTTTAATTGTAAAATCTAGTAAAAATACTTTAAAAAAACCGTTAATAGTGCATCTTTGTGTTTGTCAGTGATAAATCAGTGATTCACCTGGCTCATTAGTCGCTTAGGCAGGACGTTGACCTCACTCTTTAGTCACATGCAACATTACTCACATATATTGCCCTTTTTCGAATCATAAAATATGTCACTTGTTAGCCTATGCGGCAAGACATCTGCCTCAGAATCTTGAAACTCGAGTTCGAATCCTACACCCGTGGTTCTTTTTGTTCGCGTAAAATTAGTACTACGCTTCGAAATCAAGAAGACAGGGCCTAACTTTGGTACCAAGTTCGGTTTCTACAAAAAAAAATTATTTGCACATCTTTATTTTCACCTGACCGTTGGCTTAGTATCTGCCACACTGCCCCGAGAGAGGGCGCCATACATCGGACTACAGATTTTACAATTTTCGACAATTTAGATATATATAATGACTATTTGAATATAGATGTCGCTAGGTTAACAATACAGAGTACGCATAACGCCAAGGCGTAAAAATGAATAGATCGATGGATAACATCACATTACGTAACAAACGCAAAAAGACGTTGGAAGACAGTGAAGACCCACTTTTACTACACGTATCTCACCAGAGCCTACCTATTATGGACGAATCATCTGATATAAGGGCATTCAAAGAACAAATACGTGTGTTACAAATAGAGCTGAATATTGCAAACGCAGAAATAGAAAATCTGCATTTGGAAAATACAAATTAAAAAAAAAGTATTTCTGAAAATGAGTCGAAGATGAAAATTTTAAAGTCAGTCGGGTTGGATGAAGGCTCGTCAGTACCCAAATACTCACCGTTAAAATTCTATTCTCCTCAATATCGTAATTTACGAGGAAAAATTGTATCAGCATCACCCAATAAGAAGCTAGAGTTAGCAGTGTCCCCTGGAAATCCGACATTAAACTCTACACTATTAGAGGAAGAATTAATTGAAAGTCAGGGAAATGAAGCTGCAACTTCTTCTCCGTTATCAGGGAGCAAGACAGGATTAAAAACGAAAATACAAGAAGGAAATAATGAAAATAGACTCATGCTGCTACAACCTGACAAAGGAGAAAACGTTTCTAAATCGGATATACCAAATACATATACAAAATTACCACATGACAAAGAAGCTGAGCGACGCTTGGACGGAACAAAACATAATACCACTACAGTAAAACATAGAGTAGTTATCTTTGCAGATGAGTCGGGTCAAGGAATGGCTACAAATTTGCAGGATCTCTTAGGAAAAGATTACAGTGTCATGGCTATTTTAAATCATAATGCACCGACGAATCAGATACTAAGCTCATGCAAAGAAATATGTAAAGACTTTACCAAGTCAGACTTTGTAGTTATTTTAGCTAGCTCCCACGACCTGCATCCAATGAAACTACAATCATATCTATACTACAGTATCAGTGAATTATGTAACACTAATATACTGCTTGGTAATGTAATGAAAAATAATTATTATTTGAACGAAGTCATGGTGAAGAAGTTATTAAAGTTGGTTTCCTTTAACTTCGCACACGCACAGTTCGTGGAGTTGTTTAATCACGAATGGAAGTACAGCAAACTAAGTTTCAAAAACTATGCCTGTAAATTGTTTTTCAAACAAATTTTGCACTTAAACTATAAAAATAATTTCATGAATTACACAAAGAGTCAATTAATAACAACTAGTAGGATAGAGCAGACACGTTGTTGTGATGCAGGCACACAAACAGAAAGTTTTATATGCAATGAACAGCAGTCAGAGATAGAATTTTTTCGTGAAGGATCGGAAAAACAAGAGTGAATTAGACCTTAATATAACGATAGACGATGGAGATTGTAGGGTGCAAGATAGTAATAGTAGATTAGAAGAAATACAAATTAATATTCTTCATCAAAACCTTTGTAGTATAAGCAATAAAAAAGATATGTTAGAATTGTATTTAACCGATTTAAATGAAACCCCTCATTTTGTTGGAATAAGTGAACATTTTTTAACGAGAAAACCGCTCCTTTGCTTAGCTTTGATAAATTTAACTTATTAAGTTACAATGTTCGACCACCAAAAAAAAGAGGAGGTACTTTAATACTAGGCAATAAAGACAAAAAAATAGAGGAAATAAATATTTGTAAAACACTACATAAAACACAGTGTTTCGAAATTTGTGGGATCAAGGACGTGGAAAGCAATATCTCAGTATGTTGTTGTTACCGTAATCCGGAGGATAAAAATTTTGAACAATTCTTTGAAAGATTAGAAAAGCTGCTGCAGCACTTATTTGATAAGAACTCTGTTATTATCGGAGATTTCAATATAAATTTATTTGATGAGTCCAATAATCTAAGGGAATTCTTTACCCTACTAAAATGTTATAACTTTAGATGCTTAATTAACGAAACCACTTTCATTCGTAACAAGTCTGAGTCATGCATAGATAATATCTTAACAAACATACCAGAAAATAGTATAAAAAATACCAAGGTTGATCATAATGGGCTGGCTGATGGTCATGCAGCCATATCATGCTGTATTAGGGTTAAAAACATGAATGCCCCTGTGTCAAACAAAGATTTCCTTCAGATAGAGCGTAGGACTTTCAGTGCTAGGAATAATTATAACTTTAGACAGGAGTTACAAAACCAGAATTGGAACAACATTGGAATAAATACTTTTATCATGAAACTCAATCAAGTGTTTAAGATGTGTTTTAAAAAGATAAAAAAACGTATTAATTTAAGAAAATGTGAAAAAATCAAATGGGTTACTAAGGGTGTAAGAGTGTCTAGTAGGATGAAACGTATTCTTAATACAAAGACTGGTATTGTAAATGACTCCACATTTATTAGATATAAATGCAATTATATGAGACTGTTTAAAAAAGTGGTTCGGCAAGCAAAAAAGTTAACAGTGCAGAGAGAGATAGTTAAAGCAAGAAATTCCTCTAAACAAATATGGAAGGTAGTAAACAAGCATAGAAATAAAACAAAAAAAACCGTACGTGATAAAATATTGCTTAAAGTAAACGAAACAGTAATAAATGAACCAATAAAAATAGCAAATATATTTTCTGAAAGCTTTTCCCATTTTTCCAATCGACTAAATACAAAAAATCTCGATGCTTCCTTGAAATGTTTAACAGAAAACACACAAAGAATTGACCAAGACATGGTTTTTAGAGAAATAAGTTCAATCGAAATTTTAAAAATAGTTAAAGGGATGGAGAATAAACCCTCATATGGGTATGATGAAATGCCTATTAAAGTAATAAAAGATAATATTGACCTTCTGGCTGAACCTCTTGCAATATTCTTTAATGCCTGCTTGGACGCAGGTATTTTCCCGGATCAGTTAAAATTAGCAAAGGTCTTACCAATACATAAAAAAGGATCAAAAACAGACCCAAACAAATATCGAGGAGTTTCGTTATTGCCAATAGTTTCAAAGATATTTGAAAAAGTACTTAAAGAAAGGCTGCTAGTACATTTAAATTTTCATAAAGTAATCAGCGACAGGCAATTTGGTTACAAACGCAGTGTAGGGACTACAAACGCAATAGATGCACTAGTTGATGATGTCGTTTGCAGTCTCAATAACAAACAAAAAGTAGCTGGCTTGTTTCTCGATCTCAGCTCCGCTTTTGATTTAGTGGATCACGAAATTTTACTTTGTAAACTAGAACACTACGGCGTTAGAGGCAATGTTTTAAATATTTTTAAGTCATACTTACAAAATAGAAAGCAATTTGTTGAAATAAAAATTGTAGAGAATCAAAGGGAGCAAGTAGTAAAATCCAACACGGTCACAATTACTAAGGGCGTGCCTCAAGGCTCGATTTTAGGTCCCATATTTTTTATCTTGTTCACAGATGATCTGATAAATTACGTCATCAAATCTCTGTCAGGAATTAAACTTGTAGTGTTTGCGGATGACACAAACGCCATTATAAACTCCATGAAATTGGATGAACTAAGTGACAAGGTAAATAGTGCTCTATTTGTATTCAATAACTGGTTCCAAATTAACGCATTAAAGCTGAACACTTCAAAAACTAATGCTATGCTGTTTAAGACAACCACTGGAAATAGTGACACTTTAGATATAATTATGGGTAACGAGAAAGTTGTTCTGGTCAATGAGGTCAAATTTCTGGGAATCTATATAGATTCGTTACTGAACTGGAAGCGTGAATTAGCTGCAATTGAAGGTTCGATCAGTTCAGCATGCTATGCTCTAAGAAGTTTAAGGGAAGAAATTGGAATCAAGGAACTAAAAACGGTTTATTTCGCACTGGTAGAATCACGACTCAGAAATAGTATTCAGTTTTGGGGACAAAGTTATCAGTACAACATGAACAAGGCATTCATCATTCAAAAGAGAGCGATTCGTACGATTGTTCGTATTCCCCAAACAGAATCATGCAGGGATCATTTCAAGGATCTAGGTATCCTTACAGCTCCCAGTCTGTACGTATTGGTTCTCCTAACAAACCTTGTTAAAAATCTTAATAAGTTTGAGACTGCGGTAGAACAGAAACAAAGACTAGACTCTCGACGCAAAGACTTAAAAGTAGTTTTTTCACCTAGGTTACAAATTGTTAATCATTCTGCAAGATCCCAATCAGTCCATTTGTTCAACAAATTGCCAACAGAACTTAAAGTAATTACCAGCCAACTTAGGTTTAAAAATAAACTAAAGCAGTTCTTATTAGATAAGTGCTTGTACTCTGTTGATGACTTGTAAACGTTTTTGAGATTTTTGTTCGTTTAGTTTAGTTTACATTGTTATTTTAACAAAGAACTTGACATTTTTTTTTTCTTTCTTATGTTGTTATGATTATTTTAGAATTGTAATTTTAATAATATATGTTTATTCTGTTAGACTTTAAGTGAATACCTAGTATATAAGGATAATTTCAAATGCAATTTTATTGTTAATGAATTAAATAAATGAAATTAAATGAAATGAACTTGCCGAGTCTCTGGTATGAATTTGCCTGCATAAATGAAAGTCAGCTTGCATATAATATATAAAGATACAAAAACGTTGTTGCAGTCAACCATCATTTCTATATTTATGTATTATATATCTGCAGAGTAAAATATATTTACTAGTTTATTTTCGTTTTGTTACTTCATAACAAAATTATTAATTAAACGAATCAGAATGCTATAAACATATATTATAGGTATATAATTATATACCAGTATTAGTTTAAAGCTTTATTAGGGTTAGGATACTCAGACTCACTTCAAGCCATAGATAATTGTTCATCGATGCTTCAAGCTACTTTAAATGCTTAATCTACTTCATAGATCGAGCATACATTACTAAATTATCACAGTAGTTTTTGAGTAATGCTTTTTACAAGATAATCGACAGATAAAGCGATGGGAAAAATTTGAGTAACTCAGAACAATAGATTTACGATTCACAATAAACAATACCTCCCGCTTACGTACAAGTTCTCCTCTCTTGGCACGAAATCCTGATTAACACTAGTATGTGGGAGAAACTAAATAAAGCAAAGATTTTTTCAAACACAGAATAAACTTTTTAGTTTCAAAAAGTTCGGAAAGGGTACTTGTAGAGGAAAATAACGCTGATACACTTTTGCTGTTTATAACCATAGCAATAAGGCCAAAGAGTAGGTATGCGCAGTTCTTCTCGATAGTACATCTTGATATTATAATACGAGACGGGTTCCGTAAATCCATTTGAAACGACGCTTTATTAAACAACCGACAAATATTTACAATATAACAATATTAAGACTACTTTTAGTCCTATTAATAAAAAGTTATTTGTAAGATAAAACAAAAAAATGTATATGACACCGTAAATAGTAAAATCCGATAGTTTATAATTAAACTAGTGAGATTATAATTTCGCGATATATATATTACGGTTGTATAAACTAACCTAACGTAGTGAAATTACAAACTATCGGATTTTACAATGTCACGTTGACATATTTATAAGAAAAATACCATTCAATCATCAAAAAATCTCCGAAACTATAGAGCTTACAAACTTAAATTGATGAATTGATTAAATGCTAGATTCCGTATAGTATACCAAGCAGGCATCTTCTGACCAAGGTTCTAGTGATACAGGATGACCATGATCAAGTTTATTATTCCTTTGTTAAAACATTTAACTATTAAATTAAACTCATATGGAATTTTGTAATTTCTCGATGGAACCTCATTTCAGATGATAAATCAAAACCTGGTTGTGCTTTGTTCCACTTGTTATTATTATGTTATCAATAGTAATGGTATTAGTTAAATTATTAATTGAATTTGACTCTGTAATTGAAAGTAAAACATAAAAGTTCTGCAGATGTCGTAAAACAAAATCGACAACAGATAGAAAATAATTGTAACAAAGTGTCAGGAGTTTCATAATATTTCGACTCACATGCCCAATTTCATCATCGTCCACATTCCTTTAAGTCGTTGCCACATCCCCAGTCACTACGGGAGTCAACAAAGCGGTATAAACTATGTAATCGTACCACATTCTTGCTACGTCGTAGCTAAAGCGTTCATTCTACGGCGTAGTCTTCAAAGCGCGTCGTAGCGCTTGCTACGTCGAATCGTCCCGGCATGACGTCATGAAATCATGAATCGAGGAGGCATAAATCCAAAACCTGTGTATGGCTCAACGCTGCTAAGTGCTAAACAGTACACAGACTTTGGCCATCATTCATGCGCATTTCGATTATTTTCGATTGAACAAAATCTGTGTATGCCTCAACGCCTAATGTTGTACAGTTTTCACGCAACATAGTTTGGCTTGGTCATACTCGAAAGCAATGAGACAATCATGTTCGCTATTAACGCGTTTCTAAGAGGAGGCGTTGGAGCGCAACATGATTGGCCCTTAAAATCAATTCAAAATGCGTAAATCGACGAGCCAAAATCTGTTGCGCATTGACACGCTTGTGCATGACTGAAATAATGCAGACGCTTACAGTGAGCGCAGAGCGAGACAAAGTATGATTGTATGTGTGTGCGTCTTTACGCACTTTTGTTAGTGCAACGACTGAGGTACATTCATGCCATTTACGAGCGTCCTTATCTATAGCGAATAAGGTCCCTTATTGCCAACTCACGACCTGACAAAAATGTTTGTTAAAAATGTTTTCTTTTGTTTTCTTTCTGTCATGTTAAATAATTAAAAATTTGTTGGCCCGATGATGTGTAATACGAAACCGGTAGCCTAAGTTAGAATAAAAATAAATATATGTGGAATAAAAGTACAAGAATTTGTGTATAATTTATTCAAGATGATATTCCACCAAGAACCATCAATCGAATCCATCCAATACTAATTAATTAATTAGAACAGTACCTAATTAGAAAAATATTTAAAATAAGTTCTTTATTTAGTACATATTTGCTTTCAAAATAACAACTTTGAATAACTGTGAATAGCACGGCAAAAGTTGGTACGTACTTATTATTTATTCAATACATTAAAGGTCACGTAGAGTTAATAAGTACATAACTTTGAGCTGAAAAGCACAGAAACTGTGCGGGTTCAACACCTCCTGCAGGCTGAGTTGACCGGTATACAGATTTTGTTCACGTCTAATTCCCGAAAGAGCGAAAAACGGAGGACGCGAATTGTGCGGGCTCAACACCTACAGCGTTGAGTCATACACATGTTTTGGCTATATACATCCAGGAGCACGGTTACCAGATGACAGGAATTTTCTTGACGTGTCGGAAATGTTATCCCTCTGTCAGTAAATCAGGAAAAATCAAGATTCGGCAGGAACTTTTCAAAGAGAATTAATAAATGCTTTTGTTTATATTTACTGAGTTACATTGTGCTCGTAACAAAAACTGTTGAAAATCGCGCTGCCTCCGCATTAATATAAAACCTTCACCAACATATCAGGAAATTTATTGAATTTGGAGTGATGCTCTCCTTTTTTAAGTTCTCTCGGGAGAGCGCTTTTCTTTCCAGATCTTTCTAAAACGCGCAGTAATTGCAAGAGTTTAAAAAAGAAGAAAAAGAAAATCAAAAAGTGTCAGTGAACTTGTTCGGTTTCTGATGTAAGGGGAACCCTAGAAACTATCTGAAGTTATCGGAACGTTGCAGAACCGAAGCGAAGGCTGTGTCTGGAATACAAGATGGCGGCTTTAACACTTTCTACAAAGTTGGTGCGATCATGAACAAAACTCTTATTGCACATGTGCGGTATAAATACACTAACGTTTACTTACACATTTTGCTGATTGCATTGAATATTTGAAAAAAAAACTTCAACGTCTAATAAAGAAATATAATAATTATTGATCTAAAAAACGTTACAATCAATGTACCTATGTTGAATTAAATTATATTAAAATTCATTACCGTCTGTTACAATTAACTTTTTTATGTGTGCATTTGATCAAATAATTGCCAATCTACTTTGTGTAGACATTTTCAAAAGAACATAGAAATGTGCAATATATGGTTAGTAAAATTTATGTTATTTTAAAAATTTGTCGCACCTCAACACAAGCAACAAGAAACTTAACATTTATTTATCTTCATAGTAGATGAAAGAAAAGCAAATAATTGATCTCGCGTGGCATGACTCATTATATCCGTCACATTTTTATACTAAACTAACTTTCCAGTGTACTTTATCCAAAGTGCGCTAGGGATTAGAACCTTAGAACAAAATTGTTCTAAAAACTAAGGTTTCCACGGAAAGCATTCTTCGAGTGAGTGGTTCAGTATGATCAGGGAAGTATTGTCACCATGTTCACCTCAAATACAGTTTAAAATATCTGTCCTTATCTCTCATCTGTTCCATTTGCCAAGTCTGTTGCCAATGTTTTTACTTTGGAAAGTTTATCCAGACGATTTATTCAGTAAAAAAACTGGATAAATTATAATGTTTGTAAGTGATTCTAGATAAGTCTAGATTTATAAATATTCAGCGAAGGATCGCTTCTTTAGATTAAGAACGAAATCGATAGAATAATCATAATGCTAAAAATATAATTAATTTGAATTTTCCACGGTTTTGAAACGAGGTAAGAACTATAATGTATTTTATTTTAAGAAAGCGTGAGGCCTTTGCTGTTTATATAATTAATGGATGAATAGTTCACCTAAGTTACTAACAAGTTTATTGTACTGCAAATAATAATAAATGGAAATTGTCAGTTTACTCAACGGCGAGTAACACTCTTTACACTTTTTACTTTGTATGAGCCGCACGTTTTTGTTATTATTATTTTTGTAACAATTATTTCATACTTTTTAGTAGATTAATGTGGTAAATTAGATATTTGTTTTTATTTAATAAATAATTTTGTGTGTTCAGTATTGTGTGTGAAATTTTGCAAAAAATATTTAAATAAAAATTATGTACTTTGAATTGTCATGTTTAAAGTTTTATGTTTTAAGTCTCTAGCTTATTGGAAAGTCAGTTTAAAATGTTAAAATCTATTACATTTGTATCCAAAAGACAAACAAATAGACACGAAAGTGATTTAATAAATACGTGGTAGTAGTAATAATAAAAAAGGTTTTGATGGCCCAGTAATATATTTAAAGTTTTTTATTTTTATTTTATATTTGGTTCTACTAAACGTTGACAACAAAAGAAATCAAATATTTTAAAAAATTTCTATCGTTTAAAACACACCACTAACGTCAAGAAAAGTTCGAAAAATGGTTTTTACATACCCACAATGTTTTTGAACGACTTATCTAACGATACCCCACACAACAATTTACGTGTATACTCATGCCAAATTACAGCTTTCTAGTACTAATAGTCTCTGAGCTAAGCCGCGGACAGACGGACAGACGGACATGGCGAAACTATAAGGGTTCCTTGTTGGACTACGGAAATTGATAACGGATACATGACTAATCTACGTAACCGCCTGTAACCACTCTTCAGGAACGGCTTATCATGACGTCATGCTGGAACGACCCGTCGCTTGGCGTCACGAGGGTGGTGACAAGCTACGGCCGAACCCACCAGTTGAAGTGAAAGATTTGTCAGTTAGTTGTGCCTTTGTCTAACTGTCCAGGGTTCGCCGGGGTATTTGCAGTAATCAGTGACTAGATCTTAGTTTACATTACTCGGGGAGGCTTCTAAAGCTCTCCCAGTCTCCTCCCCCCCCTCCAAAGTAATTTAACTAAAATGTGTGATTGTGAATCACTCGACACAAAGAGTTCGAGTTATAATAAAGTCTCCATGGTACCACAGCAGTGCTAGGTTTTTATCGCGGGCGTCTTTCCGGCTCTATTTCTAACATATCCAACTTTACTTGATACCAACTTCAGACTAAAATAGCTCCTACACTGAGGATATAAGAGGCAAGTGTTTAGGTTGTAATGTTTCAATATAAACTGGCCGGTTGATAGCAGTATAGTGTGGCCGGCAATCGTATTTTTGTTACAGTTATTTATTAGGGAGAAGCCATTTTCGAGAATTTTTCTGCATACTAGGTTCGGAGAAATTGGAATTTTGGAGTTCTAGATAAAATGAATTGTGTATTTGTAAAATAAGTAAAGTAACTTGCGATAGTCATCAAGGGTAAATAGTCATTCTGTACGTAGGTCCACTCTCATTTCATCCATGCCGTAGATACTTTAAGCTATTTTGTAATTTTAATGTTTAGCTAATGTTTTTCTGTAACCTTGATCATGAGGTTACACTTAAAATAAACTGTACTAACAACTTGAACTAAATTTTCCACGATGAAAAGTCTGCAGATGTCGTAAAACAAAATCAATAACAGATAGAAAATTATTGTAAAAAAGTGTCAGGAGTTTCATAATATTTCGACTCACATGCCCAATTTCATCATCGTCCACATTCCTTTAAGTCGTTGCCACATCCCCAGTCACTACGGGAGTCAACAAAGCGGTATAAACTATGTAATCGTAGAACTTTCTTGCTACGTTGTAGCTAACGCGCCATTCTACGGCGTAGTCTTCAAAGTGGCTCGTAGCGCTTGCTACGTCAAACCGTCCCGGCATGACGTCATGAAAACCCATATCCAGGAGCACGGTCACCAGATGACAGGAATTTTTCTGACGTACTTATTTCTCCCTCGTAAATGATACGTTATATTTATTATTTATATACATCATGTTACTTTTGATATCCCATAACTCCGGGGTATCAACGAGACCACGTATATGAATTAAAATTTAGTTTACATACAAAATAATTCGATAAAAATATGATTTTTCATGTAAAACACCTTTACGTTCTTACATAAAGGCGTGACAACGTCGTATTATCTCCCTAAATTATGACAGATTGAACATAATTATCAATGAAAGTTTACCTATCACCAATCACAATTATTTTAATTTTTAATTTTAATTATGATTTATGATTTCTAACCTTAGAGTTATGGGATATCGAAAGGAAGGAACACCTTGTATAGGTACATGGTGTAGTCATGGCGTGCTCATTAAATTAAACCACATGCTCTACTGATCATCCTGAACCGCTTCCATAGAAAAACTGGTTTAATGTGGTTTAATTTAATGAGCACGTCATGATTTCAGCCCGTATACATTATGTATTTGTCTGTTTTGTAGTATACTCTCAGGATATCATAGTAGTAAGTTAGTGAGAATTGAGTTAGTATAAATGTTCGAGGCTACACAATAAAATAAAAAAGCGTCGCGGATTTCGGTTTGCGGCTTATGCTGAGTCGGAGCCTTTTCTCTTTGCCGCTACACACATACCACCGGAGTAAATTTTGTTTTCTCTTGTATTCTGTGTTTTAGTTATACATGTGTGTGTACATTTTTGTGTGTTGCTCTTTTTATTTATAGATTACTCTGTACTTGTATATGAAAATAATTTCTTTTAAATTTATAAGTTTTAAGTAAGTTTTTTTTGTGAAAAGGGCAATAAATACATTTTATTTTCTCATGATATAAATCATATACCTACATACTTTTATGGGCTTTAATTTAAATAAAAGGATCACTTTTGATGTATATTTCGAACTACTTGGGGTCGTTGATGTCAGTCGAATATGTTAACTCCAAGTGGGCCGAAATATCAATCCAAAGTTTTCTTTTTTTTCAAAACCAGGAAAAAGTTTATACTCGTAAAATTAAACATATATATTATTTGATTTCTTTTTATCAATGGGAGAATGTTGCGTCCGCTGATTACACTGAGTCCGCACACGTCCCTAGGGAGCTGGCAACAAGCAAGCACAGACCCAGGCCTTCTATACCTGTCTCTTCCGACTTCTCACACCACAATATCTACTATTATCTATACGATAAATACAATGTTCATGCGGAGTAACCGTGTTATTCTGAGAATTGTTTGTGATTACGTCGAACGGGCCGCCCTAGAAGGCTTTATGCCGATTAGGGTGACATAGGTAGTGAAAAATTTGATTTTAACAGTAGAACTCATACTACAGGTTAGATAGAGTTCTGAAACAAAAAAACATGTTATAATTAAGGCTTCTTTCAAGACGATAACAAAGCCCAAAACGTGACAGAAAAAATATGCAAAGTGAAGGCTGTTCAAACAAATGAAGTAAAAATAACAATAATTACTGTTGTTAAATATAAACCTATTATCTAAATCTATTATCTAAAACATTAACTTTGTGCACTGGGCGCCTTCTGGCGAAAAATAACTTCATAGTGCTTCCGTGTTACGGAGAACTCTAGTATCGGAGCACTTACATTCGCAATAATATGTGCAACGTACATGTTGGTTATACATAATGTACAATGTTTTTATTGGGTCGGACCCTGCCTATAGTATAAGTCCGAACCGTTGTATATTTTTGTATTCTACTAACCCTAGGTTAGGTCTATTTAAGTTTTTGTATTACTAACTTTTTTCAGTAAATAAATAAATAAATAAATAAATAAATTAAAACGCGTTTTTTTCTAAACACTCTTGTGTAAATTTATATTAAATATTATTTACAAAAAAACAGATTTTTTTTACACTTTTCTTATGGGCAGGTACTTTAAGAGAAATCGACAGCCGATTTGGAGTTATGCGGAGAGACGTGCAGACAATGAGGAAAACGGAAGATAAAGGAAACCGAATAAATTAATATCGCAAACTGAACCTCTTTGAGAAAACAGTTTTAAAATTCAATATTTCCAGACGCTCAATTCATTCTGAGTTCGACCTTTACTTCGAAATTTATGCAATTAATATTATAAGCTGCTCGCGGTTTCAGAACAGCCGCCTTAATTTTGTGAACTAGCACATTGAGGGGAAATTTTGTGGCGTTTCAACAATAAGGTCTTTTTAGAATTCCGCCACAAAAGGAAACTGTGGTCTGAGTGGCTCTACAAATTAAATCAAATAATTAATTATGATTGATGGCGAGACGATATTGTCAAGGCTGTTGGTGGGCAATGGCGAGACTGGCGAGAGATTGACGGAAATGGCGTGGAGAAGAAGAGGCCTATGTCCAACAGTGGGTGGATGCGGGCTGATTGATTGAATACTTGTGATTGTTGGCACTTGGTGGAACTTGGATAACAACATGATGATTAACTCCATTTGTACCTGTCAATAATTTATTTATGCAATATTGGTGGAAGAGTTGATGCTGGGCTAGACTGTGGAGGTACTCGCAACCCCCCCCCCCCCCCCCGAAGTTATTGAAGAGGACAGCTCTCAAACAGGGACAATCAGGTGGCCCACCATGCCTTGGATCGATTGATGGCGGTATATTGCCGGCCCTTGTATAAAACAAACTCATGACGGTCAGCGGTGTCACTTGTGAGAGGGTTTCGGCAATGCGCTCACCAACCCGCCTGCCCAGCGTGTCTGAGTATGGGCATTTCTTCCAGAGTCTAGCAGTGGACGAAACAGGCTATGGGCGGATTGACATACATACTTTTACATGTGTATTTCAGTAAACAATATATCTAAATATAATACGGGGAAATATAATGACGAAGTTAAAATTAGCCTTACATCAATATGATTCAATTTAATAAAATGGCATTCTTCTTCTTCTTCTTCTTATCGTGTGGACTGCAAGACCTATCGGCCCGACAAGCCCTGGTATCAGAGTTTTTAAACCGCCTTACGGCCTCTGACGTGGTTTATGTAACGACAACTCTACTAGAAAGTGGCCGGGACCAACGGCTTAACGTGCCTTCCGAAGCACGGAATCATCTTACTTTTCGGACAATCAGGTGATTCAAGCCTGCAATGTCCTAACTAAACTGAGAAAAATTCACAAAGTGACTTTCCACTATGTGTGTTCCCGCGGGAATTGAACCCACGACCTCCGGGTTGACAGCCTCAGCCACCACTAGACCACGGAGGAAGATGGCATTAACAAAAACATATAGAAAAAATAATAGTATTTAAACATAAGGTAAACACTTTAAAGTTGGACATAAGGTAAGATTTTAGATTTTTATTTATAAGGAACACCAAAATCTGAAAACATAAGCTCATACATTGTAAAACATCAACTTATAAGTATTATAATTTCATATCTTTATATAAATTTTAATCAAAGTAAATATAAGGTGACTTTTATTTATACAGCCAAACTCATTCTGAAGGCTTGGTAAGTGATCAGTAACACGGATCGATAACACTTTTTGTAATTTCGCAATATAACATTTTGACGTCGGGCTGGGCTTGCGTTTGTAAGGAACACAAAAATAATAATTTACGAAAACTTTTTTCACAAAAAGGGTTATCGAACCTTGTTACTGAGCACTTACTGAGTCTTCAGTAAGAATTTGGCTGCATAAAGTCACTTTATATACATCTTACTTGGAAATCCTCCCGAAGTTATTCGGGGGAGAGTAAGAGGATAGCTCTAAGGCAAAACCAGGCGGCCCACCATTGCCTGGGACCGATGGATGGCGGTATATCCATCCCCAATTGCCGGGCCTTATATAAATTAGACTGGTGACGGGCAGCGGCGTCATTGGTGCAAGGGTTTCGGCACCGCGCTCACCAACCCGCCTGCCCAGCGTGTGTGAGTATGGGCATTTCTTCCAGGAGGACCGCCAAGAGTGGTGAAATCCTGGAAAGGCCTATGTCCAGCAGTGGACGAAACAGGCTGGTGGATGGATGGATATACATCTTACAATAAAAACTTAAATAAACTAAATACCTACAAATGAATAATAATCTACAGTACAACTAAATAAAACTAAAGCTATAGATAAAAAACTGGGTGCAGGTCGCTACCCCTCGGTAGGGTGTCCAGAATGCTGGCTACGTTACCTCTCTGGATGGCCAGACTAATTCTCTGGCCGAGATAAGCACCAGCCCTCTGATCATCCGAGACGTCGACCAGGCGCGATGAAAGTTCCTTTAACAGTTCTTTATTATTATAAGTTATATGCCTAGACAATTCTAGGTGAGCACAAGGATACATAATAAAATATATTATAATGTGTATAAAGGAAATTACTTAAAATTTGTGTAACATATGCTTGGTGGATGTCTATTTACAAAAAACATATTCAAGTATTAATGTATACTTACGCATATATGCCTAACTCCGCCCATTAGATTTGTCTTGCTAAGAAGGAGGACAAGAAACTTAAGAAGATCAGTGGTGCAATTGTGTAAGCCAATCGTATTCAAATTGATTGTCATATGGCTATTTGGCTAAGCAAATTAGCCCGTTTGACAATTGAAATCGTACGTTATTGGTGGTCAACAACAATACACAAGACAATCGTATTAATTTGACAGCAAAAATATACGACTTCAATTCTCAAACGGACTAATTTGCTTAGCCGAATAGCCATATGTTTTTTCCGTGGTCGTTTTTAGTGTTTAAATCGTGATTTGCTGACTTCCTGATATTGGCAGAACATGGTGGCAGAAAGCAAGCCAAATAGAGAAAAATGAAATAGCCATATGACAATCAATTTGAATACGATCGTCTTATACAATTACACCTCAGGGAGTGTATTTTTGAATCATTCGAATTTCAATTCGCATATGAATCCGCATGATTCGCATACGAAAACCTAAAATTAGTATTGTATTCGTATGCGAATCATGCGGATTCGTATGCGAATTGTAATTCGAATGATTCAAAAATACACTCCCGGGTCTTTTTTTAATTATTTTTACATATCTTTTTAAGGACATTTTTATACGGTGGTTATTGCAGGTAGTAGCGGGGCTATGAGTTAAGACAGACTGCTAGTTTGGAGGTGGTTTGTTCAGGGGGATGGTATAAAGCCACTCTCCATACAGACTTGTTGGAACCAACGACCACGACAAAAGCATTATAATTTCGTTCTTTTACTTTTTTCTACTCCTTCAATGAACTCTACAACCGCGAATAATCAATCTTTACACAAAAACAAGTTTTTACAATCTAATTTTGCTATATAATAAATTTATTCATACATTTTTTAAACAGCAAAATTTGATGGTAAGAACATTGTTTTGTTTGAAAAAAAAAACGGACTTTTCACGGGTGTAGAATTGATGGAACGTGAAGAAAAAAGTAACACAAGGAAATCATAATACTTTTGTCGTATTTTTTGGTTCCGACAAGTTTGTATGGAGGACGGCTTTGGATCATCCCCCTTAAAGAGAAAGGGATAGTTTTCTATAGCTATGATCAAATAAACATCGAAAATTTATAAAGAAACTAATTGAATGCACATTAATCAAATATTTACGTTTCGAAACTGTATCTTAATATCTAAAATTATAAATAAAAATATTCATTCAAACTTATCTCTGAAAAGACGTCAACATAAGTATAACACAAGAAATGCAAATTTCTTAACCCTAATCAAAACTCGAACAAATTACGGAAAAAAAAGTCCGGTGTTTCAGGGAGCGCAGATAATAAGCTGCCAAAAACAATAAAAGAATCTAAATCCTTGCCCAAATTTAAAAAACTATTGAAGAAATACGTCACCACCAATATTAAAACAATCATTAAAAAATAAAAACAATTAAAATAATTATAACATAATGCCTAAGTAGAACCTTATTATGCTTTATAGGTATTGTTATAAAATTGGCGGGCCAAGTAGCTTAGTTTAACTTGTAACTGTTTACTTGTTTTATTAGTTTTAGACTTTAGGACACTTATCTGATAAGATAACTGTTGTGTTTGAGCACAACAATATGTCGGCTTACATACGACCCACTGGTCGTGTAAAATATAGTATATTTAACTTTAATTAGAATATTGGATGGATTCGATTGATGGTTCTTGGTGGAATATCATCTTGAATAAATTATACACAAATTCTTGTACTTTTATTCCACATATATTTATTTTTATTCTAACTTAGGCTACCGGTTTCGTATTACACATCATCGGGCCAACAAATTTTTAATTATTTAACATGACAGAAAGAAAACAAAAGAAAACATTTTTAACAAGCAAATATAAAATAAACAGAGGTGAATCACCACAGCTTGCGTTTCAAAATGGGTCTACGCCAAGGTTAAATCAATAAATAACGGCAATAAATATGTTGTGTTTCAATATCATTTTTCTATTATATGTCAGGATACACTTCTAAAAATTAAGTCAAATAAGTTAAAAAATATAAAATATAAACTACAATTAAACATAAAATTTTGATTGATTAATTAATAACATCATTTAAAATATGTCAGAAGTGGTGAGGAATTTAATTCTAATTGGTCATTTAAAATTCTGTCTGGATCGTTATTAATAATTTTATTTATTGTTAGGGCTTCCAAATAATTCAATTTTGCACTTTTATTAGCTTTGTGTACTATTTTCATGTTAGTTGTCGGGTCAAAGGAATGATTTGAAGAGTTGAGATGTTCCGCAAATGTTGAGTCATTTTTCATTTTTCTTATTTTTCCACGATCTGACATGTTCATGAAGCCTAGTTCTAAATTTTCTACCTGTTTGACCAATGTACACTTTTTTGCATGTATCACACTCTAATTGATAAACACCACTTTCATCCAGTTTTGGGACACGGTCTTTGTTATTACATACTAGGTCCCTCATATTGTTTCTACAATAGAATGCTGCTTTCTTGTTATTTTTACGAAGTAATTTACTAATTTTTTCTGAGAATTTTCCGATATATCTTAATTTTACCCATTTAAAGCTTTCTGTGTCTTTTGATTCAGTGTGTGAATATAATAATTGTCTTGCTAATTTACTTTTTCTGCGTCTTAGTATATTGTTTACTATTTTTGTGTCATACCCATTATTACTCGCGATTAAATTATTAATAACGATCTAGACAGAATTTTAAATGACCAATTAGAATTAAATTCCTCACCACTTCTGACATATTTTAAATGATGTTATTAATTAATCAATCAAAATTTTATGTTTAATTGTAGTTTTAATTTTATATTTTTTAACTTATTTGACTTAATTTTTAGAAGTGTATCCTGACATATAATAGAAAAATGATATTGAAACACAACATATTTATTGCCGTTATTTATTGATTTAACCTTGGCGTAGACCCATTTTGAAACGCAAGCTGTGGTGATTCACCTCTGTTTATTTTATATTTGCTTGTTAAAAATGTTTTCTTTTGTTTTCTTTCTGTCATGTTAAATAATTAATAATTTGTTGGCCCGATGATGTGTAATACGAAACCGGTAGCCTAAGTTAGAATAAAAATAAATATATGTGGAATAAAAGTACAAGAATTTGTGTATAATTTATTTAATTAGAATTTATTAAGTTCTCATGTTAAGTGAATGTGTAAATGTTCGTATGAGAAATAAAGAATCTTAAACCTTATAATCTCTACTTTTAGCTAAGTAGGAACTAGATCTTTTCTAATCGAAGTTTCTGTTATGTTTTGGGAAAGCACACGTGCCAATAGGAAAGTGAAAACAGCAAGGCATTTATCCGTCTATCCAGGGCATCGGCAAATGTATTATAAAGTCTTTGATTCAAGGCCGCAAAGTAGCGGACTAATGATTGATAATTACATTAAACTATCCGTACTTGATTCAACGAGTTTTAATAGATATAGAGGAAGACATTAATTCCAGGTATTAAATAAAGCTCGGTATGATAGTGGAATAATTCAGGAGAACTGCAGCGTGGAACTGACGTCTCTCGATATTCGATTCATTTCTCGGTATTCGATTATTATCTCGATTCATTGCTGAGCACGAATGAATCGAGAACGCTGGGGCGGACAGACAGGACGAAATATTAATAATTTATGAAATAACTCGCGCTGACCGATTGCACTCGCGATGTTCAAAGAGTAAATGTGGTTGGTATGTTTTAGATGACGCACCCGTGGTCCCATCCATCAGCCTGTTTCGTTCACTGCTGGACATAGGCCTTTTCAAAATTTCGCCACTACTGGCGGTCCTCTTGGAAGAAATATCCATACTCACACACGCTAGGCAGGCGGACTGGTGAGCGCGGTGCCGAAACCCTCGCACCAGTGACGCTGCTGCCCGTCACCAGTCTGTTTTATATTATACTAGCTTTTGCCCGCGTCGAAGAGATTTTCGTGGAAATAAGGAAAACAAAAGAATATAATATTTTGAACGACAATATGCAAAGGTTTTACCAAAGTGCTATTAAATACCAATGAAATAAGCCCAAACTCAAAGGGTCTGCTGTTATCCGTTGAGGAGATCCCGTAGCAACATTCCAGTCCCATTATCAGACTCTGGTCAACATGTATTACCAAAGTGCTAATAAAGACCAATCAAATAAGCCCAAACTCGAAGGGTCTGTTGTTTTCCGTTGAGGAGATCTTGTATCCACCTTCCAGTCCCATGAGCAGACCCTGGTCACCCTGTTTTACTAAAATGATAATAAATACCAACCAAATAAGCCTAAACTCGAAGGGTCTGCTGTTGTCCGTTGAGGAGATCCCGTACCCACCTCCGAGTCCCGCCATTAGATCCTGGTCACCATTTTCTACAAAAATACTCATCAATACCGATCAAATAAACTAAAACTTGAGAGGTCTCCTAAAAAAAAACATTTACCAGTGGATGATTGAAACCCCGACGATGAGACTACATTCGACTACGCAAGGCGTACATACCACATGATCAACTAAAAATCTTAATGAGTGCTTAAAGAATTTTTATAGTCAGTTCAGTAGTTCTAGATATTACCCATTGCCTATATGCAAACAAACAAATCTTTCTTCTTTATGTCATAGTTACAAACTTTAACGTGAGTTGATTTGAACCAGACTGCGTCAAATCCGATATTTTGGAACATGCAGCGCCATCTACTGTATTAAAATAAAAACCATTTCAACGCCAGCTTACTGAGCCATTATCCAGGATAGCTTCACAGAGATGGCGTTTTCTAACTAAGGACTTGAAAATAAAAATGTTTTAGTCATTGGTATTTGCTCAGTCAAGAAATATACTTTCAGTTTTAATTATTTTTTGAAAAAGAAAATATTTTTTCTGAAAATAAAATAATATAATAAAAATAAAAAGTGAAAACAATTTTTACCAGTCGGAGTATGAAACCACGACGATCGACTACTATACGGCGTGTACCCCTTGCTCTTCCCTTCCTAACTAGCCTACTCTAACCTACTGCCCTACTAACCTATAGCTAACCTAAAGCCTAGTCCTACGGAACCCTAACTGTATTTAGTTATTACCTACCTATCACTAAAAAGATACCTCAGATAATAGGAATGTTTTGATTTATGTTTTGGCCAAGTGATCGTCTAGTGTCTACAGCAGAACCCAACTCTGTGAACCGTTTGTACGTAACCCTAGTTCTTTTTAGAGAAACTTGGAATGAACTACCTAACATGGCCCTAAATATACCTATATAACCTATCTCAACTTGTTACACAACGCAGTTAAAACTATTATTTACCTAACATAATTCAACTGTAAAGAAACCACAGCAAAGTGTCCATATTATGTACCTATTGGTTGCTAGTGATAGCCATGTATGATAAACCAGGAATAATCACAACAACTCGTAAATTAGTAATCCAAAACTGTAGATCTGCTAAACCCCAATAACTTAATTTAACTTATGTATTTGAACTATACCGGATAGCTTAAGAATGAAATAACTTTTTAACATGATAATAAGAGCTGTAATTTACAAGATATTGGAAGATAATTTTCTCAAGCAAATTAAGGTTCGCTTAAACAAAATATCTGTTATTTCTCTGTATTTAATTAATAAAGTACTGTTTAGTAAAGAATCTTGGTTGTTTGAAGGAAAGTTCTTTTTATTTAAGTTGTGAAACTTTGATGGAAATAAATTGATACAAAATGGTTGTTTTAATTTATAAGAGAAACCTAGTCAAATAAAGGAGATACTTTGTCCATAAATTTAGAATTAATTATTAATTAATTACGGTTTTATTTAAAAAGGTAAATAGCTAAGATTTTGAACCCATCAGCTACGTGTTCAATCATACCAGAACACTAATCATCATATGGAAATCTTTTATTTACCTTTATACCTTCAATAATACCTTTTTTTTTTCCACCAAACAAAATACCTAGGTTTCTTTTATAAAACCTACATGATAATTACCAAAATTTACCAGTAATTCAACCAAGATAAATTTACCTTTATGTAAATGAAATTAATAACTAATCCTTGTCTTTATTACTAGAAAGTTATATCTGTAAATAATGGGAAATGAATTCTTTCCTTCCGTTCTTTATAAAACACAGCCCTTCTCATCAGAGGAAACTACATTAAACCCCGAATTGAATAATTTCAATATTTTACTAGAAAACCATGTTTAGGTCTATTTGAACTTGACTTTTAGTTCAAAATGATGTATAAATTTTATACCAAGTCTACTTATTTTTGTTTACCTGTTCTACCCCGTGTGGTGTATAGAAACAAGGCATGGCTATCTTTGCCAGTTTGAAGGGATAAATTTTCCTTCCTTAGCACAAACGAATACATCATTATATTTATCAATATACAAGCGAATATGGGCTATTGAAATTATTCCTGTTCTAAAATTCATTATGAATTTAATTAGAAGTACAAAATGTTAGGTACTTTCCTGTACAATACTATAATAATATTAAGTCCCTTCTTGGACTAGAGCTTAAAGCAGGATTTAGAACTAAGCTCTCATATAAGGAGAACTGAAGCTACCAGGTGTGGAAGCTGTATACTGAAAATAGTTCAGGCTCTAGCATTTGCCTACCGGTAGACTAACCAGGCGATGGTAAGTAAGTACACTTCACTTATAGATTCTTCACAGCTGAATTTTACAACTTTATTATGTGAAGGTATTCTAATTGAATTTATACCTAGTTTAAATTGAACCTGACTCAAGACTTATTAAGTTGATTATGAAAAATGGAATAAAACCCAGAACTACGACTTTATAGTCCCTCAGTAATGGTATTTTAATAAAATATTTAATTTAATAAAATGCTGGACTTCCTTGTCCCTTAGGTAAATCTCTACTTCGATATTAAAACTTGTTCTCTCTCTAAAGGAACCAGGAACATTAACTCAAACCATAATCTCTTCAGATAAAATTAGAGTTCCATGAACTTATGAAACCCTGACATAATTGAGCCCTAAACTTCTTGGTAGAATTAAATCTTACAACAAGAATTTTGTTTCAAAGTAAAGGAGTCAAGTTATTGGAGATCCCCGACCTACATAACCCCATGGCTTTAAATTCCTATTATATTAAAGAACTATTTCAGGAGGACGGCTAATTAAATTCCCTTTTCCTATCAATGAAGTTCCTATCAGTGGTCTATCACCTACCAGTAGATTTCCCTACCAAGTTCCTACTCCCTGCCTGTACTTGTCCCTAAATTATAAGACTTCCTAGTCGACTTCTCGTGTATACTTACCTTTTTCAAAAGAACTAGAGATCCGAATCTCACATTTAACGTTTAATTGTGTGGTGTGTAATGCGTGATAGCTCATCCCGGTGTAAGGAGGCTATCCCTATCTAATCGAAAGAACGGTTCGAGGTGAGTCACTTCCTCTAAGTTTACCTACGGGTCCCTATGACACGTGTTTTTGAGTGATGTCGGCAATGGGACTGGGGTCACGCCAATGACAACACTCGGCCCTACATAAGCTGTGTAATATATAAATATATAGACAAGACCAACCCAGTATTTCTAATGGTTCGGGACAGAGTGCATTACGCTCGGTCCGCACGAGAGACCCCCATTGCAAACCAAGAGATATACCGGAGTTGAGGGACTAGATCCAGACTGTAAAGCTGGTGTGACGCTGTCCCAAGCGTCAGCCCTGCCGAAGCAGTTAAAAACCATAATCCCAGCGTTTAACACCGCAAGGTGTTGGGACGATGATCCCAGAATACTTCATTCTGTGAGACCCTGCCTAACTCTTCTCGCAATTTCCCAGCTGCTAAAACCTATACAACCCCGGTACTCCACCGCTTTCCTCGTCCGGCAGTAGCAAAGCAGAGACCATACTCCCTCCCCCATGACAACCCCTTACGACCCTAAGCTTTATTACAACTACTAAATTTACTTTAATTTACTTTACGATACGGATCCCGAACTACGTGTATACCGAACCCAAACGACACGGTCCCTAAGCTGTTAACTCCATCTCCCTACTCTAAAGCTTTATTACGACCGCGACGCGTTTCTGGACGTTGATAAACACTAGATAAATCGCGAACTGTTCGTATCCCACTTCCAAACGACACTCGACCTAGCTGATATCTCCATCTCCCTAAGCTACAGCTCCAACACAACCGCGGCACACTCTCGATTTCCGACGAATTCCCGGTAAATTAATTTACACGTCCAGAAAATCAATCAACACAACAAATGCAAAATAAAACCCTCCCAAAACCAACTAAACTTGGAACTTAAACTCCACCTTTGATAATGGTACGCCTCCTCGAAACTCCGGGAACAGAAAAAGCCCCGCTATAATTTTCCACCTCTATTTATACCAATCGAGCAAGTCATAATAATTCTCGGCGATCATCAGCCATCATGTCGTCCATCGTGAAGTATCGTTGGTCATTCGGCAACATTCGGCACCAGTCCCCCCCGACTTAGTGACGCCACCGTGAAAAACTCCAGCAAGTGGGAGAGAGAAAGACAATTTCAAGTGAATGATAAAGGGAGACGCACAAACGCGTCGCAATTAGACTTATTTGCGCATGTGCGAAAGGTGAGGAAGAGACGGACGTACAAACGCGTCCCAACATTTCCCTTATATGTTTTCAACCTTTATGTACTTTACTACAAAGTCCATTTTCCTTTTACATTCCACCAATTTTGTTTTAGCTGCGCGAAAGCGATGCGAAGTTGCTGCTTAGGCAATTTATTATTATTTGTTGCTAGCCGTGGTTTGATTTATCTTAATATTCAATTTGTAAAGTTTGGAATGAAATAAGCATTTCCTTTCACATTGCTAGAACCAAGTTAACTATCTCATGCAAGAATATGGTCTTCCTACAGACATCAAGTAAATTATGTAGCTCTATATTCCACAGCTTTTTAGGGTTCTTTCATGAATTGAAACCAAATTATAGTAAACTAACTCGATTTCGAGTACATTAATTCGAATAATAAACATACTTTTACACTAGTCTCCCAGGAAACCTGACAGAGACTTCAGAACTCCATCCGCCACGACCCTGACACACCTATTTTAATAAATTCCCATCTGTAAATCAGTTTCTTTGATTATTAAAGAATAAATTAACATATTACCTGTTTTGTTACCTAGAACATACAAATTTCTGCTACTCATCATTCTAATATTTATTTGTGAATCGAGACGGGAAGCCTAATAAAGTCTATCCCGTCACAGTCTCCCCCGATAATTTACGCAGTTTGATATACCTTAAACGGAGGAAATTCTCACACCCATCATTCACAAATATCCACAAAAATAAAATTATTCATTTATTATCAACTTTCTCCCAGAATAAAATGGTGTGGTGTGTTTTTATACCAAACAGTTGCTCAAAAATTAATTCGGTCGAGATTCTAATCTCTTGATACATTAGTTACGAATGAGTATCAATCGAACAAGGAGGTCCAAACTCTCCAGAAGAAATTGTTTGTGAAACAACTCAGTCCTAGTGACAACACAATGACCTTCTAGCCAGATTCATTTTTCAATTTGAACAATAGATGCGCCATTGCATCTCCTTTCAAGTCTGGATCACTTTAATAGCTCTCATGGTAAACACCCAAGCAATCAATTATCGGATCAGAATCTCTTCCAATATTAACATTTAACCAATATTCGGTGCATGTGCAGTTGCCGAGGAAAAATGCATTAGCTGCGTGTATAGTTAAACTATCAAGAATCACAGTTTATACTGTAATTAGTCAAAAAGACTCTAACCTAACACCTCTTCATCTTAATAGTTTATTTCGTTTAGAGTAATGCCTCTGGGATGAGATGACAATAAAATATTTATATCCATATTCCTGGAATTGTTGTATCGCTAGGCCCTTTCTCTTGTCAAAGTCAAAGTCTCTGTTATAGTCAAAGTCGTTTTCTTCCACCGACACATTCAATCTTCCTCAGTCTCTTTAGCACGCTGCTCTAACGAGCCACCAACCCAACAAATATGGATGTATCTAAAATAAATAGTTATAATTTATGAATAAATTAATCTCAGTTAAGACAGGATTAGTTAGGTTAATTTATAAAACCAATTACCTTTACAAAAATACCTTTTACCTAACTACCGAAATGAAAAACATTATTTGGCGTTAATTATTTTATTTAGCCACCTATTTTAAAATAAGACAAAAGAACCTTTCAAGTAAGTCAGTTTAATTAATACTTTTAAATATAATTACATTTCATTTATCCTAATAAGATTTATTTAGTAAAACACAATGATGATAATCAACTGTAACTTTTAATGTATCAAATTTGTCCTCTCTTCTTTTTTTAAGTATCCTCTAGTACTCCTTTCTCTTGTATTTCAAATATCAATATTCCCGTCTACCTGTAAAATGCCAAATTCTATCAGATAAATACTGTCAATTCTCCTTTCTATTTCCACTAAAATGTATTCAGTAAAATAAAGTTATTGTTATTTCCTTTTAATTCCCTTTTCTTTATCTACCTGTAAAATAAAATTTTTATTAGTTATATACTGTCTACTTTCTATTCCACTTGTCCTTAAAAATTTCATTAAATAAAACAAGATTGTCCCTTTTTTTGTATTTATTTGTTTATTTATTCTTCCATTTAAATAACAACTACAGACCAAAATTTTAGTCATTAAAGGTTTTAATATTCCTCGCTGCTAACCCAAAATTGATTCTAATAGATGAAAATAAAGTTGCGTCTATACATTAAATAACCTCGCAAAACCATAAATTAAATAGTCTATTACCAACACCAACCTAGTGACAGTCAACATAGAGGACCCTAACAAACCAATCACCAAAACGAAACCTGTTGATATTACTCAAAGTTAACATAAAACACATACACACGGCCCAGTGTCAAATAAATATTTACAAAATTATTATGACGACAACCTATGAACATGTATTATTGAATCCAAAGTATTTTCAGTATGCTTCCCCTTACATCCTTACATAGCATAACTTGAAAATTTTACTTAACCCTTAATATTTCAAATTTTCTAAGCCCCACTAAACTTTAGGTAGACACTTATGATATCCTCAATACCACACATAGTAGAATAAATCTTGGTATTATCAAAACTTGAATAACTAATCCTTTTATTTTTTTTTTTCCCGCTAATATTTTTTTTTTGTTAAAGATCTTTATGCAGATCTTTCCACTATATTTTATCCACAATAAGCAATGTTTAATTGAACCCTAATTCTCAAATTGACGTCGAATATTGAACTAACAACACTACAAGATTATGGTTGGACGTACTCTCATGACTAAATGAATAAATACCGACATCACCTCACATTCAATTACTCGTTTAAAAGTGTACCTAAACTAAATTACATAATATATATCCTGAACTTTCTGACCATTTCCTCACCGGCGACCGATTCCACTAATTTACTTTGATATTACTCGAGGTGGTAAAAATGTGATAGACTGACTCATATCTGAAATCTGTATAATGTTTAGTTTTGTAATAAAAAAAAATTAATTAAAATCCCTGGTCCAAGATTTTCTCGTCCACGTTTCTTCAAACTCTATGGTCTTCTCAGACCCTTACTATAACTGCTACTAGCCCCCTTTTCTCCTTAACTGTACTTACTCCCCCTTAAATAAAATATTAAAGTTACGACCCCTAATATCATACCTCCCCTCCCCCCCTAAACTAAACCTACCTTTCTCAAAACACAAAATAAATACCAAGTTATGACCATTATTACTAAACCTTTTGACTTCCCCCTTCCCCAGATCTATCGCTACCTCCCTCAAAACACGAAATAAATATCTAAGTAAAATTTTACTATACCTATTAATCTTCCCCCCTTTCCTGCAGGTATTATCCTTTTAAATATAACAATTAGATCTTCCCAAATGCAAATGTCTACCTTTATTTAAATTAGGGTTACGCATACCATACTACCAATAGAACCCTATTATGACATTACTACGTCGTATCAAAATTAAACCCGTTCTTCTCCTTCTTAATTTTTTTTTATTTTAAATCCGTACTCCTGGAACTAGACCTCTACTTACAGTTCAACCCCTTTATAATTTACATCCACAGACCCCTGACTCATAAACTAATAGCCTCTAATTTGAATATTTTTAAATAAGTGTTAAATTAACTTTTATCATGATACCGAACCCAGAATCAAAATAAAATACCACTACTGAAACCATAACTGTACTACCATTATACCGGTTTCCTAATAATTATCCCTATCTACGACAACGTAAACTTTAGAATTTTTAAAATATTACTTGTTGGGATATAAAAACACCGTCTAAGGTAACAATTTAAATTAAGACCTCTTTTAAGCAAAATCCTATCTTTTATATCATACCGAACCCTATATTTTATATCATACGCAACCTTCCCCATTCTTGACGGACTCAAATTTTATAGAGATACAACCATACACTAAAATTTAGCATACCTTTAAGTAATAAATACGATATAAATCTGAACTTTTCTACTGCCTACAATAGCATACTAGAACATTTCAATTCAGACCCATAATACTAAAGTTATGCAAAATGTAGGTAATAATCCTTTTAAAACAAATCTCCTTTCCTTTCTAAATTCTCAACTCAGCCCCCCTTCCCCAGATCGACTAGTAATAGATTTCTTAGATATTCTTAAAAGTTATTATTAAAATTAATATTTGACTTATTCCTTTTAGAGAGATTGCTCACACTATTTTACTAGACAGCCTTCATTATCACTGTAATAGTGAATTCCCCTAGCGAATCATTTTGTGTGTTAAAGTTAACATAACCCATCCTACTAGTCACAGAATAAATTTAGAAACTATCATATATATAGGTACTTTATAGTACCTTTATAGGACCTACTTTCTGTATGTCTTTAGTAAATATCGCTACAAGTTTAGAATTACTTAACAGAATTACATACAGCTCTCCCCAGTGTTTATCTATATTTTAATACGTATCTAAGATACCTTCATACATACACACACATCGATAACACCTTGTCTATGTATGTACATACAATAAGAGAAACGTAACAAGCTATGAAAAACCTCAACTTCGTCTCAAAACTTCCCAGCCATGTAGAAATTTAACATTCGTTAGTCAAATCAATATAAAATGCATACACTGGTTATTATATGTTTTTTTTTATTACTATCATTAATCACCGACGACTAATGTGAAACAATATCTATGTTATCCTTTCAACGCGAGCGAAACCGCAGGCAAAGCCTAAACCCAATAATTGCATTAAGTTATATAGAGATTAAAGAACAGATTACCGCATTACAACGTAAACCCGTGCAAAAGGGTCAGCAATAAAGCCTGTATCACCTAACCAAGCTTATAAATTCTATTCGGGCGAACGGATACAATTAACTTAAAATCTCTTTCTTTCCTCTTTCCCCAAATAAGATCACCTTAATATACATCACCAAACGTTTATTAATTTAAAACCCTACACGAAACACATCTTCTCAGCTAATGTGCAAATGAAGATTTTGCAACCGACCCGCAGAATAAATGCTCGTGTAAAATGGAACAACAAGTTACGTTCTATGGTAGATTTTGACAGTCTAGTGAGTTTAGTTTGTCTATGACTACATCGTTTTCTTTTTTTCGTAAGTTCGTAAAATTAAAACTATATCAAAATTGGCTGCTTTTGCTCACATGAATTGGTTAGGACGTGACCATGGAATACAATTACCCGTCTAGAAATAACCTAGGAGAACAACAAATAGACCGAATACCACACTATCACCCAACAAAGTAAGTATCCAAAGCTTTACCAAGAACATTCCACCCAGAGTTCAACTGCGTAATTATCAGATTTTCCCTAAGTTATTTCGAGAAACCAGAGCTTTAAGTAGTACCCCAAAACTGAGAAATTGTATAACATAACCTTCCTGCTTTTCCTCCCTGGTCATTAACTACCATTTTTCTTGCAGATAATTTCCTAGGTTAGTAATTCAATAATTCTTCTAATCCAAGTTCACAAAGACCGAACTGGCTTACTATGCTGTATGTACCAATGAATGAATCTTCCAAACGGATTAAATAATTATACAGGTATGTAACTTTAACTAACCTAACTAAATTACTATTCTAGATATGCTAACCCCCTTTCCATAATTATCATTTATAAAGCAAAGTTACTTAAAGTAGTGTTTTAAAAGTAGAAACCTGCATCCGACTAAACTTTAAAACAATTCCTGTCTCTTTAGACTAAGCAACCTTTAGTTGAAACAAATGTTAACGTAACGCTTAGGTGTATTTACTTGAATTATTTTTCTGTTCAACTTCTATGAAGGATAAAACCCTTAATTAAGACATTAAAATCACTGTACTTGAGAAAACTTATGAATTACATTTTCTTAATACTTCATTTTACTTTTCAGGTTTTAAATTCGGTATCGAGTTACCAGGACGCTATATGGAGAACACAAATTACATGGATAGACTCTAGCTCTAGACTCAACGGTCAACATAGTGAATAGAATTCTTAAGAAAATCAATGTTTACCCCGTGCATACAATGATCAAACATATTTCTACTTTTAGAGATTAAACTTTTTAATTTATAAATGTCTCAAAATGATTTTCTCCTACCCTTAACCAAAATAGTAATAAATCCCATATTTTAAGTATCCAGTGTTCAGTTATGATGCTTTCTATTCCCTTTAATTCTAATCTTAATTTAATTATTACCTAAGGTCGACAACTTTTTCCCACTTAGTGACAGAACCCTTATTTTTCATTTGAGTATTCACTATAGAACCCTAAATCTCGAAATTAAATAATACTGGGCATTATTAACCTTATCTCCATCAAGCAATTTAAGGAGGCAAAGGTCCGCACACAAAAGCTAACCAACACTACTATAATAATAAAATAAATATTTTACCTATTTAAACAACCCAACATACTCATATTGTTTAGTCTACCACATTGAAAATTAGTAAGTACCAACTCACAGCTACTTATAGGATTTACTTGTCTGTCTGTTTGTAAACTTCCCCTCGTATTTGAAATTGCTTATCAGGATTGTACATGACTCTCTAAGTGTTTAAGTAGAATTCCAGTTTAATTTACGAATAAAAGGTATCTTACGTCAATGCATAATAGGTATTTATGAGAAATATAACTGACCTAATCCTTATAAAGTTCCCTGTCATGTTTTCAACATTTGGCTGAAAAAACCCAATTAAATTGCATTCACTTATTGATAAAGATCAATAGTAGGTATTAAATAAAATATTACTCTAATAATGGATGTTAACCTTTCAACGTGAGCAGAGCCACGGGCAAAACTAGTATGGTATGTTCTATAATTCTTAGGTCTTATAAACCGAAGTTCAAATGACAGACAACCATTAACCATTAGATTTTTACTCAAATAAAACTTTAGTTAAATTACGTCAATAAAACCAACCATAATAATTTATCTATATCAATACAATTATTGATTTTAATCTACCAGTAACGCCATCTAGGGACTAACATGCCTACTATCACAGGTCTTCCTTTAACAATATACTAAGTTCACTGACTCTCTCCGCTTGGATATACACATCTAAGAGTATCTAATAAATGAACACTTCCCCTTGACAATATCGCTGTTCAGATTTCCAACAAATTAGTTTCAGTTAAAATTGTTCCCCCTTACAACCAAGAACATAATATTTATGGCAAATAAAACTGCTCAAAATATTACCTCGAAATTATTTGACCGAACGTATTACCTACTATTAACCTATCTATAAAACAAAAAGAAATGTTTTGGAAATTAATATACGATGGAATCCATAATTATTTCCGTACTTAGGACACAAAAGTATTTAAATAAATAGTGTTCCTTAATCAATTACTAAAGACGCCATCTGGTATTCCAGAAGAGCAACCCTAAGCCTGATAGTTTTTGGTCATGCTTCGACTCGTTCGGTGCAGTAAGCGCCATCTAGTGACAGAAAGCGACTATCCTTTTTTCATTGATTTCCTGACCTATACACGTTAAATCTCAATTTTAGTAGTCCCTACGTTTTCTCGATAACTGCAATCACCTACAAACAACTTCCACAAGGTCAATTTGACCCAATACATAAGAAATTCGTAATCAAATGCTAAACACCTTCGATAACTCAACCTAGGTACCAAAAATACAAACTTCCGCCACCGACCTATAGAGGGAACTGCTGAGGTCCTGATTGTTTGGTTAGATTCCGAACAGAAACGACTTTCTGAATTCTGATGAAATAACGTAATACCTAATAAAATTTAAAGAAAATATGACTCTACAGTGGCTTTTGTGTCAGATATGTTAATTAAATTACCCCTACCTACTCGTCATAACTTGCATCCTACTAGGCCCGAAAATACGCTTCATTTACTTAAGGGTCAATGTCTCTGAACAATCCCGCTCTAACAAGTCAACTCTTCGATTGTCTTTAACGTAATGCATAAAATTCACAAATAAATCGCATCGAGAAATTGTTTTAAACATTAAAATTTTTTTTTTTTTTAATGCTAACTCTATGATTCTAAAATACTTTGTCACTAGCACGACTACAATTAAATCATGTTACTGAGAATGCATCAATACCACCCGAGAATTATTCTTGATATTCCTAATTTCTTTGTGACGTCACGAAATAAGTATATTTATCTTTAGGTATCTTTTACGTCTTTCTAAACAAAGCAGGTGAGATTCAAGTCGCTTAAATATTTACTAGCATTTAAAGTAAGAATGCCGAATCGATTGCCTGATTAAGAGACCCCGACCCTTAACTCAGAGTATTGTGAATTGTGCAACGATCACAGTCACCCCAAGAGAATAAGTGAATCTAAAGAGAATAAGTTGCTTCTTTATTTACATAAGAAAAAAAATAGCTAGCAATATTTCCTTCAATCATTATCTAGGAATTAATAAAACCCATGTAACAAATTACATTTACTTGTTGTGCACGACTCTTTTTCATTAATCAAAACGAAAAACCGTTTCTATAGACCCCATTTAAATAATTATTTCAATAGAGCAAGAGTCTCTCAATTACGTTTCTGTTCAATCAGAGTCCAGAAAAAGGTCTCTAGAACATGATACTAATTTATCCAACTAGAAGCTTTCTTTTAAAAGTTATTACGGGATCCTAATAAGTGACAATATTTTTGCCGAAGCGCCTTAACTGTGAATGATTTTCCGCGGAATTTCATCTGAATCTAAAATTATTTTATCGATTGAAGGGAAAATTAATTTAATTCGGATAATCTTACTTAGTAATTACTTAGTAATAAAGTTACCTAGTTCAAAGTCTAATGATACCAAAAATTCACGCTTATTCCAGTTCAGTCAGGCCCTTAATAATTTCTTCGACAATACTTCGATTATAAACAGCGTTGGTTTTTAGTAAATTATTTTGACAAATTGTATATCAACTGAACCCTTATTATTAAACCCTCAAATTAACCCCAAAATCACAGTTATAAAATTATTTCAATAGTGTGGTGATCAAACACTTTACTTGTTAGTTCTGGAATTACCTATAACCTATAGAACTCATCCTAACAAAATAACATTCCTCTACGTGTCCTTATGACTTACTACAAAACATTTGTCATTTCTAATCATTATCAATCGTCAGCCACCGCGTGCTCCCTCACCTCTAACATTGTGAAATCACAACCAACATGATAAGAACCAAGCCCCTCCCCTCAGGCGAAAGGTCATTGCAACCAATTGCATAAACTACAAAGACGAGCCCACAGGTAAAAACGAGACGCAAAGATTCATTCATAAGCCCTCAAAGCTGGAGTCTAGAAGGATGTGAAAGAGACAACCTCGAGATAACGCATCAAACCAACGTGATAGTAAGAGGTGTAAACTCATGATCAAAAAGCATCTGCTCCGCCCTTAGAAGAATAGCAATTGTTCTATATTATTCCAAGTTGTTCTGAAGCTTCACCATTATTGATAAGATTCTGATGGTTTCTTGATTATACTGATACGAACGTTTACGAAACGTGGCCCACGATGATCAATGAAACTAACAAGTAGACTTTCAAAAATTAATTGCTTTTCTACAACAAGGATTTCCTTCTAGCTTTATGTAGGTACCTAATTCTATTTCATGATAAATGGCTGAACAAAAGATAAAAGTATTGAGATACTCAATTTGGCTGTAAGAATGGAGATTCCAGAGCCGAAGAATATAAAAAGAGTATAAAATTTACAATGTTTCCACTTAAAGTATTTTTCTCGCATTTAGGGAATATTTCAGGATAAAAAATATTATTATTGACATTTTTAGGAAAAAGTTATGAATAATAATTCTCATAGGAACAAAGTTATTCGTAACATGGTGGGGCAGATCTCCGTCACCGGAAATAAACCAAGGATATTAAAATTAACGCCTTTCAAGACCATATGACACATTTATAGTTACCTAAACTGACAAAAAATATCTTTTATTGAATAAAGATTTCCCTTTTACTGTATCCTACATAAAGTTAAATGAATCGGAGAGGAAAGACAGAAAAGTGTCAAAACTTTTGGGGAATTTTACAGGAAACTAGGGTAAAACAAAATGAGAGAGTGGCAATACTGCAAAATGGAGAAAAACGCAAACTTTTCGTGATAACTAACGTTCTTTGTGAATTACCTACTCAACTAATGCCTCAAAATACAAAGTGAACCGTCCCCACAAGGGACAAACAAGGAAAACCAAGCATCCACCTACTATTCATCAGCCAGTGAACTCTATAACCAGACAAACAACCGTTCACAGGTAAATACTTTCACGAAACTATTTCCTAGCAATCTTTAATTCTAACCTAGATAAACCTCTTTTACCTTCTTTCTATTAGAGTCCCTCATATGTATTTACTATGCCTAACACCCTATCTTTCCTTAACTCATGTTATTTACTATAATTCCCAAGTTCATAATAATTTTATCAGACACAGCCTTTCCAGGACCAAATAATGTGAGTAAGTTTACCTAAACTGATATCTCAAAGTTCAATTACGCATTTTCACTAAAATAAATACCCACAAGTTTAAATATTCAACCCTTTCTAGAGACAAAACCACTGTCATGTTTAAAAGTAGCTAAAGACTCATAATAGTTATTTTCTTTCTAGATTATGTCTACATATCTGGTGTAGTAACACCAAAGCACAGCCATCACCTCCCAAAACATCTATAACAAGACTCTACCACTCTCCATCGCTAGCACTCTAACTCAATTCAAATGAAGCAGGCAACAAACATCAAGAATCTCTATTCTCCTACAGCATAGAAGGAACTCAAGAAAGAACCTCTCCACATCACTATCCTAGCACTAATCGAAGTTGTATACAGTCTGCCCGCTGGACGCAAGATAAATTGTTAAAGTTAAAATTACCGATATAAATTTTTTTCAAATCACAGATTTGGTTAACAATCAGTCATTCCAAGTTAAACTAATATCTATTCACGGATACCAAATTGTGGCCTAGGGCCCACTAAGTAAATCAAAACATTCCTAAAATTATCAAAACAGAAGAAGAAATAAACTCATTTCTCTGATCCTGAAGTCACGGCAGCACTATTGTACCCCTTGCTCTTCCCTTCCTAACTAGCCTACTCTAACCTACTGCCCTACTAACCTATAGCTAACCTAAAGCCTAGTCCTACGGAACCCTAACTGTATTTAGTTATTACCTACCTATCACTAAAAAGATACCTCAGATAATAGGAATGTTTTGATTTATGTTTTGGCCAAGTGATCGTCTAGTGTCTACAGCAGAACCCAACTCTGTGAACCGTTTGTACGTAACCCTAGTTCTTTTTAGAGAAACTTGGAATGAACTACCTAACATGGCCCTAAATATACCTATATAACCTATCTCAACTTGTTACACAACGCAGTTAAAACTATTATTTACCTAACATAATTCAACTGTAAAGAAACCACAGCAAAGTGTCCATATTATGTACCTATTGGTTGCTAGTGATAGCCATGTATGATAAACCAGGAATAATCACAACAACTCGTAAATTAGTAATCCAAAACTGTAGATCTGCTAAACCCCAATAACTTAATTTAACTTATGTATTTGAACTATACCGGATAGCTTAAGAATGAAATAACTTTTTAACATGATAATAAGAGCTGTAATTTACAAGATATTGGAAGATAATTTTCTCAAGCAAATTAAGGTTCGCTTAAACAAAATATCTGTTATTTCTCTGTATTTAATTAATAAAGTACTGTTTAGTAAAGAATCTTGGTTGTTTGAAGGAAAGTTCTTTTTATTTAAGTTGTGAAACTTTGATGGAAATAAATTGATACAAAATGGTTGTTTTAATTTATAAGAGAAACCTAGTCAAATAAAGGAGATACTTTGTCCATAAATTTAGAATTAATTATTAATTAATTACGGTTTTATTTAAAAAGGTAAATAGCTAAGATTTTGAACCCATCAGCTACGTGTTCAATCATACCAGAACACTAATCATCATATGGAAATCTTTTATTTACCTTTATACCTTCAATAATACCTTTTTTTTTTCCACCAAACAAAATACCTAGGTTTCTTTTATAAAACCTACATGATAATTACCAAAATTTACCAGTAATTCAACCAAGATAAATTTACCTTTATGTAAATGAAATTAATAACTAATCCTTGTCTTTATTACTAGAAAGTTATATCTGTAAATAATGGGAAATGAATTCTTTCCTTCCGTTCTTTATAAAACACAGCCCTTCTCATCAGAGGAAACTACATTAAACCCCGAATTGAATAATTTCAATATTTTACTAGAAAACCATGTTTAGGTCTATTTGAACTTGACTTTTAGTTCAAAATGATGTATAAATTTTATACCAAGTCTACTTATTTTTGTTTACCTGTTCTACCCCGTGTGGTGTATAGAAACAAGGCATGGCTATCTTTGCCAGTTTGAAGGGATAAATTTTCCTTCCTTAGCACAAACGAATACATCATTATATTTATCAATATACAAGCGAATATGGGCTATTGAAATTATTCCTGTTCTAAAATTCATTATGAATTTAATTAGAAGTACAAAATGTTAGGTACTTTCCTGTACAATACTATAATAATATTAAGTCCCTTCTTGGACTAGAGCTTAAAGCAGGATTTAGAACTAAGCTCTCATATAAGGAGAACTGAAGCTACCAGGTGTGGAAGCTGTATACTGAAAATAGTTCAGGCTCTAGCATTTGCCTACCGGTAGACTAACCAGGCGATGGTAAGTAAGTACACTTCACTTATAGATTCTTCACAGCTGAATTTTACAACTTTATTATGTGAAGGTATTCTAATTGAATTTATACCTAGTTTAAATTGAACCTGACTCAAGACTTATTAAGTTGATTATGAAAAATGGAATAAAACCCAGAACTACGACTTTATAGTCCCTCAGTAATGGTATTTTAATAAAATATTTAATTTAATAAAATGCTGGACTTCCTTGTCCCTTAGGTAAATCTCTACTTCGATATTAAAACTTGTTCTCTCTCTAAAGGAACCAGGAACATTAACTCAAACCATAATCTCTTCAGATAAAATTAGAGTTCCATGAACTTATGAAACCCTGACATAATTGAGCCCTAAACTTCTTGGTAGAATTAAATCTTACAACAAGAATTTTGTTTCAAAGTAAAGGAGTCAAGTTATTGGAGATCCCCGACCTACATAACCCCATGGCTTTAAATTCCTATTATATTAAAGAACTATTTCAGGAGGACGGCTAATTAAATTCCCTTTTCCTATCAATGAAGTTCCTATCAGTGGTCTATCACCTACCAGTAGATTTCCCTACCAAGTTCCTACTCCCTGCCTGTACTTGTCCCTAAATTATAAGACTTCCTAGTCGACTTCTCGTGTATACTTACCTTTTTCAAAAGAACTAGAGATCCGAATCTCACATTTAACGTTTAATTGTGTGGTGTGTAATGCGTGATAGCTCATCCCGGTGTAAGGAGGCTATCCCTATCTAATCGAAAGAACGGTTCGAGGTGAGTCACTTCCTCTAAGTTTACCTACGGGTCCCTATGACACGTGTTTTTGAGTGATGTCGGCAATGGGACTGGGGTCACGCCAATGACAACACTCGGCCCTACATAAGCTGTGTAATATATAAATATATAGACAAGACCAACCCAGTATTTCTAATGGTTCGGGACAGAGTGCATTACGCTCGGTCCGCACGAGAGACCCCCATTGCAAACCAAGAGATATACCGGAGTTGAGGGACTAGATCCAGACTGTAAAGCTGGTGTGACGCTGTCCCAAGCGTCAGCCCTGCCGAAGCAGTTAAAAACCATAATCCCAGCGTTTAACACCGCAAGGTGTTGGGACGATGATCCCAGAATACTTCATTCTGTGAGACCCTGCCTAACTCTTCTCGCAATTTCCCAGCTGCTAAAACCTATACAACCCCGGTACTCCACCGCTTTCCTCGTCCGGCAGTAGCAAAGCAGAGACCATACTCCCTCCCCCATGACAACCCCTTACGACCCTAAGCTTTATTACAACTACTAAATTTACTTTAATTTACTTTACGATACGGATCCCGAACTACGTGTATACCGAACCCAAACGACACGGTCCCTAAGCTGTTAACTCCATCTCCCTACTCTAAAGCTTTATTACGACCGCGACGCGTTTCTGGACGTTGATAAACACTAGATAAATCGCGAACTGTTCGTATCCCACTTCCAAACGACACTCGACCTAGCTGATATCTCCATCTCCCTAAGCTACAGCTCCAACACAACCGCGGCACACTCTCGATTTCCGACGAATTCCCGGTAAATTAATTTACACGTCCAGAAAATCAATCAACACAACAAATGCAAAATAAAACCCTCCCAAAACCAACTAAACTTGGAACTTAAACTCCACCTTTGATAATGGTACGCCTCCTCGAAACTCCGGGAACAGAAAAAGCCCCGCTATAATTTTCCACCTCTATTTATACCAATCGAGCAAGTCATAATAATTCTCGGCGATCATCAGCCATCATGTCGTCCATCGTGAAGTATCGTTGGTCATTCGGCAACATTCGGCACCAGTCCCCCCCGACTTAGTGACGCCACCGTGAAAAACTCCAGCAAGTGGGAGAGAGAAAGACAATTTCAAGTGAATGATAAAGGGAGACGCACAAACGCGTCGCAATTAGACTTATTTGCGCATGTGCGAAAGGTGAGGAAGAGACGGACGTACAAACGCGTCCCAACATTTCCCTTATATGTTTTCAACCTTTATGTACTTTACTACAAAGTCCATTTTCCTTTTACATTCCACCAATTTTGTTTTAGCTGCGCGAAAGCGATGCGAAGTTGCTGCTTAGGCAATTTATTATTATTTGTTGCTAGCCGTGGTTTGATTTATCTTAATATTCAATTTGTAAAGTTTGGAATGAAATAAGCATTTCCTTTCACATTGCTAGAACCAAGTTAACTATCTCATGCAAGAATATGGTCTTCCTACAGACATCAAGTAAATTATGTAGCTCTATATTCCACAGCTTTTTAGGGTTCTTTCATGAATTGAAACCAAATTATAGTAAACTAACTCGATTTCGAGTACATTAATTCGAATAATAAACATACTTTTACACTAGTCTCCCAGGAAACCTGACAGAGACTTCAGAACTCCATCCGCCACGACCCTGACACACCTATTTTAATAAATTCCCATCTGTAAATCAGTTTCTTTGATTATTAAAGAATAAATTAACATATTACCTGTTTTGTTACCTAGAACATACAAATTTCTGCTACTCATCATTCTAATATTTATTTGTGAATCGAGACGGGAAGCCTAATAAAGTCTATCCCGTCACAGGCGGCGAACATTTCATATGTCTCACTCAAATTCTCATTGCGCTGCTCCCTTTGGTCATAGCGTGAAGATACATAGCCTAAAACCTTCCCGAAGAAATGCTTTATCTTTCAGTGAAAACTGCATCAAAATCCATTGAGTGGTTCTCAAGTTATAAGCGAACGAACGAACAGACAGACAGACAGACAGACAGATAGACAGACAGACGTTGTATTTCATATGTATAGAGATAGAGAAGAGAAGAGATGAACAATATACGAGAAGACTCGGCAATTTTGGATGGATATACCACCATCAATCGGTCCCAGGAAATGGTGGCCACCTTTTTTTGCCTAGAGCTGTCCTCTTACTTTCCGTCGTATAACTTCAGGGTGATTTGCGAGTAAGATGGTGGTGCCTCCACAGTCGAGCCCGGCACAGCTCCACCACCTAAATTCTCTACCAGTGGTCCCATACACTTGAAGTAAAGCCGCTGTAAGAAAACAGTTGAATGAAAACATTACAATCTAATTGTTGGTTTTTGTGTGGTCATAGGCATTTATCCAAAGGAAAGTGTTATAAAACCATCATAACGAAGTAGCATTCGTTTTCATTTGGGGTTCTTAAATAACAGTACCATGAATTCATTAGTTAAATCTTATTTGCAGTTTCTCAGTTTTAAAAGTTTCTAAACCGTTTCTTTTTCGTAGTATTGATTGTTTTAAACCGACTTTTCTAGAGTCTTCTCTCGCGTTATGTCAGCCAACTGTCCCATCTACCCCGACACCTGGCTAGTCTATGAGCGCGCCGGCTGCTCCAGACATGTCATCTATCACGGGCGCGTTGTGACGAGGCGGCACTTTTTATATTAGGGTCCCGTACTGAATGGAGACCCTATTTTGGCGTGAAATACAAATTTAGTATCCAAATAGTTTACGTTGGTCGTAAATAATAAAATAATTCTCTCGGTGGGATTTTCAAGGTAACCACGTCAAGTATATATAATAATAAGGTTAATCATGGAGAATAAAGTTAAATTATTAAATTTATTATTAAATACCGGCTATAACAGATAAACTCTGCGAGTTTTCGTGGATGGCTCTGAAAATGTAAAGTAGCATGTAAGTTATATTAAATAAATAAAAAAAAAACACTCAAGTATGACTATATGCCAACCGTTTCACCGAGACGATTTCGTCATTTTCAAGGCAAGTGTCATTATCAGGAAGAAACATTTGGCAGTAATCAACAATACGTGAGTGTTAAATCCAGTATTCAATAATAATTTAGTATGTCAGCTCACGTGAGTTTGAATGAGAATATAAATGTATAAAAATGCATTATTTCCCTCTTCGATTTACTTTTTATATACGAGTATGCAGCAGTCGACCAAAGAGCTGCGTCAGTCTTGCACTTTTACAAACTTGAAACTTCAAAAGTACTGGCTGGTATTTGTTGTGGTAATAGGTAGCAAACTTATACTCCAAATATGATAAAAGTAACTTCAATTTTTTTGTTCCTTTAAGTTAAAAGAAATTAGGATTATGATCCTCGCGTGACATAATTAACTTCTTTGGCGATTTTAAGGACCTGGTATGAGCTCGGGCTACAAACTCCTGGTTTGAGCTCGGGCTACAAACTTAACACTCGAGGAAACAGAAAATCCCTTTCCGCTTAAGGCCCAGTAGAAAGCTAAACTTCAGTCCTATTTTAAGCTACGTCCCGGACCTAAATTGGCAACTCGAACAAATATCGACGGAAAAGACATTGAAATAACGTTTATATCAGCGCGCACTGCAAAGTGGCTGTTACGACGATCGCTGCGTCTCCAAATAGCGCAAAATAGGCGAAAATAGTACTTTTCACATGGTCGGGATTATTAATTCGAAAATTTCATTTGTATAATATTTTAGTTATCTAATTCTCTAACGATTCGTGTGTTGCTTGAAAATAAATAACGTCAATTTGAGATGTAGATTATTGTAGATGCATGAAATCAAAAAATACCTATTATTCATTTATACCTATCAGTCATTATTTAAAAATCAGATATCTTAAGGTGTTCATAAGTTAGAAAATAACTGATTTTTGGAACTGCGCAGCAGTTATATTGGAGAAAAGTGCGGTATTTTTTATTTATTTCTATGTCTAGATAAACTAACGAGTTAAGGCGCTTAATCCCTTCAACTACTGCTAAATAAGTACTTTATAAAGCCTCTGCCTCGTTTACAGCTGAACTAAATTCCTTGAAAAAAATTTATTAATTTTTAATTTTGGTTTCGTACGACCAAAACATCCATATTAAAAAAAATAAAAACCGAAAGATGTTTTTTTGTGTTGAATTCACTATACCTCTTAAGCTGCTACGACGTTTGGAAATAATCACACGCCAAAAAATTAAGAATCTGTAGTACTCTAAATTCAACATAGCTCAATTAAATCTAGTGACATTTTCCATTAAAAATATCTAAATATGCAAGATTTTGATGTGCTCCCACGAGGGCAAGGCGGCAGTCATACACTGGCTGCTGAAGGTCGTTGGCGTGGGTAAGGGCCTTAAAAGGACGCAAGAAGGGGCTTCGCACAGAATTTTGCTGGGGGACGCGCCTTAACGCCTTTGTTTTGTATCTGTCTATCCTGCTCAGTTATTTTAAATTTGCAGCTATATTAGAACATTTTACTTAAAATCCTTCTCATAATGTCTTAAGTTTCCGCGAATTTACAGCTTTAAAAATAAATGTTATCATTTACGCCATTAAAAAAAAATGTAAACCTGACTTTTCTACATTTTTTTTAAGAGCGAAATTAATTAAATTCCTCTCTCAGATATATAATGTATTAAATGTTTTCTCTATTGTATAGGTATTGCAACTGACAATATTTGTTTACAAAATCTTCATTTAGCTTTCTACGGTACCTTAGTATAATAATTAATCTACAGTTTAAGTACAATTAAGTTTGACTATTATTATGTAATTATTATTATTATACTATTACTACTAATGTGTAAGACGACGAAAGCTCTCAACGCATTCATCTAGTCCGAACCGTCTGCTGACGTCTTCTTTGATAGCAAATGTCAATTAGTTTGTAAGTTTATTAGTTATTATGGCCATAAGTTAAGTAAAATCTTGTAAACTAAACTTTTATTTAATAATATTACATAATTGCTGTAATTGGGTTCGCCCGTAGTAATTATATTAAATAAATAAATAATAATAAATAAATTATGGTCATTAATTTTAAAACTGAATGCTATATCCTTATAATTGCTTGTTGTCGGACCCCTGCAGCAGTTCCCATTGTGGGTACACTTGACGTTTCCGCAGAAAGATGTCTGGAAGTGCTGTGAGGGGCGAGTGATAGTTGAGCACATCGGGGGAGATGAGCCCTGTCATCACTATTTAGATATGAGTTTTGGCGGAGTTATAAATCGTTATTTAAATGTGTTTATATTAGGTCCTTAGCTATAGAATTGCCATTGAATAAATTTTATATCTTAGACTGCTCACGGATCCCGTTTCTGTCGATTCTTTAGCAATTACCTAAAATTACTCCATAGCGGTTACTACGTCATATAAAATATATTATATGTATATGTATTGTATATTTTACAGCTAATTTTAGGTTTGATTGATGATAAATTTAAGATTAGCCGGCTAACCCTTTTACTAACGCCTTAAAATGTAAAGCAAACGCAAAGATGAAATAATACACAAATAATTTAACAAAATGTAAAAAATATGTGTGATGAGGAGGGAAGCAAGCAAGCAAGGTTGCTATGTAAATCAACGATTTAGGAGCCGAGCAAAGTGGAGCGGAGCAAGACGATCCCCCTATTAGTTATAACAGAATTCATGACATACACAAAAATATCACGCTTCGCTATTTTTTGTATTATTACTGTGATATTTCATCTTGCTGTTTGCTTTTTCAAATTCAAATAATTTATTATGTAAAATAAATACGATATAAGTCTACCTTCTGAAAGTCAATATTAATCTTAAAATAAACAACGCAATATTTAAAAACCGGACAATTGCGAGTCGGACTCGCCCACCGAGGGCTCCGTTAAAGACTATATTTTTTATGATTTAATTACAAATGTATAGTTTTCAGATTTTTCCCCATACTTGTAGTACAAGACGGTATTACGTGCTAAATTTCATAGTTCTAGGTCAACGGGAAATACCCTATGAATTTTGATTCCCTTGAGAGTCGAAATGTACGTTTTTTGTACGCATAAACGGCCGTATCTTTTTGTACGTTAACTTAGAATTTTGATATTTTAACAGTTTCAACAGTTTTTAGGTGGTAGAGCTAATGCCGGGCTCGACTGTGGAGGTACCACCATCTTACTCGCAAATCCTCCCGAAGTTATTCGGGGGAGAGTAAGAGAACAGCTCTCAGGCAAAACCAGGCGGCCCACCATTGCCTGGGACCGATGGATGGCGGTATATCCATCCCCGATTGCCGGGCCTTAGATAAATCAGACTGGTGACGGGCAGCGGCGTCACTGGTGCAAGGGGTTCGGCACCGCGCTCACCAACCCGCCTGCCCAGCGTGTGTGAGTATGGGCATTTCTTCCAGGAGAACCGCCAAGAGTGGCGAAATCCTGGAAAGGCCTATGTCCTGCAGTGGACGAAACAGGCTGATGGATGGATGGATGGAACAGTTTCAAAGGACTGTAGACTTGAGTATATGGTTTTAATTTCAACTCGATACCTCTACGCGTTCCCGAGATGAAGGGTCTTGACAGACAGATGGACGGACAGACGGACAGACGGACAACAAAGTGATCCTATAAGGGCTCCGTGTTTTTCTATTAAGGTACGGAACCCTAAAAAAATAAGTATAACGTAACTCTCGTTTTCACTGCCAAAATCATTTCGAAGAGCTGTCATGTTTTTCATTTTAGCCGTTAGTTAGCGGTTAATTTTAAGATTAGCCGGCTAATCTTAAATTTATGGTCAAACCTAACATTAGCCGTAACAAAATAAATAGATAAAAACTGTGCGTTCCACTTGGGATTCCAAATCTTGTCGGTGAAAGGCGGGTGTACCAAGTGTGGGCTGTGACGTGCATTTCACAGTTCACACTCGCGGACTGATTAACCCTCGGGAATTCATGTCGTGGCAATAGAAAATTAGTATAGATTTGTATTCAACCCACATTTCCGCTTTTTGTTGTTTTAAAATCCAACCATTACAATATTTATTTTTTATGAGATCTTCAATAAATCAATAAAATCAAGTAAATTAAGCTGTAACTATGATATGAAAATGGAACTTAAGTATTAACTTTTCAAAATTACTTTGAAAGCGGAACTACGAAGAATATCATTATTTGAACCCTGCTCCCGACTGATAAACTCAAAGCCCACTATAAGTATAAAGCTTAGACCTGCGTTAAGCTGGAACCCTCCAAAAAGTCATTATGAGTTCACTCTTTGAGTTTTCATCAGCAAAAGTTTGCGTTTCGACGTCGACTCGTAACTACAGACTGAATGAGCAGTAACACAACTTTGGTTAAACTACCTATTTAATTTTGGATCTAGCTATCTATAATTTTGTTGTTGGTTAAGTTTTTTAATCCTTTTACCAGTTTTTAGGTGAGTTGGTGTACAGCGCCATCTAGTTGTACACCACATGAACTAATTAACACAATATTGTGATAGCTGTTATGTACTTAGCGCCATCTAGTGGCAAGAAAATAAACTATACTGATATGTTAAGGCTGCATATAAGGTCAGATTAAGAACCTCATTTTGCATCAATCAGAACTGAATTCTTCTACGTTTCCTTTTAGTTAAAAATAGCGCGCTCTCAGCCGTGGCTGTTACAACCACCAAGAAACATGCACCCACGAAAACATGCGTTTTATTTAATAACTCTGCTTCTAGATGAAATTTCTAAAATATTGAAAGACGAGCTGACGATGTCATTTGTTAATTTATTTTTAAATACATATTTCAAGGCATTATCATTTAAGGAAGGCCCTTTAACACTCGAAAAACGTGAAATTGAGAGATTTACGCGAACTTAAAGATTTTTCGTTTTTTACAAGATGAATCTATCAGCTCTACAGTCTACTGTCTATTTTAACTAAGTTACACAATGTACTAAGCTCATTTGAAGTTGTGCATCTAGCCTTATACGGACCTTTAAATTTAAAATGAAATTTACGATAGGACATTAAGCTTCATAAGATTGGAAAACTCAGCCAAGTCCGTTTAGTAGTTTTTATGTAAATCACAAGTATACACAGAGACTGAGATGGCGACATACTGAAAAACCGGTCAAGTCAAGTAGGAATTGCGCCCTGAGGGTTTCGTACCATTCTAATAAGGTAATAGATTTTTTTTCCGGTTCTAAATTTAATACTGCACTTGTCATTATGCCTAACTCCGCCATTTCTACTAGTTTTGCTGGGAAAAGCAAGACATTTTTTTTATTGTCTCAGGCTGCTCTGAAAATGTCGGTGCGAATTAAGGGCGCTCGCCACGGTCTTCCACAAAATCAATGGCAGAAGAAACCGTCTATAACCACTTCGCAAGATCGCGTCTATTTCATTTGTTGTATTGTACTGGGATACTGCGTGACCCGAGTGTACCAGCCTGAAATCTCCCGTCAGATGTCAGCACTTCAGCAAGTAATTAGTAAACACAATTTATTTTATTTCTTCGCGAGTTTCGAGGTCACGTTTTTATTTACGTAAAAGGGATGAAATGTCGAAAAAATGCGGCGGCTATTTATTAGTGTTTTTTGGTAAACCTGGATTGTGGATAATAATATTCATAATTAAAAATGAAAATTATTTATTACACAACAAAGGATTTGTATACATACATATTAGTGTCCAGGGCCTCCTATTAGGTATTTGTCAAATGGGATGTCCATTTGGAAAAAAAACATGTCTCAAGTGTCTGAACAACAGTATTTTTTTTTCTTATTGTGTTTTGATCATCAATTTGGTACTTATTTAAAGGAAATGTATTTATTGTTTGAATAATGTTCATTAAATACTATTATTCCTTTTATTTTCTCTGAAAGGAGTCTTTTTCCCACAATAGATGTTTTTCGTTCTATGAAAAGTTAATTGTCTCACCTATACCTCAACATGTTTATCACGTTCGTAATGGCCCTATATCGAATTATTAAAATTTATGGATTTTCTATTTAGCACCTTATGTGATGTAGTTTATGATATAAAGTTATTTTATACAAGATTCCCTAGTAAAAAAATAAATTAAGCGTAGAAAACCATTTGTCTTACCTAAAATACTTTTGGTTGCATTACTTTTTGTAACGTTAAATACCGTTATGTTCAAAGGGACATCTGAGTTAGGAGGACCTGCTCCTCCTTAAAACCATCTACATGTTAGATGTTAGGGCTATTTCGATAAAATGGCACTTTTGAAGTTGTATACCTGCTTTACAAATGAAGACACTAATTTGATAAATCAGTATATGTTCGGAGCCTTTTTCTAGTTTTGTTCAGTACAGAAACGCGATTGCGTAACTTTCGCTCGATACAAATAATTATTGAAATGAGGTCTTTTTCTACATTTGCTTTCATAGTATGACAAACAAGAAGCACATACAGACCTGAAAGATAATTTTATTCGATAGATTTTAACGATATCTAAATTTTTTCAGTTGGAAATTTTGATAGCTGTTTTAGTACATTTTATATTAATTTGAAACCGACATTTTGCTATTTTTTTCGGAATCCGTCCCTCTCGCACTGCGGGGCGTTCTGCATGGAATAACAGTGACCTTTGCAAGCGCGACATATCCTCTTAAGTTGCGCTTACGACATAGAATATAAAATTTGTACAAAAGTTAGAAATTACGAGTGTGTGTATGTGTATGAGAGGGTGTATGAGGGTGTGTGTGAGTGTGATGTATCTTAATATCTATAACATTTTCAAGTAGTTTTTCAACCTCATTATATAGCAAAGGGTTTAGCCATTCCGTTACTACATTTTTGCCCTTAAAACTAGTCATAGGATATCTATCGATTTTCCTGTTCATTTTATTATATAGGTATAGATGGCAAGACAATTTATCATATTGAGAATTACAAAAAATAATTAATCATAGCGAGTGAATCACTATCCAGTATCCGATCAGTTGACCTGAGCGAATGGCGACCTTTCTTTAGCCACAAACCGGACAATTTTCAAAATTTAGTATGCAAGTAGTTTTCTGACTTTTAAAAATATTATTGTCGCGAACTCCTTTTATAATACTTTTACTCTATTATTTCTGTAATTTTTTAAAATACATATTCAAAATGAAACGGATGTAATGGTGGACTGTATTTTCTGGTATTATTTGTTAAAAATTAAATGAAACTTGAATAGAGATAACCATCTATATAATATTACAAGACCATAACAGACAATGACAGAAAGAAGAATACGTATTTAAAAAAAATACAGAAATAATAGAGTAAAAGTATTATAAAAGGAGTTCGCGACAATTATCAAGTGTACATTTTTATCACATTAAATATTTATATTAATTAGTAAAATAACACAGTATGTTTTAATCATATCCATTCAAAAAATATAGAAAGTAAAGAAAAGAAAAATTTATTGATTGCAAAAACGGTTGAGTTACTAAATTAATACAACAGTTGGCACTCTACACATTGTTAAAATATAAATTCACCAGGGGTCCTCAAACTGAACAAGGCTAGTAACTTGGGAAACTAGAAATTTAATAATAATCAAATATGTAACCAATTTTTCATGTGTAGTCCCTTACACACGTGTAGTTCATAGGTAATCCTACTGAAACTAGGCATAGAATTTTTTTTGGCGGTTGAATAAATTTTGCCTTTTGTAGACTATGTGGTGGCCATATCGTAGAATTGATCATTTCAGGATCTGCTGACAATATCGTGAAGTATGAATAAGAAATCTACGACAAGTGAATCGACGAGGAGCTTAGGTTCCTTGTGATCATAATTTCGTGAGCTGAGTGAAGCGGAGCGGAACGAGGCGCCCCTTTTAGTTTTTACAAATACACGATTTTCAGGGCATACAGGTGATTTATATTTTCAAAATCCTTTATTAATAGCATGAAATATACCTAACCTAAGATATAGCTCTTAATTTAGCTTCTCGTACACGACATCATCATAAATAAATACTCTGTCAAACTGTTGTCGCGTCTAAAAGCTTATAAAAATTATATTTAAAATATTTTTTTATAATTTTACATTTCACTAAAGTGGATTCTCAAGGCTTTAATTTTAGTTTTAGTGCTGTCATACCTAAATTTTCTTCATTCAAATACTTACTTTTTAGTGTTAACAACAGAAGACATATTATTATTGTTTATATTTATTAAATAATTTACATGTGTATTGATGTTGTAATGTGTAATTATCTATCATTTATCTATATTTATATACATATTGTATTGTAGTAAGTTAAGTAAATCTTTCTATTTAGCATAGTAATGTAATTTTTTATTTTATTTTATTATATACACTGTTTTCCTTTTTTAAGTAATCCTTATCTTATTTCGGTTTGCTTTAAGAAATCTCTCATAGAGATAAGCTCGCCGCTGTACACTAATTTTAACTGTGTAATTGCCTATTTTTGTGAACAATTAATAATGAAAAGAAAGAATTAAAATATATTAATTTGGAAAAATTAGTTTTGACAGCACTAAAACTAAAATTAAAGCCTCCAGAATCGGCTTTAATATCAACATAAACGTAAATTCGAGCTCATGAGTTGTGAATCTTGTTTTATGTATAAATTAATAAATAAATTAGTAACTAAGTATTTCTTATAAATACAAAAAAAACATATATTCCGAAATCCATGCTTGACCAACACGATTGGAATAAATGTTTCAGGATTAGAAGACCGACTGAACTACCGCTGCTTTAAATAAATGTGTTTGAAAAGTTGTTCAGTATGATCATTATTATAGTACGTACCTATTGAATAATATACATCAGATGTGGACGTACTAGAGGCTGTAACGAACTCCGATCAGTGTCGCGTAAAATTAAAAAAGTGTACGTATGTGGTCCAAATATTTATAATCACCTACTAAAAGATGTCGGAGATTTAACCCTTTTTAAATAATAATTTGGTCATGTGCGAGTCGGACTGGTGCACAAAGGGTTCCGTACCACCAGAAACATTATGGTAAATAACAACAATATACAGGCCAACGCAACATCAAGGCTACCAAAAACAAGGCGCTAAAATGACAAAAATTAGGCTCCGCGTACGGAACACTGCTTTTTATATATTTTTTATTTTACTTTAGACATTTAATTATATTTTACTCTTACAATTTTACAAATTTAAAACTTGTTTGTTTTACTGTCTTTATGTAAGAGCCAAATCCAATAACATAATTAAATTATTCAACTTTTGAATGTAGCCTTTAATTTTTTTTATGTTTAATTATTTGTCGCGATAAAGGCCACACAAACACGTATTCTGTGAACATTTCAACTGTCTTATCTCCTCTACTTTTCAGTATATATATTAATAATATTTCTCAGTTCATATCTTCTTCCTACCACCTTTACGCAGATGATCTCCAAATCTACACACAAGCCAAATTGGAAGATCTTTCACAAGCTATAATTACAACCAATTCAAATTTATCTAGAATGTCTGTGTGGAGTAGTGAATATGGCTTAAAGATTAATCCCAACAAGACCCAAGTTATTATTATGGGTAGTCCCTGGTTCACAGCCAGGATTAACTGGCAACTGCTACCTAATATTATGTTTGAAGGGACAATAATTCCATACAGCAACATAGTAAAAAATCTAGGTCTCCTGTTAGATAGTTGCTTGTCTTGGGATCCACAAATAAATGAAGTTTGTAGGAAATTATTTGCGGCAGCAGGAGCTCTAAGAAGGCTTCGGAACTTCCTTCCGACTGCTACTAAAATTGCGCTTGCACATTCTCTGCTACTACCTATTCTCGATTATGCCGATGTTTGTTATCTTGACGTTACGGAGGGCCAACTTGATAAACTCGAACGTCTTCAAAATTTCTGTATTAGGTTTATTTTTGGTCTTCGCAAATTCGATCATATTTCTGAATTCCGTTCTCGATTAAATTGGCTTCCCATTCGTCGTCGCCGTAATGCTCATATCCTGTCTCTCTTGTATTCCGTTTTAAATAATCCTTCAACCCCCTATTACCTTAAAACTCGCTTTAGATTTCTTCATGATACTCATGACCGCATTTTACGGTCCTCTCAAAATCTGCTTCTTGCCACGCCGGTGCACTCATCGTCTTTCTTTAACAATTCGTTCTCAGTAAAAGCTGTTTATTTATGGAATGATCTTCCTTTACCTATCAGGAGAGCCCCTTCCCTACCTGTCTTCAAGAGACTAGTTAAACATCACTACCTCACACTCTGATTACCGAAATGTGATTTCTCTATATATAATAAAATATGTATGTAGTATATAAATATATATATGTATGTATATATATGTATATATATATGTGTATATTATTACGTATTTATTTACTAGTATATTACCATTTATAATACTATATATCCATTGATACATGTTTGTATATGTATTTAACACAAAATTAGTACACCGCCATGTCAGTAATTCTTTTAAACAGTTTCTTCCACCCAAAGGTTGTCTGGAAGAGATCGCTTTAAGCGATAAGGCCGCCTGTTTGTGCTTACCTAATAAGTTAGTAAGTTATATTTCTTTGTTTCCTAAGTTAGATATTTAAATGTTTATGTTTTTTTCTTTTTTCTTTCCTTTTATGGTGTACAAATAAAGTTGTATTGTTGTTGTTGTTGTTGTTGTCTACCTATTACGGTTGAGGCTGTAGATCCCTGTGACAGACGGATGGACAGACAGACAGAGTAGGCTTAGTAATAGGGTCTCGTTGACCCTTCGGGTGCGGAGCTGGAACCCTAAAAAGTGGCTTATCCAGCAGGCTCTCTTCACTGGGATGAATTTCTGAATTGAGGAATCTTATGTTTTATTTTATTTAGGTAACAAACAGTCTTAACACAAATAGTAAATATAAAGAAAAACACAAACAGACCTATAGATGTTCCTGTGATACTTACAATACCCGTAATCTTATGTTCTGTACTTACTTATTTTATATTAAAACTCGCTTTTGCCCGCGACTTCGTCCGCGTGGAGGTCGGTTCACCCCCTTAAGGGGCGAATTTTCAAAAACCCTTTCTTAGCGGATGCTACGTCATTACAACTATCTGTTCGCCAAATTTCAGCGGAATCTGTTCAGTAGTTTCGGTTGTGCGTTGATAGATGAGTCAGTCAGGTTTGCCTTTTATATATTCAGAAGAAATGTAATAGTTTAATGTAGTTACGTGTATAATGTAAATAATACATAATCTCGTATAGTGCCACCAATTTAACTGTTCAGTAAAATCATTCGCCGTCTCTTTCTAATTATACTCTTTTCTACCGCACTAGAAAGAGATGGGTGGATAATCCAACTGAACAGATAAGTTGGTGGCACTGTACAGATACGTATGTCAAAATAATAGTTTAAGCTACAAGTGCGGAAACAGGCAATAGCTTACGAGGAAGATTTGAAACACAAGCGATAAGCAAGTGTTTTAAAGGTAACGAGTTACCCATGTGTATTATACTACGTTTTTCAATGCATAGTGTGATTAAATAAAAGAAACAAACAAACAATAAATACTCCAGATGAACTTTAGGCGGGCATTCATTTTCTTTTTCTTTGCACACAAGTTGCCAACTTGACTGAAATAAGCTGCTTTGAGTTTGATGCGTTCGTAGATTGCTTTCAGTCATAACATACCTTGCTCCCAGTGGTAGGTGGATGTCGTCCGACTATCAAACTGAACGCAACCTACGAACGCATCGAACTTAAAAGCAGCTCTTTTCTGTCAGGTCTATCCACAAGAAAAGACTGGCAATTATTTTTCAATAAATAAAAATACAACTAGTGTAGTAAAGTTGACTTTAACAACAGTTTTTACACATGTAAAATGGGATTTTACGAGTACTTACATTGAAATAATATTTGTAAATAACTTATTAGGTAACTGATCGTTATTAATAAAATCTGTATCTGTGGTAAGTAAAAATATCTGGGTCCTATCAAAAGGAAACCAAATTAAAGCGCCTTTGAAGCCGGTTGCTATAAAAAAGCCAATAAAAAGATCTCAATTAAGTCAATTGGGGTTCAGTGGCCCCACGAAACCCGCTTATTCTCCTACAATTCACTAGTGATATGCCTGCGGTTTCAGTGCCATTATCTAATTTGTAAATATTGAGGAGATGATTATAGATAAGGAAACAAAGGAGATATGGTAAGGAGGCATAGCGCTTGCAAACGCGTCTGGCCTAAAATAGGCTTGATCCGAGACCTAATATCAACAGAGATGTGATGTTTTGTGTTGTTTTATGTGTGTTTATACATGGAGCGGGCTATGCTTGGGGTACCTTTGATGGATAGAATCCGTAACGAGGAGATCCGTCGGAGATCGAAAGTAACCGACATAGCCTGCAGAATCAGTAAGTTGAAGTGGCAGTGGGCAGGTCATATCTGTCGCCGAGATGATGGCTGTTTGGGCCGAAAGGCTTTAGAATGGAGACCACACACAGAAAGCGTAGCGTAGACTGACCTCGTGCCCGCTGGACCAATGACCTGAAGGACGTTGCGGGTGGCGGCTGGAGGAGGACGGAGGACCGCCAGGAGTGGTGAAATCTTGGTAAGGTCTATGTAGATGATGACAGGCTGGATGATGTATGGTACTACGAAGCAGAGAATGTTATAGATTCATATCGTTGACCGGGTCTATCTTACAGTTAAACTAGGATAATTTTACCATATTTTTTCCAATGATGAACATAGTAATATTGTATATTATATTTAAATGTTGCACAGACTAACAGACCTTGTTAATATAGTATTTGCACAAACAAACAAACCCATTAAAACAAGATATGGAGAAAAGAAATAGCCCCGAGTTCGGTCCCCATTTCCTATTTGGAAGCGAGTTTAAAATTGTTTTCCTTCCCTTTGACGCATTATACAGGGTGCGCTTAAACGATCCGCGTCGCACAGGGTGTCCCGTTTCTTTCCCCTTTGCGTTTTTTGTGTGGAATCCTGTAAATATATAGATTGCTTGGCTGTTTCACTTAGAACTAGTTGTTTTGTACTTTTTTGATACAAAAACTGTTGCCTCTATTTTTTTTAATCATCGGGATAACCTTTAATATCAACAAAAGATATAATTGTTTATCGAGCCATTGTTTAGGTTGGCTTCCATATAAATGACATTTATGAACTTAAAAAGTAAACTCGGTTTTAAATGCTGCTGGGTACCAAAAGCTGTGGTCTTTGCTCTTAATGATAAATGATAAATCAGATCAACAAATTAGTTTCGACAAAGGTATCTAACTCCAAAATAGTTTTAGTTGGGTATGCAGCAGATATACATACTTGTTCAAATACAGTCGCGTACCCAAGTCATCTTAAGCAGTAGAAATCAGTATGAAAGAATGCATTAATTTAATTTATCCTAATAAATGAAAAAATACGTACCTATACAAATAAATAAAAATTCGCGGCAACCCATGACGCTGACCAGGCGTGTGGAAATTTCTTCGGGACCCCATTTATTGTATTTATAATTTATATGCTAAAACGTGGCAATTATATAATTAATTTAAACAAGGTACACCTACAGCACAGGTATTGTTACATTAAGGAGATATGTGAATTTTTCAACGGTCACTGTCACTCCAAGCGGAAAAACGCGTAGTACGGTAGGGCAGAAGAGAAAAAATTAGCTTTTTATTTATATTAAAAAAAAAACTAAAATAAATAGCAAAATTTCCTTCGGCCAATATTTAGATATTGTTAAAACTCATCAAGTGAAATATATTTAAATTCTGTACACGATTACCTTTCGTCAAAAATTGAGAAAAAGTGTGTTCGAAGACCCCATTTCAATAATTATTTCTATCGAGTGAAAGTACTTTAATAACGTTTCTGTTCAGTGCGAGTCTAGAAAAAGGTTACAAAAATGATGTACTAATTTATCAAAATTCTTTTTAAAAGTAGTTAGAGGATTCCAAAAAGTGGCAACATTTTTCTAAAAAAATGCATATCTCCGTTATTAAGAAAGCAAAAATTCTAGTTTTTTTGTATGTTGTGTGGGCTTTGGAAATCTCTTATGTTGTACGTTTAATTATAGTACATTACGATATGAGAGTGATGAAACGTTTTCTGACGAGTGTGAGTTTGCGGCACGAGCCGAAGGTGAGTGCTGCAATCACACGAGTCGAGAAAAAGTTTCTCGCACGAGTATCGTATAATATTTTATAGCAAAAGTGCGGAAAATGCCGACTTTAAGCAAGCGCAGCGTGCGTAAAGTGGTCATTTTACGCACGGTGTGCTATAAAAAATATTTCATTAAAATTTTTATTACGTTTAAAAATAAATTAAGTTTTCATAATAATAAACTAACTTAAAAATAAAAACTAAATAATCCTAATAAATATAAAAGAAAACAAAATACATACCTACGAAAATAAATAATAGTACCTACAAATAAAAAAACCTCATCCAAATTGCTGCTCCTTGGCAAGGTGCCCAGTATGCTGGCGACATATACGTTTAATTATATTCATTTTCCATAACCACGATTTGGTCCTTATAGTCCTTTTGTCCAGCTATTTAGTTTCACATGTTTGTTCTTTAATTCTGCCGCTCATTAAAGTGATAATTGTTACTTATTTATACCATTACGTATTTTTGCCTCACGTTAAATTAACATCAGTTCGAATTATTTTATTTGCCAAAATTCAATAAGGTGAGTTATTTAATTATTCCAAATGAGAAAAATCAGCAGGTAGAGTCAATTTCTAGAATCTTTTTTGTATAAGTGATGTTAACATAATTTTCCCAATCAGATTTCCTGTAGTATTCCGGATTTACTAGTTTGGTTACAAACAGTTGTCTCAGGAACTAAAAGGAGTATGAAAACGTTTCCTACACGAAAAGATAGAGAAAAAATCGGACTTTTAGAAAATGCAATAAAACGTGTTTTTAAAACGGGACGGTATTTCCGTTCGAAACACGACGATAGGGCTAATCACCTTCACGCTTTCACCTAATAATCGTCTATGAAACGTGGGTATACGGATGTGGACTGCGACTTGCATTTCACAGTTCATAATCAGAAACAACCCTGCCTCTCACACACTCTCGGGGATTCATTTCGAGACGGTGTATGTTCTTCAACATTTTATTTAAATTTTCGGGACGATATCCCAAGTTATAAACGAAAGAAACCTCGATGCTTTCGTCTAACAAATTGTCAAACAGTTCTTCCCCGACGTCCCTGATGGGTGGGGTCGCCGGTTCGATGATCGGAGAACCGTTTTAACGATTTAGGGTTCTACTAACGACATGATTTGTTCGATCACTCGGAAGATTCCGGAGGAAGTCTTTTATAAAATGGTTTCAGCTTTATAAGATATTCGTGAAATGTAATGATCTAAAACTTATTTATATATCATTTGACATTTTACAATACAATTAATTTACTTAATAGCCTCTATGTTCGTTTGATATTTTATTGGTTTAACTCAACCAAAAATATATGGTTACCAAAAATACACATATCGTCACGACATACATCCCCAAAGGGGTGTCACGGCTGTTTTTGAGTATGGACTATCACTGAAACATTCACCACTCGTACATCCTCCTTTCCCCGACGACTGTAACGTCCCAACGTGATTGTCGGTGAACATTATCTCTGTAATCGGTCATCAATAAACACTTAGAGCATGCAGGTTTAGTTCCCATTCTTAGAAGAATGACAAGTTCACGTGTTTTCCTTTACCGACAGGTCGACATGGCTATTTTCTAGTGATGTGACATCACATCACATACCAGGTAGTCGATAACGATAATTTGGTACGAAACAAAATGAGAGGTTAATTATTATTGCCTTTTTGTTTAAAATAACATTTTATTCCCATCCATCCATCAGCCTGTTTCGTCCACTGCTGAACATAGGCCTTTCCAGGATTTCGCCACTCTTTGCGATCCTCCTGGAAGAAATGCCCATACTCACACACGATGGGCAGGCGGGATGGTGAGCGCGGTGCCGAAACCCTTGCACCAGTGACGCCGCTGCCCGTCACCAGTTTGTTTTATATAAGGCTTGGCAATTGGGGATGGATAAACCGCCATCCATCGGTCCCAGGCAATGGTGGGCCGCCTGGTTTTGCCTGAGAGCTGTTTTCTTATTCTCCCCCAAATAACTTCGGGAGTATTTGCGAATAAGATGGTGGTACCTCCACAGTCGAGCCCGGCATCAGCTCTACCACCTATTATTCCTCACAATCAAAATCAAATGAACTTCACATCGCTACAAACACTTAAGGAATCTCTTCCACTGATTTTGATTCGGATTTTATTCTTGATTTATTATTTTATTATTTAGTTCTTCTCGATATGCGGTGCATAATACTGCCCTATCCAATGTCTGATTGACAGGATATTTAAAACAATTATTTTTCCGTTCAATGTCACAGTTTTCCAATACTTTTCTGGCTAGTTCTCGTGCTTGAGTGAGAATGGATTGTTGTTTTTTTTATTTTAACACGTGACGAAGAGGCAACCAAAGTAATTTTAAATACAAAACTAAAAGCAACAGAGTGAGCGAGATCAAAATCGATAAACGACTTGTGCAGCGCTACGACTAAGATGGCGCGAGTGCTGCGCGGGTGTGCGGGGCGCCACCCCCTCCCCGACCCACCTCATACCCTGATTGCCATGTCGACCTGTCGCCATCTATACACAAATACTATATGCATAAATACCAAATGTCTCATTGGTGCTTGTTTGACCGGCAGGGTTCGAACCAGTTACGTAGTAACTACCAAACTATCTCATCACACTAATATTATAAATGCGAAAGTTTGTGTGTGTATGTATGTCTGTTACTCTTTCACACTGAAACGGCTGAACGGATTTAGAAGAAATTTTCATAGGCTACTTTTTATCCCGGAAAAAAGCATGTCGGTAAACCGAATAACACGCGGGCGGAGCCGCGGGCAAAAGCTAGTTATAAATAAAATTATTTGTGACGATGGCCGCCCAATGGACTGAATTAAGCTAATCCTGCAACTGCTAACAAACATCTGATGGTTTTAGCGCTAATGAAGACCCAACAAATTAACGTACGCTTGATTGACAGACTTTCGAATGATATAATAAATGCCTAATTTGGTAAATTTCAGACAAATTAAATGCGCTATTAAATTAATATAATAAATATGCAAAATGGCCGACCGCGCTCTGAATTTATTATCACGCAATGAAATGATTGGGAGCGACAGTGCATGTGAAACACGTTGATTGGTTTCGTTCAATATTAATAAATTGTTTTTAGCGACTTCGTTGACTATACAGGTTGAATATGAACGAAATCTATGAATCAAGAACACTAATATAATACAAAACCGTAATAGTACAATGATACAAGTGAGCTGCGTTGTAATGTCTAATGCTCACGCGTTTCATACGACGTTTTTCTATACACTTGCGAGGAAAAGTAATAAAATTTCACTGTCTTTTTATCTACATAATCGAAACCATAGCTATGAACTGACAATTTTCTTTGAAAAATGGCGGCGCTGTTTTAGTTTTTTTTCGCAAATGGAAATAGAGGCACTGACGCATCCGCCAAACAGCCAAATATTAAATATTAACAAACTGAATATTTTTGTATTTAGAACAAAAATTTGCGCTAATTTGTTGATAAAAATAAATAATTTGATAAACTTTAATGATTATTTATTATATTTTAACTGAGACAATTTAATCATTCGCAAAAGCTTTACTATTTCTCAAGACATCAAAACTATTTGCTAAGATTTGAGAAAAAGAACCTTTAATATATAAAGCACTAGTGCGATAATGTAAAGTAAAAATCACGCGTGTTTAATATGCTGCATTATGCCCTAATAACGATGAAATAAGGGCCACTTTATAAGCAAGTGTGTTGAAAAAAAAATGTTTTTCATTGTCTTTGTTTACCAAATTTCGGATGAATGGCCAACCTACGCGACGCATGTGACTGACAATAGACTACACATATTCCCTGCGGTAAATAATGCACATTAAGCTATGTAGCTTCGGCTTCGTAGAGCGTCGTCTCTGTCACCGTAGTACTCGTATTAGTGGTTATTTTGACGGTCGATATCTCTTTATTAAATTATGAAACTAAATTAACAAAAGTAACAAAACATGTATTTCTTATAACGAACATAGTTATCTTTCTAGGGGGTTAATTTTCAACCTTTATATCGATTTAAACATTTAATAAATATACTACTCCTAAATATATAATCAAACAGAAAATTTCTATAAAACTGAGGTCCAGACAATAACAATGAATTAAGCCGTAAATAACTCGTAGGAAACCTGCGAAGTTGTGAGGATTCTCACAAATTTTATTTAAATCCTGACGATATTTTAAGGGTTCCGTACCCATATATGTGGTGGTACGGAACCATTTGTGAGCGAGTCCGATTCGCACTTGGCCAAATTTTTAAATTGTCAGCTGATTTATGACAAATAATTTTAAAACTAGTACAAGTGCATAATTGAGTATACCGCAGTTCTTCTCAGTATGGGAGCTGATTCAAATTACAATATAGAACGGACTAAAATAATAGTGTGAGAGAATAATATGTTCCCGAGAGGTAACTCTAAGTTACAGTCAAGTTACAGCCAAGATATAGTCAAGTTACAGCCAAGATATAGTCAAGTTACAGTCAACACTCGGGACAACCGCGTTTCACTGACGATTATTACGTTGATGGGTGACGAGCCATATCGCAGTACTTCGGGTACAAATACATGCTTTGTAGGGCATTCAGGTTTGTCTCACGGCATTTTCCTTGACCACTCATACAAATAATATGTACAAAATTCCGAAAAACTCATGCATGCCCGACCGGGGATCGAAACTGGGTCTCGAGATTCAGAGGCCAGCGTTCTAACTGTCTGAGCTACCGCCGCTAATTGGGAATCAGGCCAAATTATGATTATTATTATTTAGGTACACTTTTCAATCACGGGCCCATAGGGACCCGGTCATTTGAAAGGCATTCATGGGGCCGAAGCCAGCATTGAAGAGGCCTTAGTACCATTTAATCTAAATGTGAGATGGCCGCATCCATGGAGGTCTCTCCCTCAATGTACCATTGGGATACACTAACGGACAGTCCCCCATAGTTGCCAAACTATTGCCAGGAAGGAAGACTTGGAGTGGGCTATGAGGATGGGATGCTAGATGGGCCGGATAACTGGGCTATGGAGTGAGATAACGGACATCTGCCTCAAAAATCTCTCACAAATTTAAGTCTGGCAGATGGTGACTTGCTGCTTGATGACTACCCAGAAGGATAGCCGTTGTGGGCGCCACCCATGGGGTGCCCAGGGGGCAACACTATGTAAGCAGCTAAGGTTGTCGAGAGGTGAGTCTGCGGGGTGCAAGATCCTTATACAGTCAAGTGCCCCCGGCGTTATGACATTTTACACTTCCAACCTGGAGCATAGGTTCCGCTCTTGCGACTCCACTCTGGCCGGCTGGTTAAGGCAAGCGCAGCGGCGGGGAGGTGTGTCGCTGTGTGTATGTGTGTGTAAGTGCATGTGTGTGTGTTTCCCCTGGAGGTAGGGTCCGAGGTGTCGCCACTCACCATCGGCTCGCCACAAGCCGCCCTGCGGTGACTGCTTGCACTGTACGTACCAGAGGGCGAAGGGGTCGACACACCCCGACGCCATCTAGACGCACCAGTGGGCGGTGGGGTCGTCACATCCCTACGCCGTTTTATTTATATTATTATTTATTATACACAAGCAGCTATAAGCTGATGATGTGTATGTCACAGCACTTTATGATTTTATTTATTAAAAAATTGTCCAGTCTATTTTTAAAGCAGTTCACTGAGGTAACACTTATAACAGTGTCAGGCAGTTTATTCCACTCGTGAACTACACGGTTAGGAAGGAAATGTCTACGTGGGTTGCTTGCACATGTCGACGTGTTAATTTTAAGATGTTGACTTCTCAGATGCCGATTTTGATTCATCTTGAAGAGTTCCCCTAGCGCGGGAACGTCATAGTGTCCAGTGAGCACTTTGTATGTTTCGATGAGGTCCCCACGTTGTCGTCGTTGCTCAAGTGTAGTTAGCCCGAGTTCTTGCAGACGTCGTTCATAGGGTAAGTCACGTAAAACAGCCACCATTTTTGTCGCTCTTCTCTGAACTCTTTCCAACATGTCTTTTTTGAAATATGGACTCCAAATTTGGAAAGCGTATTCCAATAATGGTCGTAGGTAGGTTTTATAAATCTTTAGAAATAGTTCCTTGTCAATGTAGCTAAATGTTTTTCTGATCATGCAAGGACAAGATTTTATATTAAAATATTACTCCAGATAAGATTAATATTGTCAGATTGTCTGGTATTATCTCTTCTCCACCTTTTACGACTACCCACTACGAAGCGACTCATTGTGTGCCGGCAAACCATATCAGGGTAGTGGTTACGGGCACTTTCGTAGTACCGTCATTCGTTCTTTAGCAGTTTTAGTAAGTTTTGTGGAGTTACCTAAACGTACTGATTTACGTCCTCTTTCACTTTCCTACTTTAGGTACGGTTCAAGCCAAGCGAAAACCCCAAAAAAAAGTAAATCACCGAACACAATCCACATTTCCATCAGCCGTAAAATCTGAACCGGTAACTGTAACAAGCTCCGTACTCCGGAGGTGAGGGCCTCTTGACCTCAGCCCCCCGACACTGAGGTAACGAGGGTCTGACCCGGCAGCTCCTATCTCGTCCACGTAAAGATTAAAATCCATCGAGTAGTTGAAGTGAGACTCGAGTTGAGTGGAGACGATGATGGAGGCGTGTTGATTTTATGTCACTGGGACTAAAATGTTTTGTTTAATCCCGGAATTTTCATATCCAAGTGATTTTCTTCAGTAAGGATTCTGTGGAAGGTTTTGATCGAGGTAGCATAATTAAGACAACAGGGAAGCGAACCCACTCGCCATCTTTAATACTAAACTAGAGCCAACGAGAGATAGCACTTATGACGTTTAAATGCCTAACAAGTTTCATAATTGTTTATGGGTAAGTGTCACTAAAATAATCTAATACTTCATTGTTGCTGGCAGCGAAAAGTGACGTACTACTCGTTTCGATCATCATTTTTCGATTTTATAAAGACTTTATAGCAAAAATTTCTGATTTTTTCAAAACTCAAGGGTCATGAGGAATGTTAGTGGCTGAATTGTAATCAATAAATAACGGGTTCTATTCTCCTTAATCGTACGGCTCCGTCTGTTTACAAACTATATCTTTTTATGATTAAAAAATTGTAAACCAGTTTTCTAGATTTTATGGCTGCTTTGTAATGCACATTTGCCATTTGTATTATTATGATGCATGTTGTATGACGTGTCAAATAAATCAATATTTTATTTACTCAAGTCGCTAGTCGCATTTGATTTTTATTTTTGCCGAAATTAAAATGCACCCCATCACTAAACGCAGTTGTCATGGGTGCCATCTCTCGTTGGCTCTTCTATAGTTATCCCGCGCCACCACATGTCGAGGCTTAACATTATTTCAGCAAAATCGGTATAAAATCTGTATAAACTTTACCAAACTCTGAAACGAACAGGTATTTTAATAATATGTAAGATCTCTTGCAAACCCTAATTCCCACAAATAAAAGATTTACTCACTTTACTTAGTAACTTATACAACCTTTAGTTTTGTTAAAATAATAAAAATTGTAATAAAATTAAGAGTTGTCATTTTGACTTTTTACATGGATTGAGTAAGCAGTGATTGACAAATGAACTTATTCAAATGTAAACGAGACTTCATTCGACGCTGTCGGTTTTTCACTCAAGATGAAAGGCGTCGGGCTACTGTAAGTAGCAACAGTGTGGTACTGGAAGCGTTTAGGCTCCTTCCTCTCTCCGACCGGATGCAGCCATCACTTGCAGGAGACGGGCGCGGGCGGAGCGTATACACGTCGTTGCATGCTGCGTTCAAAACTATAAAATAGTTTATTTTAAATACCGCAGTCCATATTCGGTTATTAACAATTAAACTTACCAACTATATAACATAGTCCATACAAAAAAAAATAGCAACAACTTTACAACATTTTTAGCTTCTTACCTACAATGTACGGCCATTGCCATCATAAATATATAGGACTGTGCATGTGGCTAGAGAACATAGCTAGAGAACGAAGCTTTTCAAGAGGCTATTAGTTCCATTTCCGCTTTTAAAAACCTACTATATAAGTTTTATTAATTTAACTCATTCAAACCTGAAAATATGCGTCACGTTTACTGTTATTCAGGGGTATACTGTGAGAAACAAAGTGACAAAATGGCCGAAAATTACGTAATAAAACAGCTATACATAGTTTTTTGTGGTATTCTTCAGGTATAACTAGTTATGCCATCTTGGAATAAATACCTACTGAGTTAAGTGGTAATGTTTAAAGTATTACGAATTAACTAATAAAATCGATTCTTTAGTTCAGATTCACACTTGGTCATCATTCATCCTTTTCTTAATGGGTCCGTAAGTATAGCAGTCGAAGGGATTTGATTATGATATTGAGTGCTTGCAAGTATCCTGATACGAAATATATACGAAGTCTAAGAGAAATCAGAGTTTGTTTTTGCTAATTTCCCTGGTTCGTTACGTTATGATACATGTGATCTTCATAATAACGTTGATTTGGACAGAGGGAGACGTTCCTTAGCGGTTTGTGCCAATATGATAAATAGGTCGTAAGTTCTGCAAGAGACCACGCGTCTTGAAGTTACTCCTTTTTAAAATCTATCGCCAAATGATGTTCACCCCGCCGCATTTATGGACGAAATATTTGAAGAAAAACTTACGTAGATTTATAATGCAATACAATAATGTGTTCCGTATTCTCTTCCATCTGCCGCGATGGTGTAGCGCGTCCACGATGTTTGCTGAGGCGCGCCTGCCGTGTGCTGAGGCTGAGAGACCAGGCACCGCGTGTCGAGCTTTAGGTTGGCTCTTTCTACCACTGGCAATGGTTTAGTAAGGCCTGTTTATGACTACAGTCGTTCTATTGCTACTTTCAAGTCCAACTTGTTTAAACCTATGGCGCACATACCTTGAGTTATGACTAGTTTAGTTTGCGAAGATGTTTTTATTTTTAATTATTGATATAATTTAAAATATAGGGTAACGGTTTGAAATAAATATTTTATTTATATTTTTAAAGCGCGGAAACACTCTACGAACGTTCCAGATGCACTACAGTACAGCGGCCGTCCCAGCAACATCTTGAAGGTGTTATTAGTGGGACGCACTATAAGTTTCCGGAATGAATATGAAAAAATACTATTAAAGGTACAAAATTAATTTATTGTTTTTCAAAATAATCTCCCTTGGCGTCTATGCACTTTTTCATTCGATCAAACCAGTTTTGAAAACTTTTGTGCCACTCCCCTGTGGTGACCTCTGAAACGTGTTTTTCATACTCCTCGACAGCCTCTTCTGGTTATTGAAATCGTTGACCGCGTAATTGGTTCTTAATTTTTGGGAACAGAAAAAAGTCACAAGGTGCCAGGTCGGGACTGTATGCAGGATGACTCATGAGTTCTACATTTTTCGTTATCAAAAAGTCGTTTGTCTGTCTGGCCGTGTGAGAACTAGCATTGTCGTGGTGCAGGATGATACGGCGTTTACGGTTATTTTACGGAGTTCGTCAATAACTTCCGGCAAACAAATGGTCGTGTACCAGTCACTATTCACGGTACGACGATTCTCTAAAGCAACAGTAGCCACGTGTCCAGTTTTATTAAAAAAAGAAGCAATCATCCGCTTAGATGCACTTTTCACGCGCGCCACTTTGGTTGGTTTCGGCTCATCTTGAAAGACCCATACGCTCGATTGCTGCTTTGTTTTGGGATCGTAGCAATAAATCCATGTTTCGTCACCTGTTACTATGTCCCACACCAAATTTGACGCACCTTCGTTGAATCTGGTAAGCATGGCACTGCACCAAGTGACGCGGTCCGTTTTTTGAGCCTCGGTCAAGTTGTGTGGGATCCACCGCGAGCACAGCTTTCTCACACCCAAATGTTTGTGTAGGATTGATTGTATTTGACTCATGCCTATTTCTAAGGATGCGCGAATTTCATGGTAGGTCACATGCCTGTCTGTTTCAATCATACGGCGCACAGCATCGATGTTTTTGTTGGTCACAGCGGTGGACGGCCGACCATCGCGAGATTCGTCACTGAGATTGATACGACCACGCTTGAATTCTGCAAACCAGCTATAAACAGTCGTCTTGCATGGTGCTTCATTGCCAAAAGCTGTTTCAAGCCGAGCGATGCTCTGTTGAGCTGTCAAATTACACTTAAAATCGTAGAAAATCATACTACGAAAATTTTCCCGAGTTAAATCCATGTTGATGCAGACACACAATTTTTTAAATGGCGCCACAAGGTAAAAACAAAAGACAGTCAGATGAAACAAACTGCATTCTACAGCCCAAGAGTTCTATTTTCAAATGTTGCAATAAATTTTTAAATATTGTTTATGTAAGTGGCCAGATCCGGAAACTTTTAGTGTTACCTATGTATATCCAACACGCAGGGCATTGTAAGTGTGTCTTCTGCGTATATTGCATCCACAAGCTGCAGCAGCTGCTGCAGGTGTAAAATGATTGTAAAAAGGCCCTTTATAACATACTAGTTTTGCTCTCGGTTTCACCCGCGTTGAATTAGTTTTTGTGTACTCCTATAAAATCAGTTAATATTATTCGGACTGTTACCTACAGTAAACACAGCTGGTGAAATGTGTGTGTTATGCGCCTCTGTTTCCCATTTTGTGTCTCTCTTTTATAGCTTTTCCATGGGAACAAAGGGAAAAAGTAGTTTTTGTCCTATTCAAAGTCTCGAATTACATTTATGCAACATTTCAGCCTAATCGGTTTCGTAAACATGGCGTGAAAGGGGTGACACATCACTTTTCTATAGAAATTTGAAAGCTCATTTTCATCCCATGGGAACAGATTTATGAAATAAAAAGTAGCTTATGTCCTATTCCAGGTCTAGAACTACATTCATGTAAAATTTCACCCCAATCGGTTCAGTAGTTACGGCTTGAAAGAGTAACAAACATCCAAACTTTCGCATTTATAATATTAGTGGGATGGGATTAGGGTAGATTATTATCGTTTACTGATCACATTCCAGAAGAAAAAAAAATGTTCCTTCAAATAATTTTTTCACTTCCCAGTACAAATCAGCTGACAAAGTTTCTATGAAAAGGTGAAAAAAAAGTTCGCGCAAAAAGTTTTTTTTTTGTAGTCTATTAGGGATACTCAATCACCTCTTGTTTTTTACCAATTTAAGTTAGGTGACCTTATATAGTATGGGAACAAGTAGAAAGCTATAATAAAAATAAATAAAAATAAAAATTTTCTTTATTCAGGTAGCAAGGACCCATAAAAATTAATTTAAAAACACATACACGAATAATATACATTAAATAAATAAATAAGACACAAGTTAAATAGATAATTTAAAATTATTTACAAATTATCATTTTTTATTGCGTACACAAAGTTTGACAATCCAATGCTTAAGCATAAGCTTAATGTTTTTCTATAGTGTGAAAAGAAAAAAGAAAATGGATGTAAAACAAGAAAATAATAAAAGGAAAAAAAACAAATTTTCCAGTCTATCCGGTTCCAATTTAGCATTTTCTTCTAATCCAACATGCGATCTTTTAAATCAAGCATGCTCGGCTTTGTTCCGGCACTATTCTGTTTCTTGGATATTTTCCGCTGACCCAGAAACTCTGGTAAGTTTTAGTAGTAAACCGTTTTATAGGTTAAAGATACTCGGTCGATTCAGGCCATTGGGTTCAGCGTTCCTACTAAAGGGGAAAACCGAATATTGGTAGCAAGCTTATACTCGTACATATAACCTAGGAGCTTTTATCCAAGAGACCTATAAAATGAACTAAAAACCAAGGTAAAAAAAAGGATAATATAGTACAAAAAGCATGGAAATTAAATAATATACTTACGAGTATAAGTAATCAAACTTCTATGGATTGTTAGACAACTCTTAAGTACATCAACTGTCAAATATCAGATGGATCTACCAATACATTTGCTTTCTAAACTAGAAATGAACTTTTGTTTATTAAATTCAGACTGAGTCCCATTGAATTTATTTCTTAATTTACTCAACGTATATTTTTTATAACTGAACGACTTGTGAAAACTTTTATAATTAATACATATTTTGCTTAGCACTGTTTTGCATGCCTGTGTGCAATATACACGGGCTTGGGATGTAAGTGTGTGCGTAACTCACAAATTAAAGGTGTTATGCAAAAGCGACTCAATACATTAAAATTAATTCTGACTTAATTGGATTAACTTACAACTTACATTATGCTTTGTGTTGACATCTTCTCTTCAGAACTTACGATAGCTAATATTTCTTTGTGTTGGCCACAGACAACATTGTCTGTGGTGTTGATTTATTGTCATAACATTTTAAACATCACTGGTGTAAACTTTACCTCAGTAATATTAATACTCATCGCTTTCAGAGTTTCCGTACTGCACCGCATCCCTACTTCACCTACGACTCAATTCTTCGTGAAATATATCTCAACAGTATTGGCTCCAATTCCCAACCGGCATCGTTATTTATGTTACTGCGGCCCGAGGATATCTAGTTTTTATATGATTTTTATTCATAAAACCACAAAAAGGGTGAAATCCCAATAAATAATGCGAAGGTGGGCTTGACAGACAATTTTCTAGTGATTTGTATGTATAGATTTTTCGGCTGCGTCGGGATTGACTTAAGGAAAAATCGGGGACGACCATAATTTAGCGACGTTGAAAATTTCGAAATTGCGTAAAAAATTGTTATAACTCATAAAATGCCCCGTAATATGAGCTACATCTACACTATTAGATGATGAGGAAAATTTCTTGATTGCTGGGGTTAACTTGAACTCATCCTGTTTTTCGCATGGCCAATTGATGGTTACATGTCGTAAGTCAGTGCCTACAGAAATCTTATGGAAAAAATAACAAAGTATGATATTGTTATACTAAAGCTGTCTTCTTTGCATATTGTCGTATGAAAAATCATGTGCCTTTGTTTTCCTATTTCGAAGAAAATCTCTTTGACGCGGTTGCAGCCGCGGGAAAAGCATTCGATGTAGTAAAAAAGTATTTAGTGTAGAAAATAATTCAAACTGAAGTCTTGTTACTCGCAAATCTTCCTGAAGTTATTCGGGGGAGAGTAAGAGAACAGCTCTCAGGCAAAACCAGGCGGCCCACCATTGCCTGGGACCGATGGATGGCGGTATATCCATCCCCAATTGCCGGGCCTTATATAAAACAGACTGGTGACGGGCAGCGGCGTCACTGGTGCAAGGGTTTCGGCACGGCGCTCACCAACCTGCCTGCCCAGCGTGTGTATTTCTTCAAAGGGCATTTCTTCCAGGAGGACTGCCAATAGTGGCAAAATCCTGGAAAGGCCTATGTCCAGCAGTGGATGAAACAGCCTTATGGATGGATGGAAGTCTTGTTTGTGTCCCAATGATCTGAATTTCTGCTCCTTGTTCTTAAGTCAAGTAAGTTTAAGTCAGTTTAGAAACGTAGGTTTATTTAGTTTTAAACATTCACAAAGGTGTTACTCGGTTTATTTCTTAATACTTATAAAGTTCCCAATTTCTTAAGTTATTATGTTTTTCTTTATAATCCGAAATCATAGATAACTCTATTAGTTCATCTCTTCAAATGTAAAATTTACATACCTTTGAAATATAACGTGTGGTTTTTTGCTTTAATAAAATCCTTTACAGGATTTGTAACATACCTGGAATAAAAGGTTTCAAAGGCATAATTGTTGGACTCTAAAAAACGCATACGAAGTCAATTTTATGTTCTAACGATCAAAGTGTAATCCTCAAAGTCCGCGGGATCAAAGTTGATTTAAACGTAAGGGATGAAAAACTTTGAAATAAATTCATGTGAGAGCTTTACAACCAGGGGCGATCGTATGATCGAGCTTTATGGTAGACTAGTCATTGCCTGTGGTTCTGTTAGCACTGAATGAGAAATAAAAATTTGTTCAAGTGAAATAAGTACCGTTCTATACCATTATATCAAATATATTCATCGATTTGAATAGTTTTGACGAAAAATATAAACTTATCATAAGAAAACTACAAAATGAAGTTGGTCAAGTATTGTCTCACATAGTGTTGGAAATTAATGACTTCACTTGTGCATGAAGACTTCAATTCGGATCAAATTTCAAGATTGTAGGTCACCGGTAAGTACTCTATCGGTTTTGCTTACCTATCAGGTCAGTGAGAAGGATTTTTGCTATGAAAATACGCTCTGAAAAATCGTCCCTTCTATTACGTGAAACTTAAGACTTTAATAATTTACAGTGGTATGAGGCTAAAGACCAACTGACGGACAGACACACAGACAACAAGATGTACCTATAAGGGTTCCATTTCTCTTTGACGAGGTACATTACCCTAATGGTAGCAGTCTAATTACACCCGGTATATATCGTAACGACATAAATCCCCGAGGGGGTGTCACAAATGCAAGTCATAGTCCATACTCGTTACACCCGCGTTTTACCGACGATTGTTACGTCCCAACGTGATGGGTGGTGCCCTATCGCAGTACTTCGAGCACAAATACTTTTTAGGGCATGCAGGTTTTCAGATGTTTTCCTGCACCGTTCAGCAAGTGGTAATAAGTAAGACAAATACTATGCACATACATTCCGAAAAACTCATTGGTGCATGCCCGACCGGGGATCGAACCTGGGTCTCAAGATTGAGAGGCCAGCGATCTACCCCTGAGCTACCGCTGCTTTTATAATACTTAGTTATACAGACTTTTATATTATAGTTGGCTCGGATTCGAATCCCTCATGTTTTACAGATTGAAGAAGCTCAAAGCAGATGATTTATGTAATTCTCGATCAAAAACGATTTAATTTTATTCACTTCACGATTAATTTCAACTCGACCCGTTTCGCCTCGTGATCTCTCGGTAACCATTCGTCTTATTCCGTGTCAAATGTTATCAAACTTATAAGAGCGTTTTGTTGATGGAAAATAACCCTTGACCTTTGGTATTAAAGGTGACGTGAACAGAATATCGCATGTAGGTCGATCTACCCTTTTTGTAAAGGTGAGTGTAGATTTATGGTATGGTATCGAATTGGGCGGAAACTATTCGGGTATGATAAGCACAGCGACAGTAAAGAGGGTGTTTTGGTGTCGAAGTAGTTTTGTCAATGGGAATTTGATATTGCAGGGTTCCTTACTTGAAGAGTGCCAAACGGTACCCTTTTACTGAGCCTCCACTGTTTGTCTGTCCGTCTGTCACAGGGGTCTACAGTTTCAGCCGATATAGGTGGACGGTAATACAAGAATCAAATTTGGACATATTCAGTTGATCAGTTAAAAACTTTAAATTAAAATATAGAGATTTTCGTCTTTTTTAACAAATAAATGACCCCAAAATATAATAGTAGGGAAACGTTGCTATGTAACATTTTATTTTTTTATAATATTTTCGTGTAATATATATTACATTATTATTATTATTTATTTATCTTTTATTTATAAATTAATCTGTTATCTTTAATAACGATGGTTTTATTTTTAAATTTTTCTTTTTTTCTCCTTTATTATTGGGTCGGTAGGTAGTTGAAATGGGCCTCAACTGAAAATCGGCGCAGTAACACAAATGTGTTATTTCTTAGTTGTGTGTAATGCTGTGGAACTAAAATAAAGAAGTTATCTATCTATCTAACATATACTTTAAAATAAAACAACAAATACTCGGAGGGTGTAGAATTGTGTGTCAGGTGCGCCATTTTAGCGCTTTGTTTTTTGTCGCCTTGATGTTGCTTTGTTATTTATATTGTTATTTACCATGTTTTTAGGTGTGTAGGGGTCCGTCTCTACGCTAGAAACCGATTGGTGTTTTGGCCGGTCTAATGAAACTGTATCCTTCAGATGACTGTTCATAATATGGCAGAATTTAATGTTAAATATGAGTACGGAACCCTTTGTGCGCGGGTTCAAGTTGCAAGTTTAGTTCCATCTAAAATCGGAACCCTTTTTGAGCGAATGAAGCGCCTTTATCGAAGTAATCACTTTTCAGGAATATAACAATTATTGTAATGAATGATACTATTTTATCGTTTAGATTTTTAGAAGATAAAATATATAAAAGAATATTTTGGCAAGTTTTCGTTCTTGACTGTTTTTTTACATACATACATATTTATTTTAGACCTTTCGTTTTAAAGGAGCTCGTGTGACTAGATTGACGGACGGGGGGAAAAGGCTAAAGAGGTATGTCAAGATCGCAGCAGACAGAAATATGTGGTTTCTGCCTACCCATTTGGAAGACTGACGTGAATATGCATGTATATATGAACAATATAGATAAGCAAATTTCCTTATCCCCTTAATTATGTTTATCTTTAAAACAATAGATCGCATATAGATTGTGCGGATCCATGTAACCGATGTGGTCCAGGAGGCACTAACCAAAAAAACCACGTCATTTCGTTATTGAAATGTTGTGCTTCTCTTCAGTTAGTTACATATGTTGCGTTTACCTGGAGCGGGTCAAATCTTCGGTTTCATGTCGTCTAGCGGTATGAAAATAACCTGTTAACGGTCTGACAATTCAAATGCAGTATATTTGGATAGTGTACTACAACATACAATCAGCCTCGTCATAACCACATGAATGAAGTCCCCTATCTCGCCACTTCACATAGGTCTGGTACATTTTAAGCAATTATATACTGATCTGGCAACATAACCTCAAGTGTACCAATATAAATATAATGTTCTGTAAATGAATCTAAAATTAAGGTGGCAAACTGGTTTAAGACTGTTAATTATGAGGACAGTGAAAAATTATTACATTCATTCGCTGTAGATAAATTTATAATTAACTAGTTATTAAATACTATAAATGTTTGCTTGTGCATGTTCTTTAAATTAAGTATATAATCTCTCAGTTGTGTTGTCATAAATTTGATTTAAATGCATTCTTTGGGTTTTCTCTGTGTTAGGTATGTATTTAATTTAATTTTAATGTAATCTTGTAGAAAATTTATTTCTTTTTTCTTGTAAATTTCACTTTACGTTTTAGAATAATTCTGTTTTGTAAAATTATAACAAATGATGTAACTCTTCTACACACGAAAATTTCTGTTACCCCAAGTTCTACTAGCCTAGCTGAGTTTGGGGACGCTTGGAAATTTTGTATTCTAACTATGTGCAGTGTATTAAAATTTTTGTATTTATTTTGTAACGCAGCCTCGTTTGCAATAAATCTATTTTTCTTTCTTTCAAAAAACTATTAAATAGTATCGAAAATTTCTTATCACGTATTTAGCGGCCTTGCTTTTTGAATATTTACTCGACCCGCTCAAGGTAAAGCTAGCCAGACATTGACCTAGGTAACTAAATCTAGATTTAGATACGGGAGAAGCTTTTCATAATAGAATGACGTGCTTTTTTCTATTGAGTGACTCCTCGACCAGTCCATTGCGGAAAATGCGTGAACCCCGTGATGTCTATCCACGGGGCTACTCCGAAGTAATAAACTTCGATCGATTATCCTTCGGTCGTATATCCATCTCTATCACACTCTCAATGCGTGCGTCAGAGACGGACGTATGCTCGAACGATAAACGAGCGGGGGAATCTTTTGGGAGTAAAGGCCCAGGTCAGAGAGTTATGGGTTCAGTAAAACTGAAAGAGTACCTTCCAGGAAACTGCTTCCGTAGCTGACGTCATAAACAGTGGGAGAGCTTCACTTTATGTCTATTTAGGGTTCAGTTTACAGAGAACCCTGCTCTGTTAGTTATATCCTGTTGTTGTTCGTGAACCAAATCCCGATATTTGACTTAATGAATGTAGATTCCTTAATCTTGTAAAAATCTTAATAATGTAAAGTATGTATATTTTTAACACTTGTATTTATCCACAATATAATACAAATATACAGAAATAAACATATTGTGTATTAATTTCCATCAAATGCCACCAAAGGATAAACTATAATAATGTTTTTATAAAAGGTAGTGTTTAGGTATACAATATGCGACAGCGAGCGGAGCGAAGAGGAGCGTGTTATGTGGGGTGTGATCTTGTTGATTCGGGAGCCAAGCAAAGCGGAGCGGAGCAAGGCAACCCCTGTAGTTTTTGCAGATTTCATGATATTCAAGCAGTTCAACATGATCAATGACGATCTATCTACGATATGGCCACGACTCACGACAGACACAGTCTGAAAATACAGTGTTTCCGAATACGGACTGTGACATGCAAGTTACAGTCCGCACTAGTACACCCACATTTCCCCGAAGATTGATACGCCCCGGCGTGATGATAGGTGAGCCCTATCAAACCTCCGTTTCCTATTTTTCCTAGAGTTCGTATTTAACCCGGCAACAAGATTTATTGTTACATTAGTTTATGCTTAATAGCAGACCGACAAACAGACACAACTTAAGAGATTTTTTTTTATCTGTAAGCTACGGCCTGGACTAAAATCTATTGCTTAACGAAAATGATAATTAACCCTTTAAATTTTAAAGAGGATTAACGGAGGCCTTAACCCCGAGATGACAATCTAGTCGTAGTTGTAGGTAGTGTGACGTCACTAAAGTGTTTCAGTTTTCTTTATTAACTAAAGTTAACTAAACTTTGCTGCCACGGTAACTGGTCCAAGTTTAAAGCGGACGCGATTATGAATTTAGGTACACTGTTTTTGTACTGAACTCGGCCCCTTTTCACATTCATGTTTTTAGTGGGATGAAATTAACTCAAGGAAAACAGTTAAAATAGTTGTAATTCGAAGGTTAAAAACTAATATTATAAATCAACAGGGCAGCGGCTGTTTTTTTACACTAGCGCCAACGTTTAACGTTATTTTGTTACATTACATGTTTATATTATTACATATTAAATAGTATTCCCCTTAATGTGGGCACACGGTACTATGACTGGGTTTTTCCCTGGTGCAAAACAACTTCTTTGATCTCGGGCAACGAACAGAGGTCAAAAATCAAAAAAATCAAAAATGTTTATTGTGGTAACCAAATATTTTCTTAATTACAATTACAACTGGAGCCTTCTTTTAAGTAATAAATACCTGTAACAGAAGACTCCGCTCCTTCAGTCCACAGCTTTGGTTTTAAATAATTTACAAAAATTGATTTTAGTACATAATAAAAGAGAAATAACATGCAGCATGCGTCAGTGCTATGGAAGGGTGTGTGAGAGGGTGTATGTGTGTGTGTGAGGATGTGTATGAGGGTGAGAGGGAGAGGGTGTGTGCGTGTGTGTGTGTTTGTTTGTTTGTATATTTTATTTTTATATTTCTTTATCTACATACTACATACTAGTTAATTTTATTTCTAAGTAATTTGGTAAATTAGGTTTTCAGCCTCTTCGTAGCTCTTTGTTTTTAATAATAATGTTGTTTGCTTTATGCATTCAAAGTTATTTTTTGTACATATATCTAGACTTCTGTTTATCTCGTTGTATATATAAGCTGACTGATAGTTAAATTGTCTGCGTGCAAAAGTAGATTTGTAAAATGGAAGTTTAATAATGTTGCCTCTTTTTCTCTTTTTTGAAAAATGTGGGTCGAAAACAGAATTTTTATGCTTTTTAGCACTGTATTTGCAATATACAATTTTCTTACGGACAAGAGATCGCAAAAAGAATATAAATTATCTGTTGGGTATCTGTAAGGTTTAAAATACATAAACTTTAACAATGCTCTTTGGGCTCTCTCCAATTCGATAAATTTAGATTTTGCAGCTCCTCCCCAAGTTGGTATGCAATAGTTAAGGGCTATGCACAAGGGCTATGTATATTTGATTGAGGAGTGAAGGGGTAGCTATATGTCTAAGCATTTTGAAGATCCAAATTAACCTTCTTACTCGAGAACTCAGTATTTCAATTTGTGGGAACCAGGATAGTCGCTGGTCTATCATTACGCCTAAGTATTTAGTTTTGGTCACGTTTTTAACCAGTAATATCTGCTTTTAACTAATCGATATGCTAGGGTTCATGACCTCACGCTGGTTGAACTCAGAATTAGAGCTATTGGATTCGTCTAGCAAATTTCACTGTTATCTTTTTGACTGAGTGGGGACAGCGTCGGCCGCTGTCTTTGCTCAGCTCTCTTGTTGATTCCTGACAATCTCTTCAACGTGACTTCTCGTCACCAGTTAAGCCGTCATAATTGGCAGTTTATTATACGCGGTAGACGTGTTTCTTAGTAACTTCACGTTAGTGAGTTATTTTTCATTTTAAAATATTTAAATTGATTAGTGACGAAACCCAAATAATTTTGGGTCCCACGCTGGGGGCTTATACGCAGCCGCCATTTCCTACGCTGTAGACGTAGCCGCCACTCTCCAACGCTGCAGCCACTACTCTTCTATTCTTTCTACAAGCTGCCGCTACTCCTTCACTGGCCCAGTCCACACTACGGACGGTCGCACTTCAGACCCTGGACTCCCACCGCTGCCGTCTTCGATCCTTTCCAGTTACCGGCCAGTAGAATGCTACTATTACCATCAAAGACGACGGTATACGCGAAGTGAATCGAGATACCGCACGATACCCATTTGAAGAACTTGATAATATATTTTGTCATTAGTTTTATAAAAAGAAATTTGCATTTAATTTCGTCATAATTTTACACCTTGAGATTCTCTCCAAGTAAATTTTATTTGTGAAAGAGATTTAACCGTTTCACACGTTGGTTCAAAGCCATGGTTCAAAGCTAGTCAAAGACTATTATTCCTTACAAGTATACACATAACTCATGTAAAAGCTGTGTGAGACTAATTTGTAACTGTGCTTTAAAATTATTTACTCAACTTTTGTTCGAGTAATTTTATTCAACAGAAATGAAAAAGCTGAATAACACTCCTTTTAATGAACAATAAAATATCAAATCAAAATGTTTTATTTGTAAAACAGATACTTATATAAAGTATAGTTTTTACAGGTCAAAGTCTTTAGGTTAAACTTGCACCACGCACCACGAGCGGCGGCGGTTTTCTTTACGGTTTTTGTTCGTTTTTAGTAAAGAAGTTGCACCAACAGCACTGCATTAGTCGAGGTTTTTGTTCGCAGACAACTTTGTTACTGTTTCACTCAAAGCTTATTCTCTTTTTAGGAGCTTTTTGTTCGCCAGCGGAAGTGAGGTGACGAAACTTGGAGAATTAGGAAACTGCTTTTATTGCAACTCCCTCTACAAAAATTAAGTTCTTTTATAAATTCATGAGTAACACTTAAATTGTATAAGTAGTTACTTCACGTCTGATTAAGTGTTATCTACTAGAATGAATGTATCTTCCAAGGTTTAGAATTAGATCAGCTTGTCATTTAACCCCTCGCGTGCCTAGTCAGTATCCAATTGTTACATAATGTTTTAAACAGACATGTGAAAATTTGAACAAACCACAAAAACTTCTTTAATCTTTTGGGGACAGACAATATAAGGAGGTTGACGCGGAGGAATGTCAGTGTTCTGTGGCGTTAAAGTGTTATTAAAATTAAATATTTCTCTGAATTGATTTTAAGTCGATGAAAAGATTCTATAGTTGTCGGGGTTTCTGAAGCCAAAATGTTTATTTGTGATTAATACAAAAAGGGCAATTGAACCTTGTTACTGAACACTTACATAGTTTCCAGTATGAATTTGGCACAATCAATCAAAGTCAAACTTAAGTTTGTCGATGCTTCAGATTATAAAAATCAAATTCAAATTCAACATTTCTAACTAAAGTCTAATGTTTTTTTACGTTTCCTGCGTAATTAGCATTATTTCGCTCGATTTTCAGTTTTATTCGTGCACAGATAAAATAATATAAGAAAACTGGTTACTTGCTTTTAAAACTGGTAAAAGTCAACCAATGAAATTACAATGTATGGACTTTTAAGAAGTCCGTAAAAAGAAACGAAGTATGGTATTTCAACTGAATTTGAGGCGTAAGTTTTTATGAGGTCTTCAGAAAGAAAGCGAGTTATTTTATGATAATTTAATGACAACTCTAGAGGTAAGAAACTCGTAATAAAATCTAACCGCTCTGCGTGCGGCTTAACGATGTAACCCGATTTTCGTAAATTTTTACGGCGCAATAAAAATGCAAAAACACCATTTATGAGAAGTCTTCGAGTCGGTTTGTGTGTGGAATATTATTAAAATAGTACATTTTGATGCAAGTGCGAAAAGGTTGATATTTAGAGTCACGACTGGCGAGAAATATCAACACTTTCGCACGAGTATCAAACGACGTTTTTTAATATACCTGCAAAAAATTAAATGAAGTAATATAATAAAAGCAATTTTGTTGCAAATCAAAACGGATACAAGTTGAAACGCAGTCTGGTTAGCGTCAATCTGTACCACCAAGACCAATGTCTCTTTCTAACGTCTTTTTAATAATAAGTTCTAAAATAGTTCAAATATAATATAACTTGTAGAAAGTATACTTTATATATCTATTTTACAAAATAAATATTTTGATTTGATTTGATATAAATTGTGACTTCTTAAATTGTTTTGAATGTTTAAAATATCTTTTACACTTTAACATTATATAATATATTTACTAATTATTAGAAGTTTGAAAATACTCATTTTAAACAGTTTTTAGTGTATCCGGCTACTTCCAACAAAATGACACTAAAACAAAGGTTTACAATGTAAACTTTACATGCTTACTAAATGATGTCGCCGGTTTCTCCGAGATGGCGTCATTTGTAAAAACAAAAAGCACGAGTGCGAAATATGTCATTTTACGCACGCTAAACAGGCTCGTAATCTATCATATTTTTAGCAGCTGTGTAAAAAAATATATTTATATCGTGTATGTATAAAATATGTTTATATATACATACCTCGTTACGACATGAATTAGACCAGAGGTGTTTTAGAGTGTGAACTGTGAAATGTTAGTCATCGTCCATACTCTTATATAATTGAGAAGCCTTTTCTTTAAAAAACGCAGTACATTTACATACCGATATTATCATATTTATTAATTAATATAATCAATTATTATTAATTTATTCATACTTCTGTTAGTTTTAATAGTTCCCTTCTGAGTCCCAAAATATTGAGGCCATAACCTTGCCAGCCGATGCCACGGTACGAAACTAATTCGGGGTCGGTGATGATGGCCGTTTCCATTGCGAAGATTTCTGTTTTGTCTCGGGATCAAAATGATGGACCCATGTTTCGTTCATTACAAAACGAGACAAAAAGTTTTCAAAATCTTCTTGAAACTTGTCCAACAATGTCTTTGAAATGTCAAGTCGATTTTGTTTCTGACTGCCGGTTAACATTTTCGGCACCCATCTTGCGGAGACTTTTCTCATATTCAAAGATTGTTTCAATATGGATTTAATACTTCCATATGAAAAGCCCGTTTCTTGAACTAAGTAACGGACGGTAACTCTTCGATCGCAAATACAATTTTCTCGACTTTCACAACATTTTCTTGGGTGACTGACGTCGATGGACGGCCGCAACGATGTTCGTCTTCCGTGCTCGTTCTCCCTACTCGAAGTTGAGAAGCCCACCTTGCGACAGTGGAATACGGCGGAGCAGACTCTCCTAATGTTGCCTTCAAATCGCAGTGAATCTCTTGCATCGTTAAATTTTTAAACAGAGGTATTTAATAACAGCTCGCAGTTCATTTTTCTCCATTTTCGAGAACACGTTCTAACACGAAGCAAACAAATGACTACATTCAGAAAAAAACAAAAGAGAATCGAAGATTTTTTTCTTTATTAATATTCCAAATATGCTCAGAAGAAGTACAAGCAAATATCTGAGCTATGCCTGCCAGTATTTTTTTTCTTACCAAGGAGTATATCTACTTTTTGATCCCCCCTAGTATATATCAGATATCGGATTCAACATCTATCACTCTTGGACCTAATAAATAATCGTGGGTGAAATTTCACACCTTCTGACACCCTCTCGTGGACTTTATGTCATTAAGATTTTTTTTATAAGTCGGTATTGATTAGTGAATACCTTTATGCGACTTAACGCTCCGTAGAATTTTTTGTTTATATCTTTCAATTACGTTTAAAGCCGAAACAAAAACAGAAAAATAAAACACTAGCTGTGTTCATCTGCATTGCTGATTGCACGAGGATTGTTACAAACTATTGCTAGTTTTCACAATCGAAATAGAACAAAGGATACAGACAGAATTTTCAACTACCCGTCTCGCTACATAAAAATGGCATTTTATTTTACCGATGCATATTCACGCAATTTCAGAGTCAAATAATAAATTGTGTTAGGTATGAACAGTATAATGTGTGGTATACAGGATGTATCAATGACATGCTCGTTAAGTTTAAACCACATGCTCTACTGATCATAGTGAACCACATCCCATAGAAAAAGTTTTGAAAAAAGCGAATTAAAAAATTCACTTCCCCATATAAAGTTGTAATAACTACCCGTAACCTTTTTATGGGAAAGCGAAAAATTGGACACGAATTTCACGAATGAATTATATCATAATTCATAAATATTTTTACTCTGTGATCATATTATGTATTAGCCTTAGCCCGCGGTTCCGCCCGCGTTTATTCAATCTCTGTTCCGTTTTCAGCTTTGGCGGTATTTTATGAACACCCCTTATATCCTATGTGTTGACCAGGGTCATCTAGCTGATAATAAAAAAACCGCATCTAAATCCGTTGAGTGGGTCTCGAATTAAAACGGAACATACAGACTATTTTTGTAGTTTTGGCGTCAGTACATAACAATATTATAATATTTATTTATTTGCGTAAAAGAAAAACAAGAATACAATCAAAATAGTTTCTTACAGCTAGTAAAAATGTTTTGCCTAAACTAAACTACGAAAAGTAGCCTGTATTTTGGTCACAAAATGGCCGGAACAAAAAAGACTTAAATAACAAATTGTAAGCTTAAAAATTAAATAATATTTGAAATAAAAGTAGAAGTCAATTAAATATAAAACCTTAAGATTAATTGAAATATTACACTTGAAATAATTTAACTAAAAGTACAATACAACCCATTTCATTTAAAACTACACAAAAATATTTAATGTATTTTTACTACTTTATTATTGGTATAGATATACATAAATACGCTCACGCCAGTACAACTCTGGGACCCGGCTCCAAAGCGTGCCGGGCAAGTTGCACCAAAGAGTTTTTCATTTTTGTGCATTGCGCACAGTATTTCTATACTACCAGTTGCTGACAGTAAAGGGAAAACCTATAAAGTAATCTTGCGCCCGAAGCACGGCGATAAGGCTTAGAAGTCAAGATCGTCAGTGAAAGGAGGGTATCATGAGCGCAGACCGGCTATCTAGTAACAGGCCACACTCGAAAACACCCCTGATACCTTCGGGGGTGTGTATGTCGAGATGATATAAAGTAAAAGGCGTCGAAAACATTCTTTAGCAATGTTAAATTCAGGTTATTTCATCTAATAATAAAAATGTTATCGCAAACACGAAACTAAGTGATCTCACCAGTGTGCTCCCTTCAGCAGTAAACACAAACAACCTCTGTCTTATTTTAATAAACAAAATTTAAAAACAGGATCTGCTTCAAAGGGAGTCGGAAATAAAAATAAAACAGTTCATTTTACGAAATATTTTTATAATAAACATAATGAAAACAAGCTCCCACTTCAGGCCAGAAACAATTTGTTTTTTCTACCTTCCGTTTTAAAGACTTTTGCTAAGGAAAATAAAATGTGTGTCAAGTGTACGGTGGTTCCTAGTTTGCGGGTTCCTTCGTAACTTTTATATTTGACGTTATATCGATCGTTGCCTGCGGCTTCGAACTGGATTTATTTTACTTGTCAAGTTAAGGAATTGCCCGTTTGTAGATTCGGATCGTAACCTAGCCGCTGCATAAATCGATGATTTTCAAGATTACATATGTACATGTACCTAACATAACGTCTCGCTATATATCCCAGAGGGGGTGTCAGAGTTGTTGGCTCTGTCAATACTGGTACACCATATTTTCATCAGCATTTTGACATATCATCCATCCATCCATCAGCCTGTTTCGTCCACTGCTGGACATAGGCCTTTCCAGGATTTTGCCACTCTTGGCGGTTCTCCTGGAAGAAATGCCCATACTCACACACGTGCCGAAACACTTGCACCAGTGACGCCGCTGCCCGTCACTATAGTATGTTCGAGTTAACATGATATGGGTGGCAGTTCAAAGTTGACAGTTATAGTTATGTGCCCTAACGAAATAGAATCGATTTTCTTAAGTATCGAGAACGTTAACAAGGGCTATCAAATCGATTTTTTATTTGATTGGTCTTTGATTATCCAAACTATTTTTATTAATTTCTTAATTAGTTAAATTAAACGAGGCAATAACTTCCAAGCTTGAGAGTTCAAAGATTTGTTTTTTATTTTTCTCGGCATTTCACCAAAAAACAAACAACAATAACAAAAATCAACAAAAACTGAACAAACGTCAAAACAAATAGCACGTAAAGCAACCGCAACGAAAACACAAACCGCACACAAGATGAACTCATACTGAAGCGATCCTATAATATGTCCGCACCGATTCATCGATGTATTTTCGATTATGTAGTGTCAGTACCTATGGGTTAACGTTCCGATCCATGCATCAAGTAGCAAAAGACATTATTCTTTTCTGAATCTTTTTTTTTGTTAAATTTAACGAATACACTGTGATTATTGTTTCGATTTATAGATAAATAATTTATTTTGCAATGTTGATACACATTCTTTCTAAAACCTAATATTTTCTTTTGTACCTGGGTGTATGTACTATGGTGTGAGTAGTATTGTTGAAACGGAAAATTACGAACTGTCACCCATATCATGCTAACTCGAACATACTATAGTCTGTTTTATATAAGGCTCGGCAATTGGGGATGTATAAACCGCCATCCATCGGTCTCAGGCAATGGTGGGCCGCCTGGTTTTGCCTGGGAGCTGTTCTCTTACTCTCTCCTAAGTAACTTCGGGAGGATTTGCGAGTAAGATGGTGGTACCTCCACAGTCGAGCCCGGCATCAGCTCTACCACCTACAAAGGACATAAAATAATAAAAAGTTTTGTCTAAAACTCCCATTTTTAAGTCTTTTTGTCTGTATGTTCCGTTGTAACCGGAGAACCACTCAACGGATTTGGATTTCTTAAATTATCATCGTTGCAGATAGTTGTGATCCTGGTCAACATAATTATCACGGGCGGAGTCACGACCGAAAGACTGGTGTCTTATATAATAGCCTTATCGCCGTACTTCGGGTACAAAATGTACTCTTCTTAGAGCATGCAGGACTACCTCACAATGGTCTTCTTCACCAAGTGGTTAGCATACAAATACTATACACACGAATTCTATAGTATGATCGCCGGCAGGATTCGAATACAAATCTTCAAATTGAAAGTCCACTACAGTAACTACCACTGCTCTTGTTCCCCAATTAACGTGCGTTCATAATATTAAGTAATAGTAGTTTATGAAATTGGTATATAAAAAGGTTATTAAAAGCACGAGTGTCAGTTTAAAAAAACGAGCCGAAGGTGAGTTTTTTAATAGAACACGAGTGTTTTAATACCTAGTTATATTCCATACATTACTTTATCTAGACTCATGCCTAACAACCTGTTTTCATAATCTTGATAAAATTTGTCGGCAGCCATTTTTGATTTTTCTTGTAAAACCTCGTTGTAAAAGTGTTCGTAATTTCCGTCGTTATTTCCAGAATGTCAGGTGGAGTCAAATTATCATCACCATCACTGCTGTTAGTAATTTTAGGGCAAAATAATACTTTTGATTGGACCCATAAAACCACAGTAAGTAGTAATTTCCACGTAAACTATGGCGCCAAAATCCACCAGTCCACCACGCATGTGTACGCGTTGCGCGCGCCGGCAGCCATAGTCAATGCAGGCCGAAAATAAATTTAAATTGTGACCTCCTTTGTCCCGCCGCAATATTATTTAGTACGTGTTAGAGAATATTATAGATAACCTCATTGGTATTTGATATTAAACCTCAGACATGGCTGTTTGGGCTAAGTTCCCTTTGCCATCCTAGTTAGTATCACTGTACTGTAATCTCAGAAAAAGTTTTTTTATAGCATTATGTTGTTCGGAGACCTATACAATATTTTTTTTTGTGTTTTAGAGACGTTCATGAATAAAATTTTTCATTATACCAGTAGTTTTGAGTTCATAATATGGATTTTACGACATGAGGTTAGCTAAAATTATATTATTATCTTCGTTGAATTCGGGTTTGGCTTTAAAGATATTTTTCTTGAATCTCTTAGAAAAATTTTTACTTCTCTGAAAAGATAAGATGCTTTCGCATTTATTTATAAAATTGAGGAAATCCCTCTGGATACAGTGAAACATCAAGACGTGACGTAATCACTTTTTAACGGATAGAGATGTTTCAATTAAAATATTCTTGTTTTATTTTCAAAAGCTATCTCGCTCTTTTTTTCTCTGTCATCCAGCCGCCATTGGACTTGATTTTTTTACTTTTTAGGGTTCCGTTCTTCAAGAGGAAAAAACGGAGCTCTTATAGGATCACTTTGTTGTCCGTCTGTCTGTCCGTCCATCCATCCGTCCGTTTGTCCGTCCGTCCGTCTGTCGTTAAGACCCTATATCTCGGGAACGCGTTTAAGTATCGAGTTGAAATTTAAACCAATTGAAATGTGGCGACAACTGATGAAGGGCAAAGTTGAAACTATCCCAAATAGAAGAGCTAGCATTTTTAGATTGATGGATGTGGAAGAGGAGAAAAAGCTGTTTCGCGATCGTGCCAGTGGAAATCTGTAGTCTCTACCCACCCCTCTGGAAGAAGGGCGTGACTAAATAAATGTTTCTAGCCTAAATAAAAACCGGTCAAGTGTGACTAGGACTCACGCCAGAGGGTTCCGTAGCATTCAAATAAGTAAAGAGACTTAAATGATTAGGAAATATTACAACCTTATAAAATAAGAAACAAAACTGCAAAATTAGACTGGTCGACCATCACTCGTTAACTTGTAATAACGTTATTTATACTACTGTTTAGCTGGCAGAGGGAAGGGGGATTGAACTTGATTCTAACGAAAATTTGCACTTTTAAGCTTAATATTTCGCAAACGAATCCCTGAATGGAAAAATGGTTTACACACACCCGCAGTATTTTTGAAGGACCTATCCAACAACACCCCACATTAAGGGATATACGCGAACAAAATTATCCCCACTGTAGGCGAGGTATACTAAAAACAAAAGGATTTTTCAAGATTTTATTTTAACACTTTGTCGGCGTTATTAATATTATATAAACTCGTGCCAAATCACAGCTTTCTAGTACTTTACGGTTCTAAGAGTCTCTGAGTCTAAGCTCTGAGTTAAGACGCGGTTAGACAGACAGACATCCAGACGGACATAACGAAACTATAAGGGTCCCTTGTTGACTACGGAACTCGAATAAAAAGCTTGCAGCAAGAAAATTATACACTTATTACGGAACCCTAGGCATGGGAGTCTGACTTGCACTTGACCGGTTTTTTTGTTACAGATTCCCACAGAAAGAAGAAATAAAAAATGAATGTATAAGACGAATAAGAAGGCCATATTGGGCGTGGAAAAAAACACAGTTATATTTGTTCAAAACAGTTCACGCGGTTTTTGAAAGTCTTAACAAAACTTTATATCTTTTCAATAAATATTTCAATGAGTGTACTGAATAGGTATGTATGTTTGTAAGCTTCTAGTTATTCCGCACATGAATAGGTATGTATGTTTGTAAGCTTCTAGTTATTCCGCACATGAATAGGTATGTATGTTTGTAAGCTTCTAGTTATTCCGCACATGAATTATTCTTCGACCCCCAAAGATGAAAACATTAGGCTAATCACGATCGGACCCTAAAGGCACGTCAGCGATGCAGGGGTTTTACCTCCCAAGGGCCACAAAGTCATAAAGCACGTTCGTCAGCATTGAGTTATAAGGTTAGACAGAAGGGTCAAACAATCTCCTGGAAATTGAGGGTAGAGCGATAAAAATCCACACAACGACCTTGTAATAGGCAGATGTAATTAGGGGCCCCCAGTAAATTGGGGGAACTTCATTCGCCTGTCTGGTGGCTGCGGAACCTCTATAATAGGGTACGAATTTGAGTTAACTAGAAGTAATTCACCGCGGGACCCCGTTTTATGAAGCATAATTTTTATCTATCTGTTAATCTTAATAAGGTCGGGTAAAGCCGAAATAAAAAATAAATGATTGCTTGTTTTTAAGGTTTAAGAGTTACGCCAATAGGAAGAAACGCTTGTAACACTTATTTTTTAAGTGGGGCTGTTTTGGACCTAACTTCGACTACCCCTGCTATTAACAAATAAAAATTTCAATTCAGAATTGACTAGCTCTGTGGATGAGATTCGGTTTACTCTAAGCGGGAGGCCATGGGTTGAATTCGGTTGTTTTTTTAACATCAATGTGCTATATTTGTCTGCTTCTTGAAATAAATAGATCAGTTTAGGAATGTAATTTCAATAGAAAAAATGTCTTGCTTTTACAAGCATTTTAGTTTTTACAGGAAATTACGTCATTATATCAGGTTTAATGTCAGATCCTTGCCAAACTGTAGGATGCGTTCAAGATAGGATTTTTTTTCTTATGGAAATGTGTTGTGATGACGTCAATGAAGGTCAAATGATAGGCATCGCTTTTTCCAATTAATAAAAGACACGCACGCTTAATTTAAAATCTGCATATTAAAAAGAGTTAAGAAAAGCTATTGCTCGAAACTGTTTTCGAATCGTAAATATTGATGAAAAAAAGAACAGGCCATTACTGTATGGGCACATTTTGTGTCCGTTCTGCGTGCCGTTAGCCAATGTTTAGCGATTGTTTAAACAATAAATATTAGTTATGATCTGATTGACACTGTTGTAAGGAATGTTTTATTATGATATTTCCTATTTTTAGTAAAAGATACGTTTCTAATCTAAATCTAATCTGAACAAAGAAACAAATGGCCGTTACTGTGTGAAAGATAGTACAGTCATTAAGGAGTGAACAGTTGCTGCTTGGTGGTGGTGAAAAGTACAGAAATCTCGTCTTGCTGAATAACATAATCTATATATATATATCTACCTATACTAATAATGAAGTAGTAAAAAAGTCGAGTCTGTACACTGAATTCACATTATACTGTGGCGAAAACTACAATTTTTTGTTTCTTTTTTGGTTGGCGCGGGTATATGTCTTGGGCAAAGTGGGTCTGATCGGTAGAATATGCGGTTTGATTTAATTTTAGTGGTCTATTTACACCCTATATGTTAAGGATTTCGATGCGGTTTTCATTATTATAATCGTAGTGACCCTGGTCAACACATAGGCAATAAGGGGTGTCCATAAAATAAAGTCAAAGCCGAAAACGGGGCTAAGACTAAGCCAAAGCTAGTAAATTAAGTAAAACACGGTTCTCTATCTATCACGTGTGGTCGTAAAAATCGTCGGTGTAACGTAGGTGTATGTGTGGAGGGAGACTATCAGATGAAGTCTATACCCTGATATACCTCTAACGCTTCAGCATTCTTGGATGACTGCCCCGTTCCTCTGCACCCCTGCACCCCCGCACCCCTGCACCCCAGCACCCCCGCACCCCTGCACCCCAGCACCCCCGCACCCCTGCACTATTACACTTTACGGACTCTTTCTAACTTTCGAGAAGTTTTCATTTCCCTTGGTTAATAACTCGTTTCACTGGTAACGGATACAGGCTGTTCCGTTTAGTTTTCAGTCTAATAAACCTACCTATATCAGTAAACTAGTGGAATCAGACGATGGGACTCTCAATTTTGAGACCCGGGTTCGAATCCTACCAATGAAAGCATGCAGAAATATTTATTTTTTTGAGTTTATGTGAATAGTATTTTATGCTTACAGGGCTTTAGGGTTGCATGCCCTAAAAAGCGTGTGTTTGTGCCTGAAATATGATAGGCTCACATCCTATGACGTCGGGACGTTACGATCCACGGTGAAAAACGGATGTGACGAGTGATGACTGCTTTAGTGACACCTCACCTTTGACACCACTCGAGAATATACCTGGATGATACGTTTATTCAATACCTGCTCCGTTTTTGGCTTTGCCGTAATTGATTATATAATTGATAATATAAGAAGTATTATGGGCGTGGTTGGCCAAATTCTTAACTATAAGAAATAGCGAAAAATGCTCAAAAGAATCTCAAAATAATTTGCATAGCCGGGAATCGGAACCGCCGATAAAAAAACAGACTGTATATTACTCTACCATCCGATAGTGTCAGATATAAGGATCAAATTCTGGGAAGTAGTCACGTATCGCAAACTAGAGGAAAGTGCTCATTTTAAATTTTCCTACATTACCCATTTCGTAAGAATTCTTGATGCTTACTTTTCAACACGCATCTGGACTCGACGATTGTACCAATTATGTACATATTGGAATCCGTAATCTCGTAATGTTGAATGCAGTACAACCGTTGAAACGTTGAATCCGGCTATGTACAAATATATTTTTTTATTTTGATTTTAGAATTCCGATATTAAGTAAGACTTTAATTTGGTTGGCTCGTAATTGGTACGACCCCGTAGCATTCTCCTTTCTATGGCAGGTTCAGTATGTGATACAAACTAAAACATGTATAGTGTATACTAAAACATATATATGTATAGTTGTAAACAGGTCACGTGCTGTCGAGAATCGTATGAATGTATAAGTAACATTTCGGTACAATTATGTAGTGGACACCGCGTGCTAGACCGTGCATCTTGCTTGGTATTCGTCGTGTAAGTTTGTGTGTGTATTTAACTTTGATGATTCAGTCAGTGTAATCTTGTTATCAGATCTATCACCATTTCACTATCAAAAGTTCGAGCTGATATGGTACATCTGAATCTTTACTTGTGTACTTTTACTAGTGTCTGTCTACTTATGGGTCCGTATACGGCTAGATGCACAACTTCAAATGAGCATATCACATTGTGTAACTTAGTTAAGCGGTATAGTAAAAATAATATAGGCAGAAGGCTGATGCGCTGATCTTAGAAAAAACGCAAAATGTTTAAGTTCGCTTGATAGAAAAAAATTACGAAGTTACCTCTAAATTTCATGTTAAAGTACCTTCCTTAAATAAAAAAGCCTTAATAGTTGTATGAAAAATAAGTTAACAAATGACATCGTCGGCTCGTCTTAGAATATTTTAAAATTTCCATTTAGAAGCAGCATCCAAAAGAACTCGAAATATATCTTGCTAATTTAATTATGTGCATATTTTAACTAGAATTAATATATATATAAATATTTATAAAGAAAAGCCGAAGGGTAACATATACATTTTATTATTTAGAAGCAGAGTTATTTAATGAAAACGCAGATTTTTGCGGGCGCGTGTTTCTTGGTGGTCGTAACAGCCACGGCTGAGAGCGCGATATTTTGTTCTAAAAGGGAACGTCGTAGAATTCAGTTCTGATTGATGCAAAATGAGGTGCTCAATCAGACCTTATATGCAGCCTTAACCTCTACAAACTTGGGTGGATGAATATATTTTTTCATACGAGTACACAATAATTATACTATATTAAAATTATTTTATTTAATCGTAATTTAACAATATAAAATAAATACACAATATGCTCATGAGTGTGACAAATAGTGCTGTTTTAAGTCGCCTTTTAAATAAATTTAGAGAGGGACAATCACGAATGCTTGCTTTAAACGAGTTCCAAAGTCTGACGCCTCAACATTAAAAGACTTTCCAAACGACGCAGAACTATGTACAGGGGTTTTCTGAATAGAAACAGTGTGCGATCTAAAAATGTTGACCGTTGAGAATAGGTGCTCAAAACGAACACGAAGATAATCAGGGAAAGGGGGTTATTGATTATACTATAACATCTACATCATTTCATTTCAGTAAACCATTTGTTTTCAATATTTATATTGAAAGTCTGCGTAAAAATAAAGCTTACGTATTTTTTATTTTGTTTTATTGTGTGTTTTTATGATTATTTTATTTTTTTATTATTCACTCATTCTAAAAGAAGTCGCAACTGAGGATTTCAAACTCGATGTCCATTGCCAAGGGATTATAAAAAAATCAACTTGGCATGTTTATCAATGTCAACAGTCGCAATGACTGACAGTTGAATTTCTTAAAATACGGAATGAACTTGAAAGGAAAGGTAATTGTTTTTAAAATCCTGTGTTTACCAACTTTTGAAAAATTTCTTTATTGGATAATGATTTAATTCTGAAAAAAATACACACATTCATATATATCGACAATGCTCAGAAGGCCAATATCTCGAAATGGTTTTTAGTTTTGTTTATTAAATTGTAATGTTGTCGATTGTGTGAGAAAATGAAAGTGACGATGGAGACGAAAGGAAAGCCATTGAAGCTCACGACGAAAATTTTATACATAAACTAATACTTAAATTCTGAAGACTATCAAATTTATAATTCAGCAAGAGTGACTTTAGATTTATAAAGGTGAAAGTTGCTTTGAGTTCCGTCTAGAAAACATCCCACAAACACTCGTAAATATGCGGGTATATAGAGCCTGGGCCTGTGTATAGAGATAGGCGTACATCCGCCGCGCCGTATCGTGCCAGTAGCACATTCTAATAAAGTTCCACAGTTAACCCAGATCGAGCTAGATATATGTAAGAGATCTAAGACTGGACACTACAGTTTAGAGTGGAACAAAAATGGCTACCCTACATTTTCAAAATAACTTTTTTACTCAAAAGTATTATCAGTAACACGAAATTAAAAAAAACCAACTTTTTTCGCAAAAAGCAATATTTATATTTTTCGTTATTTTCACTTGTCCCCAAAGACCGAGCGTTTCCAAATTTCGGAGTTGTATTGATGGAGCAAAAAAGCATTTTTCTTGAGATACAAATTACAATATTTATTGAAATGGGGAAAGTTTTGGTTATGAGGGAGCCAAAAATCAGCTGATACAAATATTCCAATGGCAAAAGCTGGAAGCCTATTTATTTGTGGGTACATTTTATTTAAATAAATATGATAAATTGACGTCTTCTACTTTTAATTATATTTTTTTATAAATATATTAAAGCAAAACTCATAAGTAATAAAAAAAAATGAAATATATTTCGGGCTATACATATTTCTCTGATTGATACTGCCCGTATGGCCCGAAATATATTTTATATAACAAAATACCGGAATAAAAATTAAAAAAAAAAACTTGAGAAACCATAATCTTTTGCGACATGACGTTCCACCCTAATAACGTATTACTGGCCGACCACGACTTAATACAAGGAAGCCAATCTCAAACCACCCTTGTGCCCTGTCTGTTAGATGCTAGATACCTTTACAATTATTTTGGTCAAGGGAACCGATTTAAATGTAACAGATGCACGTTCTAGATAAATGGCCATTTGGTTGGGTGTCTTGATTTCTTCTCTTCGAAGTGTCGTCCTCATTTCAAATCTGAAATATATTATTTGAAAATGAGGTTTCAATTGAAAATTTGGTTTATTAACATGACATTTACACTGTAGGTATTTATTTCTTTTCATTCTCTTCAAGGATTTTTCCAAAATTTTCAATGCGTTCTTCCAGCTTGGGGATAATTTTTATTTAATTTTTGTTTTTATTCATTCTTTTCAAGAATATTTTACTTGCTTCCGTGAGATAAAATTCGACATTTTACAGTATATTCATAATCCTTACCAATTTTGAACGAAAAATTTGACCCTGTTACCCTTTTCAGATCTGTGCGAATTCTAGTCGACAAGTAAATATAGCATTGCTTGATTCGTTCTCCAAACGTCTCGACTAAACCAACTTCAGCTGTGTTTGTAACCATACAAAGTTGCAACTGGCTACCAAAAGTACACCTTCGTACTCAGAACTGAGGGTCCATTTTCCTGCTGAAGCATCATTTGAAAATCTAAGTCGTACGGTACATTTTACAAGGCAAAGTGAAAACGGGTTGGTATCAATTTTCCGTTCGGTTTTCCCTGAAAGGCTCTCCCCATACGTCGCGAGCAAGCTGTGTTGCCATTATTAAACATTTTTAAATATCTTTTCCCGTATTTTATTTTCAAGATCCTTGAGAAGAACGGGAACCCTTATCGCGAAGGTTTGCTGTCTGCAGCATTATTCAAACAACAAAAACGGCTCGGCTGATTGAGTAGAATTTTAAATTTTGACAAAAATTATTATGACTCTTGAAGTCCGAAAAGAATAAGAAAAATCTACAATATTGTCTTGCTATATCCTGTTTTTTTTAAATCACTAGTGCTCTAAAAGTATTAATTTAACTCGAAATGCGGGATGTAAGTTCAAGGGATGGTAGTAAATAAAAAAATCAAAATGGTTCCTTTACTTTCACTAATTGGTTATTCATCTGTCTAGCTAAATGACAATGGAAAATGTCTGGTCTGTATCTCTTTTTGTTTTGTTATTCTGTGTTTTATTATTTTCGTCGAATTAGCGATGAACGATGTGTCCAAGTCAGGTGTAAGTGATAAATTACACCCTGAACTATAGGCACCCTCGATCGCCTAACTCACTCGTGCGCCTAAATATTTCGGCTGTAATTAATTACTTACCTTTCTTGTATATGTAATATACTAAAGGTTCATTTTGGATATAAAATAAAACGTAAGCATAATTTATAGTTGACTTTGATTCATATAGTCGACTAGTACGAGAAGTAAATTATCGTGACGTGAATTTCTCAGCCGCTATATTTTTCCTGTAATCAATACGTAATCCTGAATTACCATGATTTTTTTTCATATTTTTCGGTTCTTTAGTTTCGGAAATAAAGGGGGGGGGGGCATGCATTTTTTGTGGTTTTTCAAAGATTTCTCGAAATCAGTGCCAGTAAATATAGTAAAAGCTCGTAAATTTGTCTATGGTAATAGTACATTACTGATAAGACCAGGAAATAAGCAATAGGGATTGCTAATTCATGGTCGAAGTAAGTATAGTGCTTTTGTCAAAAATAAAATGAGACATTTTCATGTTTTTCATGATAATGAGTTATATCAAATATAATAAACCGACTAGGAAATATTAAAAGTTACTTACTTGCTCGTATTTGGGCAATTAGTCATGTTTATTGTTATTGATTTGTTCAGCAAAGCATTAGTGGAGTACAATCTATACCAGAGCCCGCTTCTGAACTCATTTTGTAATTTATTTGCACAAAATACTTTCAACAAAATTTTAAAGTAACATAAATTCCCGCTTTTACGCAACTTTTTTTATTATTGGCAGCTGGGCAAAGGTATTTACCACCACGCAGCCTTCTAGCTGGAACGCAATCTAGAGGAACGCTAAGAACTAAGAAAAAAAACAACGAGAAAAACCTCCTTAGTTTTTTATAAACATAGACACGGATAGTTTTAAAAAGAAAACATATGAAATATACTCTGCAAACATATGATATGTAATGGATTTTCATACGAATTTCCTGGACAGTAATTCAGATTTCCTGGACACTTTTAAACACCTCGCCAGGATGAAGTATTTTCTGGTAGGTCTTTACAGTATGTAATGGTAATATTACAATGTATTTTTGAGAAAAAGTATATATTTTTACAGTCAGCCCTTTAATATCTACAATTTGATACCCATATTGTATTTTTAAGAGTTTATTTTTTATTTTCCCAAATTTTGTATTGGAAATATTTTGAACAATTTCAAACTTTGTTTTTTTTTATACTGTATTATGTAGGCAAGTAAATACTATTTTTGTGGAACATTTCAAGTCTTTATCTTTAACGGTGCTAAAGTTATGAGGCTGTGACATACGGATGGACGGACGGACGGACAACGAAGTCTCACCATAAAGGTTCCTTTTACTTTTCAGGTATTACGGAACCCTAACAAAACTTGTAAAAAAACTCTCGCAACTTAGTTCTTCTACCGTAAAAAGTTGTGAGATCCATGTAAATCCAAGTCCAATTTTGTGTTGGACGGGTAATAACATTTTTTCCTTGGGTATGCCATACTCTGAATGTGTGTCCATGTCCAGTTGCTACTTATGAGTTTCATGGAAGCGGTCTCTGATCCTCGTTACCGAATATTGACCGATTCTTCGGAAATAATTAGGCTACACTAGTCAAATAGTTCACTAACTGCAAATTTTATGTTTTCTAACGATATTTCAGATTTTTCTACTGTACAATATTATTTGCAATCATATGCCGCGATAAGAGGCCAATGAGATGACGATTTTTATCTTAAATTTTTAAATAATCAGCGAATGTACTGGCAACACTAAGCGTGATGAAACTCCTTTGTACGACAGACGGACCGCCGTAATTGGAAACGTATATACACGTCTCTGTACACTTGTATATACACATGTGTACAATGTTCACGTACCTATGTATGTATGTAGGTATTTAGTGCCGCAGTAACGAGGATTACGCGGCTCCTGTTTACCGGAAAATTAGGACTTTTTGCTTTATTTCGTACAGGGAAAGCGCTCTGAGGATAATTGCAAATATACTTGATCTGGTGTAGAAACGAATATAAAGTTACATCTTTTTGCTTTATTTAATTGTAAATTGGATCCGAGGCACAGTCTGGACTGCTATCTATTGTTTTAGCGACCTGAGATAGAGCACCTCATTTGCATCAAGTAGAACTGAACTCTATGACGTTTCATTATTGTTTACAATAGCGCGCTCTGAGCCGTAGCTGTTACTAGAAGTCTAAAATAGAGAGTAACAAAAAATATATTTAAAGTACATATATAAATGAATCAAGGGTTGTTCAAAATTCGTCCATAAACGCAAGATGAAAATAGGTATATTTTTTGATGAGCTGCAACAAAATCACCCAAAATCTGTAATTTTATTTCTATTTGCATCATTTGACGATTAAAACTACTTACGTAATGAATAAAACATCGCATATTTATTTATTAAATAAGTTGATAAGTTCCACAGCAAATGACATTTAGATATATATACATGTTTTTGATAAAAATTTAACGAAAACGAAATTGACGAAAATGCCAATAACGAAACTAAACAAAATAAAAATATGAGGGTAAATTTCTTTTTTTTTGCTACAAGTTAAGTCTTAAAGAAAAATATACTATTAAGGATAAAAATTACATATTATAAAATTTATGTAAATAAACAACTTTAAATTCTTTTTTTGTTTGATAAACACTTGTACTTGTCCACTTATTTATATTAATTTCCCTTACCGGTTTCGCTGTTAAAGCATTATCAAAGGTTTGTTTGGTTGTTTACGTACAATATATGAATCGCGATATCAAACAAAAAATGTTTCAAAAGTTCCACCAAGTGCCAACAATCACGAGCATCAACTCCAACTTTAAATTCTATTCTATTTATCAAAATTAGCGTGGGTGAATTACGAATTTTATAACTTATTGAATTCTTAGATACTTTTTAAACAATTTATTTTATTCTATCAATGAATATTTTTTCATGGCAAGCTCTAAATATATCTATAAATTCTATTTTACTTACAATTCCATGTTCATATTTATTAGGTATGCGAGATTTCTTCTAGCTATGTCGTTGATACAAATATATCATAATAAATAAAAAGGCATAAGACGTGTACTTTGACCTACATAACAATACTTAAATAATTGTTGTAATCATTTCCCGTTTTATTCGCAGTCCTAGCCTAATTTGCATCTAAATAATTACGAGTGAAATGCAATTTCGCAACTACATTTAAAATACGAGTACCCTTACCCTTGCTGTGGCATTTTGTTGAGTCAGAGACCTTTTTGTTTGCTGCATCCTATAAATTATCTTAAGCTGTATAGTAGATGGATTGTTAAAACTATTTATATTTTTTGTATGTGATTTTTGTATTGATGTAGCATTCGAAATAAATGTCTTTTCTTTCTTTCTTATCTTCCCCTTTAGAACTCATCGATCCATCAATCACCCTAGTTCGTCCACTGCCACTTTCTAAGATATATCCACTTTTGGAGGTCCTCCTGGAAGAAATGCCCATGCTCACACACGCTGGTGAGCGCGGTGCCGAAACCTCGCACCAGTGACGCCGCTACCCTCACCAGTGTGTTTTACATACCTATCCTTATCATTGAGTGCCATCTTCATAGTGAAGTTTGAAGATCAGTACGCTAAGTGCGAGTTGTCTATCGAATAACTTTACTACCGCGTGAATCTAGTTAAGCCGGGTTTCCAGCGCGTGTTTTGTCCTACACAATACACCAAAACGTGACCCAAAATGGGTCATTGGCCTGAAATAAATGAATTAATTAATTAATCAATTCATTCATTATTTATTCGATTTTTCTCTCGGACAACCGCCCCTGACGCCTTGCGATTCGAAAGTCTCGATCAGTAATCCAGAGATCGCAGGCTCTAATTCAATTCTATTTGTGTCCCGTCTATGTGCACCGGAACCGGAAGCCAGGTTAATCTGTGGGCCCACACTCGTGCCTGAAGTACTACGATAGTGGTCACTACCTATCACGCTAGGACGTAATAATCGTCGGTGAAACGTGGATGCAGCCGTAAGGACTTACTCACTTTCGGCACTACGTCGGGGATTTATGTCGTAACAATGGATATTTAAATATATTATATAATTTCATTTCCACCTTTGTTTTCACCACAATTACTTTTTGTACTGTAATCTTTATAGTAACATCTTACTATTCTTACTTCCCTGTAATGCTGTGCTACTAATTGCTTACAATGGACGCTCGCCCAATTTTAGTGATATAAAACTTCGTCTCTTCAGTATGCTATCTGATATCTGCCTACCCCGAATGCGGCGTGAAGACAAATAGAGTTCCGTAATAAGGTTATGGAACTTGAGACTTCAGCAAATGGAATCAGCCGAGTGTCCAAACATTCCAATATCTCCGACGAGGTGCTGGTACCTGGTACACCCTGCCGCATATCTGGCTACACTTCATACTAACTTTTAGTTATTTTATTGCACTGGGAATAATAATATATTTCACACTAAATCTATTTTATAATAATTCGGCCAAGTGCGAGTCAGATTCGCCCACAAAAGGTTCCGTACTGCTACACAAAACGGGTATGCAACCCTATAAATACTTGTACTGTTTCACAAATGTCACTTTAATAATTCCAACCAGTTTCGCCTAACGAATAAATAAGAGCACAATAAAGTAAAACGATGAATAATAAAAAGTAATTTCTTACATGGCAGATAATATAATCAATTATTACTATTAATATCTGCAATGTAAACAATTATATTTGTATTAAGGTGAGTTATTAAAGGACCGCTAAGAGTAGCAAAATTTGGGAAAGGGTTATGTCCAGCAGTGGACGAACACAGGTTGATGGATGGACTTATTACAATGATAAATAACAGTGAAACTTAGCTAAGTCTAAGCTTGTGACCACCATATTCTACAGAAAAAATGTCTAAATCCCAAGCACATGTCTATTATGGCGAGTTTTAGGTTCATTATCCAGTTTTCTTTAGAAATACCAAAAATATAGTCAACTTCGTTTAAAACTGTTTAAATTAGTAGGCAGTGGCGTGTCCAGAAAGTTTTTGCTGGAAAGCAATAAAAAGTTTTGACATTTAAAAAAAGCAAACTCAAACACAAAATTGAAAAAAAGAAGTTTTTATGAATATATTTGCATACTTACAAATACTAATTTTTCATAGTGGTGTTTTAATTTTTTACATATTTTTCATATTGTTAAACTTGACCTTCTCATTGCTTTTCTAGCAAAAAGTTCTGTGTTCGTCACTGTCAACATTCACATCAAAAGGTGTTTTTAGGCGCTACGAAAATTGTTAAAGATTTATTTCTCAATTAAGAAATTAAATATTTATTGACACAACAAAAAACGTAAATATCCTTTTGAATATCTAGATGAGGTAATTACAAATATTTTAACGTGAGAGCAAGGAAACAGCTTTTATTATTCACATCTGATGAAAATATTTTTGTATTTAACATCTCGAAACAGACGAAGGCCAAAACTTCTTCAAAAATGACTTAATAAAACACCTAAACAGTTTCAACATCATATTTAACTGGAATCAAGTTTTTATTACAATGATAAACAGTATTTATTGTGATTATCTGATTATGTATAAACATTATCTCTGCGTTAATAAATAAATCTTTAGAATCCTTGAGAATAATGATAACTAAGGCGAAATTAGTTGGGAATAAGAATCTTTTTGTGAAACTGAACAACTGTTTTGTTAAATCATGATAATGTTTCACTAAGTGCCTACAATCGCAACTATAAACTATTTAAATATTTCTTCTTTTTGAGGGAACTCTCAGCAAACGCTAGAGTTAGTCCCGTGGTCGAGTGTACCTCTTGGTCCGATGCATCTCCCTGCATTGCGGCTTCGTTTGTCGAGTTATCTCCGACTTGGTGCTACATCCAGTTATAACCGGCCATAACCAGATCTATCGAATTATAACTAGTTAGTTTAGCGCTCCTACACAATTAGCATTATTCAGAAGTGTACAAAATTTAAATGGGAACTTTGAAGAGACCGGTACAGGAAACTTGTCTCTTGTACCAGAACTATCAGATAGTAACTAAAATAGTATTTTTAATCACTCCAGGGGCAGGGACCCAAAAGTAATTATCTACGGTCACAAACAATAGCTATCTCCAAGGATTAACGTGGTTGTCGGAATTTGAACTGGCGGCAGAAAATAAATGGATTGACGACTTCCAAGGACTAACTCAAATCTGTCTAGATGTGGTGGATGGGGGCAGTGACGGAGACGCGGCCTATGCCAGCTTGGCTGCAAACACTCTCGGCGCCCTGGACAAACAATTAGACCAAGACCAAACCTCACTTCACCTGTGGCCGCATCACGTGCCTGTCACTCGCGAGCTTTTGTTATGATGACTGAAGTGAGAGTTATATCGCTTATTTTAACCGATCTGCGCGTTGAGAAGTCGCAAGTTATCGTGCTACGGGCGCTTGCTTTCATTGTGGCTTTTCACCCCGACAAATCTATGGCAATCCATCATACACCATCCAATTTATCCAGATGCTAATTAGGACGCGCAAACAAACAGACCATCCTAAACGCGATTACACTGCCCTAAGTCGAATCCTATCCTAGTTAGGATGCCGACAAATCGGTTGGTGTAATCGCGGCTTACGTCAGACGGTAACTGGTAAGGGTAAACGTTGCCTAGGATGGACGTCGGCTACGTACAGAAAGACCTAGAAAAGTTTCAACGGCTTGCTAGCATGCTTACCACAAGTTGCATGCGCACCACCGCAACCGCAGCCCTCGAGATAATTTTGGACATCCCACCGCTGCACCTGTTCATACAACAGGAGGCAGCGGCTGCGGCGTTCAGACTCAGGGCAGCTGGACAGTGGAAAAGCGACGACAGGGCACCACACACGCGCATCCTTGAGCTGGCCGTGTCCCACCAGCCACTAATGGACGCGCCGTGTGATAGAATCCCAAAAATGCACATCTTCAATAGACAGTACAATGTCCAACTCTTTGAGGAGCCAACGGACCACTCTAATATCCATGAGATAAGGATATACACAGATGGGTCCAAAACGAAAGAGGGTACTGGGGCCGGAGCGTACTCAGCTGAACTTAATATTAAGAAATCAACAGCCTTAGGTAAGTATAACACGATTTTCCAAGCGGAATGCGTCGGTATAATCCTGGCTTCAAGTGCGGTGCTCAGCAGAGAAGCTAAAGGCCTCAACATTCGCATACTTTCTGACAGCACTGCGGTACTCCGGGCCCTAAGCAGGACTACGGTAAACTCTGGGCTCATACTACAATGTCTAAACCAACTGGAAGAGGTAAGCCGACACAATAAAGTAACCCTCCAGTGGATAAAAGGGCACAGCGGATCGCTGGGTAACGACGCGGCTGATGAACTGGCAAAGAAAGGAGCAAAACAAAAACCGGTAGGTGTTGAACCACTGGTACCCCTGCCTTTTAACCAGATAAGAACATGGCTGCGGGAGAGAACCAGCACTCAACATGCTGAACAATGGGTAAGCGTGACAACCTGCAGGCAGACGAAAGAGGTGTTACCCACCGTGGACCGTCGCCTGACGAAGAAACTGCTACGACTTAATAGAACCAACCTTCGCATGATGGTAGGGCTAATTACAGGACATAGCAACCTTAACAGACATTTCTATATTATAGGTCTAACAGACAGCCCTGTGTGCAGAGCCTGCATGGGGGCCGAAGAAACGCCGACCCACGTGACTATAGACTGCGTAGGTGTCAGCACACAACGGGCCAAGATCCTCGGTGAACCGGAGACGCTCCGCCAGTCCTGTGGCGACCTAGGCCGCCTCTTGGGATTCTGGCGTGAGCTGGGCTGGCTAGAATAGCCAGTCCCACTATTTCCACGCACAAAGGTCCAAATGAGAGACTAGGTGCGGAAACCGAGCCCACCACCAAGAAGAAGAAGAAGAAGGGTAAACGTTAATAATGTTCGATCTAGCCCAGCAGATCCCCAAAGTGCGTCATCGTCAGGGTTGTCATAGGGCAGTGGCTGAGGAGCCTGTACTTAATAATGAGATTTATTTAATAATACATTTATAGGTATTCGTACGCAATTAACAAAGAAACCTTTCCTATACTTTTATGGTGTGACTCGCTTTTGACAGCCACGTTATCCAAAACCAGATATTGAGGTCTACGTCGTGGCTATTTTTTAATTTAATTGGCCATATTTAAAAATCTGCTAAGACTAAAGGGGTCGCCTCGCTCCGTTCCGATGGCTCGCGATTTCATGATCACGAGCAATCTAATAGGCTCGTCGTCGCGTCTTATTAGACTTTTTGTGGAAAAGCTATCGTCAATTTTCTTATTTCATACTTCACGTTACAGCAAATTTTAGGATATGGCCGCCACCATCCATCAGCCTGTTTCGTCCACTGCTGGACATAGGCCTTTCCAGGATTTCGCCACTCTTGGCGGTCCTCCTGGAAGAAATGCCCATACTCACACACGCGGGTTGGTGAGCGCGGCGCCGAAACCCTTGCACCAGTAACGCCGCTGCCCGTCACCAGTCTAATTTATATAAGGCCCGGCAATCGGGGATGGATATACCGCCATCCATCGGTCCCAGGCAGTGGTAGGCCGCCTGGTTTTTTGCCTGAGAGCTGTCCTCTTACTCTCCCCCGAATAACTTCGGGAGGATTTCCGAGTAAGATGGTGGTACCTCCACAGTCGAGCCCGGCATTAGCTCTACCACCTAATGGCCGTCACGACATCTTGAATTTTTTTATATTTATTTGAAGTGTGTTTGACCGTAGCTAGTCCAGAAGCTATAGTCTAAAATATATATATTTTTTTCTACGGGGTCCAAGTCTGGATTAAGCATTCTATTTTCTTTCATTTTGTATTCTTTTTATGAAAACTATAAATCCCTCTTTGCAACATCAAAATTCAAATTATAAAACAGAAGGGCATGTCAATTAAACAGGAAAGTTTAGCAATATTCCCGTTATAAACTATTACCGTGTAAGTTTAAAAACCAAACAATATATCTATTTTTAAACAATCACGTCGCGTCGGTACGTGAGTTCGACACGCACTTGACCGGTTGTTTTAGCTTGAAGGCTTGCAGTCAGTTTCATTAACTTTAACTAGTTAGTGCTTGTCCGAACACAAGTTATGTCACATTTCTGATGAAATCTGTATTTCAATAACACGAAGGAAGACTCATTATTAGAGAATCGCATATTAATATTATAACACTGACAGTTCCTTTTGAAATCACCCGAAGTAGATACACACACATCTTGAAAATTACACTTGTACTGTTTCACTCAAATTCACTTTATTACACTACCGGTTTCACCTTACGGCATAATTAGGTCACAATAACTTAATAACTATAATAACTAACAACTATGGACCCCATTTTTTCCTCGCCATGGACCCGTTACTGTCGGAGTTGACTCCTGGGGGTCGATAAAGACCACTTTGGAAATCATCGCCATAAACTAACGACGTAAACAAAGCAAGATAAATAAACTCCGTAAGCTAATAACTTCGAGCTGATAACGTTACATAAATATGAAAGATGTTGTGCTGGCAATCGAAAACGTGACTTGTCGTTCACGACGCGCCAATTTGGTTGTTCTACAGATTGTGCTAATATCGGCTTTAATACAATGCGTTAAGGACGCAATTTCAGCTAACGTCAAAATGTTCAATAAATCACGACATTTTGGTACATTTTCCGAAAAATACAGCAAAGTTTTTCTAATGTTTTGTGTGCCTACTAGAGATGCACCGGACAATGATTATATCCGGCTGGGTACCCGGCAGCGGCAACATATCAATCCGTACCTGGTTTTATTTATTTGAACTCATAATCATTAAAATTATATGTTTTCATTATGCTTATTATGTACTAGTTTTCCGCTCGTGACACCGTTCGATTTTGTTTAGTTTCTGCCCTGTTTTCGGTATGGCACCCATTGTAGCCTATTTGTTGACCAGTTTTTTTATGATAAAAAGAAAAACGGTCGCGACATAAAATGGAACGGAATTTTAAATGGTAGTTTTGGTTCAGTACAACAATGATAATAGTAACACATTCTGTTTAAGTTTTTGAGAAAAATATTCGATGTAAGTACTAAGTTTCTTGCCCTTATTCTTAGCAAAACTGATCGAATGGGTGGATTTAGGTGTTATATTTATTAATAGTTTATTTATCTATTAACTAATTATTCATTGCATTATGTAGGTATCCATCCATCAGCCTGTTTCGTCCACTGCTGGACATAGGACTTCCCAGGATTTCGCCATTCATGGCGGTCCTCCTGGAAGAAATGCCCATACTCACACACGCTGGGCAGGCGGGTTGGTGAGTGCGGTGCCGAAACCCTTGCACCAGTGACGCCGCTGCCCGTCACCAGTCTGTTTTATGTAGGGCCCGGCAATTAGGGATGGATATACCGCCATCCGTCGGTCCCAGGCAATGGTGGGCCGCCTGGTTTTGCCTGAGAGCTGTTCTTACTCTCCCCCGAATAACTTCGGGAGGGTTTGCGAGTAAGATGGTGGTACCTCCACAGTCGAGCCCAGCATCAGCTCTACCACCTATGATGGTATATACTAAAAATCAAAAACCAATTTTATTTTTATAATTTTTACATATGTAAGTATATATTTTTATTCAATTCAATTAAGTTAAGTTTTACTGCACAGGCAATACCCTTTTTTCCACCCCTCGGATATAATATACTAATCCGTATCTTCGTCCCGTGGTTCTGTACAAATATCTCGAAAACCGGAGGACTTAGAACAAAAAAAAAGTTATTTAGTAGCGTGTTTGCTGTATCACAAGAATCTTATTTTTTTGTATGGAATAAGGTTTGGTGTTCTTTGTGAATCTTTCAGATTAGTTGTCAAATTCCGATGGCCAACCACTTATCATCACCCTGAAAATGCGCCCTTAAGATATTTAAGGTGACTTTGTTTGGGAAAGAAGCGAAGCCCTCCTAAGAAAACGTTGGTTTAAAAACGGGCATAGATTTGACATATAGTTGATCCTGTCAAGTGCCCTTACGAGATTTGAACCCACGGTTTCAGTTGTTTATTAGAGTATTATGTACCAGGAATACAGGAATGTACCTCCCGCGATGGCAGGTAATACTGTACGTGCGACTGGCGAATGAGGCGGCTCAGCTGATGTACCGCGGACAGGGTAACAATTGCTCAGTACACAAACATGATATAAACTTAATTATGTGAACAGTGTTCGTTCAGTTGATAGGCCTGCCTTGGGACCCGGTTTTAAATTGTGTCGGTACATGCTCTATCATTGAGGTATTTGGAATGTATGTTCTTACGTATGTTCAAACTTCAAAAAATGTATTTGTGCTACATAGGTCAAAATTATATTCATACAAGATTGTTCATGCTGTGATCTGCCTAAAGTGGCATACAAATATTTAAAAGAGGTGTTCCAAAATCGTGGTAGATGGCAATCTATAATCTCTACGTACTGCTCTGGGAGATAGGTGTTTGTAATAGACTTAAATAATCTGAATAAAAACCGCAAAATTATATAATATGGCACGTAGCAGATCACGGCCTGCAAAGTTGGACCATAATATGACATCAAACAGATAACTTATTTAGTCAGGTGTTATTCCCATATAATTAGATATAATTGATTTTTGGATTTATTGCCCTCTCTCGAACCCATGATTTTAGCTTCCTGGTAGTCAGGTAACTACTGTATAGGTTTTGATGTGCGATTTGGAAAGCCGTATCGTTTTTTGCGTTGAATTAGAAACTTGAAGTATGTAGACCATTGTATTCGATCATTTTCAACTGATACCAGCTCAAGCCATTTCTGAGAAATAAACCTTCACATACAAATAGAGAGCCAAACGGACAACAAACTGATCCTATAAGAGTTCCGTTTCTCTATTATGCGGTACGGAATCCAAAAAAAGACATACGAGTAGCTATAACCTTTCCTTTCCTTTATAATGTTAGTTTGCTTCACTTTCAGCAAATACCTACGTAGTTTATCACAAATATCTATGTACTTTATCACAAATAAAACAGTAAAATACATATTGGACCCATTCTGATGTTGACTCAGTCTGAGTCGCAGATTATATCCTATAATAGAGGAAATATGGGCTTTATGGACCTATATATTATACAAAAAATATAGACTTGGATAAGGTCCAAGTATTGCTTAGATTTTCGAAGACAAAACAAGATGAAGGAAATGATAATTTAATGCATGACCCGTGTGTTTGTTTAGTCTACCTATTCTCCTGTAAATAAGATATGTAGGATCTCTATCTCTTGTTGTAGGCACACAAATTCACTGGTTCACTGTCACACCCAGTACAAGCGTAGGCGCACGTCCAACCCCGGCAAGCTCAACCACGTGACTGCCTGATTGACAGCTACCTCCTCTGGTGTACATGAGACAATGTATATATCTATTGTATAGATACAAACACTACATCCCTTCCTTATTGAAGTTTTTTTTTTTATTTATATTTATTTCTCGTTACATCAATACCGATACAATAATTTGACACAGAACTAAGCATTACAGTTTTAATTTATTTTAAGTAAAAGTTAAATAATTTTTCAACAACGCTATGTTATTAATTAATAATCATAAGTGCTAGCATTAAGAGAGAGTTTATGTCTGCCGATAAACTGTTTTAACAGTTTGGCGGAATATTGTTATTGTGCCTAATTACTTATGATGAATAAAGTTTTTAAAAAATGAAATGAAATGAAATCAGCATTGTAATTTCCTTATTCCTAATCTAATCCTTATAGAGACATATAAGATACTGACTGGGTGCTATGATGTTCAAGAACTTGACAGCCTTTTTAAAATGAACAAAAACCAGTACCTCAGAGGTCACTCACTTAAAATCGTTGGATCAAAATGTGCAAGCAACCCCCGTCGACACTTTCTGCCTAACCGTGTGGTTACCGGGTGGAACAGTCTACCTGAAGCTGTAATTAGTGCAACCACAGTGAACTCATTCAAAAATAAATTAGACATTTTTTTAAAGACTAAAGTGCAGTGATATACACAACATCAGCTTTCAGCTGCTTGTGTATAAACAATAATAATAATAATAATAATAATAATAATAATAATAATAATAATCATTTAATTTATCGATAGTATCATCTCCCGTTGGCAAAATGTCATCTTTTACAGGTTGCCATTGTCCTTCCACTCTTTTTAAATGTATCACATTCCTACGTAGCTTTTGTCCTGTTTCTTCATTCCTTACGGTGACATCTCCCCCAACTGATTTTTCAACTACATATGGTGTAGAGTTGAAACTTGTCGTCAGCTTGTTGATCTTCTCCATTTCCTTTATGTAAACCTTTTCCCCTTCTGTTATTTCCGAATCGTCGGCTCTTCTTTTCCGGTCTCCATACTCTTTTCCCTTTTCTTTTTGCAATCTATCTCTGTCTCTCACTTCCAAGTCATCCTCTTTGTTATTTATATCCTTTAACATAGGAATTTTGTCCCTGTTTTGCCTTTTGAAAAAAAGTTCACATGGAGTCTTTCCTGTCACTGAATGGGGAGTGAAATTGTACATCATCAGATACTCATATAACGATTCCTTAAGGAAGACCTTAAGGTCTTTTTTCTCACTTTTGCAAATTTTGAGTCTTTTTACTATGTCCCTATTTTGGCGTTCTACTTCATCATTCATCAGTGGCCAGTATGGAACCGTATTAAAAACCCTAATGTTACATTCAAGACAAAAAGCCTTGAACTCCTCGCTTACAAATTGCCGCCCATTGTCTACTGTAATGGTTAGTGGATAACCTAACCGACTGAAAATTTCCTTTAGGATCCCTGTCACTAGTAATTCGACATCTTTATCGATTCGAGGCCACCAAACTTTAGATCATAGCCGTCCCTTCATAGCCACGATCCCCGGATGACCTTCATGGGCTGCGTCTAGAACCTGTTTTCTAAGTTTTTGTGGAATTACAATTTTGTTCCCCCTTAAAAGAACATTTTCAAAAAAACATAATTCTTCTGGATATACTTTATAGGTTGTATAACAGGTCTTACAGACTTATCTACTGGAATATCCACCACAACATTTTTAAATTTTGGAAATGGTTCCTTTGGTTTCTGACTAATTTGGTTGATACCAACTCCTAATGTCAATACTCCCAACCGTATTGCTGCGTCCTTACCAAGCAAATTCCTTGGTCCATTCGCGACAACATAGATGGTGTTACAGTCCATTTTTCCATTAGTTTCAATCACAGCTTCGAAAGAACCCTTGATATCTAAAGGCTTTTCACTGCCGTAGGCTACTAAAATTTTGTTTGGCTCCTTTAGGTACTTGTTTGGAGCAATCAACGTTGTTTCTTTTTAGGTACTGCCAGGTTTCGTCTGATATTAAATTTAGTCGACAACCTGAATCAATTAGCATTTCTAGTTTAACCCCTCCAATGTCACATTCTATTGTTACGTCGTCATTTACATTGAATATATATTGAAGTGGTTCTTCATCGAGAGAATTTACTGCATTCTCTTTTCGTGGTTTTTTATAGCTGTTTCGGTTTTCGTCTTGGTTTTGTTGTAAATTCCGTTTATTTTGTTAGTGCAGCTTTGTTTTGCAGCATCTTTGATAATGCCCTAATTTTCCACAGCTGTGACATTTCTTTCCTCTTGCTGGACATGTTGAATCTACGGATGTGTGCGTATCACTCTTACATCTTTGACATTTATTCATAATTTTGCCTCTATCTGTTCGCTCCGGTTTTGATATTTCTTTGTTTGTGTATTTAATAGCATTTACTTCATTACTTTTAAATTTATCCTTTTGCTAGTAACTTTCCAACTGATGATTTACTATTTCCAAGGTATTGGCTAGTGTAATGACCTGTCCAAAGTAGCGTCATCCCCCATTGTCAAAACCTGTTTTCGTAATTCTGACGAAACACATCTTCCTATAATTTGATCAATTATATGTTCATCTGGATTGCCAAATTTGCATTTTGTCGCCTGATTTTTAAGTTTAATCAGAAATTTTCCAAAGCTATCATTTTCTTCTTGTTTTATTTGACGAAAAATGTGTCTTTCGTACGTCTTGTTTTGCTTAGGAAAAAAGTGCTCATCAAGTTTTTTCAAGGCTACTTCAAAAACGTCATCAGCTGATTCAACACTTGCACCTGGTAAGTTGTAATATATATCTTGAAGTTCAGCTCCACCTAAGATTGATAATGTTGCTCTTTTGTTCTTTGCACTTTCAATGTCAGCTGCTTCTCAATAAATTAGTAACGACCTTTTCCATTTCTCCCATCTTAGACCGATCGGAGTGCTGTCACCTTCCAAGTCCAGTTTTTCTGGCATTGGGATTTGATTCGCCATAGTGATTGCGTGGGGTAACCTAAAAAACATCCAATTGAATGGAAATCTTGTAGTACCAATTCAAGTAACATGTATAATTTACTGAAAGTCAAAAAATATTATTTCTAATCAAATAGAAGTGCTATCCAATTTAATGGAAGCCAAATCCAATTTAATGGAAACCACATCCAATTTAATGGAAGCCCCATCCAATTTAATGGAAGTCAAGTCCAATTTAATGGAAACCACATCCAATTTAATGGAAGCCACATCCAATTTAATGGAAACCACATCCAATTTAATGGAAGCCACATCCAATTTAATGGAAACCACATCCAATTTAATAGAAGTGCTAAAATCTAAGAGTAATTTTTCTATATACATGTTTTTTTTTTTTTGTCCAAATCAGCCCCATTAATTATTTATAGCTGTGTTTACTATGAGAACAGTAAAACAAAAACAAATTTATACTTGCTATATTTCGGCCCACGGTATCACTGAGGGGCGGTCATGAATTACTACAAACCACCATTTTCCATCAAAGAACAACACCGACAACCCGACGACACGTCAGTGGTCGGTCACGAGTCACGCACATTGCCCAATCCGGCTTGTTTACGTAACCGACCCCCCCAACGACAACTGATCGCGGTGAAGTGGTGGAAGTCATGACTATACCTCATCTCATACACTACCGTAATCTATGCGAACGTGATTCGGAACGCAGTCCGCAGAACGTAAACAAGAACGTAACAATGGCGGCGCAAATAGATATGACTCGACTGAAATATCATTCTAAATCTCAAAATTACTACATCCACTATTACATCACGTTATAAATTTAAGATGCGGATATCTTTATTAGTCAAAGTTTGGAAATATTTCTTGTTTTAAGTCATTACATTTAGATAATAAATCTTTGTTGAATTTCTCTTTGGTATCGAGTTTATTAGGTAGGTAGGTAGTTTGTTAACTATCATTTATAAAACTTCCTACCAAAGCCAGTAAAACAGTATTGTAATGGTATGTAGACTATATGGAGCCAGCAAAGCTTCACGAGTGATGTTCGTTTGTTCGCTGAAACATTTTTACTTTTCTGAAAATCTTTCTGCTTTTTGCAAAATAAAGTCATAGATAGGTGGTACCTTTAACCTCGTCGCCACTTGTAGGATCTCTATCTCTTGTTGTAGGCACACAAATTCACTGGCTCACTGTCACACCCAGTACAAGCGTAGGCGCACGTCCAACCCCGGCAAGCTCAACCACGTGACTGCCTGATTGACAGCTACCTCCTCTGGTGTACATGAGACAATGTATATATCTATTGTATAGATACAAACACTACAAGATACAATGAATATTATATAACACAAAAATGCGAGTATCTTTTGCCTACAATAGCCGCATATACCTATACTACTCGATAAACTTGTTCCACGTTGCTTATTTACAATTTGCACCATTTCTCACCCTTCAGACAAATTATAACTAAATTGAAATAATGTTGTAGTCGTTGAGTTATTGAGAATTCATTTGCACCGTGTAAGAAACTGGTATTTGTATACCTTTACCGCTTGCTGACGTAATCCTGCATGGCTTAAAATGCGTCTATTTGTGAAAAGAAAGTGTAAAAGTATAAAGTATCCCTTGGGAACACAAGTTCTTAGTAACAAATCAAGTAATATATATTTTTTATTGACTTATTTCGTCTTTCATTTTTATAATTATATATGTTCGCTTTAAAACGTATTTGAACGCACATTGTATTTGTCAAGATATTTTATTTTTATTGATATGGCAACACGAGTTGTGGCGGGGTGAATTGTCACGTAGTCGTGCGGCGGCCATTGCGTTTTCAGACAACAAGAGCTGCAAGAGGTTATGTGTTTGATATTTCAAGGAAATTAGTATGTAAAAAAGTGAAATAAACCAGTTAAGTGTTAACTGTGATCCGGGACGCCTACGCGAAACGTTTCGTTAATTCAATAACAGTGGAAACTGATGGGAAAAGATTTTCATTACCACGTTTTACTGAAATCGTGCTACCTTTAACGGGATCGGGCTGGCCCAGGGTTAGGGGGTTGAGTTTAGGATACTAGTCTGCTGACACGCTGGCTGGGCTGGTCATTTGCCAGAAATCTCCGTGCCGAGGTCGACGACAATCAACGTCCGAAGAAGGGAAACGCACATCCAGGGGACCTGTGCTTTCCTCTGAACCAGGGTTGAGTCGTGACCTGGATCAAGCGCAGAGGTCCCGTCCAGGAAGATAAGGAGCACGTGCATGTGAGTTTCTGAACCATTTACCCTTATAACGGGATTTAGTATATAAGTCTCCTTTGTTTGGAAAACCCCTTTCTGGCAGGGTTTAGATTCTATACAGTATTAATGGGCCCAGTCACGAAAAACTAAATTGTACCTGTCGAGAGGGGGGTTTATCAAACAATATATTTTTATATATTTACAAAAAAACACGTTATGACCAGATATATTTAGACAATAGGCATGATGACTAAAAAAATGTATTAGTCCGTCAGTTAGATTATCAGAAAATATTGGACACGTATTTTTATTTTTTCAATTAAACAAAAAATGACAGAGATAAAGCGCGTCAAAGTTTGGGAGTGGGGGAATATGACGTCACTTCCAAGTAAAATTGTACCTAGATGTGACGTCACACGGAACTTCAGCGGGAATGATGATCTAAATGACGGACTAAATAGAATAATTATTTGCTTACCCTGTCTGCAAGCCTATTGTCGGCATCAGTGGAATAAAAATAAAAATAAATTACAATATTATGTGACAAAATGTTCAAATGGTAGATGATTGACCAAATCACCTGAATCATCTACCTACATCATTTGAACATTTTGTCACATAATATTATAATTTATTTTTATTCCACTGATGCCGACATTGTCTAAATATTTTTTGTAAATGTATAAAAGTATATAATTAGTAACAAATCAGTAATAAACAAAGTGGAAGAGTGTACTGAGTAGTCTAACTCCAGTAATGAACGGCCTTGGTTGTCTCGGGCGACAGTACACACGACCTCCAGTAAATCTTCTCCCTTGACTGCACCATGTCGCACGTGATATACACCCACCGAGCAACAATATTGACTGTCCGCGTACTGTAGTACACTTGTGTGCGTAATTAGAAACCCGGAAGCAAAACAACCCAGTATGACTAATCTTTTTTTATCTTATCGCTTTTCGTGAAATCCTGATTATGAACTCCAAAATTGTGAATAATGACAAATTTCATTTACGAACGTCTCTGAAACGGAAACAATATTAAATTTAAGTATTGTTTTCTCAAGAAAATAATGCCTTCAAATATTTTCCTTTATACAGTCATGTCTGAGGTTTTTATATCTAATAGCAATGAGATTTATCTAATATTAAATTTAAATTGATTCAAAACAACAATATGTAATATGTACAAACAATAATAATTTTGTTATGACATTTATGATTGTGGCCCGACTAACGCAGTTACAAGTAAATATTTTTTCAGCCATACAATGTTTAAGGCTGACGGCGCGTACTAGGGCGCATGCGCTGTGGACTGGTGGATTTTGGATGGATTTACGGGGAAAATTATTTTATGTATTTTCGTGGGTCGAAAGTTTAAATTTATTCTCAGATGGCTGACAGCAGTGATACTACTGATTTCACTCCACCTGACATTTTGAAAACAGCGACAAACTGACGAACAATTTTCTCAAAGAAAAAAAATGTTTTCGACAAATTTGACTCAGCTTATGAAAATAGATAGCCTGCGGCTATTTTTTTAAAGTTACACTGGTATTTTAAAAACCTCTATGAATCATTTTCATGAACTTATTGTGAAATAGTTGGCATGTAGTCAAAAACAACTCACACTCTTGTTTTAATAACCTTTTTATGTACCAGTTTCATAAATTGGCATGTTAGAATGTAGACAACAACAATAATGCGAAAATGTTAAGACGATTTTCCAAATATTTTAATATTTTAGGTTACACGAAGTTTTAAAAGGAGTGTAGTTTAAAACATGATAGTACACCGTCTCTGCGGTCTAGTGGTTTAAACGTCTCGACCACGGAACATTGTGTTCAGTCTGCGTGCTTCGTAAGTCACGTTAAACTGTGAGACTATTATTTGTACCCGAAGTACGGCGATAGGGCTAACCACTCATCAGACTGCAACGTTATCGTCAGTGAAGCGCGGGCGCACGAGTGTGAACTGTGACTTTTATCTACAGTCCACAAAATAAAAAGTAATATCGTCAAAGTCATTATGTAAAAACATTGTCATTGAGATTATATCGTCACAATATAGTATTCATGAATACTTTACCGTAGCGCGAGGTGGTTTGACAATACGCAGCTTGTATTGGATGACGTATGATAACTCGAGTTGTGTTCAATGTATTGTATGCCATTGTTCGATAGAATTTACTGAATTTGCGTCCATATTGCCGGAATGACTGATGTTTATACAAAGTTTATCACGGTATCGACATAAAGAGTGGCTGGATGAAAGAAGAGTGACAAAAGAAATTTATGGCGAATTGATACATACTGGAGATTTGGTCAGTGATCAGTGCCAAGATACATTATATTATAGTCCATAATAGACTCACAGTCTAATGAGCCACTTCACGAAATTTCTTTTACCTTACCAAACTGATAGACTCAGGGTTTAACAGTATTATGTATAAAACAATTTTTTTTTTCATTACACAAATTTTTCAATGTTCTGGCACTTATCGAGTTTTCAGTGCGAGTTATACCTATATATATATATATATATTAATATAAATCATCTTAGTTTTACAAGTGAGTGTGTTGGCCGAGTAAAACGAGCCCGGCACCAGCTCTACCACCTTGTGATAGACACTGTGCTGTAGCAGAAACAATTTTCTGATGGGTTTGACTTACTTCTCATGCAGAGATGGAAGCAGCTCATACTTTTTTGTTAAAATTATCAATTCATTATTTTATAGAGTTGATCCTCGTGATTGTTGGCACTTGGTGGAACTTTATATACATTTTTGATTGAAAAACACTTGTACTTGTCCACTTATTTATAGGTATATTATTTCCCTTACCGGTTTCGCTGTTATAGCATTATCAAAGGTTTTTTGGTTTGGTTATTTTATAACTTTAATAAAAAAATAAAAATAAATGACCAGTTACGAGCAAATTACTCTTTATTTACAAATACGGAAGTCTGTCTAAAATAAAATTATTTAATTTGATTGAATTGCTATCAAATCCTTTTTTTCCTCCGAACTCTTTATTGCCGAGCTTTACGTGTATACTTTTAAGAATCCCTGAAAACATACATTAAATAGGAGCTCAAGGTTAGACGTCGTGCATGGGCGGACTCTCAATGCGGAATGACACAAACTTACTTTTGATATCACAAACATAACGGACGCTCTCCGAATAATAAAGAGATACCTACAAATAGTTTGAATGACCCAAATAAAACCTCCATTTTCTGACTCTTTAAGGTAGTCATGTCGTAGCTCGTATCTCCTTGTGATAAGGTTGAAAATGGACGTTATACTGTAACGCTTCGAGTTTAGTACTACCCGCGTACTATGCACCTGGCGTGGGATACACCTATGATAATCTCATTCTGTACATAATTATCCCATCAAAACTATAAATGTGAAATGACAGCCAAGTTCATGCCTTGGTCGTTGACTTCAAAGACAAAAGAATTGAGATCTAAATGGGTGCCAAGTTCAATGATCAGTCCTGAAATTTATTTTTAATGACATAAAATATTTTATACCAACTTAAAATATAATTTCTTCTTCTAACTTAGGATAATATATTGAAGCCTAAGGTTTGACTTGGCTAGTTCGAATACACAAATAACGAATACGTTTCTGTCTTAAAGAATACGCAACCTATTGTTTTGTTGTACCTATGTCACTATACTCAAAAAAGAATAAGAAATTAAAGCTTCCATTGGGAGGCATTGGAATAATTCGGTGTAAAGTAAGTGTGTCATCCACCAGTAATTATATTGTACTACTCATTGTACAATATACGTAGTACAAATTTAACCACAAACATTTCAAGTATTTTTTAAGAAAATCTATCTATGAATAAATAATGCACAAATCGCAACCTAATAGGTCAGGTATTGAGAAACAACTGGACAGCAAGAAGATGGCGCTCGCGCTTATGAGCGCGGCTGCCGTACGCTCGGGGACGTTTGCGTCAAGGTTTTATCGCACCGCTCCCCACCCCGCTGCTCCACGGCCGTAAATAATGTTTAATCTCCTGAGGGTTATAATTATTAATCAAAGAGATGAAACTATATCTATTTATATAGTACTTAACTTACATACTCATAATATTTAGATTTTGAATCGGAAGAAACGATATCGCGATGTAGAACGGTGGTGCCGTCATCTAGTTATTAAGTTATTAAAAGTGAAAACTTTTAATTTTACACAAAGTTGCGGCATATTATTTATTACAAAATTTTACACAAGTAATGATTTTACACAATTGATTTGCAATAAATATTGAAATAATAATTCTAACATTACATTACATTAATTGAAAATTATATTAGAATGATGAAAATTTACTAGTTTCTTATTTATTTCTTTGTATTCACCAAACTACCTATCTAGATGCCAAATTTGAACTTTCTAGGTCATCTGGAACTGGGTTAGAGTTTTTATCTATAGGTGAGTCAGTGATAAATTTGACGATTTTTGTACGTTAATATCTAAATGCCTGTTTGAGGTGTGTTTATGAAATTGGGAGCACATATGTATCTCGCAAGTCTCAATATATGAGCCAAATTTGACATATTTTTGTGAAATAGTATTTAAGTTTTGAGGGGGTCTAAATTGGCTCCAAATGGTTCGTATAATATTACAAACGGTACCGCTCGCCATTCTGTTAGCTAGAACTTGGCTTGACACGCTACCGCGTTTCTAGATCTGTTTTGTATTTATGTGTTTGTTTAAGTTTTGCTTAGTCCTGGTTCGATTCTCAGGGGAAGGTACGATAGATTTTAATTAACATATTTAATCGTTACAAAACGGAAACATTTACAATGAATATATCCATCCATTCATCAGCATAACATCGTCAACTGCTGGACACTGAGATTCTTCCACTCTTGGCGTTCCTCAGTCGTTCTCATCCAGCCCCACCCGAAACAACTTTTAACATGTTTTAAAAAACCGGTCAAGTGCGAATAGGACTCGCGTCCTGAGGGTTCAAATTAAATCAAATCAAAATATTTAATTTGTAAAATAGGTACATAAAGTATACTTTCTACAAGTCAAAGTTAATCTTAACAATAAAAAATATCTTTATATAAAAAAATATATAAAAATAATATGTATTATATACTAATAAGGGAAATACATACAAAAAATATTTAGTTTGGGCCATTTGGGCATTTTGTTCCATTCATTCCCTTTAAACACACAAACTTTTTCCACGTGCAATATTGAATTACCAACATAACTTGACACTTACGATATATCGAAGGGGGCTAATTAAGTTAGTCTTTGATAAATTATTTCAGGATTCAATTGTTTTTTCTTATTTGTTTGCTATAAGACCTACTTGTGTAAGCAATTTCAAGTTTCTAAGTCAACTAAGTTTCTGAGCCAAATTGTATGAATTTCATAGCGTGAAAAAAATTTTTTGGTGCTGAATTAGAAGGTTAATTTTTTGCTCCATGGGGCTAAACTACAGACTTAGTTTTAACTTGATATTTATCACAGGGCCCGAGGAAAGGGGTCATGACAGACGTACAGACATACATACAGACGAATAACAGGGGAATCCGATAAGGGTTCCGTTTTTTGAATTTAAAGGTACGGAATTTTAAAAACGGATATATATATATAGGTCGAAATTAAATCAACGGACCAAATTCATACTCTTGACTCGGTTAGTGATCAGGAACTAGGTTTAGTAATCCTTTTGGTTAAATTCTAAAAATATATTTTTTTGCTCCCTTGCTCCCCGTCCAACCAACTAATTTAAGTACAATTCCTAGTCTAGGCAGTAAGGAAGCAAAAAAATAATAATCTTCGAATTTCACCAAAAGGGTAATTGAATATTGTTTCTGATCACAAACTTAGTGTCCAGTATGAATTTGGTCGGTTAATTTAATTTCACCTTGTATAACTAATAAAATAAAATTACGGGCTTATTAATATTAATTAGACGAACATTAACTAAATAAAAAGCATATTAATATATATGCAATTATACTACTAAAAGATTCGTGGTTTAGATTCATAATGCTATGGAAACGGCTACTCACGATTTTAATAGTCAGATTTCGCCTGACTCCGAAGAAACTGTAAGAATACAGTGAAACTAGTCAGGCAAAATCTGACTATATAAACATCGTGAGTAGCCGTTTCAATAGCATTATATACAATAAAAGTTACCTATAAATATTCTACATACGTTATATGATGCTAAGTGCGTTGAGATTGGACAGTATGAGAAAAATCAAATGTCTTGTGGCATCAATCGATTGTGTTGCTAATAAGAAATAAATCTTGCAAAGGAAAATTATGTGGCATGCATATCAATAAAAATAACTGAAATTGATGACGCGAGTCCTTTGAGCAAACTTTATGTAGGAAACGCAAAATCGTACCATAAGCAACGCCGCATCGTAGCAAAGATACGTTAGCTACGCTAAGCCGTAGGCCGTAGCGCTTGCTACGACACGCTCGTAGCGCTGGCTACGACACGCTCTGTAGCAAATAAAGATATGTTAGTGCTTGCACAATTGACAATCGAATTTGAATACCACTGTCTTCATTCTCATTGTCAACTGCACCACTGAAGTGTAAGTTACTTCCATTATTGGTTGCGAACATTTAATTTTTGAAATGTGGGTTTCTTGATGTCTGTCATTCAGGCACGACTTAATTATCTGTAAGACGTTGCATCGGATCCCTTTCATATTTTTCTAGTTTGTAAAGTGACATGATCTACGAAATCCAAGGCTTTAGTCATGTCTATATAAATATATAAAGCGCTGATATGGGGACCCTTTTGTCCATGTTCGTCATAATCTGGTGTAAGAAATCATAGATCGCCATATGAATTAATAGTTTTTTTTTCTTTTTTTTTTATTAAATTTATTTATTTATTTATTTTCTTTAAGAAAACCAGTAGTGAGTAAGCTAATTTTAACACTACACATTGAACATAAATAACTGCTAAACTTCTGACTTATTAAGGTAATCACAGCATGCATTTTATATAAGTGACGTATAACATGGAAGTATACACATATCTTAAATTCTTAATTACTAAAATTACATTAATAATTTACAAATTCTAAATTTTATCTTAATATCTAACTACTAAAACTAACAAACATCATTTAACTTTAGATAGAGCTTTTCTACACAATAATTTAACACAACCTAAACTATCTGCATTAATATCACAGGTGTGACTCACTTTATTATAGGTGTTTAGAAGTCGGGACACTGGGGCAAATTGACCCAGAACAGTCCGGGATAAAGGCGGAGAAAACATTCCAATTTGCGCGGGGACAATTATATGGAATTTTCATGTTAATTTTACTTAAAAGCTGAGGGCTGTCGATTTGACTGTTTATGACATTGTACAAAAAGGACAAGTCTAATATATTCCGTCGCTCAGTTAGGCCACTAATATTGAAATAACTCAATCTTTGCTCGTACGAGACCAGTTTTTTCCCGAGACCGCAGCTATAAGTGAGATGCCAAATGGGTTGTACTAAAGCCAAAACTAGGATTTTTTTCTTTTTTTTGCTTTTTGTCTGTATGTATGTTTCGTCTTAACTCAAGAACAACTGAACAAATTTGTTTTTTTATTGTCATCATAGAGACGCTGATCAACATACAGGCTATGAGGAGTGTTCATAAAATAACGCCCAAGCCAAAAATGGGGCAAAGAAACGCGGTCGGAGCCGCGCGGGCGAAAGTCTTAGTCAATACTACGTACTTTTGGATAACATATAAATGAATATAATAAATAAGTAAAAACAAAATGTTAAGAACTGAAGTTAAATGAAATAACCAGAGTAAATTACCGAAACAGCAGATAACTATATTAGTTAAAGGAAACTTAATAATAAATTATTTTCACCGCAACCCTGTAAAATTAATAATTTTTGGATACAAATGCAGAGGGTGCGTCCACAAAAGAAACAGTTACATAAAATACAAAAAAAATACTCTGCGCACATACTTATTATTAAGGGATAAATTAACAATAAATAAAGTTAAACAATACACTGTTTTTGATTGTATCAACAGGTATGATGTGATTTTACTTATATAATAATTAAATTAAAAATTGTTTACTTTTATATGTATGTAGTGTTACCACGTGAGTACCATGTAAATATTTTAATATAGGTGTACAGTACATAAATGCCAGAAAAAAAACACAAAAGTAAATAAATTTCTATATTTTAAGCACTTGGCGATTTATCCATAACAAATTAAATTTATATCATTGCGGTATGGAAAATCAGAAAAGTAAATCTGAACGAATCTCTCACTTACCGAGCGGTTGCTCTACTAACTGAGCTATCCAGTTCTCAACACGACCTGCGAATTTACGCATGTGCTTTCCCATACCGCCACGATATCTATAGGTACCCACTCAATAGTGATCCTCTTGGTGCCATGGATAGCTCCAGTTAGTAGAGCAACCGCCCGGTAAGCGAGAGGTCCCGGATTCGAATCTCGGTTTAGAGCTCCTCACGTCCAGATTTACTTTTCTGATTTTCTATACCGCAATTATATAAATTTAATTTGTAAAAGTGTTGTAAAAATAAAATACTAACAAATTTTAAAAGAATAAATGCTAGTCTGTAATATATCAACCGGAATAAATTAGTACAATTTATAATTTCGAGTGCATTGGCGTTGTGCAAAAAGAGTGCAAACAGTCATGAAAAAAAAATTGATATCATAACAATATTATTTTGTATGGAGAGGACAGTGTGAATAAAAAGAAAAAAAAAGAAAAAAGAGAATCACACTTACAGCCTATTAGACTGACTGACCTATTTGATTTTCTTTTTTGCTGATCTTGGTATTTTATATCGAATATCTGTTTCGTTTTAGTTATGGTGAAAATTTCACCGTATAGAGTTTCACTCAGTATTTGTTGATTCTGGTTTCATCAGAATAGTGAAATAAGAAATGTCATTTCTGTTTTTTATATCACAAAAATATTTACTCGTGTAAATACGTGAAACCACCCGAATAACATGTCAAAATCAGAACACAAAACACGCAAAGAAATAGATTTTCTTTTTTCTGTAAGTATAATATTCAAGTTCATGGAGATAGTGGTATTAATAATAGAGTGATAAAGCCACACATATATGGTGATACCAAAATGTTATACAAAGCTAGGTTTAGGTTTATTAAGTTGAACGTAAAGTTTTGAGTCTGCATTTAAAATAATGACAGATAGTTTTCTAAAAACATTAGAAATTGTTTGCTTTACTAGAATTGTAATGACACGATGTGTATCACTTGGTATCGAGGAAAACAGAAAGACTTCTTACAGAAGATCTCCGAGAAGATGTATTGTAAGCTAAGTAATAATGGTGAAAAAGTATATAATTGATAGGTATGCTAGATATAAATAATCTGGCCAAGTGCGAGTCGGATTTACAACCAAAGAGTGTAAATAGCTAATGAAAAATGCCAAAAGTATATATTTCTATAAACATTCCACGTATTTCGGAAAAAAACAAAAACAAATATTTTTAGAAAGTATTTTAAAACATATCAGCTATATATGTATTATAAGAAATTATAAATAAATGTCACCTTGTGTACTTTCATTCCATATGTAAAGTATATTTTTGAAGTCATTCTATAGTTTTGTTTTGAAGTGCATGTTGTGTGTAAATTATTTTATATATTTTTTATTTGATTTGTAACGCTTTAGGTCAAGCTTTACTGTTACTTGTTTGGCAAATACGTATACGATTTTTCCTATGAAATAAACGTAATTAAGAAAATTACTTATATTACATTACATTACTTATATTTGTAAACACGAATAATATTCTTGTCACTTATCACGAAATTTAGTATTAAAGTAAGTTCCATCTGATAATAAAGGACTACGTGATACCTAAATCCTTTATGTTTTTACTCCTTCAGCTTGGCACGGCATAAATAAATTTTTAAACTTTTCTTATGATGGAAGAAGAAGAAGACCATTTTTTCATTGGTTTGGATGGAAATTAACCAACCGGGAATGGTGACATTTAAACCGAAATCTTTACAAAAATGACTACGTATATCCCTCTAGGCACTATTTACCTATGTTGAAGGTACACGTCTACTTCACAGTTGGCACGTCTGTAGTGTGTGTTCTATATTCAATATGGTTCCTCCGTTATTGGGAAACAAAGGGAAGGCAAATGGGTTCCACCTGTTAAGGGGTCGATTTTTCTCTCGTTTTGCGAGATATCTTCAGTAGAACTCTTGCGGATAAAAAAATTTATACATTCTTTATTCAGAAATAGTACTCTAAATGACCTCTGTGGTCTATTGGTTTGAAAGCCTCGGCAACCAATCCGTTAGATCGCGGGTTCAAATCTGTAGGGATACATTGTGTTCGATCTATATGTGTCTAAACTGGCGATAAAAATCAACAAACTCTGGGGCGTTGCACTCGTAATCGTGGAATATGACTGTATTTCACAGTACATACTCAGAAATATCTCTGACTTCCCCTTGGGGATTAATGTCGTGACAATGTATATATATAAATTTTTAAATACCAAGTTTCCTAGCGTATTATCAAAAAATACTTCTTGCTTAATAAACCTTTTGCTCAAAGTGTTTTCACCGTGCTAACCGTGAAAACTTCTTGCTAACAGTGAAATCTTCTTGTTAACAGGGAAAACTGCATCCAAATCTTTTCGGTGGTTCTTAGACTTAAAGCTAACATGCTGTTATGATGTTAGACATAAGTAAAACGGAACGCAGCTGTCAAAAGGACTGGTCATTTCTCCCGCTCAATGAACTCCGTTGTGCTCTTATTAAAAGTCTATTTAATATTAAAATCTCGTGTTATTTCTACAACCAGACTCCGCAATATGGTGTCAGAAGTGGTAAAGTCATTAAAAAGTGAAAAAACTCGCGTCAAGAAACATGCCGAATGTCGAAACGGAAACACGTGAAAGTCATGCAACTAACCAACAAGGGAAGTCCAACAAAGTGAATATTGCAGGAAATCTGAGACCCTTGTCATTCGAAGGTAATACAAGCACTAATTGGAAGAGTTGGAGTCAACAATTTTGAATATTTATGAAGGCATCAAACCTTCACGAAGAATCTGACGGTAGGAGGGTCAATGTACTCCTTCACTTTATTGGGGAGGAGGCACTGGAAATCATCAATACGTTCGGGCTGGATGAGGACAATGCCAAGTACGAAGATGTCTTAAAAAGGTTTGATGACTATTTTGTTCTTAAATCCAACATAACAATTGAGAGTCACAATTTTTTTACCTGCAAACAGACCGATGAAGAGTCAATTGATGAATTTGTCACTAGATTAAAAAAGAAAAGCACAACATGTGATTTTGTAACACTTAAAGAAAGGCTCATTATGGATATATTTGTCTGTAACCTGCATCACAAGTTCAACTTTGTGCAAGAAAAGTTGCTTACTGAGGAAAATCTAGATTTTTAACAAGCTGTCTCACTTGCTAAAACACTTGTGCTGTCTCAACAAAGAGCTCAACAGCTAGACTCAGGTCGTTCTGTCTTACAAATGTCTCATCAACATTCACGATCGTCAAATTCAAATTATCACAGTCGCAGGAGGAATTCTAGTTCACATACTCAGTCAACATGTAATAAGTGTGGTCAAGTGCATCGATATAAGTGTCCAGCAGCTACAGTGCAATGTCGTGCATGTAAGAAAACAAGACACTATGCTAAAATGTGTAACAAAAAGAAGGTATAGTTTTTGGACTTCGAAGATCAAGGTGATTCTCCATTTTTCATTGGTCATTTGAAATCAAGTGCTAGAAAAGCGTCTCAGTGGACAATTATATTGAATGCTAACAATATTGATTTAAAATGCATCATAGATACAGGTAGTGATGCCAATGTCATGTCAATGAACCCTTTTGAGTCATTGAATTTCAAAAAGTCTATTTTATTACCATGTACTGCTAAAATAACTTCATATAGTGGTAACAATGTAAAAGTTATAGGCCAGTGTCAATTAAAATGTTACTTTAAGCTAAACTATGAGATGAAATGTCAGAATATTAACTTTATCATAGCCGAGGTGTCCTCGCCTACAGTTGTTAGCAGATATTCATGCAGTGAACTTGGATTGGTCAAACGGGTTTATAGTATAAGCGATGACAAGTCAAATATAAGTCAGCAAACAACAAATGTAAGTCAGTCAAATTATAATCAGTCAAATGTCAGTCAGTCAAGCAATGATACGTCAACAAAAGAAGTCTGTCAGTCAAGTTGTGGAAAACAATTTCAACAACAAGTCAGTTACTCATGTAGTGAAAGTCAGTCATACAATCAAATCTGTCAGTCAAGTAGTGATACAAGTCTATCATGTCACCAACTTGCAAATGAATCAAAGTCAAAAGAAAATGTTTTTGATGTTATGAAAAGTCTTATTTTATGTAAAAATTTTAATAAAAATGTTGATTTCAAGTCTTTATTATATCATTATAGAATGGTTTTTGTTGGCCTGGGCTGTCTACCTGGTGAATTCCACATCACTGTCAATCCTGATGTTCGTGCAAAGGTTGATGCACCTCGGAAAGTACCGTTTGCGCTGCATGAAAGACTACAAAAGGAGCTGGAACATATGGAGAAATTGGGTGTTATTACCAAGGTGACTGAGCCAACGTCATGGGTGAGTTCACTTCTATTAGTTGAAAAGAAGAATGGTCAACTCAGAGTCTGTCTGGATCCAAAAAACCTTAATCAAGCTATCCAACGGTCACATTATCCAATACCCACTATTGATATTGTTCGTTAGAACTTGGCAGGATCGTCATACTTTTCTACGCTTGATGCAAGCAGTGGTTTTTGGATTATTGTTCTTGATGAGGCTAGTTCTAAGCTCTGTTCATTCAATACGCCCTTTGGACGATACCGTTCTAAGCGTATGCCTTATGGTATAAGTTATGCACCAGAAAATTTTCATAGAATCATGACAAAAATGTTTGGAGTACTGCCAGGAACACTGGTGTACTGCGATGATCTCTTGGTCTATCCTCCTACGCTCCAAGAACATAATGTCAGGCTTCAGAGAGTTCTACAGAAGGCACATGAAGTCAATTTGAAGTTTAATAAAAGTAAGTGTACTTTTGCTTCTAGTCAAGTCATATATTTGGGTCATATTTTTTCAAAGGATGGTGTTGCTGTAGATCCAGAGAAAGTCCGTGCTATTAAAGATATCCCTTCTCCTAGATGTGTTAAAGATCTACAACGTTTTCTAGGTCTATGAAATTACCTAGGTCCATTTATAAAAAACCTAGCTTCAGAAACCGAGTCTCTGAGAGATTTGCTCAAAAAGTCAAGTCATTGGCAGTGGAATGCCTGTCATGAAGCAGTGTTTTGTCGTCTTAAAAATATTATTTGTCAGGCACCCGTCTTAGCACATTTTGATGTCAAAAAGTCTATAGTCCTGTCAGTTGATGCAAGTATGTCAGCAGTTGGAGGCGTTTTACTCCAAAATTGTCAGCCAATATGTTATGCATCTAAAACATTAACGTCTACTCAACAGAAAATGGCCCAGATTGAGAAAGAATTATATGCAATTGTCTTTGGTTGTACTAAATTACACCAATACATCTATGGTCAAGTTGTCAAGGTGGAAACAGATCATCGTCCACTGATTACCTTATTCAAAAAATCTTTGGCTGAAGTACCTACCCGTCTACAGCGTATGATGATGAAACTTCAAGCATATGATCTGAAGGTAGAGTACCTACAAACCTAGATCAAAAATGTACATTGCTGATACACTGTCCAGAGCAGCCTTACCAGAGTCTTGTGAAGAGGCTATTGATGAAGAAGTCATGGTTCATGTTAACTTGCTTATGAATAACTTACCTATTTCAGCAGAAAGAGTGCAGTGGTTTGTAGAGGCTACAAACAGCGACGAAACCATGGAGCTGTTAAAGAAGTACTCTAGAGAAGGATGGCCTACCTGTAAGTCACAAGCTCACATGCTGTTACAACCATACTGGAACCATCGTCATGAGATCCATACAGAAGGAGATCTTGTTTTTAAATCTTATCATACCTACCAAACTTAGAAAAGAAATTCTGAAAATGTTTCATAGTGGTCACCAAGGAATAGAAAAGTCGAAAAATTTCGCTAGAGGAATTGTATTTTGGCCACTTATGTCACATGACATTGAAAATGTTGTACAGGGTTGTACTACATGTCATCACACCGAAATTCAAACCCACCAGAAACATTGTTGTCACACAGTATTGTCAGTTTCCCTTGGAAAAAGCTAGGCATCGACTATATGGATTATAGAGGCCAAACATACGTAGTAATAGAAGATTATTACTCAAACTACATAGAGATGGCTAAAGTTAGCTCAACTAGTGCTAAAATTCTAATCGAAGTTTTAAAATCTGTATTTTGCCGTCATGGAATCCCTGTTTTATGTATGTTTGACAATGGACCCCCCTTTAATTCATTTGAATTTCAACACTTCTTGAAAGAATGGTTTATTCAGCATTCTACGTCAAGTCCATATCTTGCACGTTCAAACGGATTGATTGAATCTGGAGTAAAGATTGTTAAGAGAATACTCTCAAAATGTCATGAATCCCAGACTGATCCCTACTTAGCATTGCTTCAATACAGAACAACACCCAGAGGTAGATTACCATCACCTTCGCAGCTCTTAATGTCACGACAGCTAAGAACTCAGCTGCCTATGTCACGTAAAAAAGTCGTACCATTTGAAGATTACATGAACCTAAAGAGTACAGATAAAGATAAACAGAAAATGTATTATGACAGAAAAGCGAAAGACCTGCCGGTGCTGAAAGAAGGAGACAATGTTATGTACAAGAAGGACCCGAATGCAAAGTGGACTCCTGGAAAGTAATTAAAAAATGTGAAGAGCCAAGATCGTACATGGTTGAGTCACCAGAGGGCGCTACCTATAGAAGAAACCGCCAGCATATTCTAAAGTCACCAGTTACTACAGAGTCTTTATCCAAGATGGTGTCTGAAAAACAAGCAAATACAAATGATGTTGGAAACACTGAGGAGAAAGGAACAAGGAGTGATGGTGATGATAAAATAAAACGTACTAAAAGTGGTAGACTGGTCTGGCCCCCTGCTCTTTTTATGTTCGAGAAATTTTAAACTTAATTTTGTTAAATTTGGTCTCTTGTGTTGTCTTGTATTTATCACAATAACAAGTATTTTGTAAATTAGTTGTTACATTCTAATTAACGGTTATTGCAGTCTTTAATTATTTGTCTTTTGTCTTGGTGATACATTATTTTAAGTATTGCTAAGAAACATTGTATTTAAAAAAAAAAAAGGAATGTGTTATGATGTAAGTAAAACGGAACGCAGCTGTCAAAAGTTGTCCACGTTGTGCTCTTATTAAAAGTCCATTTAATATTAAAATCTCGTAATATTTCTACAACCAGACTCCGTTATACATGCATACAGATAGATTTCGGGTGCACGAAAAGAACCTCATCAAGTGATGATGTAAACAAGATAAAACCACTGACCGCTGCAAATACGCCCGCACCCCGGACAGTCAGACCAAGACCTAACTAACTGATGAATCTTTCAGTTAAACTGTGAAAGGCTTCAGCCGTGCCTCGGACTCATGACTACACCATGTCACCAAGCGAGTGATGGTCGTGTTCCAGTATGACGTCGTGAGAAGATAGGTCCTAGGTGAGCACGCTTCTTCGGGAACGCTTTCATTTGAGCCGTACTTGGTGGCATTATAATTCATTTTGTTTATTTATCAACTAATTTGCTCATTGCATTATGTATGTATATTATTTTTATTCCTATATTTCTCTATGCAGGTGTATAATTTTATTAAATTTTAGTAGCCCAACCTAAATACTTTTTATATGTATTTCTTGTATTATAATTTTTTTTCATAGTCGATTGTTTTGTAAAAATTAACCTTGACCTGTACTTTATTTTACGAAATAAATTATTTGAATTTGAAGTAAATTCGACCATATCGGCCAAATCCGATTGAAGAATAAACTAGTTTTGCCTAGGTCGAACTCGTGCTACGGAAACCCTTCGGAGCAGAAGCAAGCCGGTAGGCGAGACGCGGAACGTAATGGAGGGACCGCCATACATAACCTTCGTCGTAATTTTATTTATGACAACCCAAGACCAGTTCAAGCTAGGCAAAATTAACTTGACCATAAATTGGGTTTTGCTGGTAATAGTTAAAAAAAAAACGTCACATGTTAATAAGTATATTATAGTTAGAAGAAGGTAAGAGATATATAAAATAAAAAAATAGCAATTTTCTGCTAAGCTAATGTTCTAATCTGTACTTTTAGTTTTTCAAGGATAGTTATCGCGGCGATATTTATTCAGCTAAGTATGTTTCCGACAATTTTATTTTACAACCTAAATCTGAAAACTACAAACAGGTCTAATGTGAAAATGCCGCCATTTGTTCGACAATCCCCACGTCGGGTAAGTAGCAATAAAAACTTTTTCACTACCCTCGTGCAAGCGTATTAAAGTTTTTGTAGAATAGCTCTTAATGCAGGTGTAATAACGTTCGGATTCCAACTTTTTATTGAGCTGGTTTGATTTTTGTCTGAAAAATATATCTTTACTAAAATTACATATCGTCACACAATATATTATGGTGTCAGAGATGGTTCCGTCCGTATGTGGACTATCCTAGAGTTGCCAACACTCGAACACTCTCTTATCGTCGACAATGTTCAAGTCCCATCGTGATAAGGGGTGAGCGTTGTCACCGTACTTTGACCATCCATCCATCCATCAGCCTGTTTTCGTCCACTGCTGGACATAGGCCTTTCCAGGATTTCGCCACTGTTGGTGATCCTCCTGGAAGAAATGCCCATACTCACACACGCTGTGCAGGCGGGTTGGTGAGCGTGGTGCCGAAACCCTCGCACCAGTAACGCTGCTGTTCGACACCGGTCTGTTTCATTTAAGGACCAGCAACTGGGGATGAATATGCGACCATCAATTAGTCCCAGGCATGGTGGGCCACCTGATCTTCTAACTTTCCCTGAATAAATACGCTTGCGTTTGCAACTAAGACGGTGGTACCTCCACTATTGAGCCCGGCATCAGCCATACCACCTAGAATATTGAATATTGTTAAGGTGTGGGTACACCAATAATCTTAGAATACATATTATTTCCCAGATTGACAAATCACGTTGTTTAGTATTTTGTTTGTGAAATACAAAATGATCAAATGCTTGTTTAATTTCATGCGTCGTTTAACGTTTTCCTTTAAAACCTAAAAGTAGAACCCCAGTACGTCAGTTTTAAATCGCTTTTTTAGAAAAATATATGAAAAGTTATTTTAGTAGGAACTATTTTTTATATCGAAGAGTTTATTTTGCTAATTAATACCAATTTGTTTTAAAAGATTTGTGTTAGATATTGATTAAACCAAACTGGGTTTCATAAACCATTGTGCATTTACTTTATCTCCATACTCTTTATCTCTCTCTTATCTCCACATTAAATATTTGTATATTATATATTAGTAAATTTGTAAACTTGTAAACAGATTCTAGAAAAAAGCTGTAAGGATTTTAAGGAGTCTCGATCGTGTCGCGCGCTGAACCGTTCGCTTGTCGTGACTGCGAGTCCTGTGACTCATCGTACGTCACAATGACGGGAAATTAGTGAAATGCAATAATTGTAATATCGTTATCGTGATAAGTGAAGTTCTTGCCTTTATTCAAAATCAGGTGGATGTAATGAATGAGGAAAGCATTATTCGACTGTGCGTTACTGCTTTTTCACCGGAGGACCTAGTGGCCGCAAAAGATCTGCTTTACCAATCGGTTCAGACCTCAGAGAAGAAGATAATTCGAAAAGGAAAAGCAGAAGGCAAATTGCAACGAGTTATTGAGGATATAATTTCTTTTATTAAGAAACACCGCAGCGGAGTTGATGCCAATTTTCGTTGCTCGAGAATTGCGAAAACTACCTCCGGTTACGTTTGACCACTGGATGCAACAAGATTATTAAGAGATATTATTTTAGTAAAGGATCAACTTCAAGTTGTGCAGGAGCGGTACGCGACTTAATTAGCAGCTTAATCAAGTAAAATTAGAGCTTAATAATTTAAAGAACGCTTCGCTGGTAAATAATTTCGAGACGACAAATTTTGTCAATACGAAAAGAGGCGCTTACAATACTTTACACCAGTATAATAATTACGAAGCTGACAGTGGGCCTATTGGTATCATGAATTTGTCGCATAATTTATCGCCAAATATTACGAGTTCTCCGGAACAAAGGTTAGATACAGCTGACATGAGTCATCATAGTCAACGGTCGCAGTCACAAAATAAAACCGTCTCGCTACCACCATCGCACAAAACGTGTTTGGGAACAGCTATCCCTTCCCCGCAACAGATAGTTCAAACTAGTTGTGAAGATTGCGAGCGCGTGGAGGCCACCCAGGTTTCGTTGGCGAAAACATTGCCTGAAACCACGGTATGCGCTCAAGGGGCCTCACCCCGGGTGACTAATGACGGTTTGAAGGCAATTTTAGAGACAAACCCGTTGTGTATGATACAGAATGCACCTAATAATTAAAAAATTTAGGGATAAGGAGCAGGATGGAAATTGGATATTGGTACAGAGAAACAAGCTTAAACTAATGTACTAGTGAATCTGGTTGAGATGAAAATGAAGCGCCAAAGGGATTATAAAGCTTTTAAAGTGTTTGTTCCTAAGCACAAGATTTCTACCTTTTTAGATGAAAACCTGAAACCAGCTATGACGTGCGACAGCAAGGCAGGCGAAAACATGTTGTAGGCTGGAATAGATATGTTAGGGAGGCTCACCGAGAAGCACGACTCAGTTTCCAGATTTGGATAGTTAATGGTAAACCTAGTACTGGTGAAGTTTACAAAAGAATGCGTGAAGCTAGAAAGCGCTTTAAGTCCAAGATAAAATGGTGCCAGGACAATGAAAATCAAATAAAAATGGACATACTAGCAACTCACCATAACGCGAAGGATTTCCCGGGCTTTTGGAAGCACACTAAGAAACTGGAGGCTGGGAAGTGTGTGCCCGCAAGTGTAGAGGGTCAATGTCAGCCTAGTCAAATTGCCGAAATGTTCAAAGAACATTTTCAAGTCAAATCTCCTCTGGGACCGGTGCAGCAGCAGCAAAAGCTCGATGCTGGGACTGTGTCAGGTGGTGAATATGCTTCGCTAAGGATATTGCGCGGGTAATCAAAAATATGACGCGAGGTAAATCACCAGGGCACGATAGCCTCAGTATCGAGCACTTGCAGTACGCGGGTGTACATCTACCGAGGGTGCTGGCTATGTTATTTAATTTCTGTATAGGTCATGCATACTTACCTCAGGAGTTTATGAAGACCATTGTTGTACCTATTATTAAAAACAAGACGGGGGACGCTTCTGACAGGAATAATTACCGACCAATATCTCTGGCAACCATAATAGCGAAGGTGATGGATAGTTTGCTAGACCACCAGCTTGCAAAGCATATGTACCTTCATGAAGCACAGTTTGGTTTTAGGCCGGGACTTTCAACAGAAACGGCGATACTGCGCCTCAGGCACACTATCCATTACTATTTAACGCGAAAAACGCCAATATATGCCTGTTTTTTGGACCTTTCGAAGGCGTTTGACCTCGTCCAATATAAAATTCTATGGGATAAACTCCTGAGGGACACTAGCACACCCATAGAGTATATCGAGATTTTAAAATTTTGGTGGTTTTAGGCCGGGGCTTTCAACAGAAACGGCGATACTGCGCCTCAAGCACACTATCCGTTACAATGTAACGCGAAAAACGCCAATATATGCCTGTTTTTTGGACCTTTCGAAGGCGTTTGACCTTTACTAATATAAAATTCTATGGGATAAACTCCTGAGGGACACTACCACACCCATAGAGTATATCGAGATTTTAAAATTTTGGTACCTTCACCAAATGAACAGTGTGAGATGGGCTGGCTCATACACAAAAGGATATGGGTTGGAGTGCGGGGTGAGACAGGGTGGCCTAACCTTTCCACGTCTCTTCAACCTCTACATAAACGGTCTGATCGAGGAGCTCAGCAGGGCGGGTGTAGGATGTTCAATTGATGGTGTATTTGTTAACAACGTCAGCTACGCCGATTATATGGTGCTGTTGAGCCCCTCAGTGAGAGCTCTCGAGACTTTAATAAGAGTATGTGAGGGGTACGCGGAGTCCCATGGCCTGAGGTACAACAAACAAACTGCCCAAATTTGTCCTTCCAATTAAACTTGGAGATAGTGAGTTGAGCAGAGTCACTAAATTCAAATACCTGGGGCACTGGGTCACCGAGGACCTCTCTGATGATCTTGATGTTGAGAGGGAGCGCAGAGCATTGTCGATACGGACCAACATGCTCGCCCGCAAGTTGGCACGATGTGCAAGAGAAGTTAAAATCACCCTTTTCAAGGCATACTGTTGGGTTGGTTGTACTCGCAAGTCGGTCATTGTTCTGCGCGTCCAATATAATAATGGACTGAGAATGTTGATGGGACTGCCTCGCTTCTGCAGCGCATCAGGCATGTTTACCGAGGCTCGTATTGACAGCTTTGAGTCGATAGTACGCAAAAGAGTAGCCTCCCTGATGCGGCGCGTGAGAGACAGTCCCAGCAGCCTTCTCAACACCATATTGGATCGGATGGATTGTCCAGTTGTGCGGCACTGGAACTTCATACATATGGGGTCCAGAGCTCTAATGTTTAATTTAAAATGAATATTTAAATTGTTAATGTGTGTACTAATATAGTTTTAAGCATTTCTGTTACTAACAAAATATGGACTTGGTCTGAAATAAAATTATATTATTATTATTATTATTTAATAAAATAACGGATTTGAGAAATTGATCTGGCTTCAACTCATCTCTGTAATAATTCGATTTCTGAGCGTTTTCACGAGCAAATCACTTATCTTGTATTGCTTTCGTACAATATTGAAAATTTCAGTTCAGGCACGTCGGTAGGTCAGTTGGAAGAGCGTCTGCCTGGCGCGCAAGGAGCTCCCTGGTTCAAACCACGCTAGAGCCTTTTTCAAACTATTTTAATCGACCGAAGCTCTTTGACTAGCTACTTTGAATAATTGTAAACAATAATACAGTATTACTTTTATATGGCTGCTAAATATTTTAATATATCCATCTAATGATTCAAAAGAAGCCAATTACAATGTTTTCAGGATGGCTTATTCCAGAATACTATCCTTCATTTGAGACCACTTGTGAGTTGAATAAAACTGAATTGGTCTTCCCGATTTGTCTCCTGTCGATAAATCTGCTCGTCAATCATTTAGCCTTGTTACAAAGCCCTAGGGTTCAAAATCGTTCAAGCCACAATTACCGAGATAGTGTCTATCTCTTGGTCATAAGCAATTCAAAAGTTGGGGTTCAGATTAATCGACGAAACGGTCCCCTGGGGCGCGGGAGCACGGAGTGTGGAGCGCGGGGTAAGCCGCAAGTGTACAAGCTTTGGGCATTGGAATTATTGCTGAGCGATTACCGACTATATTACCAGGTTGTAAGATACTAAACCGTTGAGTAGCGTTTCCAGTGGGTGCGATGACACGTGAATCTGTCGAAGCGAAACCGTATGAGGCGTGGGGAGAGAGCAAAGGTGACGGTCGATAATGATGTCGACAAACATACATTTAAGTTCAAATAAATAACTTCCGCCATACTCACTCCACAGAAACTATGCTCACTCTATGGACGCGTGAGACGCTCTCCATTTTCAAACAAATTACAAGTTGACCGACAAATCAAACTGAAATGGAATGGTTTTTGGTACAGTCGTTACGTAAAGTATTGTATTTTTTATGTATTTATAGTACATACATAGAACACAAAAATATGTCAGTCACACATTTTAAATTAAATTAAAATTAATAAAGATAAAATTCAAGTTCAAATCAAAAAAACAATGAACAAATATCAGATCAAAAAGAGGTTAATTAGCATTTTTATATCCAGTGATAATGAACTCAACCTTATCAGTTAATTTCAACAGGATATAAATCTCATAATTTTACTAGTCCAATTTACACTTTTGTGCTCATCTGTACTCCTCCCACAATCTTTTATTATTTGTGGCAGCGCCATAAGAAACACGCTGTTAATGCCCGGAGTAAATTAAATTTTATTAATAGTAAATTTTACTAAGATAGGTGGAAGATTTAGGTGACATAGATACATGGTAGATCGATCACGTAGGGTAGAAAATGTGAAAATCACTTATGGCTGATTGCTGTCATATTCAGTCCTACGCACTTTACGCAAGAAATGTGATAGAATTGATATCGAGGAATATGCCGCTGATTCACTTTCTTCTTCTTTTACCGTGTAGCAAGAAGGACAAGTAGATCATCGGCAGATTCATTTAGGAAGCTAAATGAAGCGCCAATTACATAACTCATTCGTGTATGAATGAAAGAGACAAAACAAAAACGTAGCCTATCATGGCCTAATAGTCTCTGGATAAAGCTCGAATTGCATTAGTTACTTTCCACGGCAAGTGCTGCACTAGCTTATCGCTAACGGTATAATGACAACCTAACAGTATTTCAATCCAAGTGATTGGATGAACCCTCGCGTTTGCTCACTTTAGACACTGTCCCGCCGATTTACGTATTTTAGTACTTAACAGTATGGCAATAAGGACTACCACAAAGGTCTAGGCGGCCATCTTTATATCGCGTTGGGGGCCGATTGCATGTGGTTTTGGGTCTGTGCAGTCAGTATCTCTTGAATAGAGTCGTCTATTTAGTTTGCAAACTGCGATTTAGAAGTACGCTTAATTTAACACCCCACAAGAATATCGGTGACTCATTCATGGCGATTCCGAAACTCGTATTATATACAAAACATGGGCTTTGGTTTTCGCACACAGATAGTAAATTCCAGATTAAGTGGCCCCTTTCGTTTTTCGCCAATGTTTACGATTCGATAATCGTTTCGAGGAGCAGCTTCCTTAACTGTTTATAGCAGACAGATTTTTAAAAAGCGTGCATATTCGTTATTAAAAGAAAAAAAAGGAAGTCCGTCATTTGAACTTTAGTGACGTCATCACCCACCACAGATTTCCCTGAGGTTTTTGGTTTTCAAAGGCATCCTAATCCAATTATTAAACATAACACGAAGACTTTCCTTTCTTTAAATAGTAAAATAATTATAAATCGGTTTAAAAGCACAAAAAACAAAAAAGTTCTCTTGAAATTATAAACCTACCTAAATTGTATTTTTTCTAAGAAGGTAGGTAAACCACTCTGTACGGTTTTCCATGACGTCTTTCCGGAACACTCTAATAAAACCTCATTAACTTTTAAGCGTTTTCGAACAATGGCCGAATATACGGCGCATTTGGAATTACACGCATAATGTCAGATACGCAAAATGTTAGATACGTAAAAAGTCAGATCCCTAATTGCCGTAAACATGACTGACTTGATTTATCATTACACTTAAATTAAAATTATATTAAATTATATCATTGCGATATGGAAAATCAGAAAAGTAAATCTGGACGTAAGGAGCTCTGAACCGGGATTCGAACTCGAGACCTCTCGCTTACCGGGTGGTTGCTATGCCAACTGAGCTATCCAGTTCTCCTTGTTGTTATCTCCTTGCGATGGATAAATCACCAAGTGCTTAAAAATATAGAAATTTATTTCTATCATAGTTTTATCACTACACCGTCGTAAGTCCAATCCTATCCTAGTTAGGATGCCGATAAATAAGATGGTATAACTGTCGCAGTAAAGTAGTTAAATCAGAGAGTTAATTGAATCTCTAGAGAGTTAATTAAAGATCGACATTCAATCAAGTCGCTAGCATTTTGATTTAAATAAAGCAGCGTCGAAAACGTTTAACTATCTGTCTGACCGAAAGCCAGCGTGTTGATTGATTAATAATGTAAAACAAGATGGCGGTCACGACAACAGCTGATTACATTTAGAGTCTTTCTTTTGGCAAACGTTGTGCAACGTGGGTTTGTTGTGTGAGTGGTTTTTGTTTCAAATTGTGGTCTTTGGTGAAATTGTAAACATGTTGTCGACTCCGCCATGATTATTTCATTTGTTATTGTTATTTCGACATTTCGACCTATCCATTATGCGACTATTTAGTATCCTACTCGGGGACGCCTCGCTCCGCTCCGCTTCGCTTGGCTCTGAGTTGTTTCATAATGTTCAAACCTGACCTAACGTACTGTTTTTAAATACATTTTGACCTATCCATTATGCACCTATTTAGTATCCTACTCGGGGACGCCTCGCTCCGCTCCGCTTCGCTCGGCTCTGAGTTGTTTCATAATGTTCAAACCTAACCTAACCTAGTGTTTTTAAATACATTTCGACCTATCCATTATGCGACTATTTAGTATCCTACTCGGGGACGCCTCACAAAGGTCACCCTACCAAAGTTGAAATGCGCCTAGGAACGTTTAGGAAACTCGTTAAACGTTTCGTTCACTCACTTGTCTGACGGAACTTTAGCGACTTGATTGAATGTCGATCTTTAATTAACTGTCTAGAGATTCAACTAACTCTCTGATTTAACTACTTTACTGCGACATAACCACAGCTATACGTACAACTTGACGTCGTGGCCTGTCGTATGAAAAGTACACAATACAGACGGAGAAAAATAAACATTAATAAAACCGTAATATGTTACCTACATTAAATACTGAATATTATTAAAACACGAGTACTTATTACACTATGTTATACTCTAAAGTACAATTTACGACACTTGCAACCTTTCTTTGTTTCACTGCTTATACCGTCTTTGGACGCTCAGTAATTTTGAGTCAGTCAACTTATTTCTTTGTTTTCACTGCTTATACCGTCTTTGGACGCTCAGTAATTTTGAGTCAGTCAACTTATTTCTTTGTTTTCACTGCTTATACCGTCTTTGGACGCTCAGTAATTTTGAGTCAGTCAACTTATTTCTTTGTTTTCACTGCTTATACCGTCTTTGGACGCTCAGTAATTTTGAGTCAGTCAACTTATTTCTTTGTTTTCACTGCTTATACCGTCTTTGGACGCTCAGTAATTTTGAGTCAGTCAACTTATTTCTTTGTTTTCACTGCTTATACCGTCTTTGGACGCTCAGTAATTTTGAGTCAGTCAACTTATTTCTTTGTTTTCACTGCTTATACCGTCTTTGGACGCTCAGTAATTTTGAGTCAGTCAACTTATTACGCTTATTCAACAAAATTGCAAAAATTAACCTTTTAACTTTAATATTTATTTTTCTTTAACTATCTTTCTTTTATATCCTCACGCTATTGATTGCAAAGCGTAGTACGTATACGTTCGTTATGGCAATAATTGACTCACTTGTAGCATAAACAACGAGTATTATTTTATAAGAAGGCAAACGGTTCTTGGCTCATACAGCTTTGTCTGAGGTTTTAATATCTACATTGCGGTCCGACTAAGAAGGTGCTGATAATACTGTTAGTACATTTTTTTCCGTCACTGTTGACGGGAAATATTTACTGTGATTTTGTGGGTCAAAAGTTTCATTTTGCTCTAAAAATAGCTGACAGCAGTGAAAAATTATGGACACAGCGACGAAAATGACAAACAATCTTTTGCTAGAAGAGCAAAAAAGCTTAAGACAAATTTTACCATCCATATATCCATCAGCCTGTTTCGCCCACTGCTGGACATAAGCCTTTCCAAGATTTCGCCATTCTCGGCATTTGTCCTCCTGGAAGAAATGCCTATACTCACACACGCTGGGGAGGTGCGTTGGTGAGCGTGGTGCCGAAACCCACCAGTGACGCCGCTGCCCGTCACCAGTCTGTTTTATATAAGGCCCGGCAATTTTGGATGGATATACCGCCATCCATCGGTCCCAGGCAATGGTGGGCCGCCTGGTTTTGCCTGAGAGCTGTTCTCTTACTTTCCCCCGAATAACTTCGGGGGGGTTCGCGAGTAAGATGGTGGTACCTCCACAGTCGAGCCCGGCATCAGCTCTACCACCTTTTGCCAATTTTACCAAGATTATAAAAATAAATAACTACCAACTGCATGAGTTTAGATAAAGTATATAGTGTATAAAACAGCATATACTATATAACTAGGTATTAAGGAGGAACGTTTCGAGCTAAGTGCAAAGTGCATAACATAAGTTTGTTTATCTTATTTTAAAATAAAATGTATAAAATAATATAGTTTCATCTTATTTTGCGACTATTATTGAACAATTATTAGGGGTCTTTAGCAGAATTGCGTCATTTTATGCATTACGTTTTAAATGAATAGGCATACAAACTTTGAAGCCTGTTTTAAGTTTGTGTGGACACTCATTTAAAACGTGATGCATAAAATTACATAATTTTGGTAGAAAAGCCTAATTGACATTAAACAATGGTCGCGAAATGCCATAAATCACATTTGTTCAGTACTTTTTATGCAATAGTAAGAAAAACAACCATAAGTTGTGCATTTTGCACCGAGATCGAAACGTTCCGCCTTAAAACACTCGTGTGATACTGTTGAAAAACTCGCCCACGACTCATTGTTTTAATGTCAATACTCGTGTTTTAGGACCTCTATATGACAAGGCGTAAGCTGAGATGCAACCCCTGCATTATACATACACACGTTTATTTCAACAACTATACGCTGGGGTGACATTTGATATTTCACTGCAGAACTCTGATTTGCATAATTACAAATGACGTCCCGTATAATTTTACTGGAAGTTATTTAGTTAACTCATTTGCCCACGTTCATGTCTATTATCAAAGAAAGCTGTGGTGACCGAAATGTTGCTCTTGGATCAGCGGATATTTACATGATAATGGAATGTCTGCTGACGGATAAACGGAGAATAATGTTTTGTTAAAGATGGAAGCTAGTATAGCCTGAGCAAAACAGCTTTAATTATGACGAATGTATATTAATATTATGCACTTATACAGGGTATAATCATGACATGTTCATTAAATTAAACCACATGCTCTACTGATAATCCTGAACCACTTTCATAAAAAATCTTTTGAAAAAAGGCGAAATAAAAATTCACTTCTGGTCATTTTCTATGGGAAATTTTTATTTTTTTTGCGTTTTATTAAAAGTTTTTCTATGGAAGTAGTTCAGATGATGATCAGTGGAGAATGTGGTTTAATTTAATGAGCACGTCATGATTACATCCTGTATAATGTTGCCGGTAAATATTGAAAGCCTATCTTATACTTTCACTAGTTACATTATAACTGCCTGGGCTTTTGTCAACCATTACAATATTTCAGTGTAATTGTAAAAAGTGAAAAATAAGAGCGACGACGAGCAAAAAGGAGAAAAGTGAGGAGAAGCGTTGCTCGTGATCATAAACTCGGGAGCCGAGCGAAGCAAAGTGGATTTGTAAATGGAGACGATTGACAGGAACCCGCACAGTGATAACAGCACCAAGCGAAATTATAATATCACGGCTTTAACAACACGTAAAGAAAAAACCAAAAAAGACATTTCCTTTGATTTAAACATTGACCTCTCATAAACAACTAGACTCACAATCTCGCTCAAAAAGTGTCCGCAATGAATTTTGTCACCACTATGGGGTGACAAATTCGAATGACGATTTCGTACAACTGACATTGCATCGTATGTTAACGACATAACGTCCTAATTTGGTTGAAGATTTTTGCTACTTTCCTTGTCGCACGTTACGACACTTTCTGACGAACTTTTCTTAGAGACTGTGTGCGAGACAGAATAACGCACGCGGCTATAGATACTTACATTTGTACATAGACACGTATACTAGGATAAGTTACACTTATTTCGTTGTTATTAGTCGATTATTTTGTAAGACGTTTCCTGATCTCATTTTCAGAGCTGTATGTGATTTCAATAAAGTTACTGCTTTCTTGTGTTTTAATGAACCTAAATATATAGGGAAATAGTATATAGAGTCAAAAGATAATTAGTTATTCACAATAAATGTAAATAATAAAGGTCTGAATAAATAAATAATAGCGCAGGTGGGCTCTGTCCAGTATTGCCGGATTTAGGGGGGTACAAATCAGCCTGTCTCGAAGAGTTCGGCCCGCAGTGCGCCAAACCAGGACGCCCGCTACCGCAGCTACGACGGCCGCGCCCGCTCAAACGGCGCCCGTTTAAGCTGCCCCAGCGGCGCCCCGACGCAGACGCACTCGACGACGCCCGAAGAAGACCCCAAACCCCGCGGAGGTGCACACCACCGAGACGCGTGCTCCAATGGCGGCGCGCCGCACTGGGGCGCTACCGACGTCAGCGCCTCAGTCAGTGCTTGCCCGCCCGACCACACCGGAGAGCACGCGCCAGCACCCCGCCCTCGCTTCACGCCCACTGCTGAGCGAGGCCCTCGACGCCCTCCACGCAGCAACACTACTGCTGCAGAGTACCCAGCAGGCCGCCGTGACCGACTTCCTAGTCGCCGTCACCAACGCTGTCAGCACCGGTACGGCGGCTGACGTCACGGCGGTGACTCTCAAGGGAATGGCCCTAATCATGGCTTTCCATGGGGCCTAAGGCCCTGAGAGTCATCTACTGGAATCCTGGGGGTGTCGCAGGGGGGATCCGAGACCTCCGCACACTGGCCCAGACCCAAGACGTCCACATTATACTACTCGGGAAGACCAAGTTAGCGCCGCACCGCAACTTCAGCATCCCCAACTTCTTCGTGTACCGGCGCGACGAGATCTCTCCAAACCCGCCCTATCTCCCATACCGGGGGACTGCGGTACTGGTACGGAGAGACGTCGTGCACGAGGAGTTGGACCTACCGGCGTTCGACCGCATGCGCTCTATTGGAGTGCGCGTCAACGCCGATGGAGCTGAACTTCGCCTGTTTGCCGCCTACAAGCCTACCCGTGCGCAGGACCCGACGGCACCCTTCGCTGCCCGGGACCTGCGCAACATATTCGATGGCCAGACACCCACCCTACTCGCCGGGGATTTGAACTCCAAACACCCGGCGTGGGGGTCACACTCCGTGAACTTCGAGGGTGGGCATCTATACGACGACTCAGAGGAACATGGGTACGAGGTAGTTGGCCCGAGCGATCCCACGCACGTGCCAGCAAACCCGGCCCACAGACCTGACGTCCTGGACATCGTGCTGCATCAAGCCCTATCCCATCTCGGTGGAGGTCCTGTACGACATGGATACCAACCACTTGCCCATACTCATAGTGGTTGGTCTATCGTCCGACTTCACAGTGAAACCACCACCTCGTAGAAAGGTCGATTGGCAGGCTTTCCGTGACCAACTCACGGATTTCACTTTGCAAGGGCAAGTCTCGACGCCCCAGCAAGTGGATGATGCAGCAAACAAGATAACTAACGCGATAGCGGACGCGCAGGAGGCAGCCACTACTGTCACCCCTGCGCCGACCCATCGCAGACAGGAGCTACCGGCACGTCTACAAGAGGACCTACGGAAGAAGAGGCAGCTACACAAGCTGTGGGCCCGGACGCGTTGCCCGCGCATCAAGCGGGAGCTCAACGCGCACTCCGAGAGGCTATCCGCCGCTGTCAGGGAGTTTCGTGGTTCGACATGGGAGGCAACCATAGACCATGCGACCGAGCACGAGACGTCCCTTCGACACCTAGTGCGCAGCCTCTCCAGAGCACCGGAGCCCATCTATCCTCTCATCGATAGTCAGGGCCATCGGAAATTCGCCGCTCGGGACAGAGCGGACATACTTGCGGACCACCTGGAGACACAATTCACGCCGAACCCAGTCGCGCCCACTGTCACAACCCACGTCGAGCACGTGGAGCGCACTGTGGCAGAATTTCTCCAATCAGAGCCTGAGCCGCTAGAGGGCGGCGCCTACATCTCGCCCTCCGAACTGGCTCGGACTCTGAGGTGGCTCCCCAAGAAGAAGGCCCCGGGTCCCGACGGTATACCGACGGAGGCCCTGAAGCAGCTACCACGTAGGCTAGTGGTAGCCCTAGTCCGCCTCTTCAACGGAGTCCTCCGGACGTGCCACTTCCCGGAGGCATGGAAGACGGGAAAGGTCATCACGCTCCCCAAGCCGGGGAAAGATCGACAAGTACCGTCCCACCATCGCCCCATCACGCTCCTGTCGCACCTAGCGAAGACCTTCGAGCGTCTGCTCTTGCGGAGGCTGCGGCCGCACGTCCTCTACCGTGCTGAGCAGTTCGGCTTCCGCAACGAGCACTCCACGACGCTCCAGCTAATAAGAGTCCTGCATCACGTCGCATTCGAGCTGAATCGCGACCGCCGCGTCGTCAGCGTTTTTCTCGATATCGAGAAAGCGTTTGATCGAGTGTGGCATGCGGGGCTCTTATACAAGCTCCTGACAAACACGACTACCCCGCCGGCGATCATACGCATCGTCGCCTCCTTCCTCGCCGATCGACACTTCTATGTCTCGGTAGAGGGAGCGACCTCCGCGACGCACCCCATCAGAGCTGGAGTACCACAGGGCAGCTGCCTATCGCCCTGCCTGTACGCCGCCTACACCAACGACATCCCGACACTTGCTGACTCGCTGGAAGAGGGGCACGAAGACGTCATGTTGGCACTCTTTGCCGACGACAGCGCGTACTTCGCCTCCTCGCGCCTGGCTAGAGTCGCAGTGTCGAAGATGCAGCGGCTACTGGATCTCCTACCGGGTTGGCTAGACAGCTGGCGCACGTCCGTCAAAGTGGGGAAGACGACCGCCATGCTGTCAGGCGCCACCCGCTACACGAACATCCAGAAACTCCAGCTACGAGGTACTGACATCGAGTGGGCAGACTCTGTCAAGTACCTGGGGTGCCACATCGATCGCCGGCTCCGCATGGGGCCTCAGGTTGAACACGCCATCCACCAAACCAAGGCAGCGAGGGCGCTCCTGAGGCCCGTGCTAACCTCAAGATTACCACTCCGGACTAAGACCAATATCTACAAGATGTACCTACGCTCCCGCCTAACATACGCGGCGTCTGCGTGGTACGTCTTCACCTCAGCGCGCAACTGGAAGAGACTCCAGGCGCAACAAAACCTTGCCCTGCGTGCAATCACCGGTGCGCACTACCTGACCCGCAACACCACGATTGCCACGGACTTAGGGGCTGAGTCCGTAGAAGAGTTCGTGTGCCGACTGGCGCGGAAGTTATACGACCGCGCCGACCACGGCCCTCACGAACATCTACGTGATCTCGCCCCTAACTACGACCGATCCCCCACCGGACGACCGTATCCCAGGGAGCTGCTGCGCCTAATACCCGCCAGAAGCTCCGAAGAAGAAGACGCCAGCGACTGAGGCGACCGGCCAGCCGGTGACGTCATCGCCGGCAGCTGAGGAATGAGGCTGCCGGCGGCGCCGCCGTACAGCCGTACCACCGACGACCGGCCCGCACGAGTCACTGGCAAGACACAGGCAGCGCCGCGCACTCCGATACTGCACCCTGCAATATCGTCGAGACACGCAGCGCGCCCCCTCTACCCTGCGCGGCCCGATCACGGGTGAACGACCCGGCTCGCACCTGCCGCCGCATTCCGATGCGCGGGTCAGCGACCGAGCTCCGTTACCACCTGTGGAGCGGCCGCCCACGCAAGACGAGCTGCGCCACGCCTCCGATGCTTCATCTCGCTCTGATGTATCGTCGAGGCGTGCAGCGCGCTCCCTCACCTCGTGGCAGTCAGTACCAGCCCACCCGTCGAGCGCGGCTAACGTGCTCCGGGCGCGCGGCGCATGACTGACTGCCCCCCCGGACCCGCGGGCTGTCACTCGCGGAGAAGACGCCCGGGTAATGGTATCAAATACCCAGGCCCGTACCGGAGCGGAGCGACGTTTCGATGAAGACGACCCCGACTGCTGCTCGAAGAGTGATTCTCGAGTCGTCGAGCGCGCAAGTCATCTTTGCTGCAGCTCCGCCCCGACGCCCACCGACGCCGACGTCCACCGTCGCGACGCCCCAGCGTCCCGACGTCCACCGTCGCGACGCCCCAGCGTCCCGACGCCCAGCGTCCCGACGCCCAGCGTCCCGACGCCCAGCGTCCCGACGCCCAGCGTCCCGACGTCCAGCGTCCCGGCGCCCTGCGTCCCGACGCCCAGCGTTCCGACGTCCAGCGCCCCGGCGCCTGTTGGTCGACGCCCGTCTCGCGACGCAGGCTGTCCCGACGCGCACTAGCGCGACGCCCGACGTCGACGCTACTTGCCTCTGTCGCCGTAGCGCTGCGCACCGCAGCCCGTTGAGCACGCGCTTGGTACCTAGGTACCTTGATGCGCTCCGGATAGTGAAGTGTAGCGACGAGTGCAGTGATAAGACAAGTGACTCCAACGGTTAACAAGCGTCAGTGAGGGCCTGTTAACTGTAGACGCTGAGTGTGTGTGTGAGTACTAGTGCCGTCGATACAGTGTACAAGTGACCGGACATCAACAGCGTCAGTGTATGGCCTGTTGAAATAAGACGCTGTAGTGCTGTGCTCGGCGGATATTCAGTGTTTAGATTAGTCCAGTGTCAGTGTATGGCCTGTTCTTTTGAGACACTGAAGAACACTAGTGCTGTGCGTGTGTGTGTTAACGAACTCAAGCAGTGTAAAAACCGGACACTGTCCGAGTTCGCGCCCACCCTATACCGCTTCGCGATAGCGAAGCGACACAGGAGTGGGCCCAGGGAGATGCAGCTTAGCCCCAGCTGATAGCCTCCTCCCAACACCATGGAAGGGGAAACCCCCCCCCCCCTCCAGCCCCCCTACCCCCGCGGGACGGCCGCAAGGGTAGGAAACTGCCTATTCCCCTGGTAATAGCCCAGCGGGACATCTTCACGCACGACATCACAATCGTGCGTGCCCCCACGGACGGCCAAGCGAGCAGCTCCGCCCTCACAGGCGTCGAGCAGCAGCTAGCCTAAACTACACGCCCACTGAAGAGAGGCCCGCCTTCGCCAGACCAGACTGGCGCCGAGGAGAAACGCCGCACCACCGCGGCGAGGTCCTCCTCGGAACCGGACCTCTCGCAACTAGAGGGATCCAGAACCCCTCCCTCCTCCTTCTCAGAGGTGAGGCATGTTGTTTTTAATTTTATTTGTGGAAGCTTTATTTTATTAAAAGAGTTTTTTATTAGGTATTGCGTTTTAATGTTTTATTTGAACCAACATCTTGGTTGACACATGCAAGCAACCAAGAAGCAGACAGAGACAGTCATAGACAAAATTTAAAAAATAACATTCATTGTTCGGTGTACATTGCTTGGTGATAAATAAATTTATACATTGATGGTTTTAGATTATTGTATCTATTTAAATATTCAACACACCCCCGTAATCTAAAATCCTCAATTTTACAAATTAAATTTTCATGTTTTCAAAGTATCTAATTTTTTAAACAAAAAAAATATTATTAACTTTTAAATTGAACATTTTTTTATGCAATGGTAAAGTTGTTTTCTGTCTCTATCTTTATATTAACACTGATTAATAAAAAAAAATCCTTTTAGTAAAGAAACATAGCAGTCTTATACAAATTAACAGATACATAAAAAAAAAAATCATGTCACTATTTTAGATGCAAATCTATCAAACTTAATCTTTTGCAAAGGTTTAGTGAATAAGTCTGCAATTTGCTCATTAGTTGGACAGTAATATACTTTTAGTTCACCATTACAAACTTTCTCATGAATGAACTTGAATCGGACATCAATATGTTTAGACCGTCTATTTATCACTCCGTTTTTTATCAAGTTTATGGCACTTTGATTGTCCACATATAGCTTTACACTAACACTTACACTTAGTAATTCTTCACATACACTTTTCAGGTATAACAGTTCTTTCAAACATTCAGCTGCTGCTATATATTCTGCTTCGCTGGTTGAGAGTGCAACAATTGGTTGTTTTCTTGTGCACCAGCTTATCGGGTTACCACAAAAATATATAATGTAGCCAGTCGTGCTTCTTCTTGTCAGGGGATCACCGGCATAGTCAGAGTCACAGTACGCTGTTAACTCAACTAGTCCATTGCCTTTTCTGTATACTAACCCTTTTTCTTTTGTTCCTTTCAGGTATTTTACTATTCTTTTTATTGTTGTGACATCAGAATCCGTAGGATTTTCAGTTCTTCTTGCACAATAGTTAACTGCATAACTTATGTCTGGTCTGGTTTTATTTGAGATATAAGTTAAGCTTCCAAGTAGTTGTCGGTATGGAAAATTTGTATTACCATTACTTTGTTCATCATTGTTGTTTCCTTCCATCGGTGTGTTTGCTGTTTTTATATCTGTCATTTTATAGTCATCTAAGATTTTATTTATGAATTTTGCTTGTTTTAGTTTCAGTGTGTCTTTTGTCTTCTCTATTTCCATTCCGATGTATCTTTTGGGGTTTCTGTCGACTTTCATTTCAAATCTTTTGCTTATTCTTTCCAATATTTGTTCAATTTTTGTATCATTTGTGCCCACAAGAATGCCATCGTCTACATGTATGCCCAAGTAGATTGTAGCATCTTCGTTTCTGAATATACATGGTTCTGCTGTTGTTTGTTTCAGACCTTCAGACTCTAGAAAACTTGTAAAAGTCAGATTCCATTTTAAAGGGGCTTGTTTCATGCCATATAAGGCTTTCTTCAATTTGCATATTCCTTGTAGATCTTCCATTCCTTCTGGTGGATACATATAAATATCCTCATCGATCTTTCCATACAGAAATGCTGTTTTTATGTCAAATGATTTTATGGTGAATTCTTTCTCTTGTGCTATTGCAAATAGTAGTCTTAATGGGCTACTGTTAATGACAGGACTAAATGTCTCATTATAGTCAATTCCTTTTTCTTGTTCGAAGCCTCTTATTACTAATCTGGCTTTATATGTTCCATCTTCTTTGATTTTTAATACCCATCGGCTAGTTAGGATTTTCTGGTTTTCAGGAATTTTCTCTTTTGGTACAACTTTCCAGGTTTCATTTTTCATTAGGGATTTCTTCTCTTCATTGATAGCATCTATCCATTTACGTTTGTCTTCTCCATTTATTGCATCTTCATATGTGATCAAAACATAATCATTATATCTAGTTGGTATTTTTCTTTCTCTAGTTGGTCTCTTTTTTGTATCTTTGTTTTCATTTTCTTGTGTAGAATTATTTTCAGTTCTTGGATTTTCTTCAGTATTTTCTTCCAGTATTGGGATTGGGACAGGATTCTCTTGGACGATTTCTATTTCAACATTTGTTTCAGAGCAATTTTCATTATTTTCATTCTCATCTTGTAGTGAGGTATCTTCGGTTATTTTGTTTGTTGTTACAGGTTCTTTGTTTTCTTCAATTTCTTCATGAACTACAATGTTTTTAGGTTCTTCAGTAGGATCATCATCACCGTTCTTTTTTGACTGAAATAAAACATCTCTTCTTATTATTATTCTTTCTTTTTCTTCATCAAATAGTCGATATCCTGTTGGGGCATACCCAACCATTATTAGTTTTTCCATTCTAGATTCCAGTTTTTGTAAGTGTCCTAGCCTTTTGCTGTATGCATCAGACCCGAATATTTGTATGTTTCTAAGATCTGGTCTCTTTCCCGACCACATTTCAATAGGTGTCAAATTGTTTATTGACTCAGATGGTGATCGGTTTATTAAATATGCAGCAGTTTTGGCTGCTTCTCCCCATAGGTAAATCTCTGCTTTAGATTCAAAGAGTAGAGCTCGCACTTTTTCCATAATGGTACGGTTCAATCGTTCGGCCTTGCCGTTCAGCTGGGGGCTAAATGGTATAGTGTAGTCTAATATTATTCCTTTGTTCAGGCACCAATTTTTCATTTCATTACTGGTATACTCACCTCCATTGTCACATCTTATCATACTTATTTTCATCCCTTTTTCTCTTTCTTTTTCTTCAACATAATCCTTGATATTTTTAAATGCTTCACTTTTATTGGATAGGAGTTTAATTTCAGTGTAATTTGTGAAGTCATCAGTAATAGTGAGTATGTATTTCTTATCGTCATAGGTGTTTGGCGAAATTGGGCCACAAACGTCGCTATGAATGATTTGAAGTAATCTTTCTGCCTTTGTTCTTTGTGTACTGAATGGCAGTCTTGTTTGTTTAGCTTGTAAGCATACTGTGCAAGTTTCTGGTAACATATCAATGTCTTTATCGGTTATGCTTAAGCCTTCAACACATAGTAGCATTTTTCTCATAGTTACCTTGCCAGGATGTCCCAGTTTTATATGCCATTCAAGTGCACTGTTATGATTAATTGTTACTAGAGAATTTTCTGGTTTTGTAGTTTCTAATTGTATTGAATACAGTCCGTTGCTCTTCTTGTTCCCTTGTAGTATTATTTCTTCATTTCTTTTAATAATGACTTTATTTTTTGTGAACAATACTTCTCCATCATTTTCTGTAATTGCATTAACAGACATCAAATTCTTTTGTAGTTGAGGCACAAAAAGCACATTTTTTAAATCACATTGTTGTGTTTCTATTTTTCCTTTTTCTGTGGACTCGATTTTTTCATTTTTCTTTGCCACTGTAATATCGCAGTTGTATTTTGTAACCTCGCTCAGTAAATCCAATTTATTTGTCATATGTGACGTACATCCTGAGTCTATTATGAACTCTTCTGGACTTTTCTGTATTTCAGTAATAAACGCTATCTTATTATCCTTCTTCCTGAAGTAGCACTTTTCTTCCGTGTGATTATTTTTTTTGCATATTTTGCACATCTTTACTTCTTCTTTCTTTTTATAAAAACAATCATTTTCATTGTGATTATTCTTTTTACAGATCTTGCAGAACTTTTTATTATATTTGTTTTGGTTTGTCTTTCTGAAGCTCGCTTTGAATGCACATTTTTGTTCATAATTATCAGTAGATTCTTTACCAAGTCTTTGTTCTTCTGTTAGGAGCCTTGCTGTCAGATTCCTTAATGTTTTTTCACTTAATGGTGATGAATCCCAGGCTGTTGCAAAATTATTGTATCCATTCGGTAAGGTGGATAATATCTTTGACATGATCATGTTGTCATTAACTTTTTCATCAATGGAATTTAGGTGGAAAGCTATGTTTTCTAGTTTACTTATGTGGTATGTCATATCTTGCCTGTGATCATACTTGTATTCAAAGAAATCTTGCAGAAGTTGACATTTTTGTTGTGTTGTACTTTTCTCAAATATGAAGCACAACTTATCAAACATTTCTTTTGCACTAGGGCAGCTCATAATCAGGGGCATGTGTTTCTTGTCAATTGTGTTCATTATTATTTTCTGAGCTCTTGCATCATTTTTTTCATGCTCCTTTCTGTCACCACCCAAAGCAATTGCATTTTCTTCACCGTGCACTATTTCGTGCAACCCATAACTTTTAAATATTATGTTCAGTTGGAATTTCCAACAGGAAAAAGATTTCTCATCACAAAGCTTCTGAATGCCTGCAATTTCTTCGTATTTTTCCATGTTTTACTTTCGTCGATTTTGTTTCACAGGAACACGCCACAATGGCGGCACTTTTTACTTGTTATTTTCGTTATAGCACTGGTTTTTTTTATTTTTTTTAGTTTTCAGTGGTAAGCGGGGACTGGGCCCACAACCTGTTGTTTTTAATTTTATTTGTGGAAGCTTTATTTTATTAAAAGAGTTTTTTATTAGGTATTGCGTTTTAATGTTTTATTTGAACCAACATCTTGGTTGACACATGCAAGCAACCAAGAAGCAGACAGAGACAGTCATAGACAAAATTTAAAAAATAACATTCATTGTTCGGTGTACATTGCTTGGTGATAAATAAATTTATACATTGATGGTTTTAGATTATTGTATCTATTTAAATATTCAACAAGGCACACCCAACCGCCCAGCTCGCCGTCGACCCCAAGGAGAGACGCCGGCTCGAGAGGGGCGGACTACCCTAGCGACCTCTCTGCTTCAAGCATGGAGTCGCTAAAGGAGGTGGCCATGCGGTCCCCGTCGCCCACGGAGCCCACGCGCATCCCAACCAACCCCTTCCACCCCATCACGACGCCCCTGTTTCTCTCGCCGGAGAACAGCCTGCCCCCGGAGCCATTCCTAGTGGACTACGGACAGGCGCGGCTACCGTCTCCGAGCCAACACCGCAATGCGCCTCACTGCGCGATCGCCGCGCTAGGAGTACTGGCACCACCTGCCACCACTCCTGCGCCCTCATCGCAAGCCGCCAGCCCAAGCGCGATCCCCGAGTTAGGGGTACGCCAGGGCTCGCATTCGGCCCCAGCGACCGCAATGACTGCCGTTCACCAGACGCCAGTCTGTCCAAGCCTGCCGCCCCCGCGCGCCTCCGCTGCGCCCTGGGGACCGCAACTCCCTGCCGTTGCCTCCACAACGGCACCAACACCCGCCGGCCCAAGCACGCCCCTAGTCCAAGGGGTGCGCCAGGGCACCATCACGGCCCCAGCGACGGCCGCAAGCCAGGCGTCGACCTCGGCAGCCGCAGCGCCGGCGGTGCCCAAGAAAACATACCCCCCACTGGTAGTCTCCAAACTACCAAACTGGGGGGCACACTTCAAGGAGCTGCATAAGCTCCTAGGACACGCCCCCTCTGCACGCCCCCTCGGAAACGGGTTCCGGTTTTTACCCAAAACCGAGACGGAGTTCCGTACCGTGCAGAGGTACCTGACATCATCATCATCGTATGGCCTTGGTATCCTGCTTTATCTTAGTATTTTCTATTTTATATATACAGCTACAATCTAAATCCAGGTTTGATAGCCATACTTTTGCCTGAGGTGTTAACTTATGTAGCTGCTCCAGCCCACCAGAAAACCTTCTGTTGGGGCACTCTTCCACGATGTGACGGATAGTTTGTTCCGAGGCTCCACAGTCACAACGAGGTGAGTCAGCTATATCCCACTGATGCATGTTGTAGTTGCACCTTGCCACGCCAGTACGAATTCTATTCAGCGTAGTCCATAGCTTACGGTGTTCTCTAAAACCTGGTTGTGTGGCAGACGGGTCAGATATGATGTCCGCCTCTGAACATTTTTCTTCTCGCCATTTTACCCGCCATTCAGTCTGGATGTCAGTTTGGTGTTTGATCTTGGCATCAATCCAGATTGGTTTGCGGGAAGGAAGTCGCTGAGGTGGTATCTGGTCTAATGTTTTCCTTATAGGCATTTTGTGTGGGGCCTCGTTGAATGCTCTAGTCCATTCACTAGCAGTTGCTTGCTCTCTCCTGAGCTGTGGTGGGGCTATGTGTGCTAGCACCGGTAGCCACGGTATCGGAGTTGGCTTGAGGGTGCCTGATATAATTCGCATCACTCTGTTTAGTTGGACATCTATTTTATTTGTATGTGCGCTTTGGTACCACACTGGAGCGCAGAACTCAGCGGTGGAGTACACCAAGGCAAGTGCGGAGGTACGAAGGACGTCAGCGCGAGCTCTACACGTCGTGCCAGCTAGCCGGCCAATTAGGTTGACTCGAGTCTTCAGCTTTTGGGCGACGTTCTCCAGGTGATCACGGAAGGTCAGAGATCTGTCTAGATAACACCTAGGTATTTTGGGGAAAAATTGTGACGTAATATTTTTCCACAGAATGTCACCCGAAGTTCACATCGAGCCAGGCTGTTTGAGAGATGAAAGGCGCTTACTTCAGTTTTTGTAGGGTTTGGTTGAAGTCGCCACTGCGTATAATATTTGTTCAGCTCACGAAGATCTTCACATAGCACAGCTTCTGCATCTTCAAACTTTTTTCCTTGGAAAGCCAGGGCCAGGTCATCAGCGTATATGAATTTTTCCGATCGGGTGCTGGGCATGTCACTAGTGTACACATTGAACAAAAGCGGGGCCAAAACAGAACCCTGAGGGAGACCGTTCTTCAGCAGCTTGTAAGTACTTTGACAGCTTGAAGTACTTGTACTTGGTACCTGACGAAGGCGAGGGACCGGGACGCGCAAGTGTCCTGGTACTGTTTCAGCCCCTCCAGCGACCTCCCGACGAAGGCGGCCATAAGAGGCCTGCCGGCGGATACGCCCACAGCCGACATCATGGAGGCACTCACCGAGCTCGGCTTTGAGCCGACGCACGTGAGGGCCATCCCGGCTCGGCGTGGGCGACCCGGCTGCCTCTTCCACGTACAGCTGCCGCATATGACACAGGAGGAGCTCGCCCGGCTATACAAGATAACAGAGCTCTTGTACATGCCGGGCGTCACCATAGAGGGATGGCGGGGAAGAGGAGGCCCCGCCCAATGCCACCGCTGCCAGCTCTTCGGCCAATCGTCGCTGTTCGCGCCACAGTCAAGCTGAACGCGCTTTGTTCGCAGTTTTATAATCTGCACATTTAGAGACCGCTAGCGGCGGTGTAGTAATTTTGTTTGTTTTTTATTACTTCTTGTCTATGATTTGATCGACATGACGTGGTCTTTTTCTCTTCCGTGTGGGTTTTTGTAGAAAAGTGTGGTGCCTAAAAGGTTTTAATAGATTCCTGCTTTGGGGCCATATGTGTGTAAAAATAAAGGTCTCCTAGTGAAACCGTATTGGGGAATTGTTCTCGTAGAAGCCGAGCTAATTCCATGAAGATACTTTGGTGATTGCGTCAGAATTTTGGTCACACGTAGCAAATCTCCGTGGCCACATTCCTTTGAATTCCTGCTGTTCCCTGCCTTTGTCTTTCCCCTCCATAATACCGGCTCGGCCAGCACTGGAGCAGCGAAACGGCACAAGCAGCGGAGACCCAGATTTCAGACTTCTGGAGGTATCTTGACGCCGTCAATATTTTACTGGACTTGAGTGAGTGTCACTTTGTATTACTTAAATCGTTCATCTGAAAAACCTTGTTACTGTCCGCTGGTACTGCGTAACTCTGTTAATGGGCCCAGCCTGAATCATTCTCTGTGCAGACCAGACAGGTAACAGGGTCTTTCATACATTTTTTGGTAGCAGACCGCGGTTGAATTGCTTAATATCGGATATTAAACAACCCCGGACCAAGATATATTCTGTTTATATAAGCCGAACCGATATAGTAGCTCCGTTGGCCTTGTAAGATAATTTGTGAATTATACTTTGTTTTAGGTAGGTAGTTTGTAACCTAAAGGGAGATCAAATAGAATATTTTGTTGTTTCTCATACTACAGTACTAGGATTGTGTATATGAATAGGTTTATGTAAGCTGGAAGGATATTTACACAGCTCCTTTAGCTTTAGGTACCTACAACCTTTCCTGTTAGTTGTTTGACATATATTGTATCTGGTTGTTTGTATTGTGGATAAACATATAACTTTATTAGCGCTGTTTAGGTTGTTGTACACAGAGTTAAATTGTAATTGTTAGACCTTGTTGGTGTAACTTTATAACTCGGTTGTTTGTGTTTATATAAGATATTTGGTTATTCGTACAAGGCGCCAATACTGGGGGATCTCAACTGGCATATCAACAATAGAAGAGTTGTTTTCTTTTCATCATCCCCGAGCCCCAGTGGTCCACTGCATCGACATCGACACCCGCTGAACGCGTAGGCTCCCCCGCGGTTGGCCGTACGCCCTGCTACTCCAGCAAGCCCGGCTGCCCCGCACAGACTGTGTGTCTTGACGTTTATGAGAAGTCAGTGATTATAGTCTATATTTTCCTCATACCGACCCATCTCAATCGTTAACCTGTATAAACAATATTAAAATTAAAATTTAGCACTCAAGCAGATTGTGCTTGACAGAAATGTATTGACTGACAGATTGTAAATGAAACTTAGCAAATAAAAGACTTTAGTGCAAGCAGCGAGGAGTTTATAAAATATTAAAGAGTATTCCTTAGGGCAGTGAAGTGCACTACATATAGACAAAAAGACACGCTCTGCTCTGAAAAATAAGGATTTTTATTTATAATCTGTTATCAAATTTCTGCTAAATTTCATTTCCTTAACAGGGAATCCAGCAAACTCTTTAAAAAAACTCCTTTTTATGAACATAATAAGGTTCCGGAAACGGGTGAATTTCACTCGGAGTGATGCGAATTTCACCCAATAGCGTTTAAAAATTGACCCGAGTTAAACCGAGGATAACCGAACTGTTACCTGACAGTTGCAAGAAAGTGTTTTGAAACGCTTCGGATTAATGCGAAAATCACATTGGGCCACCTGATTGGTGCAACCAGATTTTTGTTTCTCTTGCTCCTGTATAGATTTGTCTCTTTCTAATAAACGAGTGAAATTTCGCGCGTTCTGACACGCTCCCTAAGTAACAATTACTAAAAACCGGCCAAGAGAGTGTCGGGCCACGCGCAATATGCCATGTAATTTTTTTTTTTAGGTTTTATTTTTCATTTTGTCGGCGTCGTTAATATGGTATACCCGTGCCAAATTACAACTTTCTAGTATTCATAGTCTCTGAGCTAAGCCGCGGACAGACGGACAGACGCACATGGCGAAACTATAAGGGTTCCTTGGCGGAGTACGGAACCCTAAAAATGAGATTAATTGCCAAATTAAAGGAAATGCCTTATTTTTGTAATAAATCTAATTCATAATAAAGATTTAGTGAGTACTAAAGGTACTCGTAAATTCAAAGATAAGCTGCCCATTGAATTACCATTTGTATCGGCATTTCAGTGATAGCGAATGTACTAGGAGAGCAGACATGAAAAGCGATGGTAGGTTCAATGGCTGGCTTTGTACATGTTTATGGCACAGAGATACGTGAGCGAGCGTCCTAACTGGGTACATTACGCTTCTGTTGTGTTTTCATGATATCCTAGTACAATTATGCTTGGGATATACTAGGTAAAAATTGCGCCATGGATTAGGAATATCTATTAACTTTGTAGAAATATATGAAATGTGGTTGCTAATTATTAAATTTATGATTTTAATAAAACGAGGACTAGAAGATTTAGGTTTGAGGTTAAAAACAACGAAATGTTTTTCAAAAGTGGCGGCGAACTCAGTAAGTAGGACACAGGGCGCTCAATCGTGAAACCTAAGTACCAATTGAGCTTTTGCGAATTTATGTGCATACCTAGCAGTCTTACCACTATCTGGTGGTGAAGGAAAACACTGTGAGGTTACCTGCATGCCCTACAAAGTGTGTATTTGTGCCCGAAGTACGGCGATACAGCTCACCTCATTGCATTACACATAAATAATTTATTTCTTTATTTTAAATTTTAGATAAGTATATTATTTTACTACATTGAAGTACATAAGACAAATTTGTATTGAATTTATTACATTTCCCATTAGAGATGGATTAAGTTGGACTTGTAATACTTGTAATGTACCTATAGGTATATTGTAAATAAAATTATTTCTATTTCCATAATTTGTTGTTGTGAATGTTAATTGTATCAGCGATAGTGTACTTGTTAATATGTTGTCTTGTAAAGGATTAAATTATTTGAAGAACTAGTTATATTCAATGTTAGACTAAAATCCAACAACATTAAAATTCGCAGTAAAAGTTCAATGCATCCGAAACGAACTACCCACATATAATAAATCTTTTATTCTATTTAAGTTTAGAACAGCACATAACAATGGCGGACAGCTTTATGCAATCAGCGCCGGAACTACGAATGTTTGCCAATATTCTTTCTATTCGTTAGGTTTATATTTTTTGCGCAAAAATTGGCCTTGTTTGGTTTTAGCCTTGTTAGAGAAATTTTAAAAACATATAAAAGTTGCTGTGTTAATATTGTAGGACGAAATATAGAAATTGTTCCAGTGGGATAACGTTTGATCATTATTTCAGAAGTCACCGATACTGATATAACACTAAATTGTTCTAAAAGATAAGGGTATTGTTCTAAAAAGAAGCGGTTACTCCATCAGTAGAACGCTAATAAACTCTCTCTTATCTAGGATTTGCTTCTTGGTGGTTTATCATTTCGGAGTTTATGTGCATACACTGAGAAAACGAACGCCTAGCCGAGCTCGATTTTAGCTCGGCTAAAAATAAAATGGTTACTATTAAACAACATACATGAAAAATCTCACAAACTCATGTTGCTGTCACAGCCCTTTCTAAAGGGCTGAATCAAAAGGTTATTAAAAACACACTAAATTGTTGAATAACAACCAAGACTTGTTGTAATAAAGTACCATTTGGCTAAATAGTTGAATTTAATCGAGTGATATGATTAAAAACTAATTTATTTCTTGGTTATTATTAATTGTTTCGGTTGGAAAGATCTGTTCATTCAAAAACAAACGACTAATTATGTTAATGCAGCAACCTATTTTGGCTATTGAACCATTTCACCTTGGTTAAAATTTAACCACAATCATGTTCAAAATTTAATTTTAGCCAAGTAATTCGGTTAGTTCAACCATGTTTAAATTTGTTTAATTATAACCAGCCGATTCGACTATTTTTTACCAAATATGTTTAACAAACTGTAGTTATTTACTTTTGACAACGATTACTGCAGGTTGTATAATAACAGTATATGTTGTTTAAAAGTTGCAAAAAAGTGGTAAATTTTAACCGAAACGTTTTCTCAGTGTAGTGTTGCATATGTGCGCATGCATAGCTTGTATTTGTATATTTACCACTTGGTGAAGGAAAACACTATGGGGTACACCTGCAAGTCCTAAAAAGCATGTATTCGAAGTGCTGAAAACTTCAACTTGCAAAAAAGAAGTATTTTATATCCGAAAATCCAGGAGATTCTCAAAAGAAGAAGTAAAGAAGTTTTAATTGAAGAATATGCAATAGAGATATCACATCTGCACCATTTAAAATAAGAGTGCCGTTCCGTCTAACTCTCCATTGCTGTTAATTTTTTCGTACACGAGTTTTTAGTGATAACCTAAGATGGAGCACACACAACAACACACAAACAGTAGGTGCTAAAAAACCTACAACAAATATTGCAGGTTTTCAACTTCCTAGGAAAATTATTAAAATTCACAATAACAAAATGAAGTAACAATACAAATAAAATCGATCGAGTTCTTACTAGCTGGCTACTTTGGTCGTGGAACATAATGAAGTTCGTTTATTGCTTAGTCTTTAAACTCATTTTTCACTTGACATACTTAACATAAAAGTACTTGCGCTGTATTTGATTTTCTTATCAACGTCCAAATTATCTAATTTTTTAGAGATATTTTTCTACACTAGAAAATTCAGGAGATTTTCAAGAATATCAAAAAATTAAGTAGAGAAGGAGACAATGGTAAAAATTAAGTAATCTCCTGGAAAATCAGGAGAGTTTGCAGAAGCTGTGTATTTGTTCCCGAAGTACCTTCGGCTCGCCCTTTATCACGTTGGATGAAATCTTCAGTGAAAAAAGAGTGTTGCAAGTGCTGACTGTAGCAAGTAATGACACTGGAAACACTCTGACAACCCCTTGGAGATATGTCGTAACATTATGTATGTGTGTGTGCCATACAAAACTTCGCTCGTCTCGTCGCTACCTATTTTTTTTTGTATAGCACTTATTACTAAAAACGAGTTCTAACTGATTTTGGGTTTTAACTGTAGCATATTTCGTATTGATCGATCAAAGGGAGCGTGTTTACACCATATTTCAGTTTTTTTACAAGAAAGCGCACTTTTCAGTTTTCACCATCATAATACGACGACATTACTGACAGCAACAGTATATATTTATAGTAAAAGAGCCGGCAAACAAAAGTGCTGACTATCCGAAAAAAATAGATAATATATGAAATCGATTGTTAACATCGATAACGATTGTTATTGATAACATACGTAAACAGATCGCGTCATGTCGTTCATTTTCTTCCGAATGCTCAGGAGGCTTTTCACTTCCATCTAAACTGTGAGGAATCTGCACAAAATTATCTTTTCTTTACTATTCACTCTCACAAAAAAAAACGAAATATTCATCTAGGTATTTTTAATGGTACGGCCAAATTTACCAAATTCACATTGGAAACTCGGTATTAATTTGTAAAATTTCGTCATTGCTTTTCAATATTAACGGACACAAAATAAGAAATATTTTATAGTTAATGACCAAGTTTCATTTATACACCTTTATTTATACTTAGCTAGCTTTTACTTACGATTCCTTCTGCACTGGATACCGATTAAAATAATTAACCATTATAACTTTTCCCATGACCAAGAGTTTTTTTAAGTTTATTTCAAGCCGTAGGTTCAGTTCTAGTTCTAATACCGTGATAGAGATGAGTAAACTATAGTAAGATAAATGAGAAAAGAAATTCATTTCGTAGATTTTATGTAAATCACGAGCACAGAGACAGGGAAAATATTAAATTTACAGCTGCGACTTTCTTAACTATAGGTAATTTATTATTAGTATACAAAGTGTTCATCAAATTAAAATATTTCCGGCTGAAGGATGCACTACGTCTTCGCATCGTTGAAGGGCATCATCAAGACTTCCGCACGAGAGCAATTGGCTGCGGAAAAATTATTTTCATGAAGATTATTGAAAATATAAATCTATTTGTGAGTGACTATCAATAGATATAGTTACCGACTGGATTTTTAGTCGTAGGTAAGATGAAAAGTGGAGATAGTACTCGTCTATACAAACATTTTCTTCGTGGTCGGGTCCATAGTAAATGTTTTTTGTATAGAGGAGTATTATCACCAGTTCTCGACTATTCAGTATAATCTCAGTAATATCATCTTTAGAAACGACTAGTCGCTATTGTAATTTTCCACGTTTTGAAACAAAAGTTTTCCTTCGTGGAGGCTCGTTACGGTTAATTCACGAAAACAAAGAAATTGAAGAGATAACGGCGGATCGTTCCTGTTGTATTAATTTGGCCTTCTCTTCGCATTCACCGTTGTATCTTGTGATTATTTTGTCTCTATGGAACTAGCCGGTTTACAAGTTGAAATATTTAACGATCAAGCCCTTGATAATTCAATTTCATTCCATCGCTCGTTTTATTTGTTTAGGCTATTTTATTGTGATTGTGAGGACTTTTCTTTAGGTTTCTCTTAACCTCCACTGCGTCTGAGGAGAGTCGATGAGAACTAGGATGAAACGCAATCGCCCAGGAAGAGGGAGAGAAAGCAGGCGAGGCAGTAATCAGTCTGTCCAGGAAATTCCGCAGAATGACTGACATTACGCAGCAGCCTGTAACCACTCCCCGGTGTGGCTTCTGATGACGTCACGTCGGAACACGACGAGTCGCTTGGCGGCATGGTGACATCATGAGGGTTTTGATAATGGTTGAAGTCTACCTCCAGTTAGAATGTCGTGAACACACCTACACTATAACACTAAAGTAGTAAAGAAGTTGTGTCTGTACACTGACTATTTTAAATGAAATAGGTTTTTCGTATTTGGCAAGAATTTTTTATTTATTATAAATATTTTAGTTTTGATATAATTTATATTAGTTTAATATTATTATTAAATCATTTACAATATTTATATGGAAAAACACACAAAATATAAATATCGAAAATTGTAAAAGGCTCAAAAAGAGTAAAATATAGATTTATTCATATTATTAAGTCATATTATCTATAGTTTTTAGGTAAGTTTTTTTTTATGTTAGAAGTTTGTTCTGTCTTCGGTGGTTAGAAGTTAAAATGTTGTAACGTAGCTATGTTTGAATAAACTTTCTCCTTTTTCGTATTAAAATGTGAGACCAAAACTATAAGTTTTAGAATTTTTTGTCTGTATGCTTTTTTAAATATATTTATTTTACAAATCTTTACATACTACAAAACATTAGTAATCCGCCAAACTGTACAACAGTTTGTTGGCAGACCAGAGCTCTCAAAATTATACAAGTGTATATGTACCTAAGTACTAACTGTCACACGTTAACTGAGCGGTTGCCCGCTGAAGTTCGGAGTTCGATTCCTGCTACGGTAATGAGTCAAGGTAGTTAGGTTTCAGTTTTAGCTTTATCATACTATTAGAGGGGTGATCTTCTATTAGGGTGTTCGGCACTTGATTATGCAGTGTTGGTATAAGCCATCTTCTTGTTCGTTCACCGTAATGATTGTAACTTCCGTTTTAACTCAAGAGCCACTCAACGAATTTGAATGCGGCTAGGGCAATTATTTTCTCAAAAATGTAAATACTATTTTGGTTTTTGTCAAAATCAGCTCCGAGGCTACTCTGACCACTTCGCTATTTCCTATGTGGAATGTGGTCAAAAACCATATCACCCGAGTACAATGTCCGTCTATTTTTACGGTAACATTTTTCAGAACTTCGTAGTTAGACTAGAGACATGAATCTCTAAACCAGTGTACAATTCGTCCCACTGCACTAAGGGTAATTTTTCTCCGACGCAGCAGTGTTATGTCGGCGAACATCCTCACACGAGTAGTTTTCTCCGAGTTGTGCAAGATCGATGAAGCTTCACCGAACTTGGCGAAACTTCGTCGAAAGTTCGTCTTTCATTCAATGCAGGGACTCATTCCGCTCAGTGCATTGTACGACGCTCGTGTAGAATACGAAGAAAAACGTTCTTTGTACAGAATGGCCGAGTTATGTTGATGCAGATGTAATCTGCACTGAGAAAACTGGTACCTAATCATAAAATAAAGTGAATTCACCTGAAATTATGATGATTCACGTAAAGTAGGGAGCATACGGACATCACAACAAAATACAATGAAATACTGTTGCTGCTGCTAGCGTTATAATATGACGCACTGTCACTATGACTTTGTAGGAAGCAGACAGAATTATGATGATTCACGTAAAGTATGGAGCATACGGACATCACAACAAAATACAATGAAATACTGTTGCTGCTGCTAGCGTTATAATATGACGCACTGTCACTATGACTTTGTAGGAAGCAGATAGAATTATGATGATTCACGTAAAGTAGGGAGCATACGGACATCACAACAAAATACAATGAAATACTGTTGCTGCTGATAGCGTTATAATATGACGCACTGTCACTATGACTTTGTAGGAAGCAGACAGAATTATGATGATTCACGTAAAGTAGGGAGCATACGGACATCACAACAAAATACAATGAAATACTGTTGCTGCTGCTAGCGTTATAATATGACGCACTGTCACTATGACTTTGTAGGAAGCAGACAGAATTATGATGATTCACGTAAAGTATGGAGCATACGGACATCACAACAAAATACAATGAAATACTGTTGCTGCTGCTAGCGTTATAATATGACGCACTGTCACCATAACTTTGTAGGAAGCAGACAGAATTATGATGATTCACGTAAAGTAGGGAGCATACGGACATCACAACAAAATACAATGAAATACTGTTGCTGCTGCTAGCGTTATAATATGACGCACTGTCACTATGACTTTGTAGGAAGCAGACAGAATTATGATGATTCACGTAAAGTATGGAGCATACGGACATCACAACAAAATACAATGAAATACTGTTGCTGCTGCTAGCGTTATAATATGACGCACTGTCACCATAACTTTGTAGGAAGCAGACAGAATTATGATGATTCACGTAAAGTAGGGAGCATACGGACATCACAACAAAATACAATGAAATACTGTTGCTGCTGCTAGCGTTATAATATGACGCACTGTCACTATGACTTTGTAGGAAGCAGACAGAATTATGATGATTCACGTAAAGTAGGGAGCATACGGACATCACAACAAAATACAATGAAATACTGTTGCTGCTGATAGCGTTATAATATGACGCACTGTCACTATGACTTTGTAGGAAGCAGACAGAATTATGATGATTCACGTAAAGTAGGGAGCATACGGACATCACAACAAAATACAATGAAATACTGTTGCTGCTGCTAGCGTTATAATATGACGCACTGTCACTATGACTTTGTAGGAAGCAGACAGAATTATGATGATTCACGTAAAGTAGGGAGCATACGGACATCACAACAAAATACAATGAAATACTGTTGCTGCTGATAGCGTTATAATATGACGCACTGTCACTATGACTTTGTAGGAAGCACACAGAATTATGATGATTCACGTAAAGTAGGGAGCATACGGACATCACAACAAAATACAATGAAATACTGTTGCTGCTGATAGCGTTATAATATGACGCACTGTCACTATGACTTTGTAGGAAGCAGACAGAATTATGATGATTCACGTAAAGTATGGAGCATACGGACATCACAACAAAATACAATGAAATACTGTTGCTGCTGCTAGCGTTATAATATGACGCACTGTCACTATGACTTTGTAGGAAGCAGACAGAATTATGATGATTCACGTAAAGTATGGAGCATACGGACATCACAACAAAATACAATGAAATACTGTTGCTGCTGCTAGCGTTATAATATGACGCACTGTCACTATGACTTTGTAGGAAGCAGACAGAATTATGATGATTCACGTAAAGTATGGAGCATACGGACATCACAACAAAATACAATGAAATACTGTTGCTGCTGATAGCGTTATAATATGACGCACTGTCACTATGACTTTGTAGGAAGCAGATAGAATTATGATGATTCACGTAAAGTAGGGAGCATACGGACATCACAACAAAATACAATGAAATACTGTTGCTGCTGATAGCGTTATAATATGACGCACTGTCACTATGACTTTGTAGGAAGCAGATAGAATTATGATGATTCACGTAAGTATGGAGCATACGGACATCACAACAAAATACAATGAAATACTGTTGCTGCTGATAGCGTTATAATATGACGCACTGTCACTATGACTTTGTAGGAAGCAGATAGAATTATGATGATTCACGTAAAGTATGGAGCATACGGACATCACAACAAAATACAATGAAATACTGTTGCTGCTGATAGCGTTATAATATGACGCACTGTCACTATGACTTTGTAGGAAGCAGATAGAATTATGATGATTCACGTAAGTATGGAGCATACGGACATCACAACAAAATACAATGAAATACTGTTGCTGCTGATAGCGTTATAATATGACGCACTGTCACTATGACTTTGTAGGAAGCAGATAGAATTATGATGATTCACGTAAAGTAGGGAGCATACGGACATCACAACAAAATACAATGAAATACTGTTGCTGCTGATAGCGTTATAATATGACGCACTGTCACTATGACTTTGTAGGAAGCAGACAGAATTATGCGCTCCGTCACAGCTTTTATGGTGACAGTAAGCATACCGTAATGTGACGGACCTCACATTATTTCTGGGGAAATCACGATGTAATACGACAATGATAATCTTATTTTCTGTGACCAATTTTACGGTGATCTGTCATCATAATATTGCGTTACTTACCTTAAAAGCTCGATTATTTCCTCAAACGTTTTAATTACAGCATAATATTGTCCAATTATCACCAAATTTAAAAACAATTCACCGTATTTTAAACTTATGTAATGCTACATAATATATTTTATAATGAAGCCAAAAATACATTTTTCTCAGAGTATATGTTGATGGCGCAACGTAGAATTTGATATTTCGTTATCTGTCTAGGCATACCATAATTCTGTGAAAACTACAGGGGCTGCCTAGCTCTACTCTGCTTCGTTCGGCTCTTCGAATTTATTTACAGGTAAATCCTAACTCCTTGCTCTGCAGAGCTCTGTCCGTTGTCGAACCTGTTTTAGACTTTTTGTTGAAAGATTTTCTATTTTATGCGTAGATTACTCCCTCCAAAGAAATAAAAAATTATACCTCTTTTTTATATTATTGTCAATTAAACTCCGATATAAATAGCCTGGTGTACTGTTGGGAACGCATTTTTGATAAAAAAGCTAACACCAAATTTAGAAAAACCTTTTCTTAGTGTATCTTTACAGCGGCATATTCTGTACATTTTCTTTCAGTCAGTGAAACAGTCACGGAACTGTTTTATACAGGTTGAAAATGAACCTCCTAGCTATATCAAAGGAAACTAATCTATGTTCGAAATAAAAAAAACATGTGTTTTGTTACTTTTGTCATGATCCATAATAATAAAAAAACGGGCCAAGTGCGTGTCGGGCCACGCGCAGTGTAGAGTTCCGTAGTTGCTCAGTACATTTGATAAGTTGGTCTACTATTACAGATCGCGCCAAACTTCTAGTCCGCTCGGAAGTTGCTCTCCCAAAGAACGGCTCAAACATTGTCGTGTTTAGAGGGTACTAAAAGTTTGGCGCGACCTGGATTCTGGACCATGGATTCCTAAATCGAAAAGTGGTTTTGACACACCCATAATGTTTCTGAATGAGCTATCCAACGATACCCCATACTATGGGATAGACGATAAAAAAAAACATTCCCAATTTACGTGAATGGGAGACACCATTAAAAAAAAACGAGATTTCATTTACCGTTTTGTCGGCGTGATTAATATGTATACCCATACCAAATTACAGCCTTCTAGTACTAATGGTCAATAATAGTTTTTTTTTTGTTTTGCAATGTAAATATTTTTGTATAAGTTTTTTGTCTGAAATAAATGACTTTATTAATACTATTATTATAGTCTCTGAGCTAAGCCGTGGACAGACGGACATGGCGAAACTTGGATTCCTTGTCGGACTACGGAACCCTAAAAATATATCGACCGTCAAAAGAAACACTAATACTCTGGAGACAGAAACGACACTCTACGAAACCTATGTGTACATAGCCTATGTGCATTATTTACCGCCAGGAATATGTACGGTCTATTGGCATTTACACGTCGCGTCGTGTAAGTTGGCCATCATTCGATATTTGGAAACCAAAAAATTATTATTAAAATTAAATTAGTGATTCTGATCCATAGATTTCAATAAAGCTAGGGGTTCATTTTCAACCATGTTCAACCATCAATATGAGTTTATTATATTGACTTTCCATGTTATGTGTGACTTTATTTTCTTTTATTTTGCTGTTTAGCTCTAATAACAGTTTTATTCAGTTCGTCTGCAGTAATTATATCATATTGCTATAAATGAACAATATAACTTGGACACTCGATCTTAGTTGCGTAGTAACGCTAGGCAGAAGAAGACATTACCTTCATAATTAATTAATTAAACACTAGTGCGTTAACTTCTTTTTATATTATTTTTATGAACGTCCTGATGAAACAAAAGAGGTATGTATTCCCTGTGTGAAATTATACGAAGCTGCTTCGGGCATCCCGTGAATGGATAAAGCGTCGGGTGTTTACGAATATGCCCAAGCGTTCTTTCAAAATACCAATTTTAGCGGTTGTTCTTGATTTACCATGTGTGCCATACACGAAGCTTCACTTTACCCATAGAGATGCTTCTGTCTGTCTGACTGTGTGTCTGCGGCTGGGCTGGGCTAAAATATTACATGTAAAAATGTATCCAACGTTAGAGTTTGAAAATGTATGTTAAGTCTTAACAAATATGTATCTAGACCCCTTAAAATGAATTTGTAGCCCCGAAAAATTTGTATGGAATCTTGGAAATATAATGTGAAACTTGAAAGGATCTACAATGATGACGTAATGTTTTGTGAAAATTCATGTGGTATTTAATAAAAAGTTTAATGATGAGGTTTTTCGAACTGGGTTTTATCAGAGTTAACGCAATCTGTACATTGTAATCAGTAATCAGTAAGTAATTAGTCATTCTTTATTGACCGTTATAACAGAGAATGTAACATGAGGCATGTCAAACATTACACCATAAATGATTCACAATATCTCAATGATAAAATAAATAATTTATATAATAAAAATAAAACATTAGGTACATATAAAACTTATGTCAGTGAAAAACAAATTGTCAGGTATGATTATGATTGTATGATATACACCTTCGTATTAAAGACAAAATTATAAAAATGGCATTATAGAGAGAATGAACATTTATTAAACTGCTTGGTCATTGTGTACCAGGTACAATATCTATACATTTTTATTTAGCTGGATTCTAAAACATTTCTTTTCTTACCATGTCTTTATTTCCTCTAAGCATATAATACATTCACTATCGGCACCAACGACGTTAAAACATGCACAACCAGTAAAGATGTAACGAAGTTGTTTCGGACACAAACCTCGACTAATGTACTGGTGGCGCCGCAACTTGTTCACGGAACTGAACAAAAATGAACAACAAGAGAACAAAAAACTGTGAAGGAAGCCGCTGCGGCTAGGAGCGCGTGGTGCAAGTCATACACTCAACTTTAAACTACTTATGATGTCGTCATTTAGGGAAAGATTTTCCCAAAATTATGACACCGCCCCCAGATTGTGTATCGTAAAATCTGTTGCCAAACCGAGTGCCTATCGTCGAAAACATACATATCCAGATTTACTTTTCTGATTTTCTATACCGCATCGCATTGATATAAATTTAATTTGTTATCTCCGTGTTATCTCCGTCGACAAGTGTTTAAAAAATATAGAAATTGATTTCTATCATAGTTTACATACGTATCCGCTTATCTAAGGATACATTCGCACTTGAAATGACGTCACAAATTTTTAAATAGTTCAATGCCAATTGAAAGTTATTTTGGAAGTTAATTTTTTATCTGTTTTTGGTTTGGCAACCGACACTGAATTACATAACAGCCGCAGGAGGCAACGTCTCAGACATAAGTTTGAAAATACTAAAAAAATAGAAACACATACTTAGATATTTCGATAACTTGTACACTCATTTATTGTTGTTGTTACGCTCAATTAATGTTGTTGTTTGTTACGTGACAACTGTCAATGGCCGTTTGATAACGACGGTTTCTTCTTGAGAGCGACATCATCAGTATATCTCTGGGGCACTGAATATCGCTAACGTCTCAAACTCGGCCCAAATCACAGTATAACGAAGTTTAGTTTTGTGAAGACAGCTGCACAAGTTGTGACATCGCATTGTCATCAAGTAATCTCAGGTTCCGTCGCTGTCCTCGTTGTTACCTAGTGGGTTTTTGTTGTTACTCAGAGGGATTTTATTGTTACCTACAGATTTCTTTGTTACCTACAGTTATGTTACCTTGTACGTCGAGACAAAAACCAATTAACAGATGTTTAGTCGAATTCTTAAAGTCAAAGGATTATTTAATCCCTTAAAGTTATCCATATTCAATAATAACAAGGGAAGAAAAATTTTACTTGTTTGGTTGGAAGATTTCTTAAAAACTAAAAATATGGGCTAAAATCGGGTTTGGTCGTTAACATATTATATATTGTAATATTATGAAATAAGATCAAAACTTTACCGAAGGCAGAGTTGCAAGCGGAACGAATCGGGACGTGGCGGCCATTACAATATGCTGTATTATATCCGGGAATTTGTGTCAATTTCTGATCAAATCGCAGTAAAACCCCGGTTGTTAGTAATTCAGTAACTATCAGGAACTAATTGACCCAAGTGCATTAATTTATCTTTGCAGTAGTTAACTAGTTACCACGTAATTATCACTTTGAGGTACTTTATATCATTATGTGGAATATGCAGCTACAGAGGCGGATTCAGGAGGGGGGCTAAGGGGCTGATTCATGATGAACTGTCATACTCTCTGTTTTATAATAATTAATTTCCAAGTTTTGATGCACTTGGATTTGTTTGTGCAGAATCTGAAGTATTATCTAACATCTTAATTTTTTGTCACAATGGATCATTGAACCCTCTTACTTATTACTAACCAAGTCTGCGGTATATCAATCTAAGTCACTCTATATTTTGGTGGTTACTAAGAGATATTTTCTTAGTATTTTCTTAAGAATGTAGGAATATACGAGTATCTAGCAGATTTTTTTTTGTTCATCTCGTCCACAGCTGATGACAAAGTATTTATTATTAGACTAAATAAGTAATAATGATAACCAGGCCAGGTATTACGCTAGGAGTACGCCAGGTATAGACCGAATCCAGCTCGGTGCAGTCAGGTATAGACCCTGGATTCGGTCCTGTGCAGCCAAGTTAAGACCCTGGATCCGGCCCTGTGCAGTCGGGTGCGGCGCCTGTGCCTCACTGAATCAAATTACTCATTAATTATTTAAATTGAAGACAGGACCGCAGTCTGGCTTGGTTTTACCAGATCCCTAATAAATGATTCTGAAATACGCGACAAAAACAAAATTGTGGTTTAAATTTTATATAATTTTATATATATATACAGACTGCCTCTAATCCCGCAGACCGTGCTCGTCTCCTAGCCACCGGCGAGCGGGAGTCTGGCTACTGGCTGCACGCTACCCTTTCGGTATTTATTGGCACGCTTCTTGACAGAACAACTTATTGTGTAGCTGTCGCGTTGAGGTTGGGTGCTTCAACCAATAGCACCCATCGCTGCCAGTGTGGCATGACCGTCGACCAACTCGGTCACCATGGCCTGCCGTGTCTCCCGTCACGCTAGTATAAATGACGTCATACGGAGAGCCTTTTCAACCGCCAACGTGCCGGCTATTTAAGAGCCGAAAGGTGTTGCGCGTGACGATGGCAAGCGTTCCCTGGTGTGGGATGCGACCTGCGTCGACACATTGGCTGCGTCCCACGTCCAGGCGACCGCTACCACGCAACAAGCGGCGCAAATATGCAGCTCTCGGTGAAGGTTTGTATGTTTGTGCCGTTTGGCGTGGAAACATTCGGACCATGGGGCCCAGAAGCGCGACGATTATTCCAGCAAATTTCGTCGCGTTTGGTCGACGTGTCTGGTGACCCAAGAGCTGGAGCTTGTTTTGGCCAACGCATAAGCTTGGCCATGCAGCGAGGTAACGCAGCAAGCGTCTTGGGCACCCTGCCTTGCGGCAGCGACAACCTCGATAGCATTTTTTTTTGTTTTAAATTTAGATAGGTGTAATTTTAATTGTATATTTTAAGTATAGTTTTTATGTTAGTTAATGTGTTGATGTTTGTATGAATTAAAATTCTTCATAATTTATAATAATTATTCATTGAAAAATTAAAATGATTAAACTTTTGTCGAAAAACTGGACATACTATGGGACTTTATTGCAATCGTTTCTGAATACTCGTCTTTAAACCTAAAAATACCTATATTTTTTTGTAAAAATGTTCTTGCACAATAAAAGTCAATTTAAAAAAAAATGAACCTTGTATAATACGGGGAAATAAAATAAATATAAATTGGACTTAAATAATAATTAAATATTATTGTAGTTTAGTATAATGAATGATATTGTACTTACCTAAGCAAAATTAATATGATTTATATTTTTATTTACACGAAACATTTGTATGATAATACGCGCTGATATGAATATTATGATTTCGATGTCGTTTTCGACGATATTTGTTTGTTGCCGCACATCCAGCTGCTAATTTAGGGTATCCATGCGCCTTTATAAAGGGGTTGAGAATAATGACCATCAAAAAAAGATTTTGTAACCATAGGCTGTCTTACCCAAAAACTGTATTTAGAACCCAAAATTAGTAAGCAATCACCAAATTTGTGTGCTATCAAATCAAATCAAAATATTTATTTTTGAAAAGTATACTTTCTACAGGTCAAAGTTAATTATAACAATATAATATATATTTAGAATATAAAAAAATATAAAATAATACGGGAAATAAAATATACACCTGTATAAAATAGAGGAATCTAGGAATAAAAATAATTCATATATACATTGCAATGAAGAAATAAGTTCATAAATAAAAAAGGGAAATACATACAAAAATATTAAGGTTGGGCTACTAAAATGTAATAAAGTTATAGACCTGCATAAAATAGAGAAATATAGGAATAAAAATATTATATATACATAATGCCTAACCATCCGCACCATTCGATTAGTATTGCTAAGAAGAAGGGCAAGAAACTTAGCAAACATTCCTTTTTTCAAAATAAAACATGATACAAAATCTTAACTACTCAAGTAAAGGCATAAAAAAATATAAGACTGCAGGAATTAGTCACGAGAAAAAAATATATCTTAGTCAACCCGTCTCATATTGTCTATTACCTTTAACAAAGTAAGTTTACATATTAATTAATTTTAAGCCTTTAGAGGAATCATACAGTATTAAAATATGCTAATTATGAATTACAATTTTGAATAAGATTATTATTATTTATTACACCATGCTTCATTATCGTCCAAATAATCATTGATTTTATAATAAGTTTTAAGTAGTCCCTGCTTAATATATAGTTTAAACTTATTTTAAGGAAAACTATTACTATTACTACCTAAAGCTCGAAAATATGTAGAAGAGGAGCGTGTTAGGGGACATGTTAATACACATTGGGAGTCGAGCGAAGCGGAGTGGAGCGAGGCGACTCTCGAAGTTTTGTGTAGCAAGGACTATACAAAGAAGCATATTTGGATGAAATTTTCAATTACATTGCGGTTAAATTTTTGGTGATTGTTTACTACTTTTGGTGGTTGTTTACTATTTCTGGGTTGTTCAGCGATTATTTTAGAGATTCTTGCTTTGTGTAGGCTACATATTTTTTGGTTATAATCTCATACTAAAATGGGGATTAAATTCTGGTAATTACTTACTATTTTTAGCGGTTTCTAGCGATTTTTTTGATTAATATTATATCTGTTGATTGCTTAAACATAAGTCCTTATAAACTGGCTGTTATGACGATCGGTGCATCTCCGGATAGCGCTAAATACGAGAAAATAATACCTACATTGCCAAAGGTCGCAGCGACAAAAATATATGTTGGTTTAATATAAATTATCTTTATTATGCTAAAAGATTAATTAAAATTGCTTTAGGCATTCGGAAGGAGTAAAAGAATTCGTGCGTAAGTTGTAGGAAATTGTCGATTTGCTTTTTGTCAAAAGTAAAGATAAAAAAAAACTTGGAATATAATTCCGACTATGTAATGGCTATCATATATTTGTTTTAAGGTATTAAAACTTTATTTGAACGGGGGAGGAGGCCTTCAAATACAGGTCTAATATTGCAGTTTAAATATGTATTCACCTTAAATAAATACATGCCCTACTCCGACACTTCGATTCATTTTGCTGAATGAAGTGCAAGAAACTAAGCAAGATATTTTTAAATGTTCGTAATTTCCGTCGGTATTTCCAGAATGTCAGGTGGAGTCAAATTATGATCACCATCTCTGCTGTTAGTGATTTTAGGACAAAATAATACTTTTGGTTTGACCCATAAAACCACAGTAAATAATAATTTCCACGTAAGCTATGGCACCAAAATCCAACAGTCCACCACGCATGTGTACTATGCGTTGCGCGCGCCGGCAGCCATAGACAATGCAGGCCGAAAATAAAATTAAATTGTGACCTCCTTTGTCACGCCGCAATATTATTTCCCTAGTACGTGTTATATTTAGATCTGCGTTCTTCAGAAGGCAGAATTACGGCGATGGAGCTCACCACCCACCACGCGGGACGTAATATATTAATTGTTGGTTTGTACAAGAGGATTTGCGTTTCCAGTCCATGCTTGCAAACACCTCGGGGATTTATGTCGTGACGACATATTATACAGATAATTGGTTTTTAGGGTTCCGCGTCCAAAGGGCAAAACGGAGTCCTGTTAATGTCGCTCTGCTGTCTGTCAGGGGTCTCTAGCTTGCAGACGGAATGAGTAAAAATCTGAAATTTGGATATGTTGTGTAAATGTTGACCCAAAACCGAATAATAAATTTAAATTTAATTCATAATCAGGGGGTTCACATACATAAAGGAGACGAAAAAAATGTTTTTTCTTTTCTTTTCCAGGTATGTGGGATGTCATCGTCTAGAACCCATTGTGTCGAGTACAAATACACGAGTATTTTTGATATTTTTATATCTTAAAAAAATTGGGTAGTTCCCGTATGTCTCCGCGCCCTAACCCCACGTGGGGACAAACGGGAATAAAAATTCCTATCTGTCCCCGAATTGAAATTCGACAACAGGTCTTAACATTTTGGTCAGACAGGACTTGGGGACATACGGGAACTACCTAAAAATCAAGGCCATCAAGGTTTTCAATTTTAAACAATTTTTGTTACGGTCATCCATCATCCATCAGCCTGTTTCGTCCACTGCTGGACATAGGCCTTTCCAGGATTTCGCCACTCTTGCCGGTCCTCCTGGAAGAAATGCCCATACTCACACAAGCTGGGCAATTACAATACTAAATACTAAGGGCAGACAGGCCCTTAGTTTCACACATTTTATGGTTTTTAATTTTTATTCAAATCATTTAATTCTATTGACGTATATGGTACGGACCCTCAAGTTACGAATGCTACTCTCACTTGGCCGGTTTTTTAGGGTTAAATGAACAAATGTTAAAGTGATTCTTTGAGTAGTGTCCTTTTCTTAGTAGGCAGTATGGAAATAACAACCTCTTCAAGTTTAACCTACAACTACACGCCCGACTGCCCGCTCGTTACATCTTCTGTAACAAATATTTACTTTGGTACCCACTGACCTCAATAACACGACCTAAAGCTCTTATCACAAAGCCTTAAGAGTTAAAATGTAACACAACCTGCAGCAAGTAACTTTCAAAGTAATAAGAAAACAACGTAACGACCTACTCAGATCGCTGGATGAAAGATAAATGTATGTTTTGACGTTCGCCGAATCAATGTGATTATTATTATTATTTTCTCCATGACTTCTTCATTGTTCTATTGTGAAAGTTCGACCGTGTCCTCATTAGCTTCGTAATTGTATCAAATGTTACGTCTTTGTTTCATTATTCTTATTTTTATGGTTCCGTGTCCGAAGGGTGCCAAACGGCTATTACTAAGCCTATGTTCTGTCTGTCTGTCTGTCTGTCTGTAATAAGTAGAAAATCGTTTTTTTTACAGAATACGTGTAATATGGGCTTTATCACAACAAACAATAAAAATTAAGAAAAATCAACCCAAGTTCCCCATACAAACATTTGAAATTACTTGTTTGACAGCTTTTACCGAGATAATATATAAATGTATCAGATATCCGAGGATAGAGGCGCTGTATGCTGAAATACAGGCTAAAAACCTACTTAGCAACAGTTGCTCCTAACCCCTTACTCTATCCCAAAATTGTAACACCCTTTTTTAACTACTAAGCATAAATAGTGTAAACGTGTACCACTTTTTGTGAATAAATATATTCTATTCTATTCTATTATATAATAGATGGCGCTAGTAGTAGATTGTGAACCTTTTTGGACCGAAGTTCATTAGTAAGATGATAGGTGGCGCTAAGATCTTAAAGGCGGTCATTTGTTATGTACCATAATGTTTTTAGGGTTCCATACTGGTAATATGTGTTGGCACTGAACCCTTTGTGCACGTGTCCGACTCGCACTTGGCCAGATTAGTAAAGGTAATTTGTTAGAAATAGTACGGAACATAAAGTATTATAGCAATGGTAGTACAGTACGTGGTATGTCGGTCTCTCAATGTTGGGACTCAGAGGTGTAATTGTGTAAGACAATCGTTTTTGAATTCAATTGTCATATGGCTATTCGGCAAAGCAAATAAGCCCGTTTGACAATCTGAAATCGTACTATTTTGGTTGTCAACAACAGAATAAGGCAATTGTATTCATTTGACAGCCAAAAATTACGATTTCAATTGTATAACGGGCTAATTTGCTTAGCCGAATAGCCATATGACAATCAATTTGAATACCATTTGCTTACACAATTGCACCTCAGGTTTAAATGTTGCCAGTCGAGGATAACAAAAATGAGTTATTATTGAGCAACTCATACTGGACCCTTGTTAAGTAATCAGTAGCACGGATCGATAGCACTTTTTGCTGATTTCGCAAAATAAAATGTTGAAGTCCCATAGTAAGTGACTCGGGGCTGGGCTTGCGTTTGTAAGGAACACGAAAAGAATAATTTACGAATTTCACAAAAAGGGTCATCGAACCTTGTTACTGAGCACTTCCTTACCGAGTCTTCAGTAACAATTTGGCTGTATAAATTAAAGACACCTTATAGACCTATTTATTATTTTAAAGCCTTTTTAGGGTTCCGGAGTCCGACAAGGAACCCTTATAGTTTCGCCATGTCCGTCGGTCCGTTTGTCCGCGGCTTAGCACAGAGACTATTAGTACTAGAAAGCTGGCATGGATATAAATATTACTCACGCCGACAAAATGGTAAAATAAAATCTAGAAGCCTGAGGGCTTCACACGTTAACTGGGGATGAATTTTTTTTTCTTGTCTATCCCATAGTGTAGGGTATCGTTGAATAGGCCGTTTAAAAACATTGTGAGTGTGTGAGAACCATTTTTCGATTTAGGGTTCCGTTGGCGAAATATTAAGCTTTAAAGTGAAAATTTTATTTAGTGTGGAGCGTCCCCCCCTGCTGGCTACACGGTTATTTATAGAAATGTGATAAAAATTCAGAAAAGTAGTATATATAATTAATTTAAAAGGAAAACTGTCACAGCTTAGTAGGCTTTACATGTTTACGAGTACAGGAAGCGCCAGAATCCCTATAATGTATGGGACCAGAAGTTTGGCGCGGTCTGTATTAGTAGACCAACTTATATGTATCGGGCAACTACGGAACCCTACATTGCGCGTGGCCCGACCCGCACTTGGCCGGTTTTTTTTTTAATTTTAGCGCCTTAATCATCTAATATTAATTTAGATGAGAATTCAGAATTTTGTATACAATATTTTTAATGTTCAATCAGTTGATAGTTAGGAAGTTAGGATATTTTTAAATGATTAAAATTAAACGACAAAAATTATATACCTATAATATAGCGGTATATACGGTGATTGACTGGTTTCGTAGTTATCTACAGGGGCGCCGGCAACGTATCCGCATTGATGATACCTTTTCTGAATGGTGCGACACTACTGCCGGTGTTCCTCAAGGTGGCGTCCTATCTCCTCTTCTCTTCGCTATATTTATTAATAATATATCTCAGTTTATTTCTTCGTCCTACCACCTTTACGCAGATGATCTCCAAATTTACACTCAGGCCAAATTAGAAGATCTTCCAGTAGCCATAGCTACGACAAATGCCGATCTATCAAAAATATCTGTCTGGAGCAACGAATATGGTTTAAAAATCAATCCCTCCAAGACGCAAGTCATTATCATCGGAAGTCCTTGGTTCACCGATAGGATTGACTGGCAAACAGTTCCTACTATTGTATTTGATGGGACTATAATACCATACAGCAACAAAGTAAAAAATTTAGGTCTCCTATTAGATAGTTGCCTGTCATGGGACCCCCAAATAAATGAAGTTAGCAGAAAACTTTTTGCGGCTGCAGGAGCTCTGAGAAGGCTTCGAAATTTCCTCCCGACTGCTACTAAAATTGCGCTTGCACATTCCTTGTTACTACCGATTCTCGATTACGCAGATATTTGTTACCTCGATCTTACTCAGGTCCAACTTGATAAACTCGAACGTCTTCAGAATTTCTGTATTAGGTTCATTTTTGGTATTCGTAAATTCGATCACATTTCTGAATTTCGTTCGCGTCTTAATTGGCTTCCTATTCGTCGTCGTCGCAATTCTCATATTCTGTCTCTTTTGTATTCTGTATTAAATAATCCTGCCACCCCATCATATCTCAAAGCTCGCTTTCAGTTTCTTCATGGTACTCATGACCGTATCTTACGGTCCTCTCAAAATCTACTCCTGGCTACCCCAATACATTCATCGACCTTCTATGACAATTCCTTTTCAGTACAAGCCGTCCGTTTGTGGAATGATCTTCCTCTATCTATAAGAAGAGCACCTTCCCTACCAGTCTTTAAGAGACTGGTAAAAGAACACTACCTCTCACTCTGACCACTGAACTATCTACATTCCTCTTAAAGTTTATTTATTATTTATGTAATATATGTATGTATGTATATATTTATTCATTCATGTTATTTATCTATAATACATAATTTTTTTTTTTTTTTAATTTATTAATGTAGATTTTGTATAGTATATTTAAATATTATTTTAAAATTAGTGCACCGCCTATTCATCAATCTCCTTTTAAACCAGATTCTACCCAAAGGTTGTCTGGAAGAGATCGCTATAAGCGATAAGGCCGCCTGATTGTACCTACGTTATTTGGCTATTGTAATTTATATTATTTTTGTTTCCTTCTTTGTGGTGTGCAAATAAAGTTATATTGTATTGTATTGTATTGTATTGTATTGTATAGCATGCATGTTAATGTCCAATTTTAAATAGTGTAAACATTCAAAAAAATAAAAACGAATTATGTACATACATGTGAAATTCTACAAATTATAGAAATGTTATATAATAATTAGAGTCTGGTAAACTGGCAAAGATCAATTGAAATTTTGAAGTCGGAAAAGTATTTTGATAACATACCTCGGGCCAGGAGTCGAACCTGCTGCTCTCACGGCAAATCCACTACCACTACGCGGTGGAAATAAAAATGTTATAGTTTAATTATTTATTATAACTTCTTTATTTTATACGGTTAGTTCTACAGATAGTTATATGTACTTAATAGACGCAAACATGAGATGTATATATATATGGATATAACTACTTCATGGTTTGACTACATAGAACATACAAAATTCTGAACTGTACACAAATTACCTAAGGATTCAACGAAAAGCTATTATGTACACGCACACAACTTGGGTCAATAAAAAATTAACAAGTTAGCCATTATTATTAGACATTTCTCACTTCAACTTAGTGCTATATCGATTGTATGAACAGTTAAATAAATCAATGTTAATAAATGTTTCATTAAATAATTAACACATTCTCTACAGGTTGTTAGGAACAGTGCTTCGTATCTTTAAAACACGAGTGCCAAAGGTATAACAAAATATGTTGAGCGTGCTAAATAAAATCTTTTTATTAAATTGTTCAACCCTAGTTCAGAACGCAATAGATAGATTAAAATATTATAATTATGAATACTAATTTTTAATATTATAATTGATATATTTTTTAAACTTTTCAATAATAAAAAAAAATATATATAGATGATTTAAAAAATATATGTGTAGTTTTTATTAAAAAAAAAAGTAACACGCTTAACATACTTTGTTAAACATATAGCACACGTGGCTTAAAGGAATAAAGTACTTTTCCTAACTGGAGTATACCGGAGCCCTATTACGTCGTTTGTTCTGACTCTGCGTAGAAAACATGTATGCTCGAGTCCTAATATTGTTGGCACGCGGAAATCAATTGAATTTAGAAGGTCTGTAAAGTCTGGTAAAGTTATATACTCCGTTGCAAATGTTCTGGAGGAGGGACTTTGTTTCAAGGTCTTCGATGTTCTCAAGACGAAGCCTATCATCCGGTATGCTTTGTTTACTACGGACTCTACGCAGCTCGAATACAAATTTACTCCCAAATCTTTAATGTAAGAAATCCATTTTAATTTGTGGTTGACTATCATGTACACGAATCAATAATGGGTACATCTATATTCTTATATTCTTGGTTCGGTAATAATTTTGCGTATATTTTCTGCCTAATGCAACGGAGGGAAAGAGTCTAATTCCGTAACTTCGTGCACAAATACAGTGTTCCCCTCAACCGTCAGCAAGTTGTAAGTAAGTATACACATACATTCGGGAACACTGACGGGACAGTTGGAATATTAGCTCTCAAGACTGAAAGCTATCAGCCTCCTACAGATGTTTGCGGTACCATACTGTTGTCAAAAATATGACTTTTAACTTAGAATAAAACATGTTATTCCTGTTTACGTAATAGATACATTTCATTCAAATTGACTCACCATGAACACCTACAGGTCACTTCCAGTTGACGTAGGAACTCGAAATTATGTTCACAATAATTTTGCTACACCCATTTGTGCTATTTACCAGGTATAGAAAAACATCGAAAATTACCATTATTTGCACGTAGAGTTTCATGGATCGTAAGTGTCAGTTTAAGTTGGTCACGTAACTGCACGTGGACTAAGTTTGTGTTTTAAACGGTACGTACAGGACACGAGCCCTTCATGCACTTTACCGTTTTTATTTTACTCTCTCAACGGAACTCTTTAACAAAACGAAACGACGTTTAATTTAGCTGACCATATCGAACAAGATTAGCTTTCTGATTTTGTAAACGCCGGAGAAACATTATTTCTTCGTACATTATTGAACACAGCTTGAGAGGATCTCAGTGCAAAACTTTCCTTACTTTTATTTAAAAGTATGCAATAGATAGATGTATTTTATATGTATTCGCGAAAATTTCTTAGTAATAATTCTGTTATTATAAGAAAATAATGTGCATTATGCATTAAATTTTGAAGGCATTACATTAACAAATTATACAGTTGTAATGCAATATAATGGATAAAATGACATAATTTTGTTGTGAAAACAAATTATTGTTAAGTAATTATCGCCAATACACATAAAACGCATTTATTGCATACTATTTATTCAAAAGTATATAAAGCAATGTTATGATGTGCATTTTGCACCGAGATTCTCTGTTACCACCGTTATTTGCGTGATTTCAATATTCATTAATAAATATGTAGTGGTCTATGCTTCAGTAATATGACCGTATAGAACATCAGTTTTCTATTTTTTGCACATCATTGATTTTCCTTATATAGGTAGCTGTTGTACTTCCAATGTGACCGGCATTTTCTTCTCAAATAATCTGAAATAGTCCCCCCTCTAAGATCTCTCAAGGATCCACATTCTCTGAACTCAAATAACACCCCTCCCACTCCATCCTCTGCTTTTATGGACGATGAATGTGCGATTTTGAAACCTGGTAAGTGTTTTTATGTCAAATGTTATTTTTGTAGCTGTCTGTTATAAATGTTATTTTCTGCTCTTTTTTTCGATGCATCTCTAAATATACGTATTACGCCTGGCTTTCTTGTAGATCTCTCCTTTTTGCTGTCTGTTCTCTCTGTCCCACTTTTTGAAGTCTCATTGACTTTCTCCACCAGGCTGGCAAAGCCCAAATTCTAAAAAAAAACAGTTCAAAAATCTACATGTTTCATCAAATCTAACAACCATGATAGAAATGAATTTACAGATTTTTAATTTATACATCGCAAGGAGATAACAAATTAACATAATAATTATCTACCCAGGTTCGAATCCCGCTTCAGAGCTCCTCATATCCAGATTCAATTTTCTTGTGTTGTTCTATACCGCAATGATATAACGTTAAACCGAAGAACATATATTCTGAGTATTTTTTAAATTTATTTAAGAAATACACTCTGTATAATCAATGAATATCTAGGTGCTATCGTAATAAATTCGCTAAATTATTGTATAAATTAATAAAATTATAATTTTATGCATATTCAATGTAGTATTAATCTAATTTTGACATCTTACCAATTAAATTATAAGTTGACATAATTTTATAATCATGTAAAACTAACCTATTTATTTGTAATATTTTTGATTTATTATTTATTAATAATAAAGTAGTAAAAAATCGTGTCTGCTATTGAATATTTTATTACAATTTTAAATAAAATGGTTTAGTATTGAAACCAAAACTACAGTTTTGAGAGTTTTCGTCTGTCTGTCTGTCTGTATGTATATTCCGTTTTTACTCGAGAACTGCTCAACGAATTTTTCTGAATTATCATAGTAGTGACTCTGGTCAACAAAAAAGCTATAAGGGGTGTTGATAAAATAATGCTCAAGCCGAAAATAGAGCAGAGGCTAAAGAAACGCGGGTGGTGTCGAGGGCAAAAGGCTAGCTTATAAAAGAATACCCTGACTGGTTGATCTAAACTCTATTTCATATAACATTAGAAAACAGAAGATAACAGACAGAAGCAGGGATTTGAAACTATTTCATACCATGCACTCTATTTAATTTACTAGAAAACACTACGGAAAATCTATAATTTGGCTTCACATAGGTACTACTTTATGCAGAATGTTAATTATTTTACTATTTATGTGCACAAATATAGACACAAGGCAAATTATAAGACGTACTTACAGTGCAGAAGGTGAGACTGGAGAATTGCGATTGTGTGCGTGCACACTATTGACATTGTGGAAAACAAATCTTATAGCAGAACAGGCAGGGTCTATTTTTGAAAAATCATGGAAACATAAAGTATACATCGTAATAAAAGAAGAATAAGATGAATTTGCATGCCTTCTTAAGGTGAAATATGTTGGACATTTTTAATATAATATATCTTTAAGTACCATATTTGAAGCAAATAAAACTATCTTTATCTTTTTATCTTTATCTTTTAAAGTCAAACCACAATTTTTTGGAAACAAACCTTACGTGGACAGCTATAAAAGTTGTTTTACACAATATCAATAGTGTGCACGCACACAATCGCAATTCTCCAGTCTCACCTTCTGCACTGTAGTAGACAGAGAGCATTTTGAGTCACTCACTAAAAAGTCAACATAAATTAACCACAGACCGTGTTGCTTAGCGACACGATAATCGGATAAAATTAAAACATTATACTTTTGCCGATTGTCACGTCTAAATGCATTATGCTTCCTTTAAGAGATTAGAGAACCCTGCTTCTTTAGGTCTTTCAACAGGAACATTTTGTAATTTTGTTGTTTGAAATAATATTTCGTAGCCTGAAAGGTCCTTTTCATTACATATAATAAGTTAAACATAAATCATTATTTTAGGTCAGGTATTTAATAATCGTTTAGATGGTTATGCCATACAGACTTTTACGCATAAAATGACACAAAACATTAATTTTACGTTTTGTTTGTCACCATTTCGAAGTGTGCGCCATGAAGAACCTATTTTTACTTCTTTCTAATGTAAATAGAGTATAGTTAGACCGAACGGCTGCATTTAGGAACATGGAATTTAGAATTTGGGTTCCTTGTGAGACGTAGACATTCGCCAAGAAGGGATGTTGGATGATTCCCACCAGATCGGGAGAAACGGGCTCCACGCATGGGGCGTCCGCTGTTTTTAGGGTTCCGTAGTCCGACAAGGAACCCTTATAGTTTCGCCATGTCCGTCTGTCCGTCCGTCCGTGCGCGGCTTAGCTCAGAGACTACTTAGTACTAGTAAGCTGTAATTTGGCACGAGTATCCATATTAATCACGCCGACAAAACGGTAAACATTATGAAAAAAAATTATTTTAAGGTAGGATATTAGAAGTTCTCATACGCATAAATTTGGGATGAATTTTGTTTTCTCATCTATCCCATAGTGTGGGGTATTGTTAAATAGGTTTTTCAAAAACATTGTGGGAGTGTCAGAACCATTTTTCGATTTAGGGATCCGTTGGCGAAATATTAAGCTTTAAAGTGCTAATTTTTGTTAGAGTCAAGTGTGGGCCCTGCTGGCTAAACGGTTACTTATGGTTATGTGAAAAAAATCGCAGAAGTAGTATTAATACATTTAAAAGGAAAACTATCACAGCTAAGTAGGCTTTACAGGTTTACGAGTACAGGTCACGCCAATCTTTTAGTCTCCTCTAAACACGAGAATGTATGGGCCGTTCTTCTATATGTATGGGACTAGAAGGCAACTACGGAACCCTACACTGCGCGTGGCCCGACACGCACTTGGCCGGTTTTTTGATATTTTATTCAGTATGATTTGTGTACCAATTTTATTGTCGTTATTATAACAAACGATATGAATGTGATAGTAAAATGTATGATACAATGTTTTGAAGTGGCACAGCCGAGCGCCGCTATAAAAATGTCGGGAGCCACTAATTGCGGGACCCAATCGATCTGGCCGCGGCGGAACCCTCATTACGACTGCTGTATTCTGTGCACAGTACAGTTCCCGACACGCCATATGTTGAGTGCAAATCTATACGTATCTATAAATAATACCACATAGTATATTGATCATACCCTTTTCTTCAGAAACGAACAAGGGCAAATGAAAAAGATACTGCGTTACATTGATACAAAATCCAGATACACTACAACAACAACAATTTATTTATTTAAAGTTTTAACATGGTTGCATCCTTATTACACTGAAAAAACTGTTCATCATAAAATAAAGTGAATTCAGCTAAAATTATGATGATTCACGTAAAGTAGGGAACATACGAACATCACAACAAAATACGATGAAACTACTGTTGCTGTTGATGGCGTTATAATATGACGCACTGTCACTATGACTTTGTAGGAAGCAGATAGAATTATATGCTCCGTCACAGCTTTTATGGTGACAGTAAGCATACCGTAGTGTGACGGACCTCTTTTATGGGGAAGGCATGATGTAATACGAAAATGATAATCTTATTTTCTGTGACTAATTTTACGGTGATCTTTCATCATAATATTGCGTTACTTACCTTAAAAACTCGTTTATTTCCTCAAACGTTTTAATTACAGCATAATATTTTCCTATTATCACCAAATGTAAAAACAATTCACCGTATTTTAAACTTGTGTAATGCTATTTTATAATGAAGCCAAAAAGAGACTTTTCTCAGTGTAAACGACACGTAAATGTTTTGCCGGATGCGACCATTAAAAGCCAAATATGTCCAGCTACCATTGGCGATGTATTTCTTAAGAATTATTTTAATGACATGAACCTTAATCGGCTGCTGTAGATTGATGGCGGTGACTCGAGAGATTCACGGCTTTACGTTCAACTAATAACAAAGTTCTTTCCCTTAGTGACAGCTTAGTGACATTCCCTTAGTGACATTCCCTTAGTGACGTCCTCTATCCATTCTTTTCTATATATTTTATATTTCATCGGTTTTCGGAAACCATGCGTTGCTTTTATAACAGAAGTTATGCACTCTTTGTATAATTAGGAGCACTTTAAGCAGTTATAGTAAAATATTTCGTAGCACTCGTAGTATACGTACATTATCTCGTAGCCTTTGTAGTATTAGTAGCATTAAACATATATTTTATAGCACTCAAACATAAAACATGCATCGCACGTCACTCGTAGCACATATAGCACCTGTTACACATTCGTAAAAAAAGATGTCTATCACGTTTTTATAACATTCTTTGCCCAAGAAAATCCCAAAACTACCGAAGAGATGTAAATTAACATAAAGTATTATATTGTTGTTAATTTCGAGCAACTTTTATATAAGCGGGCAATTTCCAGAGCAGAAGACATAACATTCAGAATATTTGAATAGCAAAGAGAGATATAAAGTAGAGAGAAAAAGAAAAAGTTTCTTCTAAATTGTGAAAGATTCGTGTAGGTAGACCATTGTGAAAACTTCCTCTCGGTCTCGTTGGATAATTATTTTATTGAAATTTCATTCAACTCATGACGGCCTCATAGAAGAGAGTTGTTTCAACTGATGACGGCCTCATAGAAGAGAGTTGTTTCAACTGATGACGGCCTCATAGAAGAGAGTTGTTTCAACTGATGACGGCCTCATAGAAGAGAGTTGTTTCAACTGATGACGGCCTCATAGAAGAGAGTTGTTTCAACTGATGACGGCCTCATAGAAGAGAGTTGTTTCAACTGATGACGGCCTCATAGAAGAGAGTTGTTTCAACTGATGACGGCCTCATAGAAGAGAGTTGTTTCAACTGATGACGGCCTCATAGAAGAGAGTTGTTTCAACTGATGACGGCCTCATAGAAGAGAGTTGTTTCAACTGATGACGGCCTCATAGAAGAGAGTTGTTTCAACTGATGACGGCCTCATAGAAGAGAGTTGTTTCAACTGATGACGGCCTCATAGAAGAGAGTTGTTTCAACTGATGACGGCCTCAAAGAAGAGGCCGAAATATTTTGAAAATTGTGTTTTTATTTTATTTGTCTTGTGACTAGCAATATTTATTCTAAGCAGTGATAGAAATAAATTCCTTTATTTTTGAGACTTTGCGATTTATCCATAGTACATACTGTAGCATTCGCTACAGTTATTTTATTCAACCTATTTCTTCGATTTTAGTTCTCCTTTATCTTTGATTCTTTTACAGAATTTTCAAAATTCAAAATTTCGAAGATCTTGTCATGGTTTTTGTTTGTTTTTCTCATTTTGAAGAATACTGTCGTCGAGTCCACAAGACTTTAAACTAAATAAATTTCTGAATTTTGATCTCTTGGATTTGTAACATATTTGCTTGGAAGTCTATTTCCAAGTCTTTTCTCTTCTTCTCCTGGTAAGTTTTGTGTTCTTTTGGTTTAATTCTCTGAAAATTCCTTTTGTCTTTTTTTCCAAAACGTTAGTTTCCTTGCTCGGGTTTCATGAGCACTTCTTCATTCTGTTGTTTTGTCTCTTTACAGCGACCCTTCAGGCTTTTTAAGGGTTTTTAAAAAAGTAATATACAATTTCAAACTAACACCATCCTCCTGGCATCTTGTGTGGATGCACAACACCACCTCATTTACACGACTTCTGGAAGACAATCCTGTCGCATAGCGGAGTTTGGCTGCAGTTCACGGTGTGGTGAGGATTGGGTAACTACGAGCCAGCGTTTTGGAGACCATCCCATACCAGAAGGCCTGCCGAATCGACCCCAGGAAGGAACCAGGTTCTTGGTAGTTTAGTAATTATTTTATTCTGTTTAGGTCATTTTTCTTTCCTTATGTAAGGCTGAATAACGACAGCTGTTAAAACTTTCATTCATTAAGATATATTTTCTCAAGCCTAAGATTTATTAATATTTCCGCGCTATTTCTTGGGATCCCAAAAAAATAGATTAACTTTTAATTTCAAATTCATAATAAAATAAGCTTAAAGCGTCGTTTTAGCTATATTAGAAAATTCTAAGCCATAAAATGGTGATTTACTAAATTAAGTTTTATTGTAACATTTTTAGGGCTCGGCGATAAGTATACTTTTCTACAATTTTGTTTTTTATACCTTTTTTTTATTTTATTTTCGTTGATTAATTCTGAATTCTTGATATTTAATTATACTTTTTACCAGGCTTTTCAGCATTTTCTTTTTGGGCTGTCTCCAGGCTTACCTGGCGGCAGCCTAATTAAATCCAAATAGTTTAATTCGTAAAGTGTATCACTACAATACACATTAACGTTATATCAGACAGCCTGTGGATTAATGATTAAAACATTCCACAGCACCAAAATTTCCTTTAGCATACAGTGTTTGCAAATTCGGAGCTAAACTTCATACATTTAGAAAACCACATTTCTGGAGCTCCAGCAATGAATAGACCAGTATCTTTACTTCATAAGCTCTGTTGTTCATCAAAGGGCCTTTCCTCGTCCCTACTGTTTGGTCTAGGCGTGGATAGATCAATCAATCAGCCCGTTACTTAAGCAGTTACTTAATCTTCTTACTCCAAGCCGCGCAGGTTGCGTGGGTTCTTGTCTACACCTGAATGTTGTGGGTCTTTGTACGAGGTGGCTCATAGTTTAAAAGCACGTGCAGCCACTATTCAAAAAATAACCTTATTTTAGATGGGTAATGAAGGATCAATGATTAATTACAACCCAGCAAATGTACCAACAGCAAAGCAAATTAAGTTTAAAGGTATTTTTTGTGTACAATCGATGTAGTTTCATTCTCCTTGACTCTATTCTTCACGCCTGTCTCCCAGATGGTTACGAAGAGACTACAAATTTTCATGTGGTTCGATCCTGTTACACCTCTTTCGCCTGTTCCACATAATCCATACCTACAAATTCTTCTATTCCAGGTGCTCTTTACTTTGTTGTTCTCTGATATGCAGTCAATTTAGTCGATATATTCTTCTAGGTCAGCCCAGTCGAGTTTTAACTTCCACTTGCGCACCACATAATATTTCTTTCGTCACTCTACGTTCATTCATTCTCTACGTATACCCAAAACAAACAAAAGAAAATAAGTATGGGGTAATGACTTTGCTCGGTTGTTATTTTTGCATTTTGGCACAAAATCACAGTGTCTAATACTTCTGTATGTTTGTTTTGGCAGCTGATAGAAATACAAAGAAACATTGTGAAAGGATTACGACGGGATTCCAACAAAATCTTCCTTCATTATCGTTTGCTACGAAATCGTAATTTATAGGCGCTTCTCCTGAATTAGTTATTTGTTGCGTGGCTTTCGAGACAAACAGACCTGCATAAGTCATGAGGGAAATGAAGGAAGCGAGATTTTAAATAATAAAATAACGTTCCTTTTAGACGTGAGTGTTGTCAAGTTTGGGAAATTTATTCAAATTTGTTTACTAACGGTCACTTATCCTGCATGCATGTATTTGTGCCCAAAGTAAGTCATGGAGACAAATTTTAGGATGAAATGATTTTCGGTGAAAAGTGAGTCTAACAAAGTCAAACGTGTTTATGAATCAAAAGAATTCTTCATATTTTGAACGATATTACAAGAAATAACTACAAGCTATATTAACGACATATTTCATTGTTTACACGTCGAACCAATAATATATCCTGCAAAATGTGTTAGTTATTAAAAACCCTTGATAATGGTGTAATACCGAAACCGGTTGGAGTTAATACGAGTACAAACGAGTGAAACGAGTACAAGTGTTGTTATTAATCATGTCATGATACAAGCTATAGCTTGTGATATTATCTCACAATTTAATTTAATTTAGGTTTTTTTCCTTGCCTGACTCCTCGCCTCACTTTAAATGACTTTCCTACTTTGTCCATTTTCACAGTTGCAGTACTTCGGTTATATATTTCTTTAAGCATTTGGTAATTTTGTTTGGCACTTCTTGCTGTTCACTCCTGCCAAAGCGGGTTATGGTAAATGGAATCAAACGCCTTCAAATAGTCTATGAAAGCGATGTAGAGTTTTTTATTATATTTTTCACATTTTTCTATAATTTGTGTAAGAGAAAATATATGAATTGAATATTTTTGATTGGTTGATGTTGTCCCAATGTCTTTATTATTTGTCCCAGTAGTACACTGGTTAATATTTTTATTTAGTTTATATTGTTTGTAGTAAACTTATGGGTCTATAGTTTCCAATGTCTAGCGGATCCCCTTTTTTGTATAATATAAGGTTATGATTGCATTTTCCCAATCTCGAGGCCCACATGTAAGGTTAAGTATATTATTGAACAACTCGGTGAGGACGGGTGTTATCGGCTCTATTAGTGCTTTCATAATATCATTTGTCTTGCCGTCTTCTCCAGGACTTTTTGCTGTTTTCAAGTTCTTTATGGCTTGATAGATTTCACTGGATAAGCGATCTGGCACTTCACCTAGAGTGTCCTTTTCCTTACCTGTGTATTGTAATTTGTTTGGGCAGTCATACAGATTTTTATAGTACTCCGTGGCTATATCAAACAGGCGTCCTCTAGCTGTGGATATTCTACCGTCTTTGTCTATAAGTGAATCTATCCATTCTTTGGATGTTTTTGGTCTTTTAAGAGACTTGTTTACTGAACTTATTTGTTCCAGTTTTTGCTCTATTATTGATAGACTTATCAGTTCAGATTTATTTAGACTTATTTTTCTTATTTTTCAGATCTGTTCTTTTACTGATAAGTTCTTTGCTTTGAGGGCGAAAAATGTTTTCATCAGATTTTTCTTTTCTAGGTAGCATTTTTAGGCTATCTTTTAAAACGCTTACAATATATAGTTATTTGTGCAACTAGAGAGCAAAGGTAGTTTTTGTTGCGAGTGCCGAGTTTGAATCCCGAGCATTGTGAGGGATTCAAAGGCACAAGAAACAAAATACCTTACTCTCGCGTGACACATACAACTTTTCAACTCAAATTTGTATACTCATTAATCTTATTTTTAAGAATTTATGTTATAAATTTGTCGGAGAACATCCAACACTACTTATAAGAAGACTGTTAGTTTTTTTTTAAACCTATTCGTCAAAGTGACAATTTGATTTTGTTTCTTTTTTTATTTTAATAACTACTCGATTGTGAAGATGGTGTGATTGTCGATACTTTCAATTTTATTAAAAAGGGCAACACTGGCTTGTCTGGGGCCGGATGTTTTTGGTTTGACAGTCGTTTAATATAAACCGAGTTGCGGCCATTTTGGCATTCATTCTTTTACCGATCGCCGAGGAGAAAAGACATATTTCCATGTGATTTGCTATACAACGGAATAAATCCACATTGGTCTACACGCCTGCCTTATTATTCTGAAGAAACTCCTCATAATGGACGAGCAATCGAGCTTTGTTAACGCCCCTTCTGACGACCCCCCCCCCGTTATATTTATTATTACTTCATGCTAAATGAAATTAATGTTATCTAAGATGATGCTTGGTAGGTGGTAGAGCTGATGCCGAGCTCGACTGTGGAAGTACCACCATCTTACTCGCAAATCCTCCCGAAGTTATTCGGGGGAGAGTAAGAGAACAGCTCTCAAGCAAAACCAGGCGGCCCACCATTGCCTGGGACCGATGGATGGCGGTATATCTATCCCTAATTGCCGGGGCTTATATAAAGCAGACTGGTGACGGGCAGCGGCGTCACTGGTGCAAGGGTTTCGGCACCGCGCTCACCAACCCGCCTGCCCAGCGTGTGTGAGTATGGGCATTTCTTCCAGGGGGACCGCCAAGAGTGGTGAAAACCTGGAAAGGCCTATGTCCAGCAGAGGACGAAAGGATGAAAATTGAGGTTTTTTTTCCTACCGATATCTTCATATTCCGATACAAAATTCAAATTAAATTATTTTGTAAAATAGGTACATACATACATACATTTAAAACACATTTTACACGTCGATAATAATAATAAAATTAATAGAATAAGATAAAATAGTAAATATAATACGGTGAAATACTACAATTTATTTCAACTTTTTATGGGTTATTTTATCTAATAAATCGCAAAATAAATAGTACGAAAATGCCCATGGCGTAGGAATGTGTACAAAAATGTTGTTGACCTTAAATACCAAAAAAACAAAATAAATTGGACATGGTGAACTTTTAAAGTGGCCCATACAAAACATACATGTTTCACTTATCAAAATATGTTAACATAACATAACAATACAAGATGTACAATTTGTTAAAAAACCAAATACCAATACTAATCTAAATGAGCTGTCTCTATGGAGCCGACACTGAAAACGCGAAAATAAATCAGCCGTGTTCCATCGAAAACGTACCGCCCACTTGACGAAAATTTTTTTTTTTTTTTTTTATTTATTTATTGTGTCAACCAATATACATTGTACAAAAAAAAAACAGGGAAAATATTTGAGTACATAGATCTTAAACAAATTATTTGTATATTGGGATAAATATTAACATGAAAAATGTGCCGTTGGTAACTGTGGTAATATAAATTGTTATACAGTCACCAACGCCTTCCTATAGGAGAGCGATAACTATAAAATTTACGTGTTACATGGAAGAATAACAGAAAAAGAAAAATAATTAAAAATGAAAAATTTGCATGCAATATACTCTAAAGGTGTGTGGGGGGTGTGTGCGTGTGTGTGAGGGAGAAGGTGTGTGTGTGTGTGTGAGGGAGAAGGTGTGTGTGTGTGTGAGGGTGTGTTTGCATGTGTGTAGCTGAGTCCGAATAAATACAATAAATGAAATTATGGATGCTGGAGAATTGGTTTTATCACCTACATTTATATACACAATATATATTTAATATATATATATGGAAATTACTATTACTGTTAATACCTCTTACGCAATCACTTTCAGAAGTGCCTCTGAATCCTTGTAATTAAGTGAGAGCAGCCAGTTCAAGACCACAACCTTGCATTTGCCTAAGAGAAGAGGATAAATATTGACCGTTCTATTTACCTTATTATACAGACGAGAACTCAGAACTTTGTAGTGTCGAGCGGCTAACTGAGTCATGTGCTTCACAACCCTGCAGACTAGGTCCGATCGTCTTATCGAACTAATGGTAGACGGGTCATAAGGAAGTGTAGAGTGTTTACGCAGGATAACGTTAAAAATAAAAAGCCTTCTAACGGAAAGCACCTGACATTCTTTGTACAGCTGGTCTGTGTTATGAAGGATTGGCCTTTTAGTCATGACCTTAAGGACGGCCCTTTGGGCTCGCTCTAGGCGGATGAAGTGCGATGAACATGCACCACCCCAGGATGTAATACAGTATGTAAGTACTGATTGCGCCAGCGCATAATACACAGTTTTTAGGGTATGATTATCAGCTGAATATCTAAGTTTACGAAATATATACATTATTTTTCTAACCCGGGATATTAAGGATTCAAGATGATCTTTCCATGAAAGGGTACTATCTATTATAACGCCCAAGTATTTAATATTAGAGGCTCGAACAATAGGAGTGCAGCCGCATTTGCGGACTTGGGCCCCACAAGTATGAGCTAAAATATTGTAGGAGTCATGGTCAGGCTGATGGCTAGCATAGTGAGAAAATGTTATGTATTTCGTCTTATTAATATTTAAAGTTAAGAGGTTTGACGAAAGCCAACTCATCACAGTTCTAAGAGAGTTTTCAGCGTGGCGACAACACTCTTCCCAATTTTTGCCCCGTATAAGTAAAACAGTATCATCTGCGTAAGTAATTATTTTGCAGTTAGGAATATGCATCGAGCAAAGATTGTTAATATACATAAGGAAGAGAGTTGGACCTAACACGCTACCTTGAGGAACGCCATATGTCAGAGATTGATTACTGCTAGTGAAACTATCAATTCTCACACTCTGGGTTCTTTCCGATAGGTAGCTGCGAAAGATGTCCAAAGGGACGCCTCTTATACCTAAGCTTTCCATTTTGTTTAGTAGAATGGGAACAGAAACAGTGTCGAAAGCCTTTGAAAGATCAAGAAAAATACCTATTGTCTTAAGTTTCCCATCCAACTGTTCAACAATGGTATTTGTGAGTTCTAGTACTGCATCTTCGGTAGATTTGCTTTTTCTAAATCCAAATTGGTTCTCTGAAATTATCTTTTGTTGTTCGAGATAATTTATTAGCCTATAATTCAAGACTTTCTCCAGTATTTTCGAAAGGGTGGTTAGCACAGAGATAGGCCGGTAGTTCGTGACACTGCTTCTGTCTCCACTCTTATAAATAGGGTGAACAATGGCCTTTTTAAAAACTTGGGGGAAGATACCCTGCGTCAGGCAAAGGTTGCACACATGTGTAATAGGAGTAGTAAGTGAGGACCGCGCGGCTTTTAGAACTTTAGTTGAAATGTGATCCCAGCCTACGGCGCAGTCACTTCGCAAACCTAAAATCAGTTTGTCAATTTCGGCTTCGTCAGTCGGTAATACGGCCATAGAGTTCCCCTTTTTGTTTCCAGTAAGAGTATTTGAGAAAGCATTATCAACGTTGAGGTTACCATGTTGAGCAAGGATTTGTGAGGCAAGGGTTTCCCCTATACTTGAGAAGTATTGGTTTATAACATTTACTGATGCTTTTGGATCTTGGGATAAATTCAATAACTCAGTTGGTGGAGTAGGTGGTTGTTTCAAATAAGTTATATTTTTTATTACATTCCACATTGCTTTAGGATTTTTATTCGCCATTTGCAGTTCGTTAGATTCATAGGTTCTCATTCTTTGAGTAAATTATTACAGTAATTTCGATATCTTGTGAAAGTTACTTGTAGAATTCGATTATCAGGGGAAAGTTTTGCCTTTTTGTGGAGTTTATCGCGATGGCGAATGCACCTAAGAAGACCGGGTGTTATCCAAGGCTTTATAATTCTTCTGCTTCGTGGTATTTTGCCAACTTGGCTTTGAGTTTTTATAGATTGAGCTATTATATTTATCAAGGATTCTGCAGCTTTATTGGCGTCTGTGGTGTTCAAAATTTCGGAGAAGTCAGTTTCTGACAGATCTTTGGCAACTGCAGTAAAGTCTACTCGGACTGCACTTGTTTTGGCTCTATATAGTTTAGGTGCAAAATCAGAACAGAAAAGGATGGGGTTATGATCCGTTATGAGGGAATCTAGAACAAAGGTTGTAGAATTATTATTAGATTTAAACATAACGTGATCAAGACATGTCTTAAGGTGCGTCGGAAAAATATGAGTGGGAAGCAGGCCATGGGATCCTGTTACTTCCAGGTAAGTATCAGCATGGGCGTCGACACTACTTGGAGAAATATCAATGTTCATATCTCCAATCACGGCAACATGTTTAAAAGAAGCCAATGATTTTAAAACGTTGTCAAGGCTTGAAATAAACATATTGGCATCCTTAGTAGAAGGCGATCGATAAATACATGCGATAGCCATATCTTTGTCACATTTTAATATAAGACAGTTTCCTTCGCGGAAAGACGGTTCCATTACATCGTGTTTAAGATCAGATCGAACGTAGACAATGACTCCAGCGTTTTGGTTTTCATATTTAGAATTATATGAAAGGTAGCCATCAATAACTGGGTTAAATTTAACTTTGGAAAGCCAACATTCAGTAAGTGTAATTATGTCAGCAGGTACATCAATTCTAGCTATAAGGGCACTAAGTTTATCAAAATTAGCATTTACGCTGCGAACGTTAACATGTAATATTTTAAACGATTTGGTAGACATACTTTCGTGACTTTGACAGTCTTCAGCAGAGCACTGAAATGATTTTGAAGACGAGAGGGATTCTATCTCGTTAACTATGTTTAAAATGTCACACATTATTAAATAATATTTTTATCGGGGCACTGTTTAGTTGAAGGTTTGTCTTTTCACGTGTAAAGAACGCAACATCTTTAGTGTTAAGACCAAATATGAACAAAAAGTAATAACAATAAGGGGTAATAGTAACATACAGAAGAGCAACATACTCGTTGTTGTGGGGACAATAGGAAAAATAGTAGATTATTGTGTAAGTGACGATGTGTAAGATTGCTGTTTGAGCAATGTTTAGTGTTTTACATGTATAAATATATTGTGTGAGTTTGTTGTACTGAATTAATATAGTATTTGTGTGACTTAAACATAAACAATAAGGACTAAAATGCAAGCATGCTAGTTCAAAGGAATTAACTGGCAACACATGAATGTAGAGACCCTGTAACACAGCACTAGTAACTAGTCACTTCGATACAAGAGCCTTCAGTTTCGCGAGATCAGCTTCACAGTCAATGCGAGACGGCGGCATACCTTCTTTTTTCCGTAGAAAGACGTTACCATTGCTGGTCCAGCAAAAGTTGTAGTCTGACGATTTCATGAAATCTTTTGCCAAGTAAAATAATCTCTTCGATTTTTGTGTCAGTGCTTCGGAAATGTATATGGGCTTTGACTCTGGGTCGAGCTGAATATTCCTACGTTCCTTTCTAAGTTTTTTGGCTTTGTTTAGAACGGCATCTTTGGCAAAAACAGTTGTAAATTCAACAACTATCGGTTTCATTTCAGTCTTAGATGGGGTTCTGTAGATGTCTTTGACTTCGCTGTTCTTAATATCGATGTTTAGAGTATTTCCAACTTTTTTAGCTATTTGTAGAAGTGTCTCCTTTGATTCTGATTCTGATTTGGAGATATTTCTTATTTCAATACAAGTCGACCGACACTTGCGCTCAGAAAGCTCAATCTTGTATTCGAGGCTTTCGATGTACTTCCGGTCTTCATATAATTCGTTTTTTAGGATGTTGAGTTCATCTTTGATGTCTTTATACATACATGAAATGTATTCAAGAGACTTTGCCAATTCAATATTTTGTTCCGATATTTTCTTATTTTGAACTGTCAGAGAGTCAATAGAAGTTTTTAAGTCTCCAATTGTTTTTTCATATTTTAAAGCAAACGAATCTAACATCCTCTGAATCTCCGTCATTGCGTAGCTCATTTGGTTCTCTTCGTTATCATCATCACACTTGCGTTTTGAACGCCTATGCGTTAGTGAAGAACGCAGGTTGTCCTCTACTCCCGATCTCGAGAATAATAGCGGGTCTGAGTCATAACGTTCGAGCCTCGGTGCTGGCGGCAATACTTTCTCTGTATTCTGCTGTGAGTAGAAGGCGTTGGTGACAATGGGTGCGGTTGGCGGGGGGGGCGGTGTTCTCTTGAGCGGCATTGCAAGTACCAGGGTATAAGCTGCGGCAAGGCGATCGAGCGTAGTAGTAAGCAGGTACAGAGCTGCGAGTGGTTCATTCGACAGCACACAAAGCGTCAATGAATCACGCACACAGGCGACGGGAACGCTTCACTGTTCACTGTCGCGCTTGCACGCATGTGGCACGCTGCGCAAGGTGTGAGACGTATTGTAAGTAAGTAATGAATGACTTACAAAACACGTCGCGCGGTGAAGGTGACACATCGAAGCAAGCACAATGCGCGCGCTGTTGATCCAAATAAACAGCTCCTAAGATGTTTTGCACTCCTAATTTTTATGTTGGGAATTTTATAAAGTTTTTTGTAATTTAATTTAAAACAAATAATGTAATGAATCTTCCACCATAAACACGTCAATCTACGACAGAGGTCCGGGGGGAAGGTTCAATGTATACTATTATGTAGTATCGAACAACAGGCTCTATCGGACAAAACACAGTTGTTTCTGTAGATGAGTTCTACCACCGGGTTGCACAGACAAACAAATAAAATTCTTTATTGTGACTAAATATATTTAACGAAAAATATTCTTTTGGGGAACAGTGTTTCCGTTTCAAAGGAAATCATAAATTTAAAATGAACAAAGGTTAACCAAAATTAAATTTAATTACAAACAAACATGGCTCATTAATAAAATAATAATTCACATAATGTTAGCATCGAAATTGTTCAAAAATATGTTTACCTGCGTCAAATTATCCAGCTGGGCAAAAACAATTTCGACGCCAAGGCTGACAGAAGAATATGCTTAGGGTAGGCAGCATTCGGGAAGTTGCGTCATATATTTACGTTGTCAATACCACAATGCTTAAAGGTCAAAGGTTAAAGGTTGAACCAGTGCGTTCTTCCTGTGATGACGTACCCCACCGAGACAAGGACACCAATTTTATGGCGCGGGTTATGCTTGGGATATCTCTGATAGATAAAATCCAAAACGAGGAGATCCATCAGAGATCGAAAATGACCGACATAGCCTGCCGAATCAGTAAGTTGAAGTGGCAGTGGGCAGACCATATCTGTCGCCAATGTGATGGCCGTTGTGGCCGAAAGGCGTAAGGTGCCATCCTTTTGCCATCGCTCGCGCGATGATGCGATGCGATAAGAGATCGTGTTTCCTATTTTGGACTGATGCGATCACTTTCGGAATGGCTGTCAATAGTTTGCACAGTTTCTGCTGTCGAGCAATATTACAATAGGACATTCAGTAGATATCAATATCGCATCGCTCTAAGATAGGAAACACGATTTTTAATCGCATCGCATCATCGCGCGAGCAATGGCAATAGCACGGCGGGCAGCGCCTCAGAGTGGAGAGCACGCAGCAAAACGTAGCTCGGATGTAGCTTTGTATTTACCGAGTCAAATCCAATAACGTTTCAATACAAAACTTTGCGAATTCAACATTTTAGGAATTTAAATTTAAAATTGAAATTGAAGAAAATAATGCAACTTTTTCGAGGTTTCTTGTATCGGGACAATCCTTAAAGTTTTTATCTAACCTCATATCGTAAAATCCTCATTACAAACTCAAAACAACTGGCATAATGAACTGTGAAGTTCGTGAACGTCTCTAAAACACAAAAAAAAAATTATAGTATAGGTCTCCGAACAACATATTAATGCTATATTTTTCCTCATAACATTAACATTTCTTTGAAAAATGGCGGCGGAGATTTTGTTTTTGCGCGCGGAGGTGGAAATTAATAGAGGCACTGACGCATCTGCCAAACAGCCAAATATTGCCAAACAATATTAAATATTAACAAACTGAATAATTTTTCTATTAACAATAAAAATTTGAGTTAAGTTGTTGATAAAAATAAAAATTAGATAAAATTGAATGACTATTTATTATATTTTAACTGAGACAGTTTATTTATTTGCAAAAACTTTACTATTTCTCAACACATCAAAACTCTTTGCTAAGATTTAAAAAAAAACTGTAATGTAAAAAACACTAGTGCGACCATGTAAAGTAAAAAGCACGCGTGTTTAATATGCTGCAATATGACCCTAAGAACGCTGCAATAATGGCCACTTTATAAGCAAGTGTGTTGAAAAATAAGTGTTTCTGAGATAGTACATGTGATACTAACTAGGAAGGCAAAGGAAACTTAGCCCATGCAGCCATGTCTGAAATCAGGGACATACACCAGTCCATATTGGCCATTTTAATGAAGACCTAAAATTTATTTGATTCAATTGTTTCTCCTTTGCGCGTTATTTTGATAGTTAGATATATGTGTTCGCTTTAAAACGTATTTGAACGCACATTTTATGTGTCAGGATATTTGATTTTTATTGATATGGCAACACAAGCTGTCATTCGTGTCATGGACGCGTAGACAGAGAATAAGATAGACGAGTCACTCGCGTATACGTTTGAGACGGAGATAGTTACTCTGGGTTGCCAACATGAAACCTAAACTCCCCAAATGTATTTTATCTCTGACAAATGAAATTACAAATCTGCCTCAGATACTGTACCTACTATGCGTATAGAAATCTATAGCCGACCGACTGGACTCGCAATATCTGTCATGGATTGACGACCTTTGCAGAATAGTGGCGAAGTCTCCTATGCACATTATAATTAAGATGGTACTACCGTAGGTACCTAAGTCGTCATTATGTCAACGTATTTATGTTAATATTAAAGTATTAAAAAATTCGTGTGTCATTGAATATTGTAGCGAAATTTTTAAATGTATTTTACGGATTTGGATGCGGTTTTCTTTATTATCATCGTAGTGGCTCTGGTCAAAATGTAGCCTTTACGGTGTGTTGATGAAATATCCGCCAAGCTGAAGACTGTCGAAGACTGAAGACTTTATGTTTCCTTTATTATCATCATTGTGACCTTAATATTTTTAATATTTATATAATATTTTTTGTACGTATTTCCCTTATTAGTATATATTTTTTTATATTCTAAAGATATATATTGTACAGATTAACTTTGACTTGTAGAAAATATACTCTATGTATCTATTTTACAAAATAAATATTTTGATTTTGATTTTGTGACCCTGGTCATTTAAGCTATAAAGATGTTGATAAAATAACCACAAAGCGAAAAGTCTCGTTTAATTGAAAGATACTTCCCCTCGAGCAACGACGCGGCCAAAAGCTAGTGTATAGTCACAACTAGTCACAAGATAACATAAATTACTAAGAACTACAAAATCCACGATCAAAACATGTGATCCGAAAAAAAAACATAATTTGATAATAATTGCTTTATTTACTGAATCCTGACTTAAAATAATTAATAGATTTGATTGATGGAACTCCATTATAGCAATAAAAAGTCTTACTTGTCCTAGTTCCAAAGTGTTTATTTCTCCTGTTAGCGACCGGTTTCGTTTAAAACATCTTCAGGCGAAGTTATTTATACATTTGATGTGTTTACATCGGTTGCAAGAATGTAGTTAGAAGGAAGACTTTTCATTGCTATATACGATTACTAAAGTAAATGACACAATGTCACAGCCTCATAATTTATGAACGGTTTAAAGGAAAGACTTAGAACAAAAATAGCGTTAACTCCACATTAATAAGGAGCAAAAAATGGAAAAATAGAAATTTCTCAAAATATTGTCACAATACAAAGATATAGTATATATATGTTAAAATGATAAGTCGGACACTGGAAGCTGCCGATAGTAATACTCGGCAAAAAAACAACGATCATTCATTTAAAAAAAATCCTTCAAAGTTTCTTAATTTAAAGTTGTTTGTGTGAACGATTACCACCGTTAGTTTCCGACTTCTGCAACATCATCTTATCACTCATATATCAGCCAAAAAATAATCCTGTCATTGACGTACTACTAAATGGACATCGAGTCTGTGTTCAAAAGTGTCCGAACCAAAAGAGAGTCAAAACCATTGAAAATTTAAAAGGGTGTCAATCACACGTCAATCAAAATTAAGCCGTGCAGTAATAAACATACTATTCAAATTGAAATGTTTTGTTTCTTAATATTTTGACACTTCACTAGGGACACCTTTTTGGTAAATTTTATACTAGACCCGAGGTCCATGGTTTGTAATGTCAATGAATCCTGTATTAAAATATTTTGTAAAATTAATGATATTAAAAGGAAGAAGGAAAAAATATATAGATAGTAATGCTATAATTAATTGTACAGCTTTAGAGAAATCTTTGAAATCCCATATAAAATTAATGTCTTCCCCGTATCTCTAAAATAGGTTAACCAAAAATATAAATAAAAAATAATAAGACTTAGGATTCAATCAATCAATCAATCAATAAGCCCTTTATTCTGAACTAAGAGTTGTGGTTTTTGAGTTTATTTCTGTATTTATAGGATATCCCTTAGTTCAGTGTGCCTCTTGGCAAAGGCCTCCTCTAACATCTTCCATTGTTTCCTGTCTCGAGCAACTCTTCTCCAATTAGGACCGGCTGTCAATTTTAACTCGTCTTCCCATCTTTTTTGTTGCCTTCCTTTGCTCCGTTTGCCATCTCTAGGGTACCAATCTGTGACAATTTTGTTCCATTTATCTTGGGTACATCTTATCATGTGACCTGTCCATCTCCATTTCTGTTGGTCTATTTTGGAGAGCACGTCAACAACTTTAGTTTTTTCTCTTATATGTATACTTCGTACTCTATCCTGTTTTTTGATACCTATCAGACTTCTTTCCATGGCTCTTTGGCAATGTTCGAGCATTTCTCTGTGGTGTTTGGTGAGTGACCACGTTTCGCAACCATATGTGATGCAAGGAAGTATACATGTATTGAACACTTTCCGTTTTACCCCAATACTTAGATGTGTAGACTTCATAACTTCTTTCAATGACCAGTACCTTTTCCATCCATTGGCTATTCGTCTATTTATTTCCTTAGTTGTTTGGTCTTTATGAGAAATGAGCTGGCCTAGGTAAGTGTACTCGTCTACACACTCAAGTGACTTGTTGTTGATCTTAATTTCCATGTTTACAGAGTTTGTCAGTAGTTTTGTTTTGTCTATATTCATTGTCAGTCCTATTTTTTCGCTTTCTTTGTTTAGATCTTGTATCATTTTCCGTAAATTTTCTGGGTTTTCTTCAAATAAGACAATATCATCTGCAAACCTGAGGTGGTTAAGTTTTCTTCCATTTATGTTAAGACCAAATTGATCCCAATCAAGTTTTCGGAAAATGTTTTCAAGCACTGCAGAGAATAATTTGGGAGACAGAGGATCTCCCTGACGGACTCCTCTTTTTATTTCAAAGGCATTACCTAATGTTTCAAGTTGTATTTTTGCTTTGCTGTTACAGTATATGGTTTTGATTGTTTTAATGTATGTTGTGTGTATACCCTGTTTTTCTAGACTTTCCCATATAGCCTCATGGCTGATACTGTCGAAGGCTTTGGTGTAGTCAATGAAAGCCATGTATAGAGTCTTGTTATATTCATTGTATTTCTCAATAACTTGCTTCACGGTGTGTATGTGATCTATTGTAGCATAATTCTTTCTGAAGCCAGCTTGTTCCATTGGTTGGTTTTCATCTAATGTGGTGCTAATTCGTTCTAAGATGATTTTGGAGAATACTTTATAAATATTTGACATCAAGCTTATTGGTCTGTAGTTTCCTATGTCATCTTTTGCGCCTTTCTTATGTATAAGAGTAATGTGGGATGTTTCCCATTGTTCTGGTATGTGTTGAGATATTAAAACTTCATTGAAAATTTTTGTGAGTATAGGGACAAGTTCGCTCAAAGTTCCTCTTAGTATCTCATTTGAGATTTTGTCTGGGCCTGGTGCTTTTTCCATCTTTTGGCTGAGTATGGCTTTCTCTACTTCACTCGGTAAGATTTCAGGTTCTTGGTTGGTTTTAGTTACTTTAGTACTTCTGTTTACATGTTCTGGGTGTTTGTAAATATGGTTTGAATAAAGGTTTTGGTAGAATTTAGTTGCTAGTGTGTTCATGTCTTTTCTGTTTGTGATAGTGTCTTGTTTGTTTTTAAGGTTTGGTATCCAATCTTTGTTGTATTCACGTATCTCTTTCAGAGCCTTTCTTGTTCCTCCTGTTGTCAATATGTGCTTTTCTAGAGTTTTTAGTCTTTTAGTTTTACGATCTTTTCTAATGCTTTCTTTGATGTTTTTGCTTAACTCTGTTATCAGTTTGGTGTTTTCTTTTTTGAGGTGGCTAGTTAATATGCGTTTTCTTTCTTCTATAAGTTGGAGTGTCGAGTCGCTTAATTGATATTTTTGCTTTTCAGTTTTCCTGACTTTGTGGCATGCTAGCTGATTTTCTAATTTAGCGTAGGTAATTTTGACATCAATTTTGCTGTTGTCTGATAGCTCCGTAGTTATTGCCACCAAAGACTGAGCGGTGTCCTTATAATTTTCTTCATTTACATCGTTTGCGTTTGAAGGTTTTATGTGTTTTAAAAAAAAAAAAAAAAAGACTTAGGATTAGGAATGTTTTAATTACTGCTCTTCTTGCACAATATATGTTGGTGATAGTAGGCTAGTTATATTATGCAAGAAGAGCAGTAATTAAAACATTAGGAATACCACTACAAAAATCATCCGATAAATGAAACTTATTTGTTAAAATTTACAAATCTCTTAACAAGTGTCACTTTTTCAATTTTTTATTATCTTTTTTTTTGTCAATATGATGTTCTATTCGACTGATGACGGTCCCATACAGTGGGCCGAAATATATTGAACATAATAAAAGTTATTTCTTTCATACTTATTGCTACAAAATAAATAAGAAGGCTCAAGAAGAGTTAAATATATATTTATTCATATTTTTGAAATATGTACGACTGTATATTATTTACCCAACTTAATGGGTAAAATAAATTTCTCCCTCATGGTAACACTAAAGTCCCAATAACCCGACTAAATTGAATTGTCAGAAACCATACTGCAGATGTATGCTTTAGCGTGCCCTACATAACTTGATACGAATAATACGAAAAACGAGCAAATCATTTTCCTAAATTACTCCAAAATTAGCAGTGGAAAGGTAAACAGAAGACGTGTTGCATAGTAAACTTGTCATTTCATTTGCTACCATAACTTTGAACATTATACATATAATCACAAAAAATGAGCACTTACGAATGAAAGGTTATGTTGCTCTCTTTTCGCTCACTGCGGCTTTTGCAGCCTAAAATACTGTAATTCACCATCTTGCGACAATTGTTTCACTTCACGGCACTTCACAGAAACACAAGTATTAAACACGTAAAGCCCAGAAACAAAAAAAGTCCAACTCGAATTTCTCGTTCAACAGTTTGTCTGCCACAACTTGAATTGTGGCAAACAAGCAAAATCGTATACGCAAGAAAGGGACAAAATTTGAAGATGCCTCTCGCTTACGCATAAGTGATTTCAAATGACTGCATCTCTTTCTATTCGTGTATTATTATTCCATTGACACATCTATTCTATCCTCTATCTACGCATGGACGCGGGTCCGGTTGATTTTTAATGGCGTTTTGAAACAACAAGAGTTGCAAATGGTTATGTGTTTAGTATTTCAAGGAAATCAGTAGTTAAAATAAAGAAATAAACCAGTTGATCAGTGTGAACTGTGATCCGGGACGTGGACGCGAAAAGTTTCGTAAATCCGATAATAGTGGAAGGTGATGAGACAAGATTTTCATTACCACGTTTAGCAGAAAACGTGATACCTTTAACGGGTTGGGCTGGCCCAGGGTTAGAGGTTTGCGTTTAGGAATCTACATCTGCAAACTGCTGGCTGGGCTGGTCGTTTGTCAGAAATCTCCGTGCCGAGGTCGACGACAGTCAACGTCAAAGAAGAAGGGAAACGTACACCCAGAGGACCTGTGCCTTCCTCTGAACCAGGGCTGAGTAGTGACCCGGATCGAGCGCGGAGGACCCGTCCAGGACGAGAAAGTGAACTTTAATGTGAGTGTTTGAACCATTTACCCTTGTAACGGGATTTAGTATATAAGACCCCCTTGTGTGGAAAGCCCCTTTCTGACAGAATTTAGTCTTTTTACAATATAAATGGGTCCAGCACGCGAAATCTAAATTACACCTGTCGAGAGGGGGGTTTTTATCATACATATGAGTAACGATTCGGAGCGGGCTCGTTAGTTATAAAATAACTCGTAAAAGAGAAACCATTCAATCAAATGAATTCTAGGCCTTTATTTAGACGGCTAATATGAAGTTGTGTATGTCCCTAGTTTTTCCAAAAACATCACGCTTAAAGGCCAGAAAAATATTTAACATATTGTTTTTGATAAAAGTTGTCGTCGTCGTGGACCGGGCTCTTAATACCTACCAAATACCAATGAGGTTTTTGTATAATGTTCTCCAATACTTAAAAAACAGTAACGAGGTTACAGTTCAATTTTATTTTCGGCCAGGTATTGTCTATGTCTTACGGCGCGTTGGACTCGGTCTGTCAATGGATGAACTGTTTGTTGCGCCATAGTTTTCGAGGAAATTTATTTATTACTTACTGTGGTTTTATGAATCAAAAGAATTATTTTGCCCTAAAATTACCGACAGCAAGGATGGTGATGATATTTGACTCCATCTGACAATCTGGAAATAACAACGGAAATTACGAACACTCTTAGAAGAAGCTTTTACAAGAATAATCAAAAATGGCAAACGATAAATTTAAAAAAATATGAAAATAAGTTAGTAGGCATGAATTTAAATAAAGTAGTGTACGAAACTCGTTTTTTTAACTGACACTCGTGTTTTTAATAACCTTGGTATATATGGAGGCTAATAGTAACACGTATTCTGCGCAAATTTCAACTATCAACTACGGTTGAAGCTAGACCCTCGTGACAGACAGACAGCGGAGGCTTAGTAATAGGGTCCCATTTGGCACCCCTCGGGTACGGAATCCTAAAAAGAGCTAAAAGAAAATTAAAATTCTTACAAATATTACGTAACATATTATACAATAAATATTAATAGTATGTTTCTATGAAAATAATTTCCATCCATCCATCAGCCTGTTTCGTCCACTGCTGGACATAGGCCTTTCCAGGATTTCGCCACTCTTGGCGGTCCTCCTGGAAGAAATGCTCATACTCACACACGCTGGGCAGGCGGGTTGGTGAGCGCGGTGCCGAAGCCCTTGCACCAGTGACGCCGCTGCCCGTCACCAGTCTGTTTTATATAAGGCTCGGCAATTGGGGATGGATATACCGCCATCCATCGGTCCCAGGCAATGGTGGGCCGCCTGGTTTTGCCTGAGAGCTGTTCTCTTACTCTCCCCCTAATAACTTCGGGAGGATTTGCGAGTAAGATGGTGGTACCTGCACAGTCGAGCCCGGCATCAACTCTACCACCTACTCATGAAAATAATTTAATTAAGTTTAATGAGTTCTTGGTGACGAAAATGTAGTGTCTATATTTTTTCAACTATATAACTGTCTCTTATGAATATCCAATGGCACTCTACATAATAAAGTGAAGACTAAAAGGAAATTAACATGGACAGCGCAAGTAGATAGATTTTATTGATTAACTTGTTAATTAAAACTTTTTGTTCCAAACTTTAGGGATCAGTAAGAGGAATTTCTCTAATAAGTAAACTTTTCTAAAATCCGCTCCTTACAATTAGCTCCCCGTGATGAAGGGTTTCATGTGCTGTTGAGCTACTGATCCCTTTGCGACATCAATTTAAAATACGATCGAAAAGTGGGCTTGGGGAACTTTCCCTACTGGTACCTAAACTCATGCCAACTCTACTAAGGTGGTAAAATTGCGATCCCCTTCGAGGAAACATATCATAATATTCCTTTTAACACAGGTATTTGCTCCGACAATCGGTGTGTTATTGCAAAAACAACCCTTTTACAAGAACTTAACGTACATAACCCCTCTTTATCTGCGTTAAGAAATTTTACAAAACACACGAATTATAATGTAAACATAAAGACGAGGTGGTAAGGGCTATTTTCGTTTGTGAAAATGTAAAATATCGTCGTTCACGTAGGAACGCGATGTCTTAAAATCGTTTTGTGTTTGCTTCTGTAAAGGAACTTTTGTTGAGCCATGTCTCCCCCAAATAATTAGTAATTTATGAAATATCACCTGGAATTGAGTACGAGTGGTATATATAAAGTTATGCAGATTCACCAGCCGTTTCAATTATAAAATGTTAAAATATATCGATATAAAGAAAATTATATCGTTTTACTCTTATATTTAGTATTTACCATTAAAATATTTGAAAAGTAATTTCAATTAATTAAAAAATTACTAGGGCAGGTAAAAATATTTGATTCCACCTAAGACTGTCCAGCAGTGGACAAACACAGGCCGATGAATGGATGGATGGACGGGTGGATGGATGGATGGATGGAAGACTCACAAATGACGTCAGAAAATTTATAAAAATACCCAAATTATTTCATTGACATTATTCATAGGTATATAAGATCTGTAAATAGCTCACAGTTCCAGAAAATACATATACGAGCATGTATAGCCAGCCAAATCCATATCAGCGCAGAAGAGAGCTGCTAGGTTAGGTTAGAAGTTATAATATAACCTTCTTGGTATTTTTATAACAACCCAGAACCACTGTGGCCTAGGCCAAACCACTTTGCCCTTAAATCAACTCTAGCACCAGTGGCTGTTTTATATTATAAGGGCCGAAAATTGAGAATAGATAGATATCCCGCCATCAATCAGTCCCAGATATGGTGCGCCACCTGGTTGTGCCTGTTTGAGAGCTATCTTCTTACTTTCCCTCGAATTATTATAATAATTTATTATTAATTTTAATGTTATACCTTATAGTACGAGTGTTACTATTTTGTTAAACGGTTTCGATAAATTAAAGCCTTTTTTCTTATTCGTAGCGTGTTCCTTTACAAACGCAAGACCAGCCCCGAGTCAATTACTATAAGACGTCAAGATTTTATTTTGCGAAACTAGCAAAATGTGTTATCCATCCGTGTTACTGACCACATACCAAGCCTCCAGTATGAGTTTGGCTGCATAAATTAAAGTCACCTTATATAGGGAATACATATTTTAGCAAAAAGAACTGATTAAATGCATGATTTTCATTTAAATAACGAGCAAAAACATGCGTGCGCTGATGTGTCCGTAGACGTGTGGACGGTCGCCTTGCGCCCGCGCTGAAATCCTTTGATCCGTGCCCAAAAAACCGACAACAAACGGATTGACGGCGGACGCATCTGCAGACGTTAAATACCTACCACAGACGAGCGAATACCCCCGTCTACACGTCAGCCGACGCATCCGCAGATGGCTTCTGCCGATGCATCTGTCTATGTGTAGAGAAGGCTTTATAGTGAATGGTCTGTAAGAGATTATATATTTTTAAGTCCATGGACAGCGCCCTCTTTGTACTTTTTATGGAAGTCTAGAAAATGGCTCAGTGGATCGCGGCACTGTTAAACAGATTACACTCAACAAATGTAATTTTAGTTGAGTGACGCGTCTCAACAAGCCGTCCGACCGTGTGCAGGTCCGTAAGCTTTAATATCGTTGATATTGCTCGTTCGCGCCCGGATGTCGAATATATGAAAATGTTAATACATTATACGAGTTTTGATCCTTCCGCGTCTTCAAGGTTTTTGGAGTTTCAGTACAAATAATATTAAGTTATCTAACGATACCGACTGAATTGGAGTCATTGGCCTTACCTTCGTGGCTTGTTTCAGCACTTGCTATGAGTGTACTTGCGTGCTACTTTAACAGTAAGTTGTGAAACAGGACGTCTATTCTGGTACGTGCGCAAAAATAGCTAAGGCAGATTTCAGATGACTTTAAAAGGGATTTCCGACGGATATCTATTGATCTTTTGTATTGAAAACCTACATAGGAAGTGTTCCCATCCTATAGTTTTTATTAGAAGTTTACAGCCTTATAGCGTTCCTCAAAAATCATGCTTCTGACTCAACCCGAAAAAAAGTAATTGCCCTTCCATCCATCCATCAGTCTGTTTCGTCCACTTCTGGACATAGGCCTTTCCAGGATTTCGCCACTCTTGGCGGTCCTCCTGGAAGAAATGCCCATACTCACACACGCTGGGCAGGCGGGTTGGTGAGCGCGGTGCCGAAACCCTTGCACCAGTGACGCCGCTGCCCGTCACCAGTCTGTTTTATATAAGGCCCGGCAATTGGGGATGGATATACCGCCATCCATCGGTCCCAGGCAATGGTGGGCCGCCTGGTTTTGCCTGAGAGCTGTTCTCTTACTCTCCCCCGAATAACTTCGGGAGGATTTGCGAGTAAGATGGTGGTACCTCCACAGTCGAGCCCGGCATCAGCTCTACCACCTTTTTTCCTTTTACCTAATGAATTTCATACAAAGTGGTTCATATAGGGCACTTCCAGTTGACTTAGAAACTTGAAAATACGTTCACAAATCTGAAAGTTACCTTATTTGATTATTCAAGAAGAAATTGAGTACCGACCTAATAGATGTTTTCAATGAGGTTTTATACTTTAGATATTTTTTATTATCATTGGTTCCTTTGGATACATAGAGTTTAGTACATCGTAAAACTCAAGTAACTTCTCGTGGATATAGTTTGTGTTGTAATACGGTATTATTGTTCCACGATTGGATTGGGATTAAAAAGTACCGTTTGCATAATAGTACAAATGAATTGATTACTTAGGTAGTGGGGTCCCCAAATAGAAGGCCTTTGTGGTAGACTAAGTTCAGACGCATACGCTGTTAAACGGATGAGGCAAATTACTGATGAGGATACTGCAAGATTGGTGTACTTTAGTTATTTTCACAGCATTATGTCATATGATATGTTGCTGTGGGGTAGAGCTGCGGATATTAACGCAGTCTTTGTTTTACAGAAGAGAGCAATTTGTGCTATTTACAATATGAAGCATCGGGATTCATTAAGAGAAAAATTCAAAGAAATTAATATTTTAACAGTTCCTTGTGAATTTATTTACCAAGTTATTAAATATATCAGAAAAAATATCGATACTTTCCCTAGGCTCGGTGAGCATCACTCTATAGACACTAGGAAGAAACATAAACTGGCTTTTCCAAAAATTAGACTTGCAAAAGTAGGCACCTCTTTTGTAGAACATGGTATAAGATTTTACAATAAACTTCCAAAGGAGGTCCTTGGTTTTTCAGAAAATAAGTTTAAATTATATATAAAGCAGGGACTCTTGAGAAAGGCATATTATAAAATTAATGACTATTTGGATGATAGTGACGCTTGGTGTCATGTGAATATTGATTGATACTACTGTTCTATTATTTTCTAACTGATTTGTGTTTTTATGTATTTTTTATATTGTTTTTTTTATTATCATTTTGACATATCTTTTTACATATTGACATGAACATTTTATAGCTTAAACTTAGCATTTATTAGTTGATAATCTGACTATAAAAAAAGTGATAAACTATATGAGACAGGTGGATGATGTTTTGCTTAGTATTTTAACTTACTACCTAACCTAATAATGATATAGGTAGACTAAGGTATATATATTTTTTCTCATAGCACAATTTCCTTCTGTCTTTTATATTTTTATCCTTTTATAATATATTGTTTAGTATTATTTTATATAAGTAAAAAAAAAACTGTAATAGTATTAAGCCATATTCAGAAAAAAAATACTGATAAAAAAGACATGATCTTGCTTAGTTTCTTTTATTTTATTTTATTTTTATTTATTTATCCAAATTACAGTAAGAAATAGTCTTAAATGATTAAGCCGTCTCTCTGAAACCCGTACGGGTTAATCAAGATTAATCTAATGGGCGGATTTTGGCATTATCTATTTATAGTTTTTTATCTTTTAACTTATTTATTCATTGCCTTATGTAGGTATGTATATACAATATTTAAGTTTTTACTTATGTTAGTATATATTTGGCTAGGCATTATATTTATTTATGGTCTATTCAGTTTATTTATCAACTTATTTATTAAGTGCATTATGTAGGTATAATAATACTCTTATTCCAAAAAGTCTTTTTATTTTATGCATGTTAACTTTAGTAGCCCAACTTAAATACAGTTTTTTATATATTTCCCGTATCATATTTATTTCATCATAAAATATTATCTTTATACAGATTAGATTTGACATGTAAAACGTAAACTTTATGTATCTATTTTACAAATAAACAATTTGAATTTGAATTTGGTACTTAAGACCATCAAGTAAAATAATTATCAAATTTTGCGTTTTATGTATTATCTATTGATGTTTATAAAAGTTTATTGATCAATAATATTGCTTCTCCAAAAAATTAAATGATCGCTGATTTAGTTGTCTGAAATATTTGCTGAATCTATTTTCAATTGTTTTATAAATGATATCTTTAAATTTTATTTGACAAATCTGTCACTATTTGGCATTGATGACAATGAATTGAGTTAGAAAACCCATGATTTATTAATCATCAAAACAAATGGCGAGCTGACAATTTTTTTTAAGAATATCATTTTATTTTAATTCTACGAAATATGATTTTGGTAAAAAGTTACATTTTATTCACATTATAATTTCACAGTACTGAAAACGTTTTTACGTATTTTTGCACATCCTACCTTTGGTAACTGTCATTTCATACATTCGCGTAAACTTGACGTTAGCACCTCATTCCTAATCCAAACGTGGAACAGTAATATTACTGAACCCGCAGGGCACTGGACCAGTTTTATTTTTAAACGATTGCGACTGCATCGGGGATTTGAGAACTTGTAATAAAAAATCATTTATGGTGTATGTCATATTTTTTTAAATGAAATAAATAAATGAAATGGTTTATTGGTCTTGTATTGAAACCAAACTGCAATTTTTTGAATTTTTTTCTGATCAAACGGATTTGGATGCGTTTTTTTAAATTATCATTGTAGTGTTTTCATAAAATAACGCCAAAGGTGTAAACGCGCGGGGCAGAAGGCAAAGGCTAGCTAAATCGATTGGTTGCTTCTTCCCTGTGCGAAATAAGCAAGTTTTTTTTAGTTCTTAAATCCTAAAAATTCTTCTGCCTTCAGGATATTTCAATATTTTAAGCGGTTAAAATCCGGTTATTTACATTTAAATAATCTCTGTTACAATTCCGTCTCATACAGCAGTGTAATAATATTTATCTAACCTCATATCGTAAAATCCTCATTACGAACTCAAAACTACTGGCATAATGAAAAATATGTTTCATGAATTCACCTGAGATTCTGGAAATAACGACGACGGAAATTACGTATTTAGAACACGCTTTATCAAGAAAAATCATAAATGGCTAACGAAAAACTTACCAAGATTATAGAAACAAGTTAGTAGGCATGAGTTTAGATAAAGTAAGTAAAATTGCTTAGATTGTGTTTGGACCCGTCGAATGGGTTGGGTCGGGCTGCGCCGAATCGACCCCAATACATTATTGTACCTATCTTAAGTTAACGTTATTGTAAAAACCTACCTATACTTGTATTCTCGTTCATGCTTAAAATTTAATATTATGTGTCAAAATATTTTTGGTACTATATGTTAATATTATAAATATATAAACCTGTGACTGTTTGTATCCATAATAAAAATAAAAATTAAAACACTCGTGTTTTTAATAACCTTTTTATGTACCAGTTTCATAAAGTACTATTTTTTAAATAATTCTTTAGTTTTATTATAAGCTAACATATAGACAAACGCCACCTACCCAAAGATGGCGCTGTATACAGATTTTTAAATTGTTCTACAGCGCGCAATCGAAGTTTCAATGAAACATTAAATAAATGCTTCTTAAGGATTAAGATAAAAAGAAGTTTCTAGTATTAGATTCGGATTCACGTAAAAAAGAGACGAATGGGACATAATTTAGGTTGAAACAATTTTTCAGGAAACATTACAAAAGGGCCATGTCAGAAGGTATTAAACTTGATCCATCAGGGGGTGAGGAAGCTCCAGAGGGGGTGGGAAGGGCGGAGAACAATCAAATTAAGTAACATGAACAGATTTACGCAAGAAAGCTCGTAAAAAGTTACTAAAGTGAAATATGTTTTCACTGTCCGGGTTCAGTATTTTTCATTAGAATTAAGGGAGGAGGGTCGGAATTTGATGCCATAAAAAAATGTCATCACATTTGTACGCTTAATGCATAAAATCAAATAAAACTTAATCTACCGCCCAACCTGTACATCCTATTGTGAAAATTTCACATAATTAACGTGTAATTAAAAAATACAATTAAATCTATAAATCTTGTATTTTGATCTTTAAAACGTCATAAAAAATGGATACATGTTAACCCCGGGGCAGTACATAAATATTCGAAAAATGCAGTAGTTTGGTATGTAGGATACTCAATAGGATAGCAACAAAACGCTATGAGCTAGGACTCGCTGTGTAGGTAACCCGTAAGGTGCGGGTCCAACAACATCGGCTTTAGCGTCAGTGACGCAGCGTCACGGCCGGCGCGACAGAGCGTCAGTATTACGCACTACGCACAGTGGCGTCACAGCCACGACACACTGACGCGACGACGGCCGCAGCGGCTGAGCCGCGCTTGCACTAGTAGTGTTGCGGCGACACTACGACCAATACGTGGTTTTGCGTGAAAAATGGGTTCCATGGAAGGATTCAGTGACGAAGAAATTGAGCTCAATGGTTTGGTGTGACAAAACCCAATTTTATATGATCTTAGCTTGGACCAATACAAGAACACTAAAAATAAATATTTGGGAAATAGTTCTTGCAAATCTGTTAGAGCTCGATTAATTTTGTTTCACAACAATGCGACCAACTATCTACACAGATCGTAGATTGCGCGATGACTGGACGTGGGTCAGAACGGATGTCGCGAAGCGAGTGTCGCGGGCCTCGAACACGACTAGCGCGTTACAGCCGCTACGACATTAACGCAGCGTCACTGAAGCTAGTGCCGCCGCAGTTGTGACGCTGCAATGACTGGACGTGGGTCAGGGCGAATGTCGCGGGCCTCGAACACGACTAGCACGTTACAGCCGCTACGACATTAACGCAGCGTCACTGAAGCTAGTGCCGCCGCAGTTGTGACGCTGCAATGACTGGACGTGGGTCAGGGCGAATGTCGCGGGCCTCGAACACGACTAGCACGTTACAGCCGCTACGACATTAACGCAGCGTCACTGAAGCTAGTGCCGCCGCAGTTGTGACGCTGCAATGACTGGACGTGGGTCAGGGCGAATGTCGCGGGCCTCGAACACGACTAGCGCGTTACAGCCGCTACGACATTAACGCAGCGTCACTGAAGCTAGTGCCGCCGCAGTTGTGACGCTGCAATGACTGGACGTGGGTCAGGGCGAATGTCGCGGGCCTCGAACACGACTAGCACGTTACAGCCGCTACGACATTAACGCAGCGTCACTGAAGCTAGTGCCGCCGCAGTTGTGACGCTGCAATGACTGGACGTGGGTCAGGGCGAATGTCGCGGGCCTCGAACACGACTAGCACGTTACAGCCGCTACGACATTAACGCAGCGTCACTGAAGCTAGTGCCGCCGCAGTTGTGACGCTGCAATGACTGGACGTGGGTCAGGGCGAATGTCGCGGGCCTCGAACACGACTAGCACGTTACAGCCGCTACGACATTAACGCAGCGTCACTGAAGCTAGTGCCGCCGCAGTTGTGACGCTGCAATGACTGGACGTGGGTCAGGGCGAATGTCGCGGGCCTCGAACACGACTAGCGCGTTACAGCCGCTACGACATTAACGCAGCGTCACTGAAGCTAGTGCCGCCGCGGCTGTGACGCTGTGCTCGGACCTCTACCTTTAGTATACCGAGCAGTGGGCTGGTTCCAGTGATCGACCACCGCTCTGGAGCTGAGGTTTCGTATTTAAGGTGGTAACGGAGGATCGCGGTGTAAAATGCACATCATAATATTGTTTTCCTTACTTTTGAATAAATAATTTTGATACTAAATTCTTGTTTTAAACATATATTTATGAATACTTTTGTTATGTAGGTTTATGCCCATGTTTATATTACAGTATTTCAGTACGTTTGTTCTTTTTATATTTAAGTAATTATTAATTAATTTATTATGTAAGTATTTATTTAAAAGTTAGGTATATTTATGGTAGTTTTAAGTTCATATTATCTCCACATTTTTATTTTTTATATCACTTGTTTCTTTATGTGTGCACATTTGATCACACACTTTTAGTTAATATTTCCTTAGCACCTAGGTTTTGCTGGCAGAAATCTCTCTCAGAGATAAGCTCGCCTATAGCACGTTTAATTTATGACTGCTTGTACGTATAACTTTTCTGTGCAATAAAGAATATGAATAAGTTTGCAATAAATACGTTTTGAAGCAACTTGCGGAAATAGTTTACTAGTAATAAAGTCTTCACAAAAAATACGTACTTTAAATTGTTGATATTATTAATTGTTGGCACTTGGTGGAACTTGGAAAACATGATGAAAAAAAATCACTTGTATATAATTTTCCAAAATTCCGCGCACCTCCAGTCCAGCATTTTATACAATGCATTCTTTAAAAACCTTCTCTGCAATTACAAGAACAGAACTTCTCATTCACAAAAAAGTTGCGTATATGAATTATCCTGCGCTCAATGTAGCACAAGCAGATCCAAAAGTTAGGAAAACAATATTATGATGTGCATTTTGTACCGAGGTAAGAAGTTACCTCCTTAAACACATTTTTGTTTGGTCTGCGTGTTTCGGTAGGTACGTTAATTGCACGTGTTGGTCCTTTGTGCCCAAAGTACGGCGAAAGGACTTACCAGTTACCACCTGTCGCGCTGGATGCAATAATCGTCGGTAAAACGTGGCTGCTCAAGTGTGGACTGTGAATTGCACTTTCCAGTCTTTGCCCGGAATTTTCAGTCTCAATCCGGAATCTGAGTTCGAACCTTGCTAGTGGAATAGAGGAACATTTTTGTGAAATTCAATTTTCAAAGAATTTGTAAACATACTAAATGGTTCAGGGAATGGATCCCGAATATAAACATAAACAAAAATACTAAAAGCATTATCTGTACGGTGACTTATTTATATCTAGTGGCAAAATTATCACTGTCCTAACTTGTGAGGACCAGCCCCCTGATTCTGTATCGTAAACTCAGTTGCCAAACCAAGTGGCTATCGTCTAAAACATACATATCCGCTTATGTAAGGATAAGTTCGCACTTGAAATGACTTCACAATTCGTAAATAGTTCAATACCTTTTAAAAACATTATTTTGGAAGTTTATTTTTCATCTGTTTTTGGTGAATAGCAACTATAGCTAGCAACCGACACTGAGTTACATAATGGCCCCGCAGGTTTAATAACGCATTACGTGGAATACGCAAACTCTAGTTTTGGCGTCCCATCCTGACAGGCGGGGATTGAAGTTGAGTTTCGGGGAACACATTAATATGGCATTAATCCTCGAAGGGGTGTCAACGGTGTTTTCAAGTGTGCACACACACAAAGAAATATGCACTAAAAGAATTGAACCCACAATCTATGGGTTAGCACGCGAGCGCTCTACCACTCTACAGAGGCAGAACTTCATTTCTATAAGTTTAAGTCTGCAATTGTTAAGCTTGACGACATGGGAGTTACGATCACAAATAAAAGTTGTAAAAAAAAATAAGACACTTTCACTTGTCCAATGATTTAATACACCCAACGAACGGTTTGAAATATAGAATAATTGTCTGGACAAGCACAAGTGAAGATGTATAATAAATAACATATTTAATAATATACAATGGCCTGCAAAACTAAGTATCACACTTTTAAAATTGCAATAACTTTTTAAGTACACAAGTATACCTTCGAAATAAAATGAATAAGAGTTTAATTTTGTATATAAAAACTTCATAGTCGGTAACCTTGTTTTAAGAAATGGCTGAAAAAAACTTAAAAAACAAAAATAATCCTTTTCGAATGACAATTTTAACATTAATTTTTTTTGTTTCCGTTTTTGTTTTAATTTTTTTTATTGATTGATGAGACTTGTTACAAAAGCTAAGTTAGACATAAACTTTATATATCATGCCTCTTTCACCTGAAGAATATGATAGGATCATGTTTTCTCTGGAACTAATGTATAACTAATAAGTTCCACCAAGTGCTAAGTGGCGACAATCACAACCGTCAAGAAATAGGTGACATATGGCTTGTTTAGACCCGATTTCAACATACTCTGTTAGTTATTTCATAAGTCAGCCATTACCTAACGAGGGATTAAAATTAACAAGGACACTAACATCTCTTAGAAAATGAATCTAAAAAGGACAAAGAATATATAACTATACTAGAGAACAAAATTGAAGATCTACAGATGACAAATCGTAAAACCAATTTTGAATTGAAAAATGTGCCGAAGAGGAATGGGGAAACGAAAGAAGATTTAGTAGAAATGGTGCTATGTCTAACAAAAACCGTAGACTGCAATATAGAGAAAAAGGACATTAAGGACATATACAAAACAGAGTAAGGAGTAAGAAGGAAGGGGAGAACACCAGTACACTCATCATAGTAGAAACAACCTCAACACTACTGAAGACTGAACTTATTAAAATGTGCAAGGTATTTAATGTTAAACATAAAACAAAGCTCAGTGCCAAACATTTAGGGTTCCGCACAAAGGAGGACACTCCCATTTTTTTGTCTGAGCAGCTGACCGCTAAAGGATCTCGCCTTCACTTTTTAGCACGTGATCTAGTAAAATCAGGAAAGTTTAAATATTGCTGGACGGCTTATGGAAAAGTTTACTTAAGAAAGTATGACAACTCGCCGATTATAACAATCAAGTCTGAAGCACAGATACACCAGCTAACACAAGAAATCTGACTAGATCAGAAGGAAACCAAAGGTCACTACCAATACTCTCATAGTATCTTAACTCTCTCATGGAAAACTTTAACTTTGATATATCTTGTATTTGTATTTTTATTGCTTACTTCTGTTAGTAAATATTCAGGAAATTACTTTGTAAACACACCCACGTTTACTTGACGGCGCTTCTGCAAAGCGCCATTTATGACTGAAATAGAAACTAAACTGGCATTACACAGACGAGAGTGAAGTTACCCACAACACAATCTGGCGGAACGTCAAGGCGTTACGGGCGGCCATATTGACTTGAGCGGGGTCAAGGAAGGTGCGCGTGTGACAAAGCATTGACGGATCGCCTACGTCTATCGAGTTAAATCCAATTAAATCTTACATGATTGCTTACCTAAATTATATTTAAGTGGTGAATTACGTTATTATAGCCTGATTGAAGATATCTGTGACCTTATTTTTGTAAATCGAGAAATTATTATAAACGATTCGAATCATTTGAAGTTTTGTCAAATTTGTACATCAACCAGTAAGAGTGCTACATAAATATCATGGGTGATTCCGATGGAGGTGGGAAAGAGCCTTCATACTTATAAAAACACTTTGAACAACTCTAAACACACACACACTTTCACTGATACCAAAAATACCACAACACATGTCCATAAATACACTTTCAATATAAAAGTTTTCGTTTTGGTAAATAACACGAAAACGATATGTTCAGCGTATATCTTTTGCCATTTGAGTAAATTTTATGCACATAAATACGTTCCAGAGTTTAAACAAAGTACTAAAAATGTATTTTTAAATGAATAGCCCACTTAATACTCTGATTGAGATAGACGACGTAAATATTGCCCAAGCTTTCCATTGCGATGTTGAGGATTTAACTAAACATATCCATGTCAAAAATAATGATCTGAAAATTTTCTGTCAAAATATAAGAAGCGTTTATGGCAATTTCGATGACTTCCAAATTACATTAACCTCGCTTAACTTCGATCCAGATATCATTATCTTAACTGAAAGTCAACTTAATTTTTATAAACCTATACCTGCTATCTCGAATTATTCAGCGTATCAAACTACAAATCATATAAACAAAAACGATGGAGTAGTAGCCTATGTTACTAATAATATTATGGCTAACGTTAGGGAAATCAGATTGGATCATGCCTCTTGCTTAGAAATTAGGACTAACAACAGCATAATTTTAGGTGTATACCGATCGCCTTCAAATACTAATGCAGACATGTTTATTAACTCTCTTAACACATATTTAGAATCCGTAAAATCACATAATTGTATAATTTTAACTGGCGATGACATACATTTCCACACACATTTCCTACTAGACTAAAAAACTGCCTGGATCACTTCATGATAAAACTGGAAAAGGAAAAAGTTTCTGCTCATGCTGCCGTTCTAAATACATCTATTACCGATCATTCCTCAATGTTTCTTAATCTATCTAAAGTTTTTTTTTTTTTTTTTTTTTTTAATCTTTAATGGTCTTGGTACACAAAAAAGCGACCATGTCGTCCTGTAATGCTACATACCAACTAAATGACACACAGTATAAATGTATAATCTAACTTAACCTATCTAATCAAATTAACTAGTATAGTCTAAATCTCTCCTCTAGCCTTTATGCCGAAATTAACTAGTTTATACAAAGCTATGGCGTCTTTGGAACAGGGAAATGCCAACACTGTATTGCAGCCTCCTATTGTACTAAACATATCTTTATTAAATATGGTATTTCTTACGGATTCGTTCCGACCACACTCCACTAGAATATGATGTGCGTCTTCAATAACACCACACTCTAAACAGTTAGGAGATGTGACTTTTTTCATCATATATGCAAACTTATTAAGTGGAATGTGGCCGGAACGAACCCCAAATGCAATCACTAATAAGCATCTATCTAAATGACAACTTTCAAACCATGGATAACGAAATGGCTCGGATCTAAAGTTAAAATTACAAATAAATGTCAAAAAACAAAAACAGTTACAGATTATGATGAGGCGCTCGAGTCCTTAAGAGAAAAAAATCTACAGGAATTGCTACTTTCTAATGACCCTAATGTTGTGGTAGAACTTTTAATTAATAAAATAACGGAAGCAATACACGAAAATACTAAAGTATGTCATATTCCAGAAATAAAATGCAAAAAATGTTACAAAATGATCCCCATTTTAACAATAAAACAAATCTTAATACTACCTCTAAAACAGCCACTGCACATCTAACATCATTTGTACTCTTTGATACAGACCCTGAAGAAGTTCAGGATATAATCATGAATCTCAAGTCTTGTAGTGCCCCAGGATGGGATAATATTCCAACTATCTTTTTAAAACTAGCTAAAAATCTCGTTGTTCCAATCGTTGTTCATCTGACCAATTTATGCTTTAGTAAAGGTATCTTTCCTTCGCTCTTAAAGAAATCAATTATAACACCAGTGTACAAGAATGGGACTAAAGACGATATTAGTAATTATAGACCAATTCCAGTATTACCCTCTTTATCAAAAATATTAGAAAAACTCATAAGCAAACGGTTAATAAACTACTTAAATAAATACAAAATTTTATCAAATTCTCAATATGGATTTAGACAGGGCAGATCGACCGAAGACGCCGTTACAGCCATTACATCTCTTATTACTGAACAACTTGATTGCGGTAATAAATGCTTCACAGTTTTCCTCGATCTAAAAAAGGCATTTGATACAGTATCCATCCCCATTTTTATAGGCAAATTGGAACACATTGGAATAAGAGGAATAGCCCTAGAACTATTTCAAAATTATCTTTTAGATCGGACACAAAGGGTTAAAATTGGACAACAAGTCAGCAGCTATTCAAGTGTAACGTTTGGCGTACCACAAGGCAGCATACTTGGGCCCACCTTGTTTCTAATTTACATAAATGAGTTGTGTGAACTCGAAACAGATGGTGCCCGGGTCTTTTCTTATGCCGATGACACTGCAATAGTTTTTTTCGGGAATAATTGGGATTCTGTGCGTAGAAACACTGAATTGGGTATGTCTAAAATTGCTCATTGGCTGAGTTCTAGCTTACTTACGCTTAATAACCTGAAAACTAATTATTTATGCTTTTCTTTAAGTAAACGAACTCAACCTAATTCTAGTTTTACTGTAAAAATTCACCAGTGCGGAAATATTGAGAACTGCTTCTGCGGATGTCCGAATATTGGAAAAGTTAGCAAGACAAAATACTTAGGTATTATAATCGACCAGCGACTATCTTGGCATGACCATATCGAACTAGTTAGTAACCGCATCAGAAAATTAATCTGGATTTTTAAACGTTTGAGACATGTAGCTTCAGAAAACCTACTGAAACAGATTTATATTGCTTTGGTTCAATCTATTGTAGCTTATTGCATTCCTTTTTGGGGTGGTGCCTCTAAAACAAAGTTTTTAGAAGTAGAAAGGTCTCAACGTGCACTGTTGAAAACTATGTATTTTAAAAAATATCGATTCTCCACAGATAGCCTATACAAACAATGTATAAGAATAAGAATAAGAATAAGAATAAGATATTTATTCACCATATAACAATGTCCGTTATAAAAGGTTTGTCAATACATAAGAAATTTACACGAAATACAAAATATGTACAATGTACATACACAATGTAATTTATAAAAATTTACATAAAATAATGGCTTAAATTAAAAATAAATTAAAAATGTCATAATTAAAAATAAATTGATATTTTAACTGTATAATCAGAAAATGAACATGTCTTTAGCTTTAAATTCAAGAACTCATTAATTGAGTAAAACGGTTTATTTTCCAAAAAACGTTTCACCCTCGTTTTAAACTCCAAGAGCGGCAACTTTGAAATAGCTGTAGGTATTTTATTAAACATAATTAATTTAATATATTTTCCTTGTTTTTGCGTCTTTTTTAGTCTAGTTTTTGGTGTTATGAATTTCTCTTTATTTGTTGTATTATATCTGTGAATGTCCATTTTTTTAGGTAAATTGTCTTTTTGTAAATAAGTTTCGATCAAAGAGTTGTAAATAAATAATGAAATTACGGTCATAATTTTGTCTCTTTTAAAATAACTTCGTACAGACGTATGTGACCTATTAACAGTCAGAAAGCTTTATATTTTAAATTCAATTTTAAAAATTCATAAAACGTTGGTTTTTGACCCAAATATAGAATCCAAAAGAAGAAAGCATGTTCTAACTAGAAAAATTGTCAAAACATCATTTGCAAGTCATCAATATGTCGCACAAATCAAATATCTTTATAACACACTAAACAAAACTTTATCTATTTACCATAAAACATATAATGAATGTAAATTTGTCCTGACTGCTTGGCTCTCAGGTACGAAGACTCAGAGAAAATTTTTCGTCCTATATTATAAATTTAACAATAAACCTTAGAAGTGGTAATTGTTATTTATCACATTATTTATATCAAAACACTACGTAATTATTGAAATAATTATACATTTTATGGACACTTATTCACATTCACTCACTCGCCTTGTTCACACCCCCCCTTCTCTCCCACTCACAAACATCCTTCCACTCTCACACACCTTTACACACCCTCACTCACGAATAAGAACTTACATTCAACACTTTTGTTTCTTTTGTTTTTGATTTATATTTAAAATGTGTTTTTTTTCTACTTAAATTTCAGTAAAATTGTTTAAAAAACTTTAGTATTTAGTTCTTGGTTCACACTTGTATAATTTATGGCTATGGAAGAGTGAGGTCTTCTGTCACAAGTATTTTATACTTACAAGAAGGTCTCAACAATGTTTTTGTTAAAATGTGTTTGGTACTGAAATAAATATTTTTGTATTTTGTATCTCTGTTAATTTGATATGTCTTATGTCGAAAATGTAACTAACCATTAGTCAATGAAGCACTAAACGAATGACTCAAAAATCATTCACTCACATTCTAACCCGACCAAAACAAAATGTCATTATTTGTTTTGTCATTGTTGCACAAGATATACGGGCACTTTTTCCACTAGTCGCATTATAAGTTTGGTAAGGCGACTGATTTAAAATACCGTTGATTCTGTTGAATTCAATAGAAATCGGTTGAAATTTCGTTTTGCTGGTTCAAATGTCAAACATTTTGAGTCTTCGAGATAGATCAGTTGCCGGTTGCCATGACAACAATGTAAACAATAACAAACATGGCCGATCCCGATATCTGTGGGTCTGTGTGACAGTAAGCTAATCGTCTGTTACCGGTCTAACGAACCCATTAGGCAGTCATTAAGTTTAACAACTGATTAGGGAAATTAAACATTCGTTATAGCATGGTGGGACACTCACTAACTTTAACAGTCCGTTAAATGATATAACAGAGATGTTAATTAACTAACAGAGTGACAATAAAATTCTAAAATAAATAAGATACTATTTTAGCGGCTTGTTTTGTATCACCTTGATGTTGCTATGACATCTATTTTGTTGTTATTCAACATACTTTAAGAATTTCGTATCCGTATTGTGTGATAGTATGGAACCCTTTGTGCTCAAGTTCTATTTGTACTTGGCAAATTTCATTTCTAAACAATAAAATTGGTGAAGAAAATCCGCAATCCGCACGGCGTGTCCTACAACACGGAGTAACTAGGGGGGTGCCTATTGGGGCTCCCTTACTTCAAGGGATCCTAAAGAAACAAGTGCAATAATGGGTCACTTATTATCGTTCTCAGGCTGTACTCGGATTACAGAGAGCCGCAAGTGGCGAGGCTCCAGAACTGACGCACTTTCAGCAGACCATGTTTGTTGTGATTAATTGTGTCTATTTGTAGAAACAATGAAAAATGAATAAAATATTTGTATTTTCTGACGGTGAAGGACAACACTGCGAGTTTGTAAGGTTAACTTGTATATCCTAAGGTATATGAGTCAACCCAGGTATGTTAGTAGGTATTTTGAGTGGCCATTGCAGGCTAAACAGACATTTATCAATAACTAGCTTTTGCCCGCGGCTCCGCCCGCGTGTTATTCAGTTTAATGATATGCTTTTTTCCGGGATAAAAAATAACCTATGTTTTAAGTTGGGGTATATCCATTATATATCCATTCTAAATTTCATCCAAATCCGTCCAGCCGTTTCAGCGTGAAAGAGTAACAAACATACACACACACAAACTTTCGCATTTATAATATTAGTGTGAAGTGTGATGAGATAACATAGCCTAGTCTTATTACACCACAAACGAATAAGTCCGCGCTAATTAGACACTTGATTTTGCAATGATATTGATCTATCCTACAGGAACCATGCATTTTTCCGGGATAAAAAGTAGCCTATGAACTAAGTTAGGGTATAAGCTATATCCATTCTAAATTTCATACAAATCCGTTCAGCTGTTTTAGCGTGAAAGAGTTACAAACATACACACACACACACACATACGCACAAACTTTCGCATTTATAATATTAGTAGGATAGGATTGGAAATTTTTAATATTAAATTTTTGTAGCCCAAACTAAATATTTTTTGTATGTATTTCCCTTATTAGTATATATATATTCTTTTTTTTATATTTTTTATATAAAGATATTTTTTATTGTAAAGATTTACTTTGACTTGTAGAAAGTATACTTTATGTATCTATTTTACAAAATAAATATTTTGATTTGATTTGATAGGATTTAGGTGCAAGAAAATCCCTCTTAACCACACTGAGGCGAGAACGAAACCAGTCCGCACTACTTAGGTAAATGCTTTATATATTCTAGCCTGAGATGGGACATACTTGGTGATGACCACATCAAGGAAGAAGATCTGAAGTATCTAATGTACTCAGAAATACTCAGATTTACTATTTTTTTGTGTGCACATTTGTGGTACTCATACCATAATATATATATATAAATTAATTGCTTTTATCACCAAGGGTTTGCTGGTAGAAATCTCAGAGATAAGCTCGCCTATTTGCATATACTGTAAGTTTCAATGTAATTATTATTCTGTGTGTGCAATAAAGAATTTGAATAGAATAGTATGGAATAGAATACTATTAAAAGAAGCAAAAGATTTGAGGAGGGAATGCCCCTGGGATTTAAGGATAACAAAGCTCCACGCAATGGGAATTGGATGGAATAGCTCCAATTGGAGAGCCGACTGTCCGCCTGAGCCCAGCAGGCGTCCCACCTCAACATCAACAATTAACTTGTATACTTCAAAAACCGAACAGCATGAAAGTTTCAAAATTCAAAATGTTTTTTGTAAAATAGATACATAGATAACAATCTAATAATGCCAATCTAATCTTTATAAAAATAATATTATATATAAAATATATAAAAAAACTGGGCTTAGGTTGGGCTAATAAAGTTATACATATGCATAAAATAAAGACTTATTGGAATAAGAATATTAATATACATAATGCAATTAAAAAATAAGTTGATCAAATATACAATGATAGAATATAAATTATAAATAAAACTTACCTTAATTAAAAAGGGTAAAATTAACCTATTTTTAGAGTGTATCAAATTTCCAAAGTGGGCAGCATCGTAAAACCTAGGTTAATTTGGGTACAAAAAGGCAGAAACGGATAATAAAAAGTGCAATGTGTGGGTTAATTTTTGTTAAAAGGTCTGAAGCATGGAGAAATCTAGAGATCTGGTCGTTCACATACCTGGGAATCGATTCGTTTAAGACAGAGGCACCAAGGAGACGTAATTATTTTGATGTTAGCAGCTACGGCATTAAATTTTTCGATTATATTATTTCATTCGAAACTCGAAATCAATTTGGATACATACAATTCACATTTTGAGTAATTTAGTTCCAAACCAATTTGGGCATAATTTTGCACAATGTTTTCTAAGTCACTTAATACAGAAGTTGAATCGCCTTCAATGGTGCCATCGTCTAAATACCAAATATTACATTTTGAATTTAGATCTTTGACGATTGGATTGATGGCCAAACTAAATATTGCTGGTCCTAGGGGGTCACCCTGCTGACAGCCGACTGCGGATTCCAGTAAGTGGTCTCTGTAGATTAATTTTGTTGGTCTACTATAACATTGAAAAACGTAATTATAGATAGGGGCACAGTAATTATTGTTACAGTTATTCCAGCCAGTCTTGCTCAGACTGTATTATACCTGTCCTCAAAAATGCTAAAAAGGATAAAACAAGCTCCAATAATTATCGACCAACAGCACTTGCCTCGATCATTGCTCGCCTACTAGAAATTGTGCTTTATTCTAAAGCTGAGATCTATTTGATTACTGAGCCCAACCAGATGGGGTTTAAACACAACCACTCAACCGTATCAACTGTATACACCTTAAAGCAGATAGCTAACTACTACAAAAAACGTAAAACGTCTGTGTATGCCTGCTTCCTTGACCTGAGTAAAGCGTTTGATCGGGTCAATCATCAGCTGCTGTGTAAGAAGCTGGAGAACCGAGGTACGCCCCCTTCTATTGTTTGTGCCCTCAACGCCTGGTATCAGATACAGACGAACGTCGTAAGATGGAATGGTGCGCTATCTAGTCCCACGGGACTGAGCTGCGGCGTTAAGCAGGGCGGGAGCATGTCTCCAGTCCTGTTTAACGTATACATGGATGACCTCAATAAGGAGCTCACGCGCACCAATGTCGGCTGTTCAATGCATGGCCAGATAGTAAATAATATATGCTACGCTGACGATATGGTCCTCCTTGCACCCTCCGTGGCTGCAATGAGGAGATTACTATCGGTGTGGGAGAGATATGCAGAGGACCATAACATGCAACATAATGTGGATAAAACTGAGCTCCTGGTTTTCCAGTCCGCGAATACGCCTGCATCAAAGCTCCCACTCCAGTTAAATGGTAATATGTTGCGGCAGGTAGAGGAAGTGAAGTACCTCGGCCACATAATCAACAGTCGACTGTCAGACGACGCCTATATAGAACGCCAGCGACGAGCTATAACGGTTCGAGCCAACATGCTCGCGCGACGCTTCTGTCGCTGCAGCAGGGAAGTGAAGAGGCAGCTGTTCATTACGAACTGTACGAGCGTGTACACGGTGGAGCTGTGGAGCTCACACACGGTGGAGGCGATGCGACGGATGCGCGTGCAGTACAACAACGCATGGCGCGCGCTGTTTCGACTCCCGTACTACTGCAGCGCCAGCGCCAGCGGTATGTTCTGCGAGGGTCGCGCGCCGGGCTGGGCCGCACTGTTGCGTCAGCGCTCTGCGGGGACGCGTGCTCGTATCGAAGCATCGGATAACCCGAAAATGTGCGCCGTTCGTCAATGGCCAGAAAGCCCACTCCACAATATTTGGAGAAAATACCATAATGTGTATAATAGTTAATTTTTATTTTTTTATCTGTTTTATTTTAATGCATGTAATGTAATTTTAATTTTATTGGACGTAAGTCTGGCAATCCAGTATCGTGTTCAAGGAAGGTACGGGTTGCGTGTACTGCAGCTTCGCAACCCCCTTTACTCCCGAAACCTAATTGTGTAGGTCGAAATTTTGTGGATAAATCAGCTACAATATTTTTACAACAAATTTTGGACACCATCCGGCGGAATGTGTTTCCCACCGCGATGGGTCTGACGCCCCATAATTTAAAAAATTAAGATGTTGTCAAATGTTATTTTAATTTTTTTTTTATTTAATTTAATTTCCGTGTTGTCTGGAAGAGATCACTTTAAGCGATAAGGCCGCCTGTTTGTGCTTACCTAATAACTTAGATTAAGTTGTGACACTTTATTTACACTATTTTTTGTCTCCTTTTTTTCTGGTGTACAAATAAAGCTGTATTGTTGTTGTTTGTTAAGTTCATTATTTCGTCTTTTACTCTTACCAGTTTCTGTATTCATGATATTCCATACTGCTTTTATTTTAGTATCGGACATTTTAAGTTTTTATTCAGAAATATGCTTCTTGATTTTAAACAAACCAATCTGAAAATACGCGAGCATTTTTTGAAAAATCCAAAAAAAAACATTATTATAAGATTCTACAATTGATATAAATGTTTTCTGATTTTATAAATACCTGGTTTCACCCAGTCACTGAAAGTGGCTTTACTGGTGTTTGAAAATTGTTTAAATTTAAAGGTATTTTCAAACTCTTTGGAAACTATGTTAAATGAAGCCCGAAGTGAAGCGATATGGCTCATGCATGATTATGTATAAGTGATTACTTTGGGACGTTATAATCATCGGGGAACTGAACTTGTCCACACTCGGCAATACCTCTGACACTCTCTTGGAGATGTGTCATGATGTTATGTTTGTGGGGCATAAAGTTGTCACGAGTACTTAGAATCCCACGTATGGCCGCTGTAAGCATTCTGAGGGATTAAATTTAGTTAACACGCTCTCAAACGATGTGATGGCTTTTATGCTAAAACATTAATTTTGTTGTGGGTATACGGAAACCTTAAACTTATGGATTAAATTTTATATCATTGCGGTATAGGAAATTAGAAAAGTAAAACTGGACGTGAGGAGCTCTGAACTGGAACTCGAACCCGGCGGTTGCTCTTCCACTGAGCTATCCAGTTCTAATTTAATCGCCAAGTGTTATTTAAACTATAGAAATTTATTTCTATCATAGTTTAAACTAATGGCAACATTTTTTTTCCAAAGTACGTGACTTATTCTAAAAAAAAACTGCATTTTGCTCATTTTAATAACAGAACTTTATGTTACCTTACTTTTACAATGCCAACTTTTCAAGTGTCGAAATAAAACTCCTGAAATGCAGCGAAACTTTTGCGACGAAATAATAAAGTTTTTGATGTAGCTTTTTTACTATCCCAAAGGACAGACACTGTTCTAGTCATTACAAAACCGTGATATCAGACGGTGAACCTGGGGGCATTAACTGTGGTACCCAACCACCTATGGTTATATTGATGGTGATACCCACTTTTTCGTGGAAGATTTTGGTTAAAAACTCCAGACATTATTTTTTTATTTCGTAGGAGACCACCCCCGGTTTAAAACCCTAAAATGACCTCCCTAACTATGAAGCCTATGAGATTAGTGTTTTAAAGAATACAGATTTCTAACAATACAGCAAGAAATAATTATTACGCCAAAAAGTAACTGCATATCAGCTAAAAAGAATATATGCAAATAACATATAGGTAAGTATGCGAATATATATGCGGAAATAAATTTTATTAGAAACTTCATAACATTAGAGTTGCTATAGTTAGCTGTAAATTAGAGTTTCCATGGTTAGCTTTTAAATAAGAGTTGCCATGGTGAGGTGTAAATTCATTGTAAATTACAGATACCATGGTTAGCTCTAAACTACAGTTGTCATGTCTCAGCGCCGTACGTCATCACAGGAAGGACGCACTGGTTGAACATCTCAGCCTTTAAGCATTGTGGTATTGACGACGTAAATATATGACGCAACTTCTCGAATGCTGCCCACCCTAAGCATATTCTTCTGTTAGCCTCGGATTTATTTTAATCCAGCTGGATAACTTGACCCAGATAAACTTATTTTTGAACAACTTTGATGCTGACATTGTCGACGGCTACTGGCCCTTGGATGACGTGAAAGTTGGACTTGATCTTGGTCTTTTCATAGACGAAATAGAACAAGTACAAGTACTATTTCGTCTATAGTCTTAACCACATTTATCCGCACGCCCACTCGTCTCGAATTAGGCCGCGCACCATTTCCTCCAGTTCCTATATCATTGACTATACCATTAGCAAAGTGAAGGAGTGAAATGATACGAGGAAAGCGTAAAGGAAGTAAATTCAACTTACCAAATCGTTTATACTTTAACCTTTCTATGTGTAGTTTATTTCTGTGTATTTGTCATGTAATAAATATTGTAAGCACCATGAATTTTTCTCTCATATATTTTCATTTATTATTATTTTAAGTCTTATGGATGACGGTTTCATTAAAGAGGCCGAAATTTTACTTAAATTCTTATTCATACTTTTAATAATTTCCCCTAAGAGTTATTAAGAAAAAAAAAAGCTATGATGTAGCAATTATTATCTTTATTAACATTACGGTACATGTGACTTAAGTTTCAGAATTAAATTGTTGGCTTTTGTCGTAATTACCGCTTTGTAAACTTCCTTAATCACCATATAATGTTATCGTTACGGTAGAACTTAGTAACTTCTTAAAGCGCCCAAACTGTCTTCTACTGGTAATGGTACTATCCTCTCATACCTCGCTCGCACATTCATTATGCGTGTTTGTTGCTATTGTTTAAACTGTCTTCTACTGGTAATGGTACTATCCTCTCATACCTCGCTCGCACATTCATTATGCATGTTTGTTGCTATTGTTTATACTTATGTTGCAGCAGTTAATTTACTTAAATACATAGTTTGCGGTATACCCGCACGCTATTTTGACGACTAGGTACGTGAAAATAAATAAGTATAGTCTGTCAAAATAGTGTTGAAATGAAAATGAAACTTAAATGAACTTTATTGGACTTAACACGTTCAAGTAGTATAATTTAGGTAATAACAACGCGGTTAACTCGATTTAACAGATTTTGTACTTATTTGTTTGGTGTAACCAGGCGAAAGAAAAATAGTTTCTTCAATATTTATTTCAACCATTTTTTGACAGACTGTACATTATATTAATCATTTAGTATCCATCGATTAAGGATTAAGGAAGAAATAATACTGACATTATGTATATCAAACATCTGAATCCTCGGAATCGAATGAAGAAATAATTTCGTCGAATACAAAGTGTGTATATTTTTCAAATAGCTAAGCATGCAAACTATTTAAGAAAACGAACTGTATGAAAGGCCAGGAAGCAAACAATAGCCTTTGTCCGAGTGAAGAGTACTCTTATAACCATTACAACAGTAAAAGAGTTTTAATAAATCGGTTTCTTTATTATTAATGACTATGTCCTTAGGAAACACAGACTATGTCCCTAAGGAACTGACTGTTCCCAGGGAAACATCTATAGCCTATAGTCCAAGTAAACACTCTTAACATTACAACAGAAACAGAATTTTCTAAAATGGTTCAGTTGTTCCAGAGATTGCATGCAGTAGCAATAGGGTTGACACAGTATTTGTTATTTTATTTAATACTAGCCTTTGACCGTGACGTTTATTCAGTCCTTGCCCCGTTTTAAGCTTGGGCGTTATTTTATAAACACTTACACTTATGTGTTGACCATGGTCACTACGATGATAATAAAAAAAACGTATCCAAATCCGTTGGGTGGTTCTCGAGTTAAGAGCCAATCTTTGCTCCGTTTTCGGCTTGAGCGTTATTTTATTAACAGCCCTTATAGCCTATGTGCTGGTCAAAATGAAAGACCTCGTACCACGGAAACTCGGTTTATTTTATTCCACAGATATGATACACTTTTAGCGGAGAAAACTTCTATACCGCGATTCAAAAACGTGCAGCGCCATCTATTGTATCAACTTGGAAATTCTAACTATTATTTTGTAACAAACATATTGCCCGCCAAAGGACGTCAGGCCTTTAACAATCAATATGAAACTGTGACATAAGTCGTATCACTAAATGTGAAATTGTAACAAAAGTCGTGCCACTAAGCAAGCTAAATTTTACATATTATTAACTGGCAACAAACAAAGTTTATGAATTGGCCTTTTAATTGTGGTATTGTTACATTTAAGGGTAACTACTCTTGTACGACCATCAGACCCAGGATGGGTGTGTAAAACTAAACCTAATAACCACTTTGCTTGTGGTAATCTCTCATCTTTAACTAAAACGATATCTCCAACTGAAATATCTCTTTGAACACTTGTCCATTTTTGACGCTGTTGCAAATTTACCAAATATTCATGACTCCATTTTCTCCAAAAATATTGCAATTTTTGCTGTATGTATAGCCAACGTTGAATGTATGGAACTTTTTGATCGGTCAAATTTTCTTGCGGAACAATTACAGGTGTTTCACCGATTAAAAAATGTCCAAGTGTAAGTGCAGATGCTGTTTCGTCGTTGTTTAATGGCGTCAATGGACGAGAGTTCAAACAACATTCTATTTGACATAGCAATGTATAATATTCCTCAAAGGTAAGTTTTGCATCATTTAATACACGGTTTAGATGCCTCTTAACGGACTTAATATTAGATTCCCATAAGCCACCCATATGGGGTGCGCTGGCAGGATTGAACTGCCATTCAGTACCATTTTGTGCTAGCAATTCACTTATTTCATCGGGTAAGTTTTTTAAACTGTTTAATAATGATTGCTCAAGCTCTTTGCTGGCCCCAATGAAATTAGTGCCACAATCACTAACCAGTTTTTTGCAGTGGCCTCTGCGTGAGGTAAAACGCTTAAAAGCAGACATAAAAGCTTCTGTTGTCAAACTAGTCAACAACTCTAAGTGGACTGCTTTTACAGCTGTACATATAAACAATACAATCCACGCCTTTTGTGTTCGATTTGAACCACGACCACTCTGTAATTTCAGTATAACAGGCCCTGCTAGATCTACGCCACAGGTACTGAACGGTCTCTGCGGGGTAATTCTATATTCAGGTAAGTTTCCCATGAGTTGGGACTGAGTCTTACCAGAATGACGACAACATGATACACATTCTCTAATAACTTGTTTAACAAGATGTTTGACTCCAATAATGTGATGTTTGCATTTGATAGAATTTAACATTAATTGGACCCCGCCATGTAATGTTCTGTGATGTGTGTCTTTGACAATTAAATACGACAAATTACATTCTTTGGACAAAATTATAGGATGTTTCATATCATATTGAATATCAGCTTTACAAATTCTACCACCTACTCTTAAAACATCTTGAGAATCAACAAATGGATTTAGCTTTGAAGTTTTTGAACCATTTTTTAGTTTATTTAATAGTTTGTATTTATCTTTGTTTATGTCTCCCTTTAAAACATAAATCTCTTTTTCAAAATTTTGCTTCTGTGACATTTTTATCAGTGTTTGTAATGAATTCTCTAAATCAATTGTTGATAGATATTTTGAACATTTTAACAACATTTTGTTGTTACGCTTATATTGTAAGCAATTGTAAAATCTTTGGATTATAGCAATAACTCTTATAATTTTACTCAAGTTTAAAAATCTATGAAGTATTTCACTATTTTCGCACTGATCACTTGTTTCACTTTTAGACTGACTGTCATTGACATGCACTAAATTAACTTTCACAGACATTTTCTTCTCTAAGTCCGTAGGTTCCACAGCAATTGCCTCATCAAAAGACAACGGAGTGAGTGTATGCAGCCAGGATGGGCCGTGCCACCACAGGTGATGATCAGGTAAGTCAGCAGGAGAGACCCCACGAGAAGCTACATCTGCAGGATTCTCTTGTGAAGTGACATGATGCCATCTCTCTTTGTCAATCAGGTTGGTGATTTCAGTTACTCTGTTTGCTACAAAGGTGGTCCAGTAACTAGGTGACCGTTGTAGCCATGCAAGCACTATTGTTGCATCTGTCCATGCATAGGTGTCTTGAATTGGAATGCTGAGAGCGTGTTGAATTCTATTCAATAACTTGGCTAATATTACATCTCCGCACAGTTCCAATCTCGGTAGTGATATTTGTTTTACAGGAGCGACTCTGGTCTTGGCTTCTATGAGTGTGACATTGACTCCGTCTGGTGTTATAACTCTACAGTATACAACAGCTGAGTACGCAATAATTGATGCGTCTGAAAATCCGTGTAATTCCACTTTCAAAACATTGTCTGTTACTCCAATCCACCTCTCGAGCTCTATAGTTGGCATATTGGTTAAGTCATTGCGATAAGTTAACCATTCTTGTAGCAGAATATCGGGTAAAGGATCATCCCAATCTACTTTGTCTATCCACAACTTTTGAAACATGCTTTTAGCGGTGATTACAACAGGTGCCATCCATCCAGCTGGGTCATAAATTTTTGCGATATCACACAAAACTGTTCTTTCTGTCACGTTTGTTTTCGAAGGTGGAAGCACTATCTGCAATTCAAATTTATCAGTGTATCCATTCCAATTGATTCCTAAAATCTTGCGATTAGATTGTGCTGCTCCTTCTATCTCTGTACTGTTAGAGGCCCATTTGTGTAGTGAAAATCCTCCTTTCTGTAGCAACTCTGTCATATTCCTCTTCAACTCAATGATTTTGTTTGTAGTTTGTTCTCCAGTCAACAGATCATCGATGTAAAAATCTTGTAACAATGTGTCAATAGTTTGATCATCAAAATTTCCTCTCTCATCCTCAGCTAATTGTCTGAGTGTTTTTATTGCTTGGTATGGTGCACAGGATGTCCCATATGTCACTGTTGTAAGACGAAAGTGTTGAATTTCTTGATCGGGACAAAATCGCCAAAGTATTCGCAGCCAGTCTCGATCTTTAGGATCCAAGCTAATTTTTCTGTACATCTGACAAATGTCTCCAACCAAAACTAAGCGATGTCTTCGCCAACGCAATGTCACGTCTCGGATGTCATTTTGTAGAGCAGGCCCTACTAAAAGGTTGTCATTAAGTGACTTTCCGTTTGCGGTTTTTGCTGAACTGTCATAGACAACTCTAAGCTTTGTTGTCAGGTGCTGTTCATTGATAACAGCTTGATGTGGTATGTAGCATACATTAGTCTCTGTATCAGGTGTTGGGACAAGTTCCATATGACCTTGTTGTAGATAATCTTCCATAAACTCATTGTATTTTATGTGTAATTCCTTGTCTCTCTTGAATTTGTTCTCTAAAGTAAGTAACCGTTTCTTGGCTAGTGTGAATGACTCTCCGAGGTCAGGAAGGGTGGCTGTAAATGGAAGTCTTACTCTGTATTGACCATCCTCTAACCTTGTATGTGTTATCTCGTAATGCTTTTCACATTGAGATTCTGCTTTTGTCATTATTCTTTTCTCTGTGTTTTCTTCGATCTCCCAGAAGGAACGAAGAATGTCATCAACCTCAACTTTGATGTGATGTAAGTGAACTTGCTTTGACTGGTTGTTGTTTGTGGTTTTTCCAGAAATAAGCCAACCCAATGATGTCTGTTGAGCGACGAGTGTGTTATTGTTATTTTTGAGTATCTTAACTCCTCTTTGTATAATCTCTGCGTACACGTCTGCTCCTAGGATGATGTCTATCTTTCCAGGTCTCTGGAATGTTGGGTCTGCTAATTCTAGCTCTCTTAGTTGTGGCCAGTCAATTGTATGTGAAGTTTGAGGTATATAAGATGTAAGTGATTTCAAAACGTATGCTGTAACTCTTGATACAATTTCTGGATTGTTGGTGGAGCTTATGTCAAACTCCACACATGCTTTAGTAACAGAAGCTGCTGAACCAACTCCCATCACTGTGCCCTGTACGGGTGATCTCTTGTATCCTAGAAATTGACACGCTGCCTCGGTGATCAGACTTGCCTCTGAACCCTGGTCAACAAGCGCGCGAAGTGTGTGTGTGTGACTCTGTTCTCTTTGTGACTGCACATGAACCATGGCAGTTGCTAATATAACTTGACATCTTTGTGTGGATTTCGTGGTTGTGGTGTGTGTTGCTACTCTTTGTTCTATTTCAGGTTGCTCAGTGGTTCCTAATGAAGGTGTGACATATCCGTGTAGCAAGGAGTGGTGCTTGCGGCCACATTTCTTACATATAGTGGACTGTAAACATTGTGCGACAGTGTGACCTTTGCGCAAACAATTGAAACAAAGTTGGTTGCTCTGTACGAATGCTTTCTTATCAGTGAGATCCAACTTACAAAACTCTTTGCAACTAAATATGTAGTGGTTCTCTTTGCAGTATACACACGTGACTGTTTGTGTTATTTCAGTAGCGAAACTTCTTGTAGGTGGTAATACTCTCGGATGTGGTGCATCTCTAGACTTTATCATTTCGAGTGTACGAAATCTGAACTCTAAAAACTCTGACAGTTCTTTCCAAGTTGGTAAATGACTATTAGATTCTATTCTTTGCTCGAACATCTTGTGAGATTCAGAATCAAGTTTCTGGATAATAATATAAACAATTATATCGTCCCAACTGTCAGTAGGTAGACTCAAACTCTTTAAAGTCGCTAGACACTCGGTTGTAACATCTAATAATTCTCTAATATTTTTGGCAGATTCCAATGTTATTTTTTTCTGATTTAGCAATTTACCAATATACGTATTAACAATACTTCTCTTATTGTCATATCGTTTATTTATCATATCCCATATTATTTCATAGTTAGCGTCGGAGACTTGTATTTGTTTTACTAGACTCTCTGCTTCTCCGCGCAGACTTGATTTCAGATATTGGCATTTGTTAACTTTATTTATTGAGATGTTGTCATGCACTAGCGATTTGTATAAATCTCGAAACGATAGCCACTCTCTATAATCACCAGAAAATGTAGGTAGTTGGATTGGTGGAAGTTTAGCTTTTGGAGTTTGTTCTGTTACAGAGTTATTAGCTTGTACGATATTTGCAGATGATTGTAGTTTAGCATATTGAATATCATTTAGCATTTCTTTCATGCGAGTCTTTAAATCAAGATACTTTTCAAAGCAACTGTCATAAACATCATCTTTGAAGTATGATAATTTTGCTTTCACTTCGGCCTTAGCAGTAATCAAAGCGTTGTGTTGTGATTGAAAAGTTTCCCAATATTTATCTGCAATCTCTAATCTAGCTTCTATAAATCCTGTACTAAGTCTATCTCGACTAGTTTTTTTGTAATTAGTAAGAAGTTTACTTATTTGCTCGTATAAATTAATTTGTGATAGATTTAATTCCTCCATTTTAAACCAAGTAGTCTTAATTAAGTTTTGCTCCAAGTTTGTGGTGTGACTTATTCTATTACTCACGTATACCAATAAAATCCAATGCACTCCATAAGTTTCGTAACCACTTTTTATAACACTGCAATTCAATGCATAAGATCACTGACTCTTTATTGCACTTTTAATGACTCTACAACTCTATTAAGTCAAAGACTCTACAAAATCAGTGCAATCCAAGTGTAAGATTTGATAGTGTCGGTGTAGACATTGTTTGTGATCTCAATAGCTTTGTGTACACGATCCATGTACAGCTATCCGTGTGTGCATTGAGAATCCTGAAATTTCAGGTGTACCCGAAACAGTTGTACTGAAACTGTAATCCGATCGAGGGACCAAAAATGCTGGTCAAAATGAAAGACCTCGTACCACGGAAACTCGATTTATTTTATTCCACAGATATGATACACTTTTAGCGGAGAAAACTTCTATACCGCGATTCAAAAACGTGCAGCGCCATCTATTGTATCAACTTGGAAATTCTAACTATTATTTTGTAACAAACACTATGTGTTGACCAGTATTACTGCAATGATTATTAAAAAAGTTGCATCCAAATCCATTAAAGGGTTCTCGAGTTAAAAATGAACATACATACAGACAGAAAAAACAAAAATTAAAAAAATTTGGTTTTGACCTATAGCAGTAACTAATAACCCGTTTCGTTTAACTTCATTATTAGTAATTGTTAGTACATAGATAACCTATTTATCCGTTTACTAATCTCTAGTAAGACTTAGTTATCATTTGATTTTTAAAAAATGCGGTCTCTCTGCCCGTTACCGTGGAAACAAATTGAACGATAAATTCAAATTGTAATCATGTAAATTGTCAATAGTACTGTAAATTGTAAATATAATATCTCAATCCTAGATTAAATATAATATCTATGCCGTACCTAAGCACACGAAAACGAAATGTCCGATCGTATACGACTTGAAAATAAGAAAGCCGTCGAACGGTCTCAAAAGCTTAGGTACTTAAAAGGCATCTATATGTCTATATGAGACTTGGGCTTTCATTTGAAGATACGGCCACGTACAATCGTCAAAATGAAACAAGTGATTTGATGTTTACTTTTTATTTATTCGGTATACGAGTCCCATAATGTAGACATGGCGATGGATATATCGTACGTTTCTGTACATTCAATATAAAATTAAATTATAATAAAATGTATATTCGTAATTGTAAATATATAATTATGATCTATTTTTAAATTATGAATTGGCACCGAATGCGACACTGCCGTATCGAAATGGACGTTAAGTACAAAATCTTACTTAATAATATGACATACAATATTGAATACCTACTACCTAAATATAATGTGAAATAAAATCATCGAGGACACGAGATTAATCAAGACTGAGCACAAAAAGGCGCTAATTTACTAATAATACTTATTACAAGTTTTCTTTTTTAAATAAAAACAAAAATGGTGGTTTGCTTTGGCATTTTGTTTGCCATTATACTTGTTTAAGTAGGTCTGTTACCGTACAGTCAATATGAAATATAAATTTGTCAAGGTTTACAAGTAAACATATTACAAAAAATGGGGCCAAATTCAAAGACCTTTCTTTATAAATCATTAGAATCCGTGGTTGTAAAAAGGTCACGAATTTTGCTTCGTTTTATGCACTTCTTCAATAATAAATAAAAAAAACTTCTTCTTGGCGGGCTCGGTTTCCGAACCTAGTCTCTCTTAAGTTTTATGCGCTGTATTAGGTTTTAAATTTTGATAGATCATCATTTATATACTTAGGTATTGACTATAGTTGTGGTCGGATGGTTTCATGCAACAAATAAGTAGTTAATATACGAAAATTCGCCGAAACCTTAACAGTAGGGTTAGTTATGTTTTGTGAGCCTCGCCTCAAAATCCGGTCGTTTGATTTTATTTCACTTTATAGTATAATTCTATCAGTCAATACATTTAAGTGTAACTGAAATAACTGTTACAAGTACCAGAGAAAACACTCAAAAATATTGACTGAGCAGAATAGCATCATACAAATAAACAATGATGGGCGAAAAACGCGGGGCTACAGCCGTGGCAAAAAAGGGGGAGGTTATAAATGTGAATTTAAGGAGGGAGGGGTGGAAAAGACGAGTGAAAATGAACGCTAACTCGGGGACTTTGAGGAGGAAATTGAGACTTTTGTAGCGCTCATACTATTTGATATTATCCAGAGAGCACTTAAAAGATTAAAGTACTAACTTAGTTTGAATTTTCATTTCAGTTAAGGGAAGTCGCGGTGTACAAGATGAGTGGGATACGTGTACAGGGAACTGTGTCTACGTCAAAGTGAGAAATACGTTAAAACGATTTAGCGTAAATAATTACTTTAATACCATAATTTATGACTTAAATATTTTCGGTATTACAAATAGTTTCTTACCGTTTTTTTTTTTGCTTTTCTACAGGCGTATGATTTTAGTTTATGATATCATCACATCTTTAATGTACTTCCCAACTTTGTTCCCCTAACTATAATACGCTACAAGTTCCGAAACGGACGGAATAATACGTGTTTAACGATAATAGACTCTACCATTCTATAGTTAGTAGAATTTTTGACTAAGTATCGTAAAAAATTCAGGTACGTAAAACAAATCACTTACAATTTCAATAAAATCTCAAGAACTCAATTTTCACAATTGACCCCAACATACAAAAATACATCTCACTACAAATTACATCAGCTAAATATATTATTATGTGTAAATTTATTTCAGTAAATACCCACTCAACTAAACAGATCTTTTGGCAACATCTCCCGTTTTGTGACAAAAAATAATGTTATTTTATTTATGATGATTGAATAATGAAACCTAACGTTGTATAAAAAAAGTCCTTACAGTGCGAACATTCAAATTATTTGAGACATAGATTTAGGGATGCATGACAGTAAGGCCTATTACTCGAGTAGCTTAGGTCGAGTAGCACTGGTTACTTCTTCGGGTGGCTTATACACTGAGATACAGACACTGGTTACTTCCTCGAGTGGCTTATGCATTGAGATACAACCATTGGTTAGTTTCTCGAGTGGCTTATACACTAAAATACAACCACTGGTTACTTCCCCGAGTGGCTTATACACTGAGATACAACCACTGATTACTTCCTCGAGTGGCTTATACATTGAGATACAACCATTGGTTAGTTCCTCGAGTGGCTTATACACCAAAATACAACCACTGGTTACTTCCTCGAGTGGCTTATACATTGAGATACAACCACTGGTTACTCTAACTACGCGTGGCACACCCTGAGCAGTAAGACCAAGACCCAAATGACAGATCGTTTCATCTTTACCGGTTTCAAACTTCAGCCGTGGGTTACCTTATCATCACTTTCATGACGAAACCGTGCCGCCAATGACTCATCGTGTTCTGTAGGCATGTGTAGCCGTACCAGGGGAGTGGTTACTGGCATCTGTGTAGTATCAGTCATTCGTCAGTTACAGAGTTCCGTAGATTTTGCGGTAGTCCCCGAACAGACTTATTAGCAACTCTCTCGCTCTCTCCCACTCTCGGGCGAGTGCCTTTATAGACGCTATCCATCAGGCACGGCAGTGCCCTACCGAAAGGCTATTGTGTACAAAATTGAATATTCCATTTTATCAAAGACCTTTTAAAAGGGCCTAAGGTTCAGTAGTGGTAGCAGCCTTTTCTTTCGGACGATCCAGGTTATTTTTAAAATTACCAAATTAGGTTTAAAAGGACTTAGGGCCGTAAGTTTACGTTTTAAAAGGTCATGCCCTTAAAAGGATAAATAAAATCTGCATTTTATTCAATTTGAATAGCTATAGCCTAATTCAAACATGTCGAAGCTAAAGTGTGCGCTACAGTGAGCTTAACGAACCCCGGCAGCATAATGCGAGTATAAAATGAAGTAAATTTGAACAGCGGTAGTCAGATGATAATCGCATTATACAGTCGCGTCGCACCGACGAACATTTATACTCATACATACCAACGTTCAAATAAACCTCGGTCATTCAATAACCGACTCTAATCCCACTACCCAATACGAGCACTGTTTGTTGGACTCGAGAATAATGTAACCAAAAGCTTTGTTTTGTCCTCTACATCCCGAAATACTAATATTTTATACTAATATACTATCATATTAGTAGCCCTGCGGTTTTCGTCCTTACCAAATGATATCACAATTCTCAACAACTATAACAAGTTACAATAATTCTAGTAGCAATAAAATGGATTCGCTCTGTTCAGGCCTTTCGATAGGATATTAGACAGAAAGTAAAACAAAATTACTTATTTGGAACTATATGGACGAGTAAAATGCCACCAAAGAGGGCAACATAGAAAGTAAATGAACACATCATCCCAGTAATTCAACATATTCTAGTTTCATTGATCAAACTAAATATGTACGCAAAAAGTCTTATACAAAATCATCAGTAAAGTAATAGAAATAAAACTAAGAAATTTTGCAGCTGGCCGCATAAATTAATAATTCAAACTTTGTACAAAGTGTTTTGAATTACAGACCTTGTTTAGGTAAAGTTAGAATGTTAGTCTCCAGTTATAAACTTTTGGTATAGGTTTATATTCTGGGCATCTCCTAGTATTTTTGGTTATCTGTGAGTGAGGGTTATAATTGACTTCACACTCTAAATCTCGTGCCCATACTTTTAATAGCCAAAAGTTTCAGTAAAAAGTAAGTTACAAAATAATAATATCTTCTTTTTAATCAAAATCACACAAAGCGCATCTTACTTACTGAATTGAATATCCTATCCCAAGATCTGTACTGAACGCCTCTCACTGAGGTATCCGCTAAAGAAGGAAGAAACGTAATTATTGAAAAACTAACGATTGAGACCAACAAGTGTTTAACATCAAATATTTATGAGATAAAAGTCCTGACACTTACACTAGAGGTGTCAGCACACACTGAACACACGAAATGATTTGATAAAAAAAATTAGTAAGTATTAAAACTAATTAGCAATAACTATCGTACGGTCAGATAATTTCCAGTAACATTTGAAGAGAAAAATGTTTTTACTTAAGCTTTGTAGGTAGTTCAATGAAGTTAAATTTGTTATTTTATTATAATAAATATTTTTTTTACGAAATGCAGTAAGATATTTTGCCATTTCTAAATGAAACAATAAAAAATTGGCTGACCTTTCTGCAAGCGAGAGTGATATCAAAATGAAATCTAACAGGACAGGAACCATTTGCGTCTTCAGTGTGCGTCACATCGCAAAGTTGTTGCAAAAATTGTGGTAGCAAATTTTGTTTACTTCATAGAAAACAGACTCGAACTAGACGAGCCATCTAAAATTGACATCGAAATTTACATGATTCCTTTAATCTATGATACACAGAGTTTTACTTCATCTCCTATGAATTTGACCTCTTTATAAAATATACCGCAATCTGCTGCCGGAACATAGACTTGTGAACTAAAAACCTATTGAATGGAATTAGTTTTTTGTTCTTAATACGTATTTGTTTTGATACTTAAAAGAGCATCCTTGACAGAATAGACAAATGAAATGTTATTAGTTCACCGTCTAGGGTCTACGTAGCTTATTGCATGATTATCTTCCAACACTTAGCAAATATAAATTCTACACATTTCAATTCGATTGGTGTTTACATTGCACTAGCTTCGTCCATTCATCAACAATGGATGAATCATTCATCTCTTACACATACACGATTAGAATTCAGCGTCCAATTTTGTAATATAAGAAAAATCTATTTTAAATTTTAACAATTTGGCACGTTCGCTTCCTGTTTTTTTTCATATTTTTATATTGACGACGATGGAGCAGAGGGGTAATTTTTCAAAAAAATCATAAGACTGTACTCTAGTAAAAACGATATTGCACAAAAATTGCCTTTTGTAGGAACATGTCTATGACTTATTTGAAGAACAACCAAGCTCCAGATGGGAAACGGAAGGAAGATTGAAAGGAGATAGAGGGGAGGTCTTAGATATAGAAAGTAATTATGGAGGAGAGTACAGTAAGAATAAAAACCAGTTTTCAATACTCCAATTCATTGTTCAGTATTCAAGAATGAACGTTGAACAGAGTATGAGCCGGATTCAACAAATCGACTAGCACTACGAAGTTAGGTCGATACTATATAACGACTAAGAGATTACTGGACGAGTCTTTGGGGTTGCAGTGTTTTCACTGATTCTGTTTGCATTTCATCGCCACACCAACATACACACGAACGCTAAGGAGACGAGCAATGAAGAGCGGGCAGCGATCGCGTTGTCGTGTGGAGGTCTGACCACGTGGCGGGCGGGCGCGGGGGTGCGTGAGTCAGGATGCGGGACGCGGGGAGGGAACACTGCGACGGCCCCGCCCCCCGCGCTTGCCGCCACACACCACACCTCGTCTGGCTCTGACACGTGAAGAACCTAAAATAATACTTGATTATTTAAACGCGGGATGCAATCACGATTAGCCCAAAACTCCTGTTTACTTTTTGAAAATTTTATAGCTTAACAAATTGTTCTGAATACAAAACCGAGCACATTCTTTATTTCAGTCTTAGTTTTTCATTAAAGCACCATTAACCTAGAAAATTATGTAACTTTTATGGATTCTTCATAAGGAAACTTTTAGCTTGTGCCACACAAAACGTTGACTTTAATAAGTCGATTAAAGATTTTATTTTACCGGTTTGTCTTAAAGTTGTGCGCATAACATTAAATCTAATGCAGTAATATACCGCTCTCCAGCAGTGTTGTGCAAGGTCTGGCGCCAATGAGGCAGGTTCCCCCCTCCCACCACCACCACCCCGCAGCCACGTGACCCGCACCCCGCGTCCGCACGCCCCGCACTCCAGCCGCCAGCCACCATCCGTGGGCGTGGCGCTCAGGGCCACCGCTGTCGCTGATCCTGCGCAACACAAACCAAGTTAATACCCTGCTTCCCTTGTCTTGCCTACGATTGCTCACACTACACGTTGTATTTGTCTCAAGTTCACTTGGCCGTTGTTACTGCAAATTCATAAGCTTTTATCACATGTACGCCTGGGAACTGGTGATAGCACTCGAATACACACACTCTCAACTTTTCGGTGAGAATAAACTTGGAAATACAGAAAAGCTATTTCATAATGAAAGTGCCAGAATGTAGTAACAGTCGATTTCTTTTCTGAATTATAATGTATAACTTCTTAAAGACGAATACTATCACTAGTTTTTAGGTCCACAACGATAAAAAAATCAACGTATCATGTGTGCCAAACAGGGCTAAACTAGCAGGTGTTAGCTCTATTATTATTATTATATCAATGGTCTAGCTCTAAATGCAGATAAAACTAAACTAATGCATATTCACTCTAGCCATAACAAGACCGCTGCTGAAAATATACCTGTATTAGCTCACAGTCACAAATGCGTTCATTCTAACAAATGTTTTAATAACAGTTGTGAGTGTGAACAAATAGAACAGGTAGAGAAACAAACGTACCTAGGGCTTGTTATAGACCACAGGTTTAACTGGAGCAAACATATCGAAAAAGTTTGCAAAAAGTTACGAGCGATTATGGCCAAATTTTATATAATAAAAAACAGAGTTCCATTTCAAATTCTATTAAAAATGCACAAAGCCTTAGCTGAGAGTATTATTTCATACGGCCTAACCAGTTATGGAAGAACTTTCCCCTCATACCTACAAAAAATACATAGGATTCAAGGAAGAATAATGAAACTAATTACGCCATCTAAAATTAGAATAAATATGAAAAATCCAAACTGTATATTCAAATACTGCAAGATACTTTCGGTTCATGAAAATATTAAACTTAATCTACTTATAGAACAATATTTCTGCTCAGAGATACAACATAAAGTAGAACATAACACTATAACACGAAATATTACAAATAAAAACCTTAAAACTACGTCATACCACAATTTTTACGGCAAAAGAACCTCAAAATTTATAATACCGCGCCTAATCAATAACTTACCTCCCGAAATAAAACAAAAAATAAATTTAAAAAATCACTCGTTTATATTAAAGAAGTACTTTCTAACTCTTATCCCTGAATGATTTACTTACTATTTATTCATTAGCGCACCGTCGAAATATGGAGCAACCTGTATATTAAAATCAGTAACTACAAGTACAAAGCCACAGTTTTGCAAACTATCCTAGGAAGCTAAGGTATTCGATAATAGCTCTTATGTCTATGCTATTAGTAATTGTATAAACCCCCAGATAACTGTGTAACAACTTTGTCAATTTGTATTAGGGAATCAGAACCTTTGCCAAGCTAGTATAGACCTTTTATGCATCTTAATAAGACATGTTTTTCTGTCTGAACTTTTAAGTGTAAACATTTTTTGTTTTTTATTATGTAAGTATTTTTGTAAGTGCATTTATCTCGCTACCTAGAATCTAGATTATAATTAATTCTTTTGTATCGTCGACTCCAGGACCAAGACAAACCAAACATGGTTTCATGGTTCTGAATTACTTGTAAAAAAAATGTTGTTTTTCTAACTGGAAATAAATAAATAAATAAAATAAATTGTGAAAAATATGTTTTTTTTAATGAAACTATACGCATTTGGTTTAATTTAACCACAAAAATAGGGTGACTCAACAGTCCTGTTACAATTAATTTTTGAATAAATTGTATAGTATAGCCTATCGAAGCTGACATCATAATTTGACATCAACTTTTTAAAATCAGCATGTTCGAATAATAAGCTTAACCAAAAGGGAAACCTACTTTCTGGCGTCGAAGCACAACTTATACCTATCAATTTGTGAATTCTTTCTTTGCTGAAGCAATTTGAAGAGTTCCTTTTGTCCAGCCCTTAACTTACCCGTGACCTTCAGTGTGACTCTCTTCAACTCCCGAAGCTTGGCAAGATCTGGCGCCCGCGCACCCACGCACCGGTACTCGCCTCCCTCTTGGTACAACGCTTCTTTGATACCTGGCATAATTGGTTCAAGCTACAATAGCATATTGGCTTTCTAAGTCCATCAAAGTTATTCCAAAGGAGAGACTGCAGCTACTGTCCGGTAATGTTGTGAAGCCAACTGGCCAATAACATAAAAGTCCATCTGTTGAGGTATGTTTATAATATACTTTATCGATCAAGACTCGAGTCTTACGTTCATGTGTGAAAATCGCAAAAGCTTTAAAAGTCGTCTCCGATAAAAAATGGTACGAAACGGGCACCTTTGCAAAACATTGCTAAATAGTGCTCACATGCATTAAAATCGAAATCTGTGTTTAGTGTCTTGCACAACGATAGTTAAGTCATGATTAAGTCAAACTGTCAAATTTAAATAGCAAAAAAGAACTTTATTTAACTTTCTACTTAACCTCAAAATTTCGTGGTAGTTTCATGTTTGTGAAAACAAAGTTTTATGGGTTAATAAAATAAGCTGATAGCTGCAAGCCACGTTGCGATATATTTCTTTATCGAGTAAATATCCGAAAAACATGGAAATTTGCTCCCCCCTCAATCAATCAAAAGATACGATTGAAACGTTCAGTTGTTTGAGACGTTTGTTCAGAATGAGTAAAAACTACGACCTGATTTCAAACAACTTCGGGCTGATCTAGCAGGTCCTTACTATTTTGTCCAATCTTCCCTTTGTCATAAGTTCAAAATGGCAAATCAGTTCAACAAACCATCAAAATTTAAGGTTCCTAATATAAATGAGACTTTGTTTTTATGTTTAATTTCAATTTGTTCTAAAACTCAAATTTGAGCTTGTATTAGTAAGATTGTCTAGACAGGACCGTAGCAGACGGATATCTGTGATCTTTGCTTTTACCTTTGGGAATCAAAAGTGAAAAGTTTTATCGGCACGAGAATGGAGCAGCAGGGAGTGACACATACCCAGCACGCCGTGAGCATGATGGCTGCCGGCCGGGGTCCACCCTGAACTGACGTTATCTGCGCGACGCCACCAGCATCCCACTGATCCTGGCAGTAAACACCTGTTTAGTCAAATTGACAGCGAATCGGACATGAAGCTTTCCTATAAAACACGTTCTGTTTCATTTTCTCTGTCGATGTACAAATATGTTCTTCAATAATTAAAAAACTACTAAAGGGATTTTGAATTGGTATTCATTGTGACCGAGGGAGTTCAAGAGGAAAGTTCAAGAGTAACTTAACTTCATAGAGTTTTATCGGCTCCGCCCCGTTCTCACCTTTAGGACAGTGCAGCTGTACGTTGCCGCCGACTGGCACCTCCACTTTCTGATGGTCGGGTGGCGAGTCTTCCTCTGTGGGCGGAGTTGGAGGCTGCTCCACACCTTCCTCCACAGCTGCCGGATCAGCGTTGTCAATAAATCATATAGACACGACACATATCTCCAACGGAGTATCGGAGGCGTTTTCGTGTGTCAACTCTTTTCACCGATGATTGTTACGTCTCAGTGGTGAGCAATGTTTCCACTTTACACTAAACACGGTGTTTAGAACATGTAGGTTAACTAATGAAAATGGCAAGCATACATAACATGCAATGAAGAAAGTTAATAGTTTTAAATTCAAGTCTGGTATTATGCTTGACAATGTCTTGGCTGATACCAAACATAGACACCCCACATAGAGAGCCCATTCATAGTTTAATTATTTATTTATTATTATTTTTTATTTTTTTTTATTTACTTAATTATATAACACATATCTATTCTATCCATTAAACTAGTTTATTTATTACAAGTATACCTATGTACATTTATACATATATTTATACACACCTATACACACATTATAGTATAATAACATAAATTTTAGTAGACATAATAATTTTCACTGTTTAAACAAGAAATTCTATCAAAACCCTTATCATAAGCTAGTAATCCTATTTCTGGATCCCGCGTGACAAGCTTGACTTAGTTTGGGGTCCACTGTAAAACGCAGACACTTATTTTCTCTCTTTGTTTGTTAGCCTAAGGATTTTATTTTATAACATGTTTTAGTGTAAGTTTTTTCAAGTAAATAAAGAATTTGATTCTGCGACTATCCAATACAAATATTTAGCCTATTATACATACATAGATATCATAATATAATATTCATAAATATCAATACGAGTCGGTATATACCTCCAGGTTATTTTAATTCTGTCGAAGTAATTGCTCCACGGCATGTGTTTCTTGGTAGAGCTAATGCCGAGCTCGACTGTGGAGGTACCACCATCTTACTCGCAAATCCTCCCGAAGTTATTCGGGGGAGGGTAAGAGAACAGCTCTCAGGCAAAACCAGGCGAGCCACCATTACCTGGGACCGATGGTTGGCGGTTTATCCATCCCCAATTGCCGGGGCCTATATAAAACAGACTGGTGACGGGCAGCGGCGTCACTGGTGCAAGGGTGTCGGCACCGCGCTCACCAACCCGCCGGCCCAGCGTGTGTGAGTATGGGCATTTCTTCCAGGGGGACCGCCAAGAGTGGCGAAATCCTGGAAAGGCCTATGTCCATCAGTGGACGGAACAGGCTGATAGATGGATGGATGGATGTGTTTCTAGATGTCACTACTAGATCTCTCAAAACATTGAGTACGAGTACTGAGTATTGAGTGTACATTTTTCTTTATTTCGCTTCCAAAACGCAAACCGTACAAAACATAATTAGCCCAAAAAAATACAAGTAGGTATATATCATTATTATTATTATTCTTTAACTATAACGCTCTATTCGTTTTTTTTGCTCCATGAAAAAAGTTTACGATTTTGACATTTGTTTCAATAGGTGACAACACAAGCGCAACTACGAGCAAAAACACGTTTTTCAGACTGTTTCTGTGTCTTTACTCAAAAACATAACCCAAAATAAAAGTGATACAAATATTGGGTTTCAAATGGATTTAAAGCAGAAATTACGACTAGCAATAACGTAACTTATCTAGAGGAGGATTTTACCGAAGATTTTACTTTAATTGTGTATTAATTAATGACAGAGGCGTAATCACATAAACCTACTCCCGAAGAAGTTTACGTGGTCATTCAAAACTGCTAAACATCTTTGTCAAAGTGCGTGATAACCACAAACAACATAGAATGTTACGAAAAAAAGTTAAAGATACAGTGAAACAGTCGAACCAAAAAAACACCTTTCTCAGTTGCCAGAAGTTTTAAAACTGACAGCTGTCAAAAATACATATCTTTAAATTCATTGACGTACTACCAAATGGACATCGGGTCTCTGCTCAAAAGTGTCCGAACCAAAAGAGAGTCAAAGCCGTTGAAAATTAAAAAAGGGTGTCAATCACACGTCAATCAAAATTAAGCCGTGCAGCAATGACATACGATTCAAATTAAAATGTTCTGTTTCTTAATATTTTGACACTTCACTAAGGACACTTTTCTGGTAAGTTTTATAATAGACCCGGGGTCCATGGTTTGTAATGTCAATGTTTAAATTACATAAAAAGTGACAGCTGCCAACTTTTATTTTTTACCTGGTACTATCAGCTTTCATTGTCGCAAAAGTCAGAAAGTTACTCGGGAGCAATGTAAGAGATCAGTGTAGGACTCACGATGCACGTTCAGGTAATAGCCAATAGAGGAGTAGTGCTGGTGCATCCACGTAGCGCGGCATCGGTACCAGCCAGCATGCGCGGGGGACAGCGCGGGGAAGCGGAGGGTGGCTGCTCCCGCCGTCACAGACTCCGGCTCCGGGGGGCTGGTAGGGAGGGGAGGGGAAATGATCCATAAGAATCTGGCGTAAGATGCATAGCTCATACTGACGAAATAACAAAATAATTACAAACTTATACGTATTCTTATAGTAGGTATGTACCTGGTGGGCTGTGTAGAGTCGCGCTGCCACCACGCCTTGGCGGGCGGGTTGGCGTCGACGTCACAGCGCAGTGCTGCCGCGCCCCCCGCCAGCAGCGACACGCCGAACCCCGGCCAGCGCGAGATCACGAACGATGGCGGGTCTGAGGGGGACAAGCTTCATGTACCCGCCGAGTTCTGCTCACTCAATTTACAGAGTGCAAACGGACAGGTATCTTTAAATCAAACCATATGAGATGATGAGTGGTTTGACGCGCAAATGAAAAAAAAACACGCTCTAACAAAAAAAATGTGTTTAGTTAGTTTGGAAAGGAGAATATTTTTTTCTTATTTGTGAGTTTTTTTCTTTCAGAAAGTTGTTAAGTATGATCAGTAGACCGGATACAAAGTACTTCTACGGGATTTGACTTTCGGAATATTAGTCCGAGACTCAATCACAGGCCCTAAGGCGGCTAGGATATAAAATTGGATATAATTATCTACGAGTACGATAGAACACTATCAACATCTTGAGCCGCTGCTGGAAGTTGTAAAGACCACATGACCAACAACATAGAAATCATCAAAACAAATAAAAAGTCGTGACTCACAAGTGACGTGAATCTCTAGTTTGGCAGCTTGGTCGGCGCGGTCGGGGCGTGGCGTGCGCTGTGACGCGGAGCAGGTGAGTGTCGCGTTGTGCAGCTCCCGCGCAGCGCGCACCACTACCAAGGACGACGACACACCGTCTATAACAATATAAACCAATATTTACTAGTATTTCTATGTCAGCAACACTCAATCCCCCCATCGGTCGCTTAAGTGTTGCCTAGGTCGATCGAAAGTGAATTTTATAATTTGTAAGATATGTCAAAAATGTGATCTTGAATACATAGTAAAACTATTTTAATAATATTTAATTGAGGATAGTTTTGTAACAAATTATGTGAAATGTTGATGTCAAACATTGTTTACCCGTCAGTTTCATTTGTTTGAAAGTATGACGGTGACATTGAAAGAAAAGTGAAAGTGGAAACAAAGTGAACAAAGCCCCGCACAAGGAGTGCAGTCAAAGTGTGACTGCAAAGGCACGATTGGCGGTTCATATTGAAGTGATGGCTCCTACGCTATTGTATGGTAGTGAATGTTGGCTTTGGCAAGATGACCATCGAAGTAGAGTGAATGCAGTGAAAATACGTTCCTTACGGAGTATGTGTGGTTTGACATTGAATGACAGAGAGAAAAATATCGACATAAGGGATCGTTGCGGCTTGGAAGAAGATGTAGTGACTAGAATAGAAAAAGGAATGTTTCGGTGGTTTGGGCATATAGAGAGAATGAATGAAAGCAGAGTAACGAAAGAAATTTATGCTGGACAAGTGGAAGGAAAAGCTCGACCGCGCCGCCCTAGAAGGACGTATGCCAACCAAATAGGCGACACACTGAAGAAGAGCAAAGTAAAAAGTACCCGGAATAGAAGAGCTTGTATGACTAAATTGATGGATGTAGAACCAAAAGAGGTGTTTCAGGATCGTATCAGATGGAAATCTGTAGTCTCTGCCTACCTCTCTGGGAGACAGGTGTAAGAATACATCTTATGTATTTATGTACTCGTATGTAAGTTTAATTTGTTGGTGCTGAAAAACATATTTTATCTAACCTCATATCGAAAAATCCTCATTACGAACTCGAAACTACTGGCATAATAAAAAATATTTTTCATGAACGTCTCTAAAAAAATTAAAAAATTAAATTATAGTATAGGTCTTCAAACAATATAATGCTATAAAAAAACTTTTTCTGGGATTACAGGACATGTGATACTAACGCGGAAGGCAAAGGGAACTTAGCCCATACAGCCATGTCTGAAGTTTAATATCAGATACCAATGAGGTTATCATATAATATTCTCTAACACGTACCTACTAAATAATATTGCGGTGTGACAAAGGAGTTCACAATTTAATTTTATTTTCGGCCTTCATTGTCTATGGCTGCCGGCGCGCGCAACGGCGTACACATGCGTGGTGGACTGTTGTATTTTGGCGCCATAGCTTACGTGGAAATTATTATTTACTGTGGTTTTACAGGTCAAACCAAAAGTATTATTTTGCCATAAAATTACGAACAGCAGTGATGGTGATGATAATTTGACTCCACCTGACATTCTGGAAATACCGACGGAAATTACGAACACTTTTAGAACTAGCTTTTACAAGAAAAATCAAAAATGGCTAACGACAAATTTTATAAATATTATTATGAAAACAGGTTGTTAGGCATGAGTTTAGATAAAGTAGTGTATGGAACTATACATAACTAAGTATTACTATACTCGTGGTCTATTAAAAACTCGCCTTCGGCTCGTTTCTTAAACTGATACTCGTGTTTTTAATAACCTTTTAAACTACCAGTTTCATCAACAACTATTTCAATGCAACTACTCGTAAAGACCCATTTTATATGCATGAAATCTGTTGTCAAAGTCTACTTCACCCCACTAGCGTTGCATTTTTATTACTTTTTGTTTAGTGAAAAAACTTGCCAGTCTTTTTTTGTGTTTCATAGATAGACTTGACAGAAATGAGCTGGTTTTAGTTTGATACGTTCGTAGGCTGCGTTCAGTTTGACCAACGGACGACATCTTCCTATCACTGACAGCAGGACAGTAGTTATGCATCGACATATAAAGACACAACTCGTTGTAGCTATGACTGAAAGCAGCCTACGAACGCATGAAATTGAAAGCACCTTATTTCCGTCAAGTATACTCATAGGACAGATTTTAAAAATTCTTTCACTATTATTAAGGTTAGACTCTAACACTTGGACAAAGGCTATATTTTTGTTTACTGGGGACGAGTAGTTCTCTAGGGGCATAGTAATTAATCAAATTCACGTAGGTAATCTCTGGAAATAATTATCAAATTATTTAAATTCTTTTACCGGTAAAGTAGAAGATCTCTTAAGAAAAGATAAAGTGTAAAGCGTTGCAAAAATGTACTTGTCATGAAATAATTAGGATATAGTAAACAGTGAGCGTGAAATATTTGTGCAGTCACACACAGTTACAACCGTGATTTCATTTCATTCGGGATCATAAGCGTCGTACCACTGTAGGTCTGTATTGCTCTGTGATTGATATGATAACACATAATATTGAGATTAATGATGACAGCACCTATCTATATCGTCGACAACACTCACCGATGGAGTAGTTGGTCTGCTGAGTCTTGAGGTACGGTCGAGGGTCCAACGATGGGTCCAGAGCCACCAGTCTCCAGGACAGATCGGGAGCTGGCACCCCTCCTGTACAATACCAAGAAGGAAAGTCAAAATGGCAAAAAAAAATAGATTTTTAAAACATAATAATATTGTCACAAAATATTCCCAAAAAAATTAAAACTCGGCTGGAAACGCACCGCAACTATCATTAAATGTTGATCAAAAACACGGTTGGAGATAATATAATGGTAAATACAAGGTTTCATAAAAATATTAGGTCAAACAAGAATGTACGTCCAAGTGTTTTAATGGCTTTATGTGTCAACCCATTCCTATAAATCTAGATGACTAGTTTTAGAGTTACCACTTGGGGCGCGTACAGTACATCCTTTCTTTCTTTAGACTTTGTTGAAAATAGAGAATCGATTTTCAACAGGTGTGGCCTACGAGTTAGGCGATTTTGGAAAAAGGGTAACTCAGGTATTATCCAGAGTTTCGTTGACGATAAAGCAACCTGACCTTCTGAGGTCTTCAGCTCTCAGTATACAAGTTGAAAATAAACCCTCTAGCTTTATTGAACTCTATGATTCGGAATCATTTATAGCACACAAAACTGTAAAAAAAGTTTTTTTTTTAATTAAAAATATGCCCAACCTACGCGACGGGCTATGTGGCTGACAATAGACCGTACACATTCCGGGCGGTAAATAATGCACAAAAGCTATGTAAACATAGGTTTTGTAGAGCGTCGTCTCTGTCACTGGAGTATTAGTGCTTCTTTGGCGGTCGATATCTTTTTTTAAATTATGAATCATGACGAAAGTAACTAAATATGTATGTTTTATTTGAAACATAGAACAGTTTCCTTTGTTATAGCTAGAGCGTTAATTTTCAACCGGTATAACACTTTTATCAGTAAATTCTTACGTCTGTAACATGTTACCTTCAGCGTGACATCGGACAGGCAAGGCGGCGGCGTCCCGGGCAGGTACCCACGTGTTGCCTGCGTCCAGTCGTCGACCGTCCACCGACAGATACACTGCTCTCACTGCCTCTGTAAGGAGTCAATTACTACTCTCACTGCATATTTTGGTCTAAACTTTTGGATAATAGGTTATTCGAGACGATGGCCTTTCTGACAAGCTGGAAGACACAAGGACACGAACAAAAAAATTCTGCGCAGCGTATACGTTTCTGACATGGCTTATGACCATTTATTGTTTGATATGAACTAGAACCAAAGGCTTTCCGTTCTTAAATAGCACTTAAGGTCACATGTACGATCACCGATCGTGGGTTTTGATAAATGATAAGTTTGATTATATCGTTTTATTACACGCGATATGGACGGTGACCGATCGTGAACTGATGAAAGTAGGGTAACTGCTGACGACGCGCGGCGGCTAGGTAAAGAGCCAATGCAGCAGAATGTATGGCCTGCCCCTTGTAGCGTTATTTATCTTGAACATAAATAAATGCAGTACTAATAATAAAATACAGTTTATCGACAACTTAATCATCGACGTTCGATACGGCCTAAACATCGACGGCGACTACAACACTAGTCACCGTTGTTTTCGCACGTTCGTTCCCCACTCAGATCGAACACTGATCACGCGGCAGCGTCAGTCGAGCTTGAACCATCATTGGAGGTGTGCGTGCGCTTACCACGGCACTTCATATATTTTTTGCTCCGCTCTTGAACGGACGTCTGATAAATTTGATAAAGATATTTTTTACCAACCAGTCGTTGTGTCCTGTGCAGTGTATTCCCCCACTTTTGGGTAAGTTTGAACAGATTGTTTAGTGCCTAAATGAGTAGTTATTATTTTAGTTAATATCAGTTATGTTTATATATTTAAAGTGTTGCTGATAACATATTTCTTGCTTCAACATAAGCTTTTGCGACGCTCTTAATTACCGTTATGTCAAACCGCCGAGGCGTGGCTACAAAATGGCGGTCTACACTTTTGTTGCATCATTATTGCATAATCATGTTCAATTATAAAATCTTATGTAAAACATTACGCTACATGCTATTCATTGTTTTAAATTAGTATGTAGTTTTGTAATGCTGCAGCTAGCTGTAAATTGTAGTCATTTTTTTCCCTTAACTAGTTTATTTTTTTTGTAAATCCGTTTCTGATTTTTATCACCACCACAATCAAGCTGGGATAGGTTCTCTCTGTAGGTATTGTGGCGGTGCGTGGAAACACACCAATAGCTGTGGTCTTATGCGTTTGATTACCAATTCCAGGGTCCACCGTCTTGGCTGAAGGCCCTCTAATCGTCATCGTCGACTAGCCACTTCGCAGTCCTGACCTCTGCCTGACCTGACCTTCACTCCAGGATATCAACGCCATACAGATCACGCTATCGGGACTCCACCCTGCAATCTACCAAAAGGGGAGTTCTCTTTCCGTGTCTGATCGAAGAAGAAGATTGACTGTGTGTAGGGATTTGCGAACTCCATATTGTTTTAAAATTTAATAAATTCTTAAATTGTATTCTAGCTTGTTTCTTTTCTGCCTGGCCGCCTCTTCAAGGCAAGTGCGACACCCTGCACCCATCCAAGATCTGACCATGCCAAGTATTTCGTAAGGGTGAACCGTAATCGTAACCGATGACAGGTGCAGCTAGGAGCGGTGTTAGCGGCTAAGCTTACCATATATTAACAATTCAGTAGGTGACCCAACTACAGTCTTGCCAGTGCGGTCTGTGCCCGTGCACCGCCATTTAGCTGAATCTCCTCTTGTGGCCCGAGCTACCACTACCACCTCACTGTCCTGCCCACTCCCCGCCGCATCGCTCGCTGACAGGTGCAGCTAGGAGCGGTGTTAGCGGCTAAGCTTACCATATATTAACAATTCAGTAGGTGACCCAACTACAGTCTTGCCAGTGCGGTCTGTGCCCGTGCACCGCCATTTAGCTGAATCTCCTCTTGTGGCCCGAGCTACCACTACCACCTCACTGTCCTGCCCACTCCCCGCCGCATCGCTCGCTGACAGGTGCAGCTAGGAGCGGTGTTAGCGGCTAAGCTTACCATATATTAACAATTCAGTAGGTGACCCAACTACAGTCTTGCCAGTGCGGTCTGTGCCCGTGCACCGCCATTTAGCTGAATCTCCTCTTGTGGCCCGAGCTACCACTACCACCTCACTGTCCTGCCCACTCCCCGCCGCATCGCTCGCTGACAGGTGCAGCTAGGAGCGGTGTTAGCGGCTAAGCTTACCATATATTAACAATTCAGTAGGTGACCCAACTACAGTCTTGCCAGTGCGGTCTGTGCCCGTGCACCGCCATTTAGCTGAATCTCCTCTTGTGGCCCGAGCTACCACTACCACCTCACTGTACTGCCCACTCCCCGCCGCATCGCTCGCTGACAGGTGCAGCTAGGAGCGGTGTTAGCGGCTAAGCTTACCATATATTAACAATTCAGTAGGTGACCCAACTACAGTCTTGCCAGTGCGGTCTGTGCCCGTGCACCGCCATTTAGCTGAATCTCCTCTTGTGGCCCGAGCTACCACTACCACCTCACTGTCCTGCCCACTCCCCGCCGCATCGCTCGCTGACAGGTGCAGCTAGGAGCGGTGTTAGCGGCTAAGCTTACCATATATTAACAATTCAGTAGGTGACCCAACTACAGTCTTGCCAGTGCGGTCTGTGCCCGTGCACCGCCATTTAGCTGAATCTCCTCTTGTGGCCCGAGCTACCACTACCACCTCACTGTCCTGCCCACTCCCCGCCGCATCGCTCGCTGACAGGTGCAGCTAGGAGCGGTGTTAGCGGCTAAGCTTACCATATATTAACAATTCAGTAGGTGACCCAACTACAGTCTTGCCAGTGCGGTCTGTGCCCGTGCACCGCCATTTAGCTGAATCTCCTCTTGTGGCCCGAGCTACCACTACCACCTCACTGTCCTGCCCACTCCCCGCCGCATCGCTCGCTGCTTCTCTCCACACTGGATCACCACTATGACTGCCCCAAGGTAGGGAAACGACCTGGGAACAATAAACTAATTACTATTATTCGACACGGTGACAAGTTGTTATAGTGAATAACGTCGCCTCGTGCGCGTATCTAAAACATCTGTCTCACATCTTTCTGGTCATCATCACGAGGCCCTAGCCCTAGGCCTTGATAGTAGCCAAAAGATGATTCCATGTTTTAGAAGTAGGTATTTGGCTAAAATTCAAACAGACCACAACTATTGTCAAGTATTGTCGGAGTTGTCATTCTGTCCTAATTACTACATAATTGTAATCTTTAAATGAAACTTCAAATACAAATTCTTTTGAATGAGTCATAAGGTTATTTCAAACGGGAAAAGGTTACATAATTATATTTATTTATGTTACATAGGTAAATTACATACACATAATTACAATTCAGTTTGAATTTGAACGATTGAATTAAAATATAATACGGGAAAGTAAATCAAAAATTAATAGAAGCATTTATTACACAACAACCACAAATATTTTAATTTCAACTCTACCTCGCTGATTAGACGTGTATGGGAGTTGAGTCGTATTTTAGTTTTACTGACCGTACATTCTATACTCTGGAAAGAACCTTCGCAATTTGAGAGAACCTTAAAGACATTCCCTGATCTAAATATTATTATTGGATTAAAAACTAGAAAATATCAATTAGAAACAAATCAAAAGACGCGAATTTCAAAAAATTTGTCTTTAAACAAATATAATACAGCACTATCCCATCGGGATAACAGATAAATTAAAAATACAGTAAAGCTGCCGGCTTAAGACTTGTAGTGATACAAAATAATACTGAAATCAGTAAAATACTATCTGCGAGATGGAATGTGCAGGCCCACGGCATAGGAACAAACCAACTGCGCTACTCACCACCTCTCACGCATACTCTGATACTAATTCATCACAATTCTATCAATATAGAATGGAATACTAATAAATACAATTAACATTGATTCACATTTACTTAACGAATGCAGGTGGCAATGAGTACAAGGACCTGAACATCTCTGTTCAGTGCTCCATTAACATGGCTACACACACAAACATAACATGCATCCCCGAGGATGCTACAGACACTCTCCACTGTATCCGCGGCTACAGCCACCCAACAATAACATAACACATAACAGCTCTGAGTGAGTAGCCATTAGGTACATGGTCGTTGTTCCATTTCACACATCAACTCCACAGGTATGAACAAAATAATACAGATACATTCACAAACGAAACACTGGGACAAGTGGAACTTTCAGATTTAGTATCGATCTGTGTCCAATCGATAGGCCACTCGAAATCTATAGAGGTTCGGTATATACAAAACGAATTCCTTCGAAATAAATTATAAGCTTCATAAAATAATTATCACATAAATTTTTCTTATATCTTCCTCTCGCTCCACATAACTTAACACATAATCTATCTATATGTACACCAGATACAATATAAACATAGTCCAGGGCAGGCTAACAGGGCGCGGGCGGAGGCTGCGGGCAGGCAGGCGGCGCGCGGGCCACGAGCTGAACGGGCGGCCCCGGCTCGTCGTGAGGGGGCGCCTTGCCGCGCCGGTGCAGCCGCACCCACGCGCCGAAGCAGACTAGAATGGCGAGGAAGACGGCCACAGTCGCGCCGCCCGCGATCGACGCTGTCTCCATCATCAGCTGCCGGCTGGTCAGCGCATACGAGTGGTCCAGGTCCTTGAACTCGCAGCGCGGCCCCACGAAGCCCGGCCGACACTCACAGTTGTAGATGGGGCTGTCCGAGATCACCACGGTGAAGCACACGCCACCGTTCAGGCAGTAGTACTCGGAGTAGTCGCGCTCGCACTCGAACGTGGGGAAGGTGATGTTGAGGCGCGGCTGAGGCTGCGGCTGCGGCGGCGGGCGCGCAGGCCGTGCGGGCTGCGGCGGCGGGCGCGCAGGCCGTGCGGGCCGCGCCGGCCGCTTCGAGATGGAGCTGGAGCAGGCGCCCGCCAGCGCCCAGGCCGCAGACACCACCGCCCACCACACTACCAACGATTGCATTTTCCGCTCACGATCCGGAGGGTACGCGGCTCCCGCAGATAGTATTTTACTGATTTCAGTATTATTTTGTATCACTACAAGTCTTAAGCCGGCAGCTTTACTGTATTTTTAAAAAATTTGTCTGCAACAGAAGACCGAAAGTCATTTGACCGAAGAACGATTGACCGAAAGTTCATTATGACAATGTAAATCAGAAAACCTAAAGACATTTGACCGAAAATACAATTGCCAAGAAGATCATTTCACCTAAAAAACGTATGAACGAATATTTGTTTTCAACGATTTAGTAATGGCTTCTATAACAGACAGTCAAACAAAATTGTATTTTATTCTACACTTATTCTTAGAATGATTTGTTTTCATGCGTAGAATATTCGGCTGATTCCATGTCAAATGTTTTTGAAGAGAATAGTGTTGATTGTTGTTTTTTTCTGTTTTTACAGTTACAGTGCATTTTTTTTCCGATTGCAGTTTCAGTAGAAAGTTTGTTGTTCAAATAATAAAGAAATCCGTCGATGACTAACATGCATTGGTTTTTTTTACTTTATGAAGAGACATGGTGAAGGTAAAAAACCTTTTCCTTTTACATGAAAACTTAAATTCAGAGAATCATACAATATTTGTACATATCCAGGATTGTATATAGGGGGGGGGGGGGGGGGGGGGGGCACACAAAGAAAATCCTAAATTATTCTTTTATGAAGCTCGTCAGAATTACAGTTTACCAGCGAACGACCGTCAGCTGCCCCTCCCTGCCCGTATCTCGCTGCGCCCGTGAAAATGGTGCCCTTTAAAATATCCGTAACAGATGATAGAGGTCTTATACTTTGGTCTAAAACTAAAAACAACAGCGTGACGTGTTATCAAATTTTGTACTTAACGGTGACGTGCCTGTGCGCCTTAAACACCTTGACAGTGAGCACAAGCTTGTATCAAAATCAAAATATTTATTTTTGCAAAATAGATACATAAAGTATACTTTCTACAAGTCAAAGTTAATTTTAACAATATGTATCTTTAGAATATAAAAAAATATATAATAATACGGGAAATAAAATATACACCTGCATAAAATAGAGTAATCTAGGAATAAAAATAATATATATACATAATGCAATGAAGAAATATGTTCATAAATAAAAACGTAAAATACATACATAAAATATTAGTTGGGCTACTAAAATGTAATAAAGTTATACACCTGCATAAAATAGAGAAATATAGGAATAAAAGTGTTATATATACATAATACCTAACCATTCGCACCATTCGATTAGTATTGCTAAGAAGAAGGGCAAGACACTTAGCAAACATTGTATTGTTGTTTCTACGAGTATTATGTTAACCAATATTACATACATTTTTATCTCGTATAATTTGGGCATAACCTTCTATACTTTAAGTTTCTTTTTTCTTTGCAGAGTATAAAAGTGTTAGAACTTTAAAATTTCACCAACACGTATAAAGTACGCTTTATTCGTATCCGTATTCTAAGAATGAGGGTAGAATAAATACAATTTTGTTTGACTATCTACTGTAGAAGCCATTACAAAATCGTTGAAAGCAAACATTCGTTCATACGTTTTTAGGTGAAATGATCTTCTTGGCTATTGTATTTCGGTCAAATGTCATTAAATCTTTTGATTTACAAGGTCATATGAACTTTCGGTCAAATGACTTTCGGTCTTCTGTTGTAGACTCTCAAAAAATTCCTATGGATTTCGCAATAAAATATAGTTATCTTATCTTTCATCCTTTCGACAAAAGACAAGATCATGACTACATTGAAAAGTATTCAAAAGTCGTTACCTCCTCATCTTTGTACCATCTGAGGTTCGTGACGTTGGTGAGATCACACGCGATGCGGGCTCGGGAGTGGGGTTCCACCAGTAACTCCTTCCCATCTCGTGGAGTCTGCACAAAAACAAATAATGAGAGGAATATGCCCGACGTCATATCTGGTCCGCTGCATCTACAAAATGTTGCCAGCAAACAATGACTTTAGGTCCACTTAACGTGACCTACAAACTTTATTAATCTAAATAAAAAACTAAGAATTTGAAATTTATGTGATATTATGCGCTGTAAATTGAATAAAAATTTGGAACTCTAGTGATATTCTGTGCTGAAAATTGAATTATCTTTCATGTTACAATCTAGAGACAAAACTGTCTAAACCATATTTTGTGTAAATATTCTAATCGTTTCATTTCAATTGGTGGTAGTCTTTGGCCGTAGCTTGTCACCGCTCATTGCGAAGCCATGACGCCAAGAGGGGTCTTCGTGTTTCGGCATGACGTTTTAGGAAGCTGTGTACCGAGGAGAGGCCACAGGCAGTTCCGTAGTGTTAGTTATTTGTTATTAACCGCCTTGTGTACATTTAGGAAAAGTCCTTGCATAGACAGATTAACGCCTTGCCTGTATTCATTTTATTACTTTATTAATAGAATAGAATATAATCTTTATTATATGTAATACGTGTTACAATTGCCCGCCAAGATCGAGCAGTGTTATTTACATATATTGTGTTTCTGATGTAAGATCTAATGTAAAATAAATGAGGCTCAGTTTATGCATGAACTGGCTTACCACTACGATGTATGTTTAATATTATAAAATAGGTATACGAGGAGAGACCGTTCACTTGGAGGGCGGTTTGCCTCTTTTTTGTGCACACATAATCTATTTTGCCGGTACGCATGCCAGGTAATAACATAATGATTATGATGGTTCGGTTTATTATACTTATCATCAGGGAATGTAGATCCAGGGATTTGCTGGTCTGTTGACTTGCTTGCGGAGTGTGACATGTCTTCATGAAGGTCCTTAGCATTATGTACCACGGATCCTTATCAAGAATATCCCAGATTGCTTCGGAGTTTGTATTGCGAGGAAAGTTTCCCGTGGTTTTCAATGCCATTCGATATTGCCTCTCTAATTCGGTTAGTTGGGAATTGCCCTAACGTACAGTACCACAGACAATGATTGGTAACAGAGTTGCGTTAATCACTTTCATTTTGTAGCGCCACTTTGCTATACTAAACTATGATACCCCTATCATGTGCTATAGGGGTACCACACCACACACTTTTTTCATCGTGTTTTTGAAGAAGTGTTTGGTCGAGTCCTTTCTGGGTCTCATTGATACTTTCCATCAGGCGCAGTAGAGTCGTGCGTTAGGCCATTGTGCATTAAAAAATGCTAACCCGCGGACAATATAATTATCAGGTGAAATAGCAACCAACCTGAGTGGTCTTCGCGTCTCTATGCACCTGTTCCAGGGGAGGTCTCAGGCTGGCTGCAGCCGGCCGGATGACTACGGTGTCCAGCCGCGATGCCGGCGCCGGGCGTCCGGGCCGTACCGGCTTCGAACCGGACACCGGCAGTGGGGCGTCAGCTATGGAGTCCCGGACAGCACCGCGGATGTTGAGGATCGTATCGCCGGTCCGGACACGGGGGCTGCCACTCTAGGGTCAAACAAACATACAAACACCGACATGGCAATAATTTCCTAGCGCGGTGGCAGAGGTGAACATGGACTGTGAAATATAAGCCACAGTCCACCCACGTACACCTATTGTAAATGCTTGCAATGATTGAGAGATAAAATTTCCAGAAACTGCAAATTAATCATACTTGGTAATATTCCCAGCTAGCACATGTGAAGAATCAGTTGAAGTTAGTCTATGACTAGTTCGTATGCATAAATGCTTTATTACCTAAAATTTATCAACACCAAAAAACATCAAATTTTTTGAATAATCCTAAAGTAATATATTTTGTTTACCTTGGTCTTGTTCCAATCCAAATCGGTGCTTCTCTTCTTCCTCCCTTCGCTGGTGTCGTCATCAACAGCTACATCTATATCATTTTGTACCTTCGTTTCGTTTTCAGTCTCTACCGTCTCATTGTCACCATCGTCTTCCGGAGTGACTATGACGTCACTACCGTCTATATTGCTTTCGTTCAAGTCTTCAACTCGAGGAAGGTCATACAGTTTGTTTGGGGCGGAGGTGTCGTAGTAGTCAAGGTTGTTATCAAGCGATTCTAAGCCTTGGAGTGGTGGGTATAGAGGTGCATCTCGCACAAGCTCCGCATCTAGCTCTGGTGAGGAGGGAGATCGCTCGGAGCTGCTCCAAGAGGATGCGAGGGTTGAAGGGGAAGCTAATGGACAAAAGAGATTTGAGAGTCAGTATGCCGTTCACAATTTATGGGTTACTGGTTCGAACTGTAGGGGATGGACACACAGACATTACAACTCTTACATTTTTAACAATTCACGACGACTAATCTGCTCTACTTGTAGTAAATCGTCTATATACAGGTTGCGCTAGTGTGCGTGCCTACCAGTACCAGAGCGTGTGTAGACACATATACTTTACACAAACAAAGCAGATTAGTCGCCGTATAGTGCCACCAATTTAACTGTTCAGTAAAATCATTCGCCGTCTCTTTCTAATTATACTCTTTTCTACCGCACTAGAAAGAGATGGGTGGATAATCCAACTGAATAGATAAGTTGGTGGCACTGTAGACTTATATTAACTGTGTAGGTACTTTGTGTCAGTGTTAAAGAGTTAATTTTCATCAAAATTTCGAGTTTGTGTTTTTTGACGAATACAAAACTTACTTCGACAATATAAGGTAAAATATAATTATAAATGAAAATATCCTCGGACCCCCATCTCGAAAAAAAAATGTAGGCCCTTTAAATTTTGTAACTACTTGATACATCAGCTAGTTATGCACATAATTAACTCTCACGAGGGTGATGATTGCGTTTCTTGTCTTGTTCTATAGAAAAAATATTGTATACTATTGTTACTTCCACAAGTAAAATTTAATACCTAGTTTTTATTAACTAAACTAGTGTAGATTTTCGGAAAACTTTCATTTGGGGAGCTCATAAGATGTTTTGATGCACAAAACTGTTTATTTGTATTCTGTGTTAGAATTCGTCTGAATTATTCTCAACGAATTATATAAAATTTGAGATCGAATGCGTTTTACGACATGTCAAACTTTATTTCTTGGTTTTATTATAAAACGAAATAACAAATACAGCTCTCAGAATAAAGACAATGTACCTACTCTACTATGCACGTGTATTACATATTATATAATTGAATTTGCCGCAGTTGTGAATTAAGGAATTTAATTAACTCCTAGCAAAATAACGTTTTTTTACTAAGGTCGTATTTTAATATAAATAAATTGAATATCAGCAGTCCCCTGAGAAATCACACCGTTTTTGGGTGGAATGTAAGATAATATTTTAATTTATTATTCATCTAAATAGAATTACTAATTTCTCAGCACAACTAACACTAGAAACATAATTTCAACAAAAGACAAAACTAGAATTCGCCAAACACAACTTTACACAAGGGAACAGTGCGCAAGTAAACAACGTCCCAAATTAATCAAAACAAACGGACAAATATTGAATAATTCGGGAACTTTGACGAACGCCTCAGTTCACATCGTAATTAAGGAGAATTCATCAAAACCTATTCAATTTCGAGATTCCAAAGTTTTCAGTCAGCAGTTAGAAGTTGCTCAAATAAATGTACGAGTATCTGGGTTCCATTTCACAAGTTTCGGAATTGAATCAAAAATTCCTAATCTATATTACTTAATAATAAAGCAGTAAAATGGTCGTACCTATATTTACATTGAATATTTTTGCGAAATTTTTAATGTATGGGTTATAATATTGTATTGTGGCATAAACTACAATTTTTAGAATTTTTATATCTCTGTATCTGTTTGTCTGTCTGTATATATGTATGTTCCGTTTTAACTTGAGAAACACCCAATGGATTTTGTTTTTTTTTTATTAACATCTTAGTGAACCTGATCAACATTATAGGCTTTAAGGGTTGTTCATAAAATAACTCCCAAGCCAAAAACAGGGCAGGGATAGGATAAACGCGGGCGGAGCAGCTGACAAAGGCTAATCTAATTCTTTGTAACATTTCAACGTCCTCATGTATTTATCCAATGTCTCACTCACACTTCAAATCGTTACAAACTAAATTAAAATTGTTTCACTGACAGTGGATTTACATAAAATTTAAAAAAAAAACATAGGAAAATAGCTTCTATTTTCTGAATGTTAAGTTTTTAAATAATATTATAACCTTAAATAACCTTTACAGCTACCCCACATAAATGATATTTGCGACCAACATGATTCGATGACAGATGAATTTGGCATTGTTTAGTATAATATATTTTCAGGGGTTTATCCGAGAATAGACTTTAGTTACCAGTCATAGAGTTAGTTTTAAATTGGCACGATTTTTCATTTACTATCGAAAGATTTAGGTAATAAATATTAAAATCAGTGGGGCTCTACAGTCGGAAATGAGTAGTTCAGCCAATTTAATATAACTGTTAGTAAAAAAATGTCATATAACCAATTGACCAATTTTTTTTCTGTTTTCTTAGATGTTGGGCCTCTTAATGATCTAAGCGTGGTAAGAATTTATCTTTAAGATACAGGGCCCAGTTTCCCAGAAAACAGAAAAATATTGTCCAATAGGTTATTTTTAAAAACACAAGAAAACAGAACTTGATAGATAGATAGATAGAAAGATAAAGCATTTATTGAGCACCATAAAACATGCATATACAAAACTAAGGTATACAAATTCATTTTACATCTAGAATACTTAAAATTAACAAGTTCAAAAAAAAGACAAGAAATGAAAAATAAACATAGGACCGACATTTAGTTTTTCTAACACAGACATCGTGAATCAGTTGTGAATGTGTTGATGCGTATGTGTCACGGTAGCAAAAAAGGCTACGACTCGACATTATTTGATGTGATAATGCTCATTGATGTGACATCACGACATTGTTGGTGTGACTGTATAAATGAATTAATTAAATCTCAACCAATCTAGAGTTCGTCAGTTTAAATCCCTAGGGCATTGCTTAATAGAGGCGGCGGTGCGCGGCGGGGGGCGGGCGGGCTTAGCAGATTGTATCAGAGTGGGACAGGGGATCTTTGATTTGAAAACGGGACCTGCACACTTTAGGGTGCAAATATGTTTTTATGCAGTGGAAGGACAATCTGGAAAGCGCGGAATTTAATGTGCATTTTTTTGTAAAAAAAAATACAATTTGAATTAAATAATATACACAATTAAATCTGAACTTAAAATCTAGACACACAATATACGTTTTGTTAAAAGTTTTCATAGTCAATTTATCTGTGACAACTTGCCACGTTCTACATATTCAGTAGCCAGGACCCTAACAAACTCTATTTTAAAACAAGTAAAGAAGGTTGTACATTATTGCATTTCTATATTGAAAAACCCACATAAACCATGGCACCTAATTTAATCTAAATTATTTTTTAGCAAAGCCGACAATCCTGCACAGCCATTGTTCACATTTATATTTTGGATATAAAAATATAATATCTGCTTTCAAAAATATAACACAAACTTTCGCATTTATAATATTAGTAGGAAGTAGGATGCGAAAGTAAGGGTGTGTGTGCGTGTGTGTGTGTGTATGTTTGTTACTCTTTCACGCTGAAACGGCTGGACGGATTTCGATGAAATTTAGAATAGATATAGCTTATACCTAACACATAGGCTACTTTTTATCCCGGAAAAAAGCATGTCGTTAAACCGAATAACACGCGGGCGAAGCCGCGGGCAAAAGCTAGTTTTTTAATATAAAAGTCAAAAATTGTTTATTCTAAAATAATTATACAAGCTATAATTCAAATATTGTTACATACACTGCACAACTAAAATCAAACAGGGGTCCACAAACTCGGCAATGCCAGTAACGCGGGGTACCAAAAACACAAAGCTGTGATAATGGGTAGGTATCTAAATTTATCGTTTACTGGAAAAATATTTTTAACAAAGATGTATACATAAAGAGAAAACTGTTTAAAAATTATACAGATATTAGAAACAAGAAGAAAACAGACATTTTATGCATCTAACATACAATATAACATTATCTAAAATAAACTCGTCAAGAAGTGATTCAGTCTTATCGTAATTCAATGTAAATAGGTAGTTGGAAACCTTAGTCTTTGCTTCTATAATAGAGCATGTTCTGAAATCACAAAGTCTGAGAACAGAATTGTAAAGTCGAGAACTAATGAACTGTCCAAATCTACTCGCAAAAGCTGTTTTAATCTTTGGAAAAGGTACTCTAAAAACTCGTTTGTTAAGTAAGCTAACGTAATCAGTAGAATTTAGAATGGTTTTGTGCATACTGAGATATAATTATAATTATAATTATAATAAGAATAATATATATAACTATAATTATAATTATATCTGTACAATAAAAATAAAATGAATATAAATTGACAAGTAATAGTTATTCACAAGATATTTTTGGTGGGATATCATTGATTTTTGTAAAGTTGTGTTTAAACACCTGTGGCGGGTAGTTCAACTCGCGCAAATTTAATTAATGACTATGTCCCCAGGGAACTGCCTGTCCTCAAAAAACAAACTATACATGGCCGTTGCCTCAGTGAAGAGTCTAACCATGGCCGTTGCCTCAGTGAAGAGTCTAACCATGGTCGTTGACTCAGTGAAGAGTCTAACCATGGCCGTTGCCTCAGTGAATATACTAACCATTACAACAGTGAAAGGATTTTCAAAATCTGTTTAATATTATTTATTATTATTACCCGCGCGGATGTAATTAATGGCTGAGTCTCTAGGGAACTGCCTATCCCTAGGACACAAACTATAGCCTACGTTCAAGTAATGAATCTAAGAAGTGAAAGATTTTTTTTTATCAGTTCATTAGTTCACAGATTACTCCCTATACAAGGATACGAACAAATTTTTCTTACAATATTAGTTTCTATTGAGTGCGTTGCAAGATAGAAATAACTGTAAAGTGTGAATAAGACTTGTACCCTGAGAGTTCGGTACATTCCGTTAGAGATACGAAATAATTCCACGAGCAGTTATAAAAAACCAACTTAACTTGACACGTACGATCTATTTATGTCTATGTATACTACGGGTCTATTAACGTTGGACACGAACAACTTCAGCAAATTTTTTCCGAGTTTTTATTATACACTCAATCATCTGCGGTGATCTGAAATTTAATGTTTCTGAAACTCCTGAAAGTAGTTTAGGTTTTATATGAGTGAGTTAGTCAGTGATAAAAATAGTGATTTTTAGACGTGAATATCTCGAGTAAGAACTGTTAAAGTTTCATTTATGAAATTTTGGATTTAGGACACTTGCGCATGCCTTAACATATATATAAAATTGCAACTTCGTAAGGGGTCGAAAGTAGTTCGAAATGATTCGTGTACCACTCAACACTAACATTCGTGGCACACGGCTGGTGTGCCGGCCTTTTTTTTAGAACTCAGCCCTGACACGCTGCCACGTGTCAACATCTGAGCTACGATCTAGACTGCGATCTGTTGTTTTAATAATTGTTCCATAGAAAAAGTGAATTAACATAGAAGGGATAGTAAACTACTTTCCATTTCTCTCTGAGACCGTATCATCTGTTCACGAAGTTGAACCTCTAAACAGTTTTCAATTAGAAAAAAAAATATATATATCCATTGAAAATCCCTTTGACAATCAACCGAATTAGCAAATTTTCCGCACGTGCCAGAATAGCCGTCATTTTACCAATGCTGCTTCTAGGCATAATGTAATAATTAAGCTGCTTCCTTTTTCTAACCTAGCCTACTGGGTCGTTTTTACGTTTAAATATTTCTGAAATAGATAAAACATAATTACACCAAAGTTTGGAACAATATTAGTGAATATTGGTGATACTAAGTCTCAGCCTTTTTTCCCCACCACATAACTTGTGAACCCTCCGGGTGCATCCTGCCACCAGATTGGCGATATTTGCAAAAGGGTCCCCCAGGTAAGGTGGTATCTTGAGTTTCATTGACGATAAAAATACCTGACTATTTTGGTCGTCAGCTCTCAGTATATTTCAAATTTATTTGTACTCCATAGAGTATAATCTCATAAGATATAATTTTATTTCCTTAAACGAATCCAGTGTGACAATAAAGTGGGCATTAAAATTCCCTTGGAGCAAAATCTGTATAAATAATCAATTTTATTGTAATGAGAAACTCAAGCAAACTGTTACTTCAAAGAAACGAGATGAGGCTTCATTCACACGCCACACAAAGAAATCGAAGGAAATACGTTTCCCTTGCCCAAGAAAAATAAAAGACTTACTTTTATAAACCTTAATGAGCTCACTTTGATGCGAAGCCACCGTATTTGAAGAAAGCTGATTTCTCTAATTAATAAACACAGGTTTTGTCAAACAAAGACTGGTTTTTACGAAAATATTCCGAAATGGCTTCCTTCTTTGTTGATGTAGGAAGCAATCAATGTACAATCTAATATATATAGGTGTAGGTGCCTACATCAGTGTTGAGATAGAATTTCTACTAACTTTTGTCTGGAGCCATTATATCGACCGAAAGGAAGTTTGTGAGACAATAATATGATTGGCGGACGGTGGATTCTTCGCACGGATATTGGCAAGTAGCGTTGTGTGCGGACTCGGGAAGGGGGAAGGGTTGTCGCAAGCAACTTTTCACTTTGCTGTCTCCTCACCCCCTTTTCGGGTTAGCCTCATCCCCCGGTACTTCCGGACCTCCCGTCGACGGATTGCTTCCGCCGCTCGGAAGCTATTACGGCGGTATCGTTGGACGATACTTTGTTCACAGCAACGATATTACCACTTTTATTTGCTTGTAGGTCTGCAGAGAGTTAATTGAGTACGATTACGGATGGGTAATCATACTTTTGATTGAGATAGTGCTAACGGAGCCTTTATGAATAGTTTTGCACAAAGTAAAAATAAATATATTTACAATGTCCATAAAATTACGCCTAGCTAAAGAAATAATGTGATTTCATAAAAAAATATATTATATATTATGGTATTTCCAAAACAATTTGATACATCATAGTTAGTTGTGAATATCTATAAATTCTTGAATTTAATATCATTGAAAAGTTGTGGGAAGGTATTTGTATATATTGTTTTAACAAAGCAAGAATAGTTTTTTTTATAATATCTATTCTTATTTCAGTCATCTTAAAAGTAACCAATCTTTTCGCCATATATAGATCATTCAACTCACGTAGGCTCCTATCAAATACAAACCAACAATAAAATACAAACCAACAAGCAAAACCCTTAATGCAACGTCTTAAGACGTATAGTGGCTTGATTTGCGCGTCATCGTGAGATAAACAACCTATATACGTAAAAGTTACAGCTAATAATCATCAAACTCATATTTGGCACAATAATAATGATTGAACATAGCTGTTGAAATTAAAGTCGGTATCAAAGTTCGATAACCCTTTCTGGGAATTCCGTTTTTTAAATAAATAAATGTCACCTTATATTATGTTACGGTCAATGTTGGATTTGATGATGAGTTTAAGATTAGCCGGTTAATCTCAATTTTAGTGTTGAGCATTCGCTAATGTTCAAAATCAGTTAGTTTATTTCATCACTAGCTATTGCCCGCGGCTCCGCCCGCGTCGAAGAGATTTTAGTGGAAATAAGGAAAACAAAAGAATATGATTTTTTCAACGACAATATGCAACGGTCACTATGTTTTACCAAAGTGATAATAAAGACCAATCAAATTAGCCCAAACTCGAAGGGTCCGTTGTTTTCCGTTGAAGAGATCCCGTACCCACCTTCCAGTCCCATTAGCAGGCTTTGCCCAAGTAGCATTCGGGGTTCTATATAAGCTGTCTAGTCGTTCACATGTACTCCAAAAGCTGTGTAAGTTAGCTGTATAAGAGCTGTATAGCTTGCTATAATGCTCTTATAGAACCAGTTTGGGCACAAATTAGACAGCCTTAAGTTCACTATGGCTGTAAATTAGCAGTATAATAGCATTATAATAGCTGTTTAAGTAGTAACATCGGACTTAAGGCTGACTTACGGCACTATATGGGACGCAGTGTGAACCATACTAAGTACATGAGTGTAATAAAGAGTAACAAGTGGCTAAATAATAGCTAATTACTCCAGTGCTACCTAAAGTTCACGTGTGTCCTAAATTATTTCTTTATTTTATTATTAATTATTATCCTCATAGTTGATTTTGTGTGTGCCATCAGAAACCAAACTCCGGCGGATCAAGGGTAAAAATGTATGATAACACGAGGTAGTACCTGTTTTAAATACTTAATAATGTTAATACCATGGGAATGCAACTTTATCGTGAAATATATACATATTTACAGCTAAAATATTCACGCGCCTCTGTAAAAACGCGATATTCATTTTAAAATATTTAAAACTGGCTGAGAGGAAATCTACAATTTTCAGTGTTTGATATTATATTGGCATTATAATGATACTACGGTAATTAATTATAACATGAAACCAAAACTCAATCGCTCTATCTACGTACTTTGTGATAAATCTGCATGATAATTTTGGAGATTTATTTGGTAAATATTTTAGGTTAGAACAAAATGGTGGAAATGAAATACGGCTATGTGAACTGTTATAACTCCAATTTAATGCGGTGGAGCGTATATAGGTTCACATGTGTTCTGTTAGAATGCTGTTTTCTATTTAAAGTCCCACATTTGCACCACTACAGAGCCAATGTCTATAAACTTATTCTAATGTGAACTTATGTACAGCTTTAAGATGTAGTTCAGGTCACTTGTGTCATCGTTTAATTCTTTTAATATACTGAAATTTTAGAGATCCGCAATAATAATTATTGTCCGTTAAATCGCCTAGCCCAGGTACTAAGTCAAGTATGAGTACCTAAAGTAAAAATGTTGTAACAAACTAACAAAAATCACTTTTTGTTTTCGTGTGAGACACACAGTTTGGTCTCAGAGTATTTATGTTACCGGCTTTCTGTATAATCCGGTATTGTATACAATGCCTAGGCAATGTATACAATGCCAAAAAGATTAAGGTAATGTATGAAATATTATTTATTTAGTACATTGCCTAGGCATTGTATACAGTACCGAATGCGCAGCCGGTAATGTATATAACAGACGTGAGCAGGAGCGGGAAATTGATTAAGGCATGTATTTAAATGATTTTTTATGAACAAAGCTTAGCCTTTTGGTTAAATGGTATTTCAGGGTGGTCATAAAAAAAATAACCACGAAGATTATGTATGGCGGTCGCGCCACAAGTGGCGCGACTCGTCATACCTAATCTTCTAACCTAACCTACCGGCTCTCTTCTGCGCTGGAAGACTTCCAAAAAACTAATTCTGACTGTTTAATATTATTCCATTAATTAGTAATAACTTTACACTTTGCCGGTTGACCAGCAGGTACTCTATACAATGCCTAGGAATTGTATACATTGCCTAGGTAAAGTAGGTAACGGACAATAATATTCATAATATTTCATACATTGCCGGGACGCCCCAGGCATTGTATACATTACCTAGGTACTGTATACAATACCTGAATTATACAGATTGCCGGTGACATTTACACTTACAAAAAACACTACTCTGTTCAAGGACGTATTTAAAATAATGTAAACAAACTAGATAAAGAGGGACAACATTTATGCCCTGCGACAGAAAAGGACGGAAAATAATAGTTGTCACTCAGCCATAGTAACAAACACTGTTTACAATCTTTTAAAGTGCCGAGTCAGCAAGTGTAATAGTGTAACCATAGTATAGATAACTGTGGTGTGACCACATTTTGCAGAATTTATCAGATAAATAACTGTTATTCCTGTTATTTATGAGATAAATAACTGTTATTTCTGATATTTATCTGTTGAAATTCTGTAAAATATGGTTACACTAGCAGACTTGGCGCGTACGGAGCTGACGGGTGTACGATGACCAGGCACGTATCCAGACTTTTGTTTCGGGGGGGACATTCATTGAACCAACAATGTGAATTGTGAGAAAAGCCTCTGTAATCACTGTACTATATTATTATTAAGTATCAAAAGTACCCTACCTTTTTTATTAAAACGTACTTTACAGTGGTTATGAATAAACATTCCTAGTCCCGTGTATGTCACGCCAAATTTCGGGGGGGGGGGGGGGATAAATCCCACCTGTCCCCCCCTGGATACGTGCTTGACGATCACCTTAAATATCTACTTAGAGAAAGTTTATGCTATTTCTTTCTGAACTTGAAAGTAATCATGCGCATTCCTTTTAATAAGTAAGCGAGAAATAGAGGCGGGAACGGGATAGGTATAGATCCTCTGATCACTCGCGTGCGCCCGTGGCGTGCGTGATGGCCAGGATAGGATTAGTTATTGTCAATGTTGCCATTTTGGCCACTTTGTGGGTAGATCTAGCGGATTTTCAACAGTTTTAGCCAAAAAATATTCCATTTTAGCCACCAAAACAAATCTAGCTACTTCTATCTATTTCTGGTAATTTTTTAGATTATTACTATTGGAAGACTACGGAGTAAACAGACAGAAGATATTTCAGATTTACCAGACATTGCAGACCTATAAATTGATTTTAAAAAATTTGCTGAAATTTTTTTAACTTTATTATAACCAGTTTTTAATACATTTTTAACTTCAATTAGAGACCAAAGCCGATTCTGAAGGCTTTAATTTTAGTTTTAGTGCTGATAAATATACATTTTCTTTATTGCAAAATAGATCTTAGTGTTAACAAGAGAAGATATATTAACTTTGGAAAATATTAAGTTTTGACAGCACTAAAATTAAAATTAAAGCCTTTAGAATCGACTTTAGTCTCTAATTGAAATTAAAAATGTATTAAAAACTGGTTATGATAAAGTTTATAGCTATATATTTATATCCATATATAATTATAATAGGATATCAATAGTAATAGGATATTTAAGTAGACCAATAATACTATGATATTTAGCATCTTAGACCTCAATCTACATTTTTTAAAGTTACATTAACGGGAGTGCATAACATTGTTCTAGCATCAGACGGTAGTGTTCCCGGTTTAAATTCGTTTTTTATGCCTGACAATTTATTCAAAGCGGAATGAGGAATACGATTTTCAATAGCCCATGTTCTTATTTTTTTGCGAAAGGTTAAATGATTGTCCAAGTCAAAATTGTATTCACTATCACTAGAACTGCAATCACCACACTCTGATATCTGTATATTTTGAAGGGAACTTTCAGGTTCAGGCACATTTTCCTCTGCATCATGTACAGAACCACCATGAACAACGGTTGAAGTCGCACTTGTTGAAGCCGTATCGACGGGCTCATTTTCGGGCGTCGTTGTCAATCGACTGTTTATTTTTACAATTTGCGAATATTCTTTTGCAATTTTTCTTCTTATTCCACCGGTTCTCGCTCTTATTTTCCAGGATTGTTTATTCATTTTCACAATTTTTTGCACGAGACGTAATAACACGCAGCTTGTGGGATAAGTGTAATAGAATATCACATTCACATTCATGTTCAGCTTACAGCCAATAAGAGTAGTACTTGTGGACAAATAAACTGCTATTGATGTTAATAGACAACACATGTAGTCCTTTTAACAGCCTACAGTGCACATGTGAACCATTTAAACACTTCTGTACAGCAGTAAAAAAAGGTTATTTTAATGATCACAAACAAGTCCTACTACAGCTCTCAGCTGTATAACAGTCTAAAACAAGTAAACATAACAGCCTTTGGCTTTATAAATGACCACATGTGTTCTATTAAAATGTTAGCTCTGTAACATCGTACAAGTAGGCCGTTAAACAGCGGTTGGCGTATCTCTACCCTCCTATAATGCTCTTAGTCAGACGGCTGACTAAAGGATAGTTGTTAGAGTATTATAACACCAACAATCGTATAACAGTATAACTCTACACTCCTATAAGTCCCTTAGACAGGTATAGGTGTAATTAATCGCAATAATGCAGCTTATACATCACGAGTGAACTGTAATAATGCTTCAAGTACACCTGGGAACTAAATGTGTACTCTTAAATGGAGTAAAATGCTACTTGGGTGGTCACCATGTTATACCAAAGTGCTAATAAAGACCAATCAAATAAGCCCAAACTTGAAGGGTCTGCTGTTGTCCGATGAGAAGAACCCATACCCACCTTCCGATCCCTTCAACAGACCTTGAGCCCCATGTTTTACCAAAGTGCTAATAAATACCGACAAAATAAGCCTAAACTCGAAGGGTCTGCTGTTGCCCGGTGAGGAGATCCCGTACCTACCTTCCAGTCCCATCAAATTCAAGGTGTATTTTTTTCTCATAATTACATTAGAATCGTGTATTCTTTCATACCCTAAAGGGATTCTTGACTTTGCATTTACACCCATATAGTGCAGACAAACTTTAAAGTGAGTTGATTTGAACCAGACTGCGTCAAATTCGATATTTTGAAACATGCAGCGCCATCTAGTGTATTAAAATAAAAAAATATCCACGCCACCTTACTGAGCCGTTATTCAGGATAGCTTCCCAGAGATGTCATTTTCTAAGGACTTAAAAATAAAAATATTTTAGTCATTGGTCTTTGCTCAGTCAAGAAACATAATTTCAGCTTTAATATTTCTTTTTCAAAAGGAAAGGTATTAAAAAAAAAAGAATTAAAAAATGTGAAAACAAATTTTACCAGTCGGGGTTTGGAACCCGCGACGATCGATTACGCTACGGCGGCGAACCTTCCATATGTTTCACTAAAATTATCATTGCGCTGCTTTCTTTTGTCATAGCGTAACAATACATAGCTTTAAACCTTCCCGAAGAAATGCTTTATCTTTCAATGAAAACTAGATCAAAATCCATTGAGTAGTTCTCGAGTTTTAAGCGAACGAACAGATATACAGACAGACAGACGTTGTATTTTATATCTACAGAAGATTAGACGGTTGAACTTAACGTTTAAACAACAAAAATGTAAAAGTAGTTGCGACAACAAAAATGATTTTTATGTTTATCATAAATTCTGTTAAAACTAGGGTAAAGCTCTGTATACTACAACTTTATTTATTTACAAGTAAACCGAACACGCTCCTCCTCGCTCCGCTTTGCTTCGCTCGTCGTCGCACCTATTTTTGAGTTTTTGTTGAATAATTACTGTATTTTTCAACTTCTGTTTGCTTCTATATTTTTGCCGTTATGTGGTTATTTTTAACTTCAGTCAGCTAAAGGAAAAATAAACAAACAGTAGCTAGTGCCTAAATCTAAACTTAAGGTTAGCCAGCTACTCTTAAGATATCATCAGACCTATCATTAGCCGTAACATTCTATATAAGGATAAAGACGATATTTTATTAATTGTTTCTTCACAGTCTATCAAAAATACAAAGCCATTAACAAACTAAATATAGAAATCAGGAACATAAATAATTCAAAAATCCACCACAGCTTCGAGTACATTGTAACAGGTTCTGATTAATCGTTCGCAATTCAGAACTTTGTATAATGGCGTAATTTTCATTTATTTCGCAACCGCTTATTGTATGTTGTTAATATTGATGAGAGACCTCGGCGCCGAGTCGGGGAAAGATTCGCTCGTTTTTAACCTCAACCTATGAATACATTATCTTGGCTCAGCAAAAAACCTTTAAAAATAATGCCTTCATTTTGTAGACAAGATGCCTGCCTTCCGAGAGTAATTTATGTTTCTTTTGATGACGTCATCGCTTTTGCCGAGAAGATTATAGTGACTTGTGCTCCTTTACCCAAGACGCGTTTTATATGGCTTAATTTACATCGCTTCTATAGAGCGATTTACATTCTGCATTGAATAACGAAAGTAAGAAAGATGTCAGAGGTAACAACTCTCAGTTGACGACTACACATACTTGTGCATCATAGGTATAATAATATCTCGCATAATTATTTCAAAAATGATGGTGTGAACTTACAAATATTTTGCTTACAGAGAAAATAAAAATTAACACCAGCTTTTAATTACAACATAGACTGTCCATCCATCCATCCATCAGCCCGTGTTCGTCCACTGCTGGACATAGGCCTTTCCCAAATTTCGCCACTGATGTCGGTCCTCCGTCCTCCTCATCCAGCTGCCACACACAACTTCCTTCAGGTCGTCGGTCCAGCGGGCACGAGGTCGGCCTACACTACGCTTTGCTGTATGTGGACTAATAAAATTCCAGGAAACTGATTTCATATTTTATGATGAATTTTTGTTTTTAAAAAGCTTGTCACGCTTACTTACTAATTACTCACTGTCCAATTAAATTTATTGGTACCTACCTACTTTTATGATCAAGAAAAAAGCTTTATAGCGACAAATGTAATTCAACGTGTAATTATTATAATATTGAATCAGTTTCAGCGATCTAAACATATTTATATATATATATATAAAAGCGTGTTTGGTGTTTTTATTTATTAGCTAGTTTATTTTATGCTTTTCAGTGAATAAACCGAGTGAATAATCAAACTTTTTTTTTGGTTTCCGTACATGAAGGGTGCCAATCATAGAAAAAAAGGACAAAGGACGTATAAAAAACCTTTAAAAATGCTATTTTTCAAGGTTATTTGTTTCAGCTTTATTTTAAAGACAATACACAAATGTTAAAATTTATTCAGATTGTTGCACATATTTTAAAGTAAAACAAAATAGAATAAAAATTTGGGTTCCGTACTCAAAGGATACCGATTTATCTGACAGGCGCTATTGTTTTAGTGGACTTTTGGACGCCATAGATATGAATGAATGACACTTTCGACAGCTCATACATAGACATAATCACGAGTGTTAACAACAGACGCAGAAGAAGATTGTAACTCACCTATAACGATACTCTCAAACCGAAGAAGATAAAAGCGGTACCTATAACCGCTCCCCTAATGATTGCCGACTGGAATAACAAGCATTTAGAGAAACTCTCGTCAACAACATTACGAAAAACATTAAGCTTCAAGTGTCGCTTTATTTTAGTTTCTTCATTCATATTCAAGGAGTGAGTTTCGCCAAAAAGCCCGTTGTTTTGTTCCGTTTTATTATTTAGAGTTCAGGAGGTAACGAAGATGTCGGTCTGTGCTCACTGTCCTGAATTGTTATTTAAATTTTGTTGAAATAAAATACAAATATACGCAAAGGCTGCAAATACTAAATATAAAAACAAAATGGAATTATGTTTAGGCAAACCTTTTGGTATCCCATTTCTGAGAAAACGTCAATTGTACCGAGTGGGTTTCTTGTCACTGTAATTTTGAACAGTAGATATTTAACTTATATATGTACCTATATACGAACAACTTTTACTATGAGGCCAACCAAGAACTCGCAAGAAAATATCGCACCTGTTCCAGATAAAAAATACATATATAATTGATCAAAATGTTTTAAACATCTTTTTCTGAAACATGCTCGTCAATAGGCGCTTTTATTTTTAAAATAAAGAAGCTGCAAAGAGCCTATTTTTTGCCCTAGGGGAAAAAAATGTATGAAAATCTATTTTCGCCGTAAGGCCGCCAAGGAGAGAAATGCTATACAGTCGAACCGACCGCTAGTTTCTCAATATACAAAGATAAAAATAATAGCAATAGCCCAAGCAGCCAATTTTTAACACAGTACGTGTGTCACTTTAATTATTTATATTTTTCTTTTTATAAAGTCTACGGACTAAAAACAGAAAATTTAAAAAGTTGAAAATGAAAATCGTTACGAAAATCTTTGCCTTTTCCATTCAAGGGACGAACGAAATAAACAAAAATAATGGCGGCAAGAAATGTATTTTACTTCAAAACTACCATCTTATTGTAAAGTAAAGAAACAAAAAAAATCTGCAAGAAAAGTGTCTTATTTAATAAAAAACTATCTTATTGTTAACTATAAATTGAATAATGAATTCAAGTGAAAATATAGCGTTAATACATAAATTCTTCTTAAAATTTCTATGGTTATAAAAAGAACATGTATTATGTTTTTAAAAGGTAGCAAAGAGAATTTATTGTATCTTATTGTATTTATAACTAGCCTTTGCCCCCGGTTCCACCCGCTTTTATTCAATCTTTGCCCCGTTTTCGGCTTGGGCGTTATTTTGTGGACACCCTTATATAGTCAATGTGTTGACCAGGGTTACTACGATGATAATACAAAAAATACACAACTGCGAGTTGAACTCGCCCACTGCTGCTTTCCAGGATTTCGCCACTCTTGGCGGTCCTCTTGGAAGAAATGCCCATACTCACACACGCTGGGCAGGCGGATTGGTGAGCGCGGTGCTGAAACCCTTGCACCAGTGACGCCGCTGCCCGTCACCAGTCTGTCTTAGATAAGGCTCGGTAATTGGGAATGGATATATTGCTATCCATCGGTCCCAGGCAATGGTGGGCCGCCTGGTTTTGCCTGAGAGCTGTTCTCTTACTCTCCCCCGAATAACTTCGGGAGGATTTGCGAGTAAGATGGTGGTACATCTACAGTCGAACTAAAGACTATATTTTTTATTATTTAATTACAAATGTACAGTTTTTAGATTTTCCCCATACTTGATAAAATACGGTATTACTTGCCAAATTACCAAGATACCCTATAAATTTTGATTCCCTTGAGAGTGTCAAAATATTCGTTTTTTGCGGCATAAACGGCCATATTTTTTTACGTTAACTTGAAACTTTGATTTTTTTACAGCTTTAAGCGACTGTAAACCTAAGTATATGGCTTTAATTCCAACTTGATACCTACACGCGTTCCCAAGATAAAGGGTCTTAACAGACAGATGGACGGACGGACGGACTGACAGATGGACAACCAAGTGATCCTTTTAGAAGCTTTGTTTTTTCCTCTTGAGGTAAGGAACCCTGAAAACCGCATCCAAATCCGTTAACTGGTTCTCGAGTTGAAATTTTGCGAAAGTATTCAATGTACAGACATGACCTTTTTACTACTTCATTATTAGAATTGATAATCGAAAAATGAGTTGAAGTCAGAGGCAGCCTCGTCAGGCAATACCCTTCAATTCCACCCCTCGGATATAATCTACTATTGATTCATTCAGCACGCACACTATGTAGTCGAGTGAGGATGGCTAGGAAGTCGGTTCGATTTTGAAGTTACTTTTCAGCTCTTCAGACTGAAAAGCGGTACCTAATCTTAAAATAAACAAATTGCCATTTTCGGAGCGAGGAGATAAAAAATTTTTACTATTTCCAGTCTAAAGTAAACTCGGTATTTTACTGGAAACATTATGATAGCCTGTGGTTTGTCCTCACATAAGTTGAAGGAAGCAACAATATTACTTATGTAAATGTGTGAGGTCGACGCAGACCTCGCTTGGGGCTCAACACAAAAACCGAATACTAACATACTAGTATGTGCGAGCCACATACAATATTTTGAAACGAATGATTCTACTTTAGGTCTAAATAAAATAATAATATGTTGTCAATTTGATGTTTTGGAAGATAATAATGTTTCAAAGTATGAATGAATGACACTTTAATGTACAAAAAAGACATAAAAAAAACAAAGTTTTGGTAACATAATTAAGTAGTAATCTAACAGTAGGTACAATATTGGCGCCAAACAAAAGCGGCTGAGTGAAGTTAGCTCCGGCGAGACGGATATAGAGACAGACAGAGACATAGACGAACTTCAGAGGCGCCAGTAAGTTTGATGCCGTTTGTACAAGCGGTTTTATTGAAGACTAGCGGCACAATTTAAAAATCTATACAGTTGTCCAACGAAAGCACTCAGACAGATTGTTGATGTTGATTGAATTGTGCGGGGCGAGGCGCTGGAGGTAAGCCGAGCTACATAAACCTTTCGAACAAGTAGTTCGGGGTCTCACCTACCGCTCCCTCTGAACGCCTTCGTTGGACAACTCTAGCGGACGGCCAACAAGCAGTTCGGGGTCTCACCTACCGCTCCCTCTGAACGCCTTCGTTGGACAACTCTAGCGGACGGCCAACAAGCAGTTCGGGGTCTCACCTACCGCTCCCTCTGAACGCCTTCGTTGGACAACTCTAGCGGACGGCCAACAAGCAGTTCGGGGTCTCACCTACCGCTCCCTCTGAACGCCTTCGTTGGACAACTCTAGCGGACGGCCAACAAGCAGTTCGGGGTCACACCTACCGCTCCCTCTGAACGCCTTCGTTGGACAACTCTAGCGGACGGCCAACAAGCAGTTCGGGGTCTCACCTACCGCTCCCTCTGAACGCCTTCGTTGGACAACTCTAGCGGACGGCCAACAAGCAGTTCGGGGTCTCACCTACCGCTCCCTCTGAACGCCTTCGTTGGACAACTCTAGCGGACGGCCAACAAGCAGTTCGGGGTCTCACCTACCGCTCCCTCTGAACGCCTTCGTTGGACAACTCTAGCGGACGGCCAACAAGCAGTTCGGGGTCTCACCTACCGCTCCCTCTGAACGCCTTCGTTGGACAACTCTAGCGGACGGCCAACAAGCAGTTCGGGGTCTCACCTACCGCTCCCTCTGAACGCCTTCGTTGGACAACTCTAGCGGACGGCCAACAAGCAGTTCGGGGTCTCACCTACCGCTCCCTCTGAACGCCTTCGTTGGACAACTCTAGCGGACGGCCAACAAGCAGTTCGGGGTCTCACCTACCGCTCCCTCTGAACGCTTTCGTTGGACAACTCTAGCGGACGGCCAACAAGCAGTTCGGGGTCTCACCTACCGCTCCCTCTGAACGCCTTCGTTGGACAACTCTAGCGGACGGCCAACAAGCACTTCGGGGTCTCACCTACCGCTCCCTCTGAACGCCTTCGTTGGACAACTCTAGCGGACGGCCAACAAGCAGTTCGGGGTCTCACCTACCGCTCCCTCTGAACGCCTTCGTTGGACAACTCTAGCGGACGGCCAACAAGCAGTTCGGGGTCTCACCTACCGCTCCCTCTGAACGCCTTCGTTGGACAACTCTAGCGGACGGCCAACAAGCAGTTCGGGGTCTCACCTACCGCTCCCTCTGAACGCCTTCGTTGGACAACTCTAGCGGACGGCCAACAAGCAGTTCGGGGTCTCACCTACCGCTCCCTCTGAACGCCTTCGTTGGACAACTCTAGCGGACGGCCAACAAGCAGTTCGGGGTCTCACCTACCGCTCCCTCTGAACGCCTTCGTTGGACAACTCTAGCGGACGGCCAACAAGCAGTTCGGGGTCTCACCTACCGCTCCCTCTGAACGCCTTCGTTGGACAACTCTAGCGGACGGCCAACAAGCAGTTCGGGGTCTCACCTACCGCTCCCTCTGAACGCCTTCGTTGGACAACTCTAGCGGACGGCCAACAAGCAGTTCGGGGTCTCACCTACCGCTCCCTCTGAACGCCTTCGTTGGACAACTCTAGCGGACGGCCAACAAGCAGTTCGGGGTCTCACCTACCGCTCCCTCTGAACGCCTTCGTTGGACAACTCTAGCGGACGGCCAACAAGCAGTTCGGGGTCTCACCTACCGCTCCCTCTGAACGCCTTCGTTGGACAACTCTAGCGGACGGCCAACAAGCAGTTCGGGGTCTCACCTACCGCTCCCTCTGAACGCCTTCGTTGGACAACTCTAGCGGACGGCCAACAAGCAGTTCGGGGTCTCACCTACCGCTCCCTCTGAACGCCTTCGTTGGACAACTCTAGCGGACGGCCAACAAGCAGTTCGGGGTCTCACCTACCGCTCCCTCTGAACGCCTTCGTTGGACAACTCTAGCGGACGGCCAACAAGCAGTTCGGGGTCTCACCTACCGCTCCCTCTGAACGCCTTCGTTGGACAACTCTAGCGGACGGCCAACAAGCAGTTCGGGGTCTCACCTACCGCTCCCTCTGAACGCCTTCGTTGGACAACTCTAGCGGACGGCCAACAAGCAGTTCGGGGTCTCACCTACCGCTCCCTCTGAACGCCTTCGTTGGACAACTCTAGCGGACGGCCAACAAGCAGTTCGGGGTCTCACCTACCGCTCCCTCTGAACGCCTTCGTTGGACAACTCTAGCGGACGGCCAACAAGCAGTTCGGGTTCTCACCTACCGCTCCCTCTGAACGCCTTCGTTGGACAACTCTAGCGGACGGCCAACAAGCAGTTCGGGGTCTCACCTACCGCTCCCTCTGAACGCCTTCGTTGGACAACTCTAGCGGACGGCCAACAAGCAGTTCGGGGTCTCACCTACCGCTCCCTCTGAACGCCTTCGTTGGACAACTCTAGCGGACGGCCAACAAGCAGTTCGGGGTCTCACCTACCGCTCCCTCTGAACGCCTTCGTTGGACAACTCTAGCGGACGGCCAACAAGCAGTTCGGGGTCTCACCTACCGCTCCCTCTGAACGCCTTCGTTGGACAACTCTAGCGGACGGCCAACAAGCAGTTCGGGGTCTCACCTACCGCTCCCTCTGAACGCCTTCGTTGGACAACTCTAGCGGACGGCCAACAAGCAGTTCGGGGTCTCACCTACCGCTCCCTCTGAACGCCTTCGTTGGACAACTCTAGCGGACGGCCAACAAGCAGTTCGGGGTCTCACCTACCGCTCCCTCTGAACGCCTTCGTTGGACAACTCTAGCGGACGGCCTGCAGGCAGCATCCTGTTGCTGTCGACGCCGGAATCACGGTCGTCCCACGAGAAACCTTCAATTCGATTTTTTTTCAGGCAAAAAGGCCCATAACCTTACAATAACAATAACATATTTAATTCCATACTTAAAACTGAAACATCACTTGTGCCGGCCGGTGGTGTAGACACCGCGACAACAGCGGTATACCGCGCCCTTCGGCCAGAAGTCCTACTTCATGAAGGTGGGCAGCGGGCAGCCTGCTTGTCGGTACTCGTGCCACGAACGCCTTGAGACTAGCGTTGTGGCGCGACTCCAGCGGCTCCACCAAGAAGTTGGTCTTGCTCTGGATGTAGTCTACGATGACTTTAAGTCCAGACGTTTGGTCCAGGCGCTGATAGATCAGTCAATCAGGGCATTTTTTTATAACATAGAAATTATGTGATCAAAATAAGCAAGAAATTTTTGATTTAAAACAGAGTGTTGTTTTTTATTTTTCTTTCTTCAATATCATAACCGCTAGACCAATAGCAGTCCAGAGCGTGGCGCATAACATTATATATACCTAGAATATAGTAAATACAATACAATATATTTCTACAAAATGAAATATCATGTTTTGAATGAAATCCCGTCGCCGAGACAGTGCTAGCGGCTCAAAATGTTCAGTTACATTTAGTTACGTGGATTGAATTTATGCTTTGGGTCAACTATGTCGAAATCAGAATGTCAAGCAATAACCACCCTTATTCTGAAAACTTAAGGTAGCCTTTGTATTGAGGGGATTCGAATATGATTCCGGACGAGATGAGAATTGTTCGGAGATTTGATCTTTGGAATAATGTATAACTTTATTTTTTGAGCGAATCTAAAGGGTTCTGTAAATTTGGAACCCTTTGCATATTTTACAGACTTTTGATTTTTCAGAATTTTGAAGTTATAGAGCGTTATCCTCGGCTCGGTACGGCAGCCGCCATCATGACGGAACGAAGAGGCGCCGTATTTGGATGATCGTCCGATTTCAGGCATAACTTCCGATAACAACTTTCTTGCGCTTAATCAGATCCCACCAAAAACATAAATGTAAAAAGGGGGCCGGGTTCAGTACGAAGGCAGTGCAGGAGTTGACTTCACCGAAAAAAAATTGAGATCAAAGTGGTTGGCAAGGTTTATGGAGTCTTTTTCAGTCATAACTGCACTAATGTACAACCTCTTTCACTTGGTATAAAATAAAGTTTTTGTCTGTCTGTATGTTTTTTTTTAAATTATCATTGTAGTGACCTTGGACGAGTTAAAATCACCAAGTGTTAAGAAATATAGAAATTTATTTATATCATAGTTTTTAAATTTGGATAGGTTTTGTAGAATATTAGATTAAAGCGGAATATTGAAATAAAAATTAAATTAAATTATTTTTAATTATTATTGGGGCTCTCACATAAAAAAGGAGACGAAACATTTTATTTCTTACTCTGTCATGTGGGGTGTTATTAATTGGAACTCAAAAAGTAGAGTAAAATATATGTTTTCTTATCTCCAAAAATAAAAAATTGGGGATCATCAAAGTTGTCAGTTTTAGGCCATGTTCGTTACGGGGACTATCTCAAAAACTAAACTAGTTAGGACTTTGGAATTTTCTAATAGTATTATGCGCCATAATTATACTGCATTTAAACAACAATACTAAATGCCGATTTTTAATACAGACTTAGACCAACCTTCGACCAACTTAATTTTGCAGTTTTGTTTCATATATTTTCTAGTAACTGGTAAGTTAAATAAAATAAAAAGAAATAAAAAAATGTATTTTCTTAAATCATTTAGGTCTATTAAGTTATTTAAATGGGCAAATGTTTTGTTATTTGGTTTTGTGAAGCTTATGGAAAAGGCCTATATTCAGCAGTAGATGAATGAAACAGGCTGATAGATAGATGGATGCTGGATTATAAATATACTGTTACATTGGTTTTGAGCATTTGACACGTAATGCAGGTACTTATAGAATCGTTATTGATGTTGATGTTATAAGTTATTTTGTGCTATGGGACTGGATAAATACTTGTTTGGAACATAATTCCACTTTACATAATAACCACTTGCCGTATTTAATATATAACACACGGAGTTTCGACAACAGCTGTTATGAAAATTACAGCTATTACATTTCCTACTAGAAGATTTATTTGTGTTTCTTACTTCCGACGTGATGTTCTGCCGAAACCGTATTTTGGGGTTCCGTCGAGGAGGGAGACCTTTTCACAAACACTTATTTACAACAAGGTACAAAACTTAATATTGGTTTTTTTCACTGTTGCTACAGTGCAGACACGCTGGAAAAAGAAATTTACTTAGGTATGAACTGTTTTTAAATAGCATAGTTTTCATAGACACAAAGATTCGGTGCATGTCTGTCTGACAGTCTGTGGGATTGATTCACTGCAAAACTTCCAGACCCAAATAACATGAACCTCAAAACCATCCACCTCCCATCCACATAAAGGCACAAGAGGCAATATAGGGAAAATAGAAAACTTTAGCTCTATCCACATCCTCCAAGTCAACCTGCAACACAGTGCTACGGGGTTCGCCACCTTGACGAGAATGTTGGAGAAGCAACCCGATACCATAACGCTCATCCAAGTACCATATCTAGCCCGGGGAAATTTCTGCTCTGATGACTTTACCGTAATCAAGCTACGTACGGGTCTTGGTGGTGATCTTGAACAGTTGTACCTGGCATCTGCTTACTTCGACGGGGAGTTACAAATTCCACGCTCTGAGATGGAAACGCTGGTGAAACACTGCGCGCAGCACAAAATCTAGCTTATCATCGGCTGCGATGCAAACGCCCACTGCACAGTCTGGGGGTGCCCGGACACAAATACGCGAATAATGAACTGAACATTTTGAACAGGGGCTCTGAACCTACCTTTGTAACGAGACGCAGTCAAACAATCGTAGGTTTCACGTTAGCAACGAACCTAGTGACAGAATCCTTTAGTGGATGGCATGTTGCGATCAAGGAGGCGTCTGGATCTGATTACAGGCGGATAAGGTATGTTTTAAAAGTGGGTTAGCAAGAACCACGGAAATGTAAAAATCCAAGGAAAACTTAAGGAAGGTATAAAGACACTTCTTGAACCCGCAGGATCGAATAGACTCACTCTGGGGGAGTTTGAAACACAAGTTAATGCAATAACAAATTGTATTATTAGTAGCCATGAGTCATCGTGCCCTCTCACCACAGAAAAAGGTACGTTTGACAAGAAAAAACATGGATGGTGGAGCAAGAAACTTAATAAGTTAAGATAGGAAATGCGACACAACTTCAACAGAGCCATGAACACCAAGCTCGACAAAGACCGGGATGATTACAAAAAGGTGCGACTGGCTTTTAACAAAGAAGTACGTTTTAAACAAAGCGAAAGTTGGAGCAATTTCTGGAACAAAATTCAATCACAAAGCGAAACATCACGGCTAAGAAAAATCTTAGCGGGCGATTACCACACGAAACTCGGTACATTAAAAAAACCTGATGGCAATTATCCAGCTAACGAGCAAGAGCAACACGCTCTGCTACTGGAAACCCACTTCCCAGGCTGTCAGGTAAATAACAACTTTGTATGGACGGACTCGCCGTCTCCATGCCCCTCGAAGGAGGACTGGGAAACAGCGGAGTCCGGAGTCCATAGTCACGCACGGAGGAAAGAATCAAATAGGCGGAAAGCACATTCCTTCCATACAAATCACCAGGAGGCGACGGCATCTTCCCTGCTCTTATGCAATGGTCTTTGGAATATATTATGAAACACTTTGTGGAAATATTCAGGAGCTGCTTTGCCTGGAAATGCATCCCCAGCTCCTTGCAGATTGCCATACAGAACTGAAAAACCTGTGAACCTCGTGCAAGGTAAAGCTATGCTGGACCAAAGCACACAACGGAAATGAAAGTAAAGAACAAGCAGACTCTCTTGCTAAACTAGCATCTCATATAAAGGTAACGGCTCAGGGTATTAACATGTGTCGACCATCGGCGGAAGCTATCAGGGGAGAATTGAGGAAACTTACACACTCTGACTGTACACAACAGGAAGTGGGCAGAACGAAATGACTGCAGACTGTCACGACTAATGATGCCGCACTCAAATGGTAAGGTAACCCGATACTTACTAAAACTAAAACGGTCCGACCTGCGGGACATGGTAGGTATCATAACTGGAAATTGTAACTTAAACAAGCACCTTCTCAATACAGGTGGCACCGATAGCCCTCTATGCAGAGGTTACCTTTTGGAGGAAGAGACAGTGGGGCATGTGCTGCTCTATTACTCTGCAACCGAATATATAAGACGAAAGGCAGGGATAGCGACGAGCTCTACCTCCCCTTCACTGGACCAGTTCTTATGTCAGCATGCTGAAGCCGTTCGGCTCTACTTCAAGGAGCTGTCCTGGCTGGGCTGACTGACCGGGGGGAATGATCACGGAGAGTCAGTGCAGGACTCATCGCCTTCGCCACAAATTTAGATTTTGGAAGGCCCGGCAATTTGAGATGGATATACCGCCACCAATCGGTCCCAGGCAATGGTGGGCCACCTGGTTGTGCCTGTTTGCGAGCTGTCCTCTTACTCTCCCCCGAATAACTTCGGGAGGATTTGCGAGTAAGATAGTGGTACCTCCATAGTTGAGCTTGGCACCACCTCTCCCGTGTTTACTTATTTAATATATCATGCCATAAGTGCGATAAGTGTATTTATGTACCTACATTGCAAAAATAAAGTATTCATTTTATTTCATTTCATACAGGACATTTGGTCACTCTTGTAGTAACGAGAGTTCTTCTGGAAACTTCTCCGCAACGACTGGCAAGCGACATGTCCCACAACTTTTCTCCTAGTGAAACAAATACCGAGATATTTTGAAGTGCAGAAAATTCTAAAAATTATTCATTATTGTATATTCAGGCGGCAGGATTTGAACCTGAGTCTCAAGATTGGTAGTATAGACTCCTACTGACTGAGCTACCGACACTCCGGAAGGGGAAGTTGTGCAATAACCAAGCAGCCGAGTCACGCACTTCATTTATCAAGTGTGTAATTACAATTTGTGCTATTAACGAGTTGACCTATATCTTAGCCCTGATATTAAAAGTGAAAGGTGGGTTGGCGGAACTCTCCCCGATGGTTCAGTCTACTGGTAACTGAGGGATTCACCTTTTGACCATAATGTGTTGTTTATTATGAAATAAATAAAAGGAAAAGTTAATTTTTTTTGAGAAAAATCAATGAATTAATTAGAGCTGCAATAAAAATAATATCTATTAAATACGAAATTCCTATCACACTAATATTATAAATGTGAAAGTTTGTGTGTGTGTGTTTGTAACTCTTTCACGCTGAAACGGCTGAACGTATTTGGATGAAATTTAGAATGGATATAGCTTATACCCTATCTTAACACATAGGCTACTTTTTATAACGGAAAAAGCATGTCGTTAAACCGAATAACACGCGGGCGGAGCCGCGGGCAAAAGCTAGTGAACCATATACGGTTGTATCATAAACCTTTCTAAGATTTCGCCACTCTTGACGGTCTTCCATCCTCCTCATTGTTTCAACGGACACGAGGTCGGCCCACACTACGCGTAGCTGTACGTGGTCTCCATTCAAACGCTTTTCGGCCTCAACAGCCATTATTTCGGCGACATTTAAGACCTGTTTCCCTGCCACTTCAACTTACTGATTCGACAAGCTATAATGTCGGTCACTTTCTATCTCCGACCGATTTCCTCATTTCGGATTCTATCCATCCAAGCATACCCCGCTCCATAGATCGTTGAGCGACCTTACATCAGTGGATATAGTAATTTGTATATCGTGGTATATATAGGTAACACTGAAAGTTTCCGGAACTGGCCACTTACATAAACAATATTTAAAAATTTATTGCAACATTTGAAAATAGAACTCTTTGGCTGTAGAATGCAGTTTGTTTCATCTGACTGTCTTTTGTTTTTACCTTGAGGCGCCATTTAAAAAAAAGTGTGTCTGCATCAACATGGATTTAACTCGGGAAAATTTTCGTAGTATGATTTTCTACGATTTTAAGTGTAATTTGACAGCTCAACAGAGCATCGCTCGGCTTGAAACAGCTTTTGGCAATGAAGCACCATGCAAGACGACTGTTTATAGCTGGTTTGCAGAATTCAAGCGTGGTCGTATCAATCTCAGTGACGAATCTCGCGATGGTCGGCCGTCCACCGCTGTGACCAACAAAAACATCGATGCTGTGCGCCGTATGATTGAAACAGACAGGCATGTGACCTACCATGAAATTCGCGCATCCTTAGAAATAGGCATGAGTCAAATACAATCAATCCTACACAAACATTTGGGTGTGAGAAAGCTGTGCTCGCGGTGGATCCCACACAACTTGACCGAGGCTCAAAAAACGGACCGCGTCACTTGGTGCAGTGCCATGCTTACCAGATTCAACGAAGGTGCGTCAAATTTGGTGTGGGACATAGTAACAGGTGACGAAACATGGATTTATTGCTACGATCCCAAAACAAAGCAGCAATCGAGCGTATGGGTCTTTCAAGATGAGCCGAAACCAACCAAAGTGGCGCGCGTGAAAAGTGCATCTAAGCGGATGATTGCTTCTTTTTTTAATAAAACTGGACACGTGGCTACTGTTGCTTTAGAGAATCGTCGTACCGTGAATAGTGACTGGTACACGACCATTTGTTTGCCGGAAGTTATTGACGAACTCCGTAAAAATAACCGTAAACGCCGTATCATCCTGCACCACGACAATGCTAGTTCTCACACGGCCAGACAGACAAACGACTTTTTGAAGACGAAAAATGTAGAACTCATGAGTCATCCTGCATACAGTCCCGACCTGGCACCTTGTGACTTTTTTCTGTTCCCAAAAATTAAGAACCAATTACGCGGTCAACGATTTTCATCACCAGAAGAGGCTGTCGAGGAGTATGAAAAACACGTTTCAGAGGTCACCACAGGGGAGTGGCACAAAAGTTTTCAAAACTGGTTTGATCGAATGAAAAAGTGCATAGACGCCAAGGGAGATTATTTTGAAAAACAATAAATTAATTTTGTACCTTTAATAGTATTTTTTCATATTCATTCCGGAAACTTATAGTGCGTCCACGTATACAGTTTGAAGCTAACCGCGGAATGTAAGTAAGCTGTGGTGCTGTGACGTCACTTCCAGCGTCGGGCACGTTGCAATATCCGGCGTCAGCTCAGACTCACTGAACCAATCTACGGAAGTAGGTCAGGATCGTTCCACTCGGTGCACTGCACGGTACGTTCCGGTAAGTTTCCGGAACTATTCAGAAATGTTTCTTGAACAAACACAGCCTCTGAAGTTCAGCGGTTCGGGTACTACACTCCTACTCCGGAGTTCGCGGGTTCAGTGGGCGCACATTTGTGTTCGGTCTACGTGCTTTCGAAGTACGACGATAGGATACAAGAGTGGACTGTAACTTGCACTTTACAGCCCTCACTCGATGACACCTCTGACACCCCTCCGAGGATTCATGTCGTGACGGTGTATCTCTTTTTCTTAGACAAAGGGGCAGCTCTGTCGGTACAGGAGGCTGGTCTCTTATCTTAATACCCCGGATTCAAATTTATTTAATTCCTTGAAAAAAATGCCAAGCGCAAAGTGATATAAAACTAGGTTGTATACAATAAAATCGATGTATACTAATTGTCCACTAACAAATAGATTATTCACTTGAACTAAAACACTGCACTGTATTACTATAGCATAGAACTCTTATTTATTCAGAAATATCACAGAGTTAAAATGTACAGGTTCTAGGATGGGACAAACGATTGTGCAATACAACTACGGGGCGTGCCGTCTACTTAGAACATTATGCAGCGAAAGTTACATAAACGTTTGAACATTAATAATGACGATAATGAATATTTGATAATAATAATAAATAATGATAATTTACTAAAAATAACGTGTCTGTATATTGAATATTTTTGTTTAATTTTAAATTAAATGGTTTATTGGTATTTTAATGAGGCCAAAATTTAAAAGTTTTGAATTTTTTGTCTGTCTGTATGTATACCTGTATGTTCCGTTTTTACCCGAAAACCACTCAACGGATTTGGATTCCATTCATCCATCCATCCATCAGCCCGTGTTTGTCCACTGCTGGACATAGGCCTTTCCCAAATTTCGCCACTCATGTCGGTCCTCCGTCCTCCTCATCCAGCCGCCCCCCGCAACGTCCTTCAGGTCGTCGGTCCAGCGGGCACGAGGTCGTCCTACACTACGCTTTGGTCTCCATTCTAAAGCCTTTCGGCCCCAACGGCCATCATGTCGGCGACAAATATGGCCTGCCCACTGCCACTTCAACTTACTGATTCTGCAGGCTATGTCGGTTACTTTAGATCTCCGACGGATCTCCTCATTTCGGATTCTATCCATCAGAGATACCCCAAGCATAGCCCGCTCCATAGCTCGCTGAGCGACCTTAAACCGGTGGATCAGACCCTTTGTAAGAGACCACGTCTCAGCGCCATACGTCATCATAGGAAGGACGCACTGGTTGAACATCTTAGCCTTTAAGCACTGCGGTATTGACGACGTAAATATGTGACGAAACTTTCCGAATGCTGTCCAACCTAAGCATATTCTTCTGGCAGCCTCGGCGTCGAAGTTGTTTTTATCCAGCTGTATGACTTGACCCAGATAAAAATATTTTTGAACAACTTCGATGCTGACATTGCCGACGGTTATTGGCCCTTGGATGACGCGACAGTTGGACATGACCTTAGTCTTATCCAAATTCATCCGCAGGCCCACTCGTCTCGAAGAATTGCCTCTCGAAATCGTTTTCGAGACGAGTGGATTTGCAGTAGCTTTTTATATTACCATCGTAGTGGCCCTGGTCAATAATAAGGCTATAAGGGGCTTTCACAAAATAACGTTGCAGTCGAAAGCGGAGCAAAGATTGAATAAAAGCGGGCGAAACCGCGGGCAAGTATAATAATGATGAATTTTAATTTCAGGTAAGATAGCCGTACGATAAATTTGATTCTGAAAGCTTTAGTTTTACTGCTGTTAATACTTAAATTTCTTCAAATTAATACGGGTTCTATTGTAATTGTCACACTAAAATTAACAAAATTTAGTTTTGACAGCACTAAAACTTAAAGTCTTCAGAATCGGCTTTATTATTTTGTAAAGTAGTAAATTCTAATAAAATTTAAATAAGATTTAACTTTAGTTAAGAATAATTTTCCGAAAAGACTAATAACCTCTAAAATAATGAATAATTATTTCCCATTGTGGTGAATTAAGAAAAGGTTGATCAATGAGGGATTTTTTATAAATCAAATTAATATAAATTTACACGAGGGCGTTTTAAGAAACGCAATTCTATGATTTATATAAGAGGTTTACAAGATTACAACAGTCATTATGTATTTTTACTTTATTAGTTTGGTCAGACTAATGTTTTGAATTGAAAAAACAACCTTTAATTTGCAATTTTTTTCGATGCAGCGAATTTTTCTCCATCACAATTTGGGCTATGCTATCGTCTTAGAAAAGGCTTCCTTTATGGTAATTTTTTTTCCGCACCCTGTCTATTGTAGTTTGGGAGTACCACTGTTTTAAAATCTAATTTCTGACTACCTATGTCGCCCTAATAGGATGCGAAAGGTGTCATTGCACTGTACTCTAAGGATGCTCTTTTGGTATAGTCTATCTACAGTTAGCACGTCAAAAAGTTTACACAATAAATACTCTTTAACATACACTTAGATCCTAAGTCTATGGGCTTTAAGGAGCAATATTTTGACATCTTTAGAGCACTTAGCGAATCTGCGCGCGATCACATTTATTTAACAACTTATTTGTTAATTGCATCATGTATATATAATATTACTATTCCTTAATTTCTCTATTTTATGCAGGTGTATAATTACATTTTAGTAGCCCAACCTAAATATTTTTTGTATGTTTTTCCCTTATTAGTATTTTTTTTAAATATTCTAAAGATATAAACTGTAAAGATTAACTTTGACCTGTAGAAAGTATACTTTATGTATCTATTTTACAAAATAAATATTTTGATTTTGATTTTGTATGCACATATTACGTAAATCCCGAAAAACTTATTGGTGCAGATCGTTCCGCAGGATTTGAACCCGATATCAATATTGAGAGGCATCCTGCAACTAAACCACCCCAGTTTAGGTTTAAAGATATTACTTATTTTATGCTAGAACTCTTAGGGTTACCCCCTCCCTCCTCTTCCCCTCTGGGTCCCCTCCCCTCCCCGGCGCGATAACTGTCTCATATAAATCTCCTCTGTCAACACCAAGTAGGTGCCATTGTTCTCGAAGAAGATACAATTATTCGATTTTAGAGCTTAAATCCGTGTTATAAGGGCTGGAGCAAGAGGTACAGGACGGTATAACGAGTAGAATTATTTTCTTTCGTCCCTTCACAGTGTGGGTTGCCAGGTTTGAAAAATCCTTTTATTTTGTCATCTATCTCTGCTAAACATAATTGGAATAGTAGAAATTTTTTATAGGAATTGTTGATACCGCCAAACAAATGAGGCAAAATACACACTAATGATCTTGAACACTGCGACTAGGGCCCATTGCATACGTACCAATATCTTTTTGGAAGGTAATGCATAGATTCGTGGAGCTGTGTACCCACCAAGTACTTTTATTTACGTTTATTTGATAAAATAATACACTTCTATTGATAAAAATATCGCTATAAATAATCGCTTCTGTTCTAACTGACTGACTCATGAATGAATAAACACTTTATTGCACACTAAACAAGACATTTACAATCATACCCAAGGAGAGACAGAAGGCAAAGGCGGACTTAATCCTCCAAGGAAAGTATTTCAGTCGACCTTGGGAAAACTCAGAAACATTTTTCTCTGTTTGTTTCATAATCGTACAGCCCAAACGGCTAGACCAAGGAACATGAAATTTGGCATTGATATAAATTATATATATGAAGTAATATATTTTCAAGTAAAAACTACTATTAATACGAATACATTACATTACATTATGTATATAATTTACAGAATAAATAACCTATGAATTAATATTATTTCTAACGCTGCCCATTTGATAAATCTTGATTATTAAGAAGGGCAAGAAATTTAGCAAGATCGTGTCTTTTTTTTTTCACTAAGTATTAAGTAAGGGGATAAGAAAATACAGACAGCAGGAATTTATGCCATCGAGAGAAATATATCTTAGTCTACCTGTCTTGTGTCCATCACCCATTAAAGTAGTTTATCTAATAATAATAATCCTTACAATAGAAAAGCAAATTTATGTTTTTTTTCGGGTTTCTTCCATAGAGTAGTGCCTACCGGGCCTTGGAAAAATATCGATATTTCTTCTGACATAAATAATAACTTGGTAAATATAATCACAAGAAAATGTTAATATAACTTGAAAACGAATGAAAACTTACCAGTGAGAAGAAGGAAGGAGAGGAGAGCGGCGGGCGAGGTGCGTGTGCGCTCGAGTGACCAATCAGAGCGCGCCATGTCGCCGGACAGAGAGAGAGGGAGTGTGCGAGCGAGACAGAGGCGGGGGCGGGGGCGCGGCCGGGCTCATCTCGAGGGGAGCCTCATCTGTGAACATTACAAAAACCGGTCAAGACTGATTCTAATAATGAGAGTTTGTGATTATTGTATATTCGTGTCCGAGGTACAGACACGGCGATGCGGCTTACCACCCATCATATTGAGATGTCATAAAGGTCGAATTTGGACTGTGACTTGTATTTCACAGTAAAAACACTCGTAAACATCTCTGACAGCCCCTCGTGGAGGTAAGGCGTGACGATGTATTATTATTTCAAAAGCCTCCCGTCTAAAGCGTTATGAGACAGCTTCGTTGCGCGCCCTCTCCCACTTTAACAAACAATTTAAGCTCTTTCTTAAACATCTCATCACGAAGTTAAAGGGAAAAGCATCAGAAGGCTTTCTTGCGCTGCCTTATGTCATGAATTTAAAATTTCCAATAAAATATCTGCTTATTTTACAAAATCCTCTGATTAATATCTGGGATGCTCTCCTGTAATAACAAGCTTTTGTAGGTTCTAAGGGGCCAATTTACAAAGAAAAATAAAATGAATTATAATTTCATATTTAGAATGTAGAAATGTTTGCTATATTTTATAACTGCAATAACAATAACGAAATATTTTTTTTAAATTGATTTCATAAGTATGTTTAAAACCATTGAATAGGGACTTAAAAGTTAACCTCAATGAGCATTTTTCTCGTTGTTTTTTTTTCTTAGTTTTTAGCGTTCCTCTAGATTGCGCTGTCCATAAAGAAATGCTGGCTGCATATACTGCAAATAGCGGCTGCATGGCGGTAATACCTTTGCCCAGCTGGCAATAATAAAAAAAGTTGCGTAAAAGCGGGAATTTATGTTGTTTTATTTTTTTGTTGAAAATGTTTTGTGTAAATAAATTACAAAATGAGTTCAGAAGCGGGCTCTGATATAGATTGTACTCCACTAATGGTTTGCTGAACAAATCAATAACAATTAACATGACTAATCGCCCAAATACGAGCAAGTAAGTAACTTTTAATATTTTCTAGTCAGTTTATTATATTTGATATAACTCATTATCATGAAAAACAGGAAAATGTGTAATTTTATTTTTGAGAAAAGCACTATACTTGTTTCGACCATGAATTAGCAATCCTGGCCTCGTATATAAGACCCCTCGCCCTGCGGGCTCGGACTTTTAACTTACTCGTCCGGGATAGCTGATTTCCTGGTCTAAGCAGTAATGTACTATTGAACATACTCGATATTTTTCTGTCTTCTCGTATGCTCCTGATTCATAATTCACGCACAAACTACTGACAAATTTGGACAAGGAGCAACTAGGATTATAAATTAACCCAATACAGTGTCTAAAATAAAATGAATAACTTTGACAAGACTTTAGAGGCTATCTCTTTTGTATATGAGTCAAGTTATGATAATCCACTAGTTTAAAAGATTAAATCGGTCTTCAGCGCGAACAAAGTTGCGGGCAAAGCTAGTAACTATATTCATAAAATGGTTAAAAACCTAAATCATGTTTAATCTTAACCTACGGATTACTACACATTATTTTTATCGACATCATTTTCAAAGAGGAAAACTGAGCAAAAAGTAAGTTTTTATTTCGAAATCCATCGCTTTGGAATACTCTTAATATTATTTTTAGAGTGCATTACAAACCAGAAAAGATAAATTAGAAATAAATGTAAAGCAAGTGTTGCAAAAATAGCAGGTGCTGTAGACCCAATACGTCGTAGCAAGTGCTGTAGGCCCACTACGTCGTAGCAAATTCTGTAGACTAACTACGTCGTAGCAAGTACTGTAGGCCCACTACGTCGTAGCATGAGCTGTAGACCCACTACGTCGTAGCATGAGCTGTAGACCCACTACGTCATAGCAAGTGCTGTGGACCCACTAAGTCGTAGCATGAGCTGTAGACCCACTACGTCGTAGCATGAGCTGTAGACCCACTACGTCGTAGCAAGTGCTGTAGACCAATTAAGTCTTAGCCAGAGCGACGTAAGGGGATTTTGATTGGAACAGCAAAATTTATACTGGAGACGGGTTAATTCGGTATTTTATTCGGTCAGTGATGATCAGAATCAAGGATCAACGACTCTTTGAAAATTCATAACGAAAACTTCTTGTTCAAGCGTAACTTAACACTGGGAAATGCACAAATTATTTTTTTTGGAATATCGTACTAATGCTCAAAGTATTTGGGGATACGAACTGTCACATGAATGCCACAACACGTTGACTTCTTCCTACCAATAAAGAATAATATTTGTAATAATAATATTTTGCATATTTGTCACAGTATAACTACCTATATTATACATTATATGAATAGAGATTTGTTTGTCTTTATAAATGGTAATTATTGTATTTTGAAATTTTATGTCATCTTTGATAACTAAATATTACTAATGTTAGTTCTTATTTTAAAGTTGAATTTTTAAAACAAATCGTTCAATTGGGTATTTATTTATTCTTGAAATATTGTTGAAATGAAATATTATGAATGAAAATGGAATCTGTATTTGTAATCTCTAAATAAATATTTTTTGTTTGATAAACACTTGTACTTAATAAATACCTATTCTAAACAGCTACTTTAAAAATATAATACACGTTATTTAAACGCCGCAAATATATTTTTGCTACCTTCTTTACTGCTCGCAATTTAAAAGAGAAAGATGGGTCAACATATTATCACAGTGTGAAATAAAACCATCCGTTTCTACGAGTTTATGAACACAGCATAAGACGAGTAAGATCCGTGCACTTTATCTCGCCCACTGGGACACTTCCATACCAATATTTAGGTCTGAACTTGCACTATTGTAACAACAATATTATTCCATTCAAATGGAGACTCACCGCGAAAAGCTAAGTCTCGCTACGTCACACAATACGTCACTCGATCACGAGGTGGCGCGGACTGACGCACCCCCTCCCCGCACCCCAAGTTCTTCTGTTGGAGTTGCCAGAGGAAGAAAATAATTTGTCTTTTTAAATTTAGGGTAATTTGTTTATAAAGCAAAACTCAACTTCTGACTCGGTATTTGATCAGAGACAATGTTCAATAACCTTTTTTGTACAATTCGAAAAATAATAGGGATTTAAATATGAAATTGCCGTTTTAACGTACTGGCCACTTTGAGTTAAAATTAAACCTGCATGGTATTAAACCTGGAATCTCTAGATTTTTCACACGATAACTATAACATTCAAAATTTGAAAAATGTACAATGTTCGATTGTTTGACTTTCACTTGTTGTTTCGTTCCGGTTTTTAAGTAGATGTAGATACATTGAAAATTAGAGTAATTTTTGAATACGATTTTCCACGTGGACCTTACGCAGCAGAAACAGCTCACAATATCAATTCTCCTGTGGAGAGGATACAACTAATGAACGCAGAACGCACCGTGCGTTTTTGGTTTAATCGCTTTCGTAGTGGAAACATCGACTTAAAAAATTAACCCCGAGGAAGTCCAGCCACTAAGGTAAATTACGATGAATTGAATGCGATGATGGAAGCCGATCCGTGATGATGTTGCAGTAGGACGCCTGCTGGGCTCAGGCGGATGGTCGGCTCTCTAATAGGAGCTATTCCATCCAATTCCCAATGCTTGGAGCTTTGGTACCCTAATGTCTCAGGGGCATTCCTTCCTCAAATCTTCCGCTTCTTTTAATAAATGTAAGTATATCTGAATACAAAACGTACTTTAAATCTTCTTCCTTGATGTGGTCAACACTAAGCATCTTCCATCTCAGGCTAGAAAGCATTCACCTAGGTAGTGCTTGTTAGTTTCCTCTTCTCCGCAGTGCGGGCAAGAGGGATCCTCCTGTTACTTCATTATTGATAGATGTCTGTTTAGCCTACAATGGCCAAACAGAATACCTACCAACATACCTACATACCTAGGATGACTCTGCTTAGGTTAAGGATATACCTTACTTTTTTGTAGACAATAGCTGAAAGAAACATCTTCGATTGTCGGCAGGCCTGCATCTGCTGATTTTTCTGAAGCCAGACGGTTTATTACCTTTTTAGAGACTTTTGCAGGAATAGGTTATCTAGGTTCTGGTCCAGTGAACCTGTCTTCTGCCTTTTCTGTGGCTAAATTGTCTGCTTTTTCATTGCCTTCAACGCTTTGATGTCCTGGGACCCAGGTCACTATTGTTTTAGTTTTTTCACCAAGCTTATTGAATGTAATTTTACACTCTCTTACCAGAGCCGATTTATTAACTGGATTTCCAAGTGCATAAAGTGCTGCTTGGCTATCCAATAATAAACAAGGACCGTTTTCTCGTTTATGTCTGACCTTGATAGTACCACAATTATTTATTAGCTTTTAGCGGAATTGCAGTAGACTAAAAGAACGATTTAAGTATAACATCCAAAATAAATAATGAAAAGCCACGTCTTACAATAGAAGCACTAGTCAAAGGGCAATTTGCATTTATAATAAGTTACCTATTCACATTAAACTTCTTTCGGGTGATCAGTTCCTAAAGTCTTTAAAACTATATTTGTTGCTTATGTGTCCATATTCTCTAAATGAGTTCTATGATAATTGTTAATAGGTTATTGTTATCTATTCATTATGATTTATTGGGTTTTTTAAATTTCATCGACATCTTTTTCATTATTAATAATTTTTCCTTTTATTTTTCTTTTTAATGTGTTAAAGTCGGATTTGAATGATGTAAATTTTAATTAAGTTTATAATTATAAGTATGCCGCTATCGGTAAAATTACACTTGTACTGCCTATTAATATAACACCAATGAAACTGTAAATTATCGGAATAGATAAATTAAATTGAATTGAATTGCTTGAAAAATGGGTGCCCTATGATTTGACTGATCTGCACCTGCAGAGAGGACACTTTGAAGCTTGTCTAACCTCGTTGAAAATTACAGAAATGAAGGGATTTTGGGGTGAATTGTGACGTGTGATGAAAAGTGGATTCTTTACTATAACTAGACGAGTTTTTTACCCCTGATATTTTTTTCGTTATTTGTTTTTATCTTGTTGCTGACCGGTTTTAATGGCATCAACATCTCAAAATATATACTTAAAAAAATATATATACATAACGAAATAATAAAAATAATACGTTCATACTTTAAGGGATCTTGTTCAAGATAAATTGAAATTAAAGGAGTGACGGAAAACAAGCTTTCAGCGGCCGCCAATATTAGTATTAAAATTCATATCTGTCGTGTTATCACGTCGCCAATTTCACTATAAAAATCCATAATTGTCGTGTTATTTGAATTTTTCTACAATTTGAATGTACAAAGAGGTTTTATTGAAATGTACATAGAGGTTACTGGCTGAATAGAAAAGAGGTTACGCAAAAAAACATTGCGCGCGAAACGGGAAAAGAAAAATGTTCTAATTTACTAATTTTATTGTTTGAATTTTCGCACACTGCTTGAGAAAAATAATTGGGCATTGATGGAATCACGTACATAACCACGTTCGACCATTAATATCTAACTTGGTGGCCGCTACAGTAATCTACTATTTAATGGAAGTAATGGAGAGGTGTGGATGTCTGGTTGTTGGTGTTTAATTTTTTATTATTTATTAAAATGGTTAATTAATTTTTTGACGTCCAAAAAATGTTAACGTTGTATTCTTACTTCCGTAAATTACGTTCATAATTTTTTTCTTTCATTCAACCTATACATTATAATTTGAGAAAAGAAACAAAAGTCGGGGTTTTGAACATAAATTCCAAAACATAAATTATCTATCTATGAAACACACGCCCGTAAACTTAGGTAGTGATAATAGTGGCAGTAGCTTATGCCATACCCTCTACCTTGGGAATCACATAAAAAACGCGGTATCCGTGAGAACGAAACTAGTATCTAGGCGCTGTATCTCTGGCGCGTGCTAGCCACGCTGGTTATAATCCTGCCACTCGAGCATCCCTTAATGGAATTTTCAAATTTGTGCGCCTGGTAGCTCAGAGAACAAGCGGCGTTAGCTCAGACAAACAGCGGCGGTAACTCAGACAAACAGCGGCGATAGCTCAGACTGTACAACGCTGGCCTCTCAATCTTGAGACGTGGGTTCGATACCCGGTCGGTTTTTCTTCCGAATTTTTCGAAATTTATGTGCATAGTAAGTATTTGTATTACCTATTACTTACCATTTGCTGAACGGTGAAAGAAGTTAGGAGTTAGGTGGTAGAGCTGATGCCGGGCTCGACTGTGGAGGTACCACCATCTTACTTGGAAATCCTCCCGAAGTTATTCGGGGGAGAGTAAGAGGACAGCTCTCAGGCAAAAAACCAGGCGGCCCACCATTGCCTGGGACCGATGGATGTCGGTATATCCATCCCTAATTGCCGGGCCTTATATAAAATAGACTAGTGACGGGCAGCGGCGTCACTGGTGCAAGGGCTTCGGCACCGCGCTCACCAACCCGCCTGTCCAGCGTGTGTGAGTATGGGCATTTCTTCCAGGAGGATCGCCAACAGTGGCGAAATCCTGGAAAGGCCTATGTCCAGCAGTGGACGAAACAGGCTGATGGATGGATGGATGGAAGGAAAACACTGTGAGGAAACTTACATGCCCTAAAAAGTGTGTAAATATTTGTGTATGGCGATAGGGCTCACCAGCCATGATGTTAAGACGACGTTGACGTTGCTTGAGGGACGTAATAATCGTCGGTATTCACGGTCACCACCGTCACCACATTGGGGATATATGTCACGACGATATATGTAATTGTCCATTTTCTACGTGAGAAGCTGTAAAGAAAGTACTGTTATTAAAGCATGCGTTTGTGTCCGACAGGGCGATTTGAGGCAACAATAGCTTCCGTGGGTAACAAAGTGTTAGTTTGCTGGTTAAAGGGACAGTCTGTACTTGGAATTAGAAACCCCTCTTACACCCTTTCAGCGATACATTCAGCTTGTTAATATTTGTGTATGGCGATAGGGCTCACCAGCCATGATGTTGGGACGACGTTGACGTTGCTTGAGGGACGTAATAATCGTCGGTATTCACGGTCACCACCGTCACCACATTGGGGATATATGTCACGACGATATATGTAATTGTCCATTTTCTACGTGAGAAGCTGTAAAGAAAGTACTGTTATTAAAGCATGCGTTTGTGTCCGACAGGGCGATTTGAGGCAACAATAGCTTCCGTGGGTAACAAAGTGTTAGTTTGCTGGTTAAAGGGACAGTCTGTGCTTGGAATTAGAAACCCCTCTTACACCCTTTCAGCGATACATTCAGCTTGTTGATATTTTTATTTTATTTCAAAAATGTTTTGTTATTAAAAACAATAAGGCATATTTAAAATAGCTGTATAACGATCGACATCTAAAATGTTAGTCTTTAAGTTTCCCTTCTAATTGCTTGCAACCCCACGCACCTCGTCACGCATGCGCATTTCTCGTGCTATATGCAGTTTATATCTGTGTGTGTGTTGTGTTTTGATGAGTGAGATGTGATGGTGGATCGGAAAGATAAATGAAGATAATGTTGCAATACCAACTATAGCCATATTGCATTCAGAAATAAGGAGGCAAGCAGCAGTAGCTTTTTACTTATTAGGATTGACGATTCTCAATAAGTATATAGATATTATATATCTTTCACCATCCGGTAAAATCTCTGACGGAAGAACAGCGTCACAGTTTTGCTGTGGGATTTTGTTGAGTCAGAGACCTTTTTGTTTGCTGCATCTTAAGTAGATGGATTGTTAAAACTATTTATATTTTTTTGTATGTGATTTTTGTATTGATGTAGCATTCAAAATAAACGTCTTTTTTTTCTTTCTTTCTTTCTTATCCGTTAATCAATCAGTATGTTTTCTTCTACTGCTGGACATAGGCCTTTCAAAGATTATGCCGCTCTTAGCGGTCCACCGTCCTCCTCATCCAGCCGCTACCCGCAACTTCCTTCAGGTCGTCGGTCCAGCGTGCACGAGACCGGCCTACGCTACGGCCATAACGTCAGCGACAGACATGACCTGCCACTTTAACTAACTGACTAGGCCGGCTATGTCAATCACTTTATCTGTCAGAGATATCCTTTGCCACTTCCAAGGAAAAATATAAACACGAACTAAAACAACAGAAGCAAACTACAAAAAGAAGTGAATAAATCAAAAAATGTTGACAAGTACATAAATCTACTCCCTATAACATTATTTAGAAAGAGATAAACTTATTATTCTATTTTTCTCAAAAATACATTATAATAATACCATTACATACTGCAAAGACCTATCAGAAAATACTTCATCCTGGCGAGTGTATTAAAAGTGTCCAGGAAATTCGTATGAAAATTCATTAATTACATACCGTTCACAGAGTACATTTCAAATGTTTTCTTTTTAAAACTTTCCGTGTCTTTGTTTTTATGAGACCAAGGAGTTTGGCGATCATAAGGTTTTAAGCGGCCAATTTACAAAGAAAAATAAAATGAATTATAGTTTCATGTGTAGAATGTAGAAATGTTTGCTATATTTTATAACTCAAATAACAATAACAAAAATAATTATATAATTTTCATTAATTTTATAAGTATATTTAAAACATTATTATTAGAGTGCATTACAATTTGAAAAAATTCCTCGCGCCAGGATTCGAACCCGCAACCTCTTGTTATCAAGACAATCGCGCTACCAATTATGCCATTGAGGTAGCGTTCAGTATGTGCATTACAAGCTGGTTAGAGCAAATAGTTACAAAAATATTCGGTGGACAAGTAGGAAAGTATAGAGGAAAAATTCAACGGTCTAGGTAAGTAAATACCTCAGTGGTGCAATTGGTAGCGCGCTTGTCTTGATAACAAGAGGTCGCAGGTTCGAATCCTGGCCCGAGAAATTTTTTCCAATTGTTGTATTTACATTTGTTTCTAATTTATCTTTTCTAGTTTGTAATGCACTCTAATAATAATATTGAGAGTATTCCAAAGTGATCGATTTCGCAATAAAAACATAATCCTATATTTAAAATCATTGAATACTTAAAATTTAACCTCAATGAGCGTTTTTCTCGTTGTTTTTTTTCTTGGTTCTTAGCGTTCCTCTAGATGGCGTTGTCCATGAAGAAGCCTGCATGGCGGATAAATACCTTTGCCCAGCTGGCAATAATAAAAAAAGTTGCGTGAAAGCGGGAATTTATGTTGCTTTATATTTTAGTTAAAAGTGTTTTGTATAAATAAATTACAAAATGAGTTCAGAAGCGGGCTCTGATATAGATTGTACTCCACTAATGCTTAACTGAAGAAATCAATAACAATAAACCTAATCGCCCAAATATGAGCAAGTAAGTAACTTTTAATATATTTTCCAAGTCAGTTTTTTTATTTTTGAGAAAAGCACTATTCTTGCTTCAACCATTAATTAGCAATTCTTGCCTCGCATAGAATTGTCCTCCCCCTACGGGCTCGGACTTTTAACTAACTTGTCCAGGATTGCTTATTTCCTGGTCTTAGCAGTAACGTACTATTGCTGATATTACAGATAAAAGAATATAACATAAACCTAACTTAATTAAATTTACAACTACATTACATTATATGTCTAAAATATACACGTACAATATTATACAATACTATGTTTTCAGAAATAATAAATAAAATAAGTCGGCAAATATGTACATACATATACAATACATACTACTTGTATACTATTACCTTTATAAACATTGTTATTATCCTTATCAAAATTATTTTACTAGTTTTTTTCTGAATCATCAAGGATTTATCTTATTTGTCTTTTAAATGTAAACCTTTTTAAATGAAATAGGTGAGCTGAGAGTAGGATTTTATTGTATGACTCGCAGATTCATCTAAGAAGGGCTGCGTCAACACCGCTCAGGTGCTCTTAACTTTATCTGTTGCAGTAGAGAAGGACAATCGTAATAGTACATTATGATACAAGTGAGTGTAATGTCTAATGCTCACGCGTTTCATACGACAATTTTCAACACACTTGCGAGGAAAAATAATAAAATTTCACTGTCTTTTTTTCCACATATTTGAAACCACAGCTGACTGAACTGAACTGACAATTTTCTTTGAAAAATGGCGGCGGAGATTTTGTTTTTTGCGCAGATGAAAATAGACGCACTGACTCATTCGCCAAACAGCCAAATATTAAATATTAACAAAATGAATGTATTTACAACAAAATTTTGAGTTAATTTGTTGATGAAAATAAATAATTAGATGAAATTATGCTCCTTATACGGCTCCCAAGCCAACTGCTCGCGATGAAGACGACAAACGTGCACCTCTGGTCCGCCACTATACCGATGAACTCCCGGATGTCGAAATGGGTGAGATTAGGATAGCTCTTGAACAGCTGAAAAACAACAAGGCTCCGGGTGAGGACGGCATCACAACCGAACTCCTGAAAGCTGGAGGTTACCCTATACTCGGACAGCTACAGGACCTCTTTAATGCCGTCATTCACACAGGTACTACGCCAAAGGAGTGGAGCAGGAGTCTGGTCATTTTGTTATTCAAAAAAGGGGACAAAATCCTACTTAAGAACTATAGACCAATTGCGCTCCTGAGCCACACCTACAAGCTGTTCTCAAGAGTTATCACGAATCGTCTCGCCCAACGATTCGACGACTTCCAACCTCCAGAGCAGGCTGGGTTTCGAAAAGGCTACAGCACCGTGGACCACATTCACACGCTAAGGCAGGTTATACAGAAAACTCAAGAGTATAATCAGCCCTTCTGTCTAGCGTTTGTGGACTACGAGAAAGCCTTCGACTCCATCGAAACTTGGTCTGTTCTGCAGTCCTTGCAGCGTTGCCAAGTTGACTGGCGTTACGTGGAGTTGTTGAAATGTCTGTATGACTCCGCTACGATGTCCGTCCAAGTACAGGGTGTAAAAACAAGACCGATACATCTTCAGCGCGGCGTGAGACAGGGAGATGATATTTCTCCAAAACTGTTTACCGCCGCGCTGGAGGACGTCTTTAAAACACTAGACTGGAATGGACGAGGCATAAACGTAAACGGAGAGTACATTTCACATCTTCGCTTTGCCGATGACATCGTCATAATGGCGGAATCGCTGCAGGAACTAGAGGAAATGATGCGCGGCCTTGGCGATTCTTCGAAACGAGTGGGCCTGCGGATGAATTTGGATAAGACTAAGGTTATGTCCAACTGTCACGTCATCCGTCGACAATGTCAGCATCGAAGTTGTTAAAAAATCTTGTTGTTTATCTGAGTCAAGTCATACAGCTGGATAAAAACAACTTCGACGCCGAGGCTGACAGAAGAATATGCTTGGGTTGGGCAGCATTCAGAAAGTTGCGTCACATATTTATGTCGTCAATACCGCAGTGCTTAAAGGCTAAGATGTTCAACCAGTGCGTCCTTCCTGTGATGACGTATGGCGCTGAGACGTAGTCTCTTACAAAGGGTCTGATCCATCGGTTTAAGGTCGCTCAGCGAGCTATGGAGCGGGCTATGCTTGGGGTATCTCTGATGGATAGAATCCGAAATGAGGAGATCCGTCGGAGATCTAAAGTAACCGACATAGCCTGCAGAATCAGTAAGTTGAAGTGGTAGTGGGCAGGCCATATTTGTCGCCGACATGATGGCCGTTGGGGCCGAAAGGCTTTAGAATGGAGACCAAAGCGTAGTGTAGGACGACCTCGTGCCCGCTGGACCGACGATCTGAAGGACGTTGCGGGGGGCGGCTGGATGAGGAGGACGGAGGACCGACATGAGTGGCGAAATTTGGGAAAGGCCTATGTCCAGCAGTGGACGAACACGGGCTGATGGATGGATGGATGTATAAATATAATACATAATTTATTATATTTTAAACTGAGACGGTCTATTTATTCGCAAAAACTTTACTATTTCTCAAGACATCAAAACTCTTTGCTAAGAATTAAAAAAAACTGTAATGTAAAAAACACCATTGCGATGATGTAAAGTAAAAAGCACGCGTGTTTGATATGCTACTTTATGACTCTAAGAACGCTGCAATATGGGCCACTTTATTAGCAAGTGTGTTAAAAGGGTTATTACAGTTATTGTAGAGTCATCGCGTCCAGTAACTATCACTTGGCGTTGTATTGAAGAAGGTCCGAGTCCGAAGCCCGAACTTCGAGATTGCGTCAGTCTAAAGTGATGCTTTCACAAATCAATTCTGAATAATTTCTAGTTTATTCCATACTATAGAAGGAAAGTCGAGCTGTGAACGTGTGACCGATATAACTTTTCGTATGTCAAGGTTTTGGTATTCTTAACACAAATCCAAGTAGGTATAGCTGATAAGCTTTTTTACAGATTTTATCTACGTGTTGAACGAATATGGGTTTTTCGTTAAAATTTACCCCAAGGTCAGGAACGTTGGTAACTTTAGCTTCTTCTTCGCCCTCTACGTTCTACACATATTCGACTTTATTACGGTTTTCGGAAAACGATATTTGTTGACATTTGTCATAGGCAAGTTGCAGCTAATAGCGTAAACAGAAATCTTTGAAATAAGGTAAATAATAAAATATTTTTGAATATAAACATGTTCGTTTTCACCGACTATTTTATCTCAACATGCTTATGGTAATTTGGGTACTAAGAGTAGGTTCTCAGGGAATGCAGATTTTATCACAGTGTTTCCCCTCATCATTCAGCAAGTGGAAATATACTAATAAACTGAAGAAAAAAACTGTTCCATTGCGAGTAGAACTCGTACCTTCCTTGATTAGGCATGACGACAAAAAATTTTTTAGTAGTCCGTCAGTTAGATTATGAGAAAATATTGGACACATTTTTATTATTTTGTCAATTCAACAAATAATGATGAAGATATAGCCCGCTGAAGTTCCGCGCAATTTTACTTAGAAGTGACGTCATTTTTCCCCACTCCCAAACTTTGACGCGCTTTATCTCTGTAATTTTTTGTATGATTGACAAAAGAAAAAAATCGTGTCCAATATTTTTTGATAATCTAAATGACCGACTAAATAGAATAATATTTTGTTTACCCTGTCTACAACCCTTATGTGTGACGAAATTGACACTAACGATCCATCAAACTCTATGCAAACAAGGGGTTTAAGTAAGTTAGATATAAATAATATAGGCAATTTTTTCCTGTACTTGTTCTAAGTTTCTAAGATAACTGGTAGTACTTAAGTAAGGTATTCATGGTGAGTCAATTATTGGTATGACATTGATTGCGTAAAGCACAGTTTAAAATATTCTGTGTTAAGTTTAGTTAAAACCCTGATTTTTTGACAACAACACGAGGCCGCAAACTTCTGTAGGAAGTATTAGTTTCAACTTGATATCTCTAAAGGGGCCCGAGGAAAAGGGTCTCGATAGACGGACAGAAACAGATGGACGGACAACAAAGTGATCCTTTAAAGGTTCCGGATTTTCATTTGAAGTAAGAAATCTTAGGGGTTATTGGTTTGAGGTTTTTCTTCTTCTTCTCGATGTGTATTATAGTAGCTAACCTGTTTCAATAACAGCTGAGGCCAACAGCTTTACGTGTTGTCCAAGAAATGGCGGGACCCAGATGTAAATGCTACTAATGTTCACCCATCCAAAGACTAACCATGCCAAGCGTTGCTTATCCGCGGAACGTAATCGAACACCCATACTTGACACCGGATCCCAATATTTTAAAGTGCTACTATTGTAAAGTTAAGAATTAGTTAAGAAACATTCTTGTCTCAGTCACTTTAAAGCGACCTGCGAAAATCACGTAAAGGAAAAACCGGCCAAGGGCGAGTCCGACTCGCGCACAAAGGGTTCCTGTTATCTATAAAAACGGCAAAAAATCACGTTTGTTGTATGAGAGCCCTCTTTAATACCTATATTTATTTTATTTCGTTTTTTAGTATTTGTTGTATAGCAGCAACAAAAACATATCGTGTGTGAAACTTTCAACTGTCTAACTATCACGGTTTATGAGATACAGCCTGGTCATGGACAGACGGACAGCGGAGTCTTAGTAATAGGGTCCCGTTGGTTACCCTTTGGGTACGGAACCCTAAAAACAACGTAAAACGAAGCAATTATTTCCATCGAAGACTCGCCTTGCACAATCTCGTGTTTTAACAAACACAGCAGTGATTGGCTGGTGTGAACCATGAATAAGATAATTTTGCATTCTCGTGCTTGCGAATTTGAGAGAATATTGTTTTCATTTTGTACGATATTTGTTTTCCATTGTTCTTGATAATGTTAGGCGCGCTACACATTACGGCGACTAACTAAAACTGAACATATGACGTCTTCTTTCAAGTATTTTTCAGACTTCCTTTCTATTATTTATTATTTTATAAAATTTTGTATTCATTTTATTGTACTTATTTATTTATTTTTTGTATATTTTATTATGGCTACGCATTTTTTACTCGTGTTTGCAGCCAAATCTAGTAAATTTTCATATCTTCACGGAGGGACAATATTTTTTAAATTAGTTATTAGATTTAGTTACATCGCATGTGTCGCAACTCGCGGCCTCTGACAGAAGATCAGCGTCACAGTTTTGCCGTGGCATTTTGTTGAGTCAGAGACCTTTTTGTTTGCTGTATCTTAAGTAGATGGATTGTTAAAACTATTTATATTTTTTGCATGTGATTTTTGTATTGATGTAGCATTCAAAATAAACGTCTTTTCTTTCTTTCTTTCTCTGAAATTAACGTCCTTTAACACACATTTTAAATATAAATTTCGGAATATTTTTTTTTACTGGTTGCCTCCTTCGTATGGCACCTGCCAAGTTTAAAGTTTGTAGGTTATCATTTTCTAATGATATAGTGGTGAGCTTGATTAGAGTGGTATTTCGATTTTTACAAGACATTGTTTTTAGGGTTCTGTACTCTAACGGTGCCAAACGAGACCCTGTTACTAAGCCTTTGCTATCTATAATATCACAGTGGTCTAACAGCTTCAGCCACTTGAAATTTTGTGTAACAATGGCTTCTATCACAGTAAATAATAAAAATTAAGTTTCTGTACCCAAAAGTTGCCAAATTATTTGTATAATTATTAATATTATCATTATAATTTTAGTGCTTTATTTTTTGTCGCCTTGGTGATGCTATGGCATCTTTATTGTTGTTACTTACCATAATGTCTTTAGGGTTCCATACCCATGTTGTGTGGTGGTACGAAACCCTTTGTGCGCAAGTCTGACTTTCACTTGGCAAAATTTTATTATTAATATAACTGCTTTACCTGGATACCAAAGTAGGAATGAAACTTTTTTAAAGTTCGACCAGGAACTTAGCCGACTTCGCCATATTGCGGCAAAAAAGGGTACTATAATAATTAGCTGGCAAGAATAGATAAGAAAGTGTAACTTATCACTATTATAATAGTCGATACTGTTCACTGCTGCCTTTGCTATTGTACACCTTCTAAAACTAGCCGGTTTAAACGATAGTGCGGCGACGGTCAAGTTTCACGTCTGTCGCATTTAATCACTCCGGTCGAAAGGTGTTTAAGGTTAAAGGTTATTAAAACTTGTTTCTTTGATAAAAAAAACAACGAAATTTATTATTCATTATGAGAGTAGCACATCGGAGGACCAATCTTCTACATACAAAAACGAAGAAAATGTGACTTGAAAAGTGAAATAAAATGAATGACTTATTTTATTTTTTTTCCTTGATTTATATATTTTTCGGTAGATGACACGAATACAATTTAAATGGTATCGAAATATTTATTAAGTATTGACATTTAAAATGTATGATCACATCACTATACCATCTAACGCTCCAACATATAAATTCGGTGTTGCCACATGAAACGCAGAACTAGCGTCCTCTTTGACAGGTCGTCCATGTTCCTGGTCGAGCTTTATAAACTGCAACTCGTGGGAACGACGCTTTATCTACTGATATTGTAGAGCGACACAGTGTAGTGTGCCTCGCCGGCCCGCAGGCCCATTGACAACTGGTTTATACATTGTAGAGAAATATGACGTTGTTTTTGTAAGTTTTAATTATATATATTTATATGTATATACTGCAACAAGCGGCGGCAGCGCAGTCGGCGGGACGATCGACTCGCAATCTTAACTTTCGGGTTTGGATCCTGCCTGTTTATCGATGAGTTTCTCTGAGTGTAGGTGCATAGTTTTTGCTAACTTACTACTTGATGAATTCAGAGGTCCCGGGCTATAATTTGTGGTCGATGTGCACGTACAGCAAAGCGTAGTGTAGGCCGACCTCGTGCCCGCTGGACCGACGACCTGAAGGACGTTGTGGGTGGCGGCTGGATGAGGAGGACGGAGGACCGACAATTTGGGAAAGGCCTATGTCCAGCAGTGGACGAACACGGGCTGATGGATGGATGGACATGAATGATTAAAACGTATTAAAAATAAATAATTAAACATAAATAAATAAAATAAATAAATAAATTAAATAAAAATAAAAAAAAAATTAATTAAACGTACCTAACACTAAAATAAAAAAATACATATGTCAATGTATTTTCTTCTGTGAAATCGCGGATTGCCCAAAAATAAAAATTAATTTCAGACTAGCTTTAACCCGAGACTTCCTCCGCATAGACTCCGTAAACGTACTACGCATTGTAATGAATGTATGATGAACGACAGACATGACGAAAAAGACTCAACACTGGCGAACTGAGTAGGTAAGTTCTAGAGATACGCGCCGCTGTTACTCAAAAAAATTTCAGGACAAATAAGAAAGGGCATATCTCCTTCTTCAAGTGATGCAAGTCATTGACCTAATCAACATCCCGTATAGATTCATTATAGTATTCTTAATCTGTAAGATGGATCCAAGCCACGTTTTAGACTGCTATCTTAGTGATGAAAGGAAAAGGATGAAGTGTAGAGTGTGTGATCGACAGGATTCTGACGATGACCAGCGCGATGCTCTCGACGGTGCTGATATCGATGGAGATGTCGCGGGCCGGGGACAAGATCTGCCCCGTCGCTGAGGACCTGCCCGACGTGGACGGTAACTTTCTGACCGACCCATCTACCTTCCTTACTCATCTTTCTTCCCATCCCATCATTTATTGTCATCTCATCTTACTTTCTACCCTATCTTATTTCCCACCATCTGATTTCCCATTCCATCTCGCTTCCTATCCCACCTCACCCCTTGCACTATCCCAAACATATGAACTCTCAAATTTGAACTATTTTTCACGGATCACATAAAATTAAAATCTATTAGGCGGCTTTTTATTTGTGGTGATTGACATATTCCAGCTTTCTATGTTAACATAACTAACTGACTACCAAAAGTCTGCAAGTAAAACTATTATATTCTACAAAAAAAATCTCTTAACTACTCAGTGATTTGTTAGTATACTGAATGATTAGTTTAGACATTCATTCAAAACCTTCTTAGCACCCACATGTTAGAAGCCTGCTCTTATGTCCGTTGACCTTATGTTTTGCGTACCACAAAATCTTCGGAGTTAATAAGAGGGATATTAACCTGTGTGTGCCATGATTCCAAAAGTTATAACTATTTCTTTTAAGCAATGGCAAATTTTTTTCAAGACTTTATTATAAAAAATCTCTGTTATATCTAGTTATAGTTATCTCTGTTCCCCAGCGACTTTAGTACTTGTGGCCGTAATATGAAATAGATCACTAATTATTATTTTAGGCATATCTCAATTCTGTTCGACTTACCCCCATTTAGCCCATCATGCTTTTACGTAATTATCGTATACTAAAGCCTATTAAAATGTAAGACAATGCAGTATCTGCTACAACTGTATAATGTGTTGTAGTTCAATTTGAGAAAGAAGTCGAGATTGTGAAAGTTGGCAAAGGTTTTGTGGAGCTTCAATGGGACATCACACAATGTGAATCTGGTTACCCAATCACCGGGTTCGCTATAGAGTACAGAGAATACCGAGAGTTTGGAGAGGACGCAGAATGGCTGTCTGCTAATGAGTTCCCTAAAGATGCCAACTCGGGCATTCAGGACAAACTCGATGAAAACAAGCTTTATGAGTTCAGAGTTACTGCGAAGACCGGTAAAGGCATGTGTTTACCAACTGGACCAGTGTTTGCGGGTGAGTACTGTGTCGATCATTCTAAGTAAGCCTAGTAAGAAGAGCCTAGTGAGAACGATGTCGGTTAAATGGAGGTTTTTCGTTAAAAATTTTACACCCTTTTCGAACCCCTTGGTTCTTGAAAATTTTCAAAAATTATTTCTTTGTGTGCGTTTTGATACTTCTACAAATACACCCTCCAAATATCAAGTCCAGCGATTTGGGCCGTACATTGTCTGTCAGTCAGTCAGTCAGGACTCAGAACAAAGCCTTTTATATAATATTTTACAAAAATACATTGTAATATTAGCATAACATACTGTAAAGACTTATCAGAAAATATTTCACCCTGGCGAGTTATTTAAAAATGTAAAGGAAATCTGAATAACTGTCCCGGAAATTGGTATTAAAATCCATTACATACCATATGTTCACAGCGTACATTTTACAAGTTTTATTTTTAAAACTATCCATGTTTATGTTTTAAGAGACTAAGGAGTTTGGCGATCATAAGATTTTAAGCGGCCAATTTGTAAAGGAAAATAAAATGAATTATAATTTCATATTTAGAATGTAGAAATGTTTGCTATATTTTATAACTGTAAGAAAGATTTTTTTTTTATTGACTTTATATGTATGTTTAAAACCATTGAATACTTGAAATTTAACCTCAATGAGCGTTTTTCTCGTAGTTTTTTTTCCTAGTTCTTAGCGTTCCTCTAGATGGCGTTGTCAATGAAGATGGCTGCATGGCGGTAAATACCTTTGCCCAGCTGGAAATAATAAAAAAAAGTTGCGTAAAAGCGGGAATTTATGTTACTGCATATTTTAGTTAAAAGTGTTTTGTGCAAATAAATTACAAAATGAGTTCAGAAGCGGGCTCTGTTAAAGGTTGTACTCCATTAATGCTTTGTTGAAGCTAATTGCCCAAATATAAGCAAGTAAGTAACTTTTAATATTTCCTAGTCAGTTTGCCATTTGATACGACTCTATCACATCTTATGTAATCAATTTTTCCCGATTACAAGTTAGTGTTTTTTTTATTTCTACACATTGTGAGCGGTTCCCAAGGTACGATTTAAACCATTTATAGGCAACTCCTCTTATTCTTGAAGCGTACAGCATATTATTATCTAATAGAGTCGCATGGCAGACTCTATCGTACGCCTTACTCATGTCTAATAGGATTTTACTGCATATTTCTTATCATTTATTGTATCGAAAATTTTTTGTACATTATTATAAGCTGCTAAGGTAGTGGATCGGGTCTTCCTAAAGCCATATTGCCTTTCGTGTAGAATTTTATATTTTTCTAAGAAGCTACTTAAGCGTTTTTCCATGGCTCTCTCGAAAATTTAAGCCGAAGTTGGTAATTGTGCTATAGGTCGGTAGTTATTTATTTCTGTGGTGGGTCCTTTTTTATGTATCGGTTTTTTAATAGCAATTTTCAATGCTTCGGGAAAAACTCCTTCAGTAAAGGATTGGTTAATCAATTTAGTTAACGGGAAAGTTAAAATATCCGCACATTCCCAATACATTTTTGGGGGAGATCATCTATGCCAAAGGAATCTTTATTTTTTAGGTTTCTTATTAAACGATTTATCTCCTCCGGTTCAACAGGGCTTAGGAAAAAAGTGTTTACTACCGTATTAGTGGTATAAACAGTTTTATTGCATTGGTTGTTTGTGCTCGAATTTCCGATGGATGCAAAGAACTTACTGAATTCTTTTGCCACTGCTAACGGGTTATCAATGATGCGTTTTGAGATTTTTAATCGCGTGTTTTTTATATTTCTACCGGTTATATTTATTTGTTTCTTTTTTTATAATTTGCCACATACACTGTACTTTATTTTCAGATGTATTAAATTTACGTTTATTTGAATTTTTTTAGACTTATTTACCACTTTTTTAAATAATTTGCAGTATTGTTTGTAGTAGTTTCGTAGAGTTTTATTTTTTGTTTGTGTTATGAGTAATTTTAATAATCTTTTATTACGGCAAGATATTTTTAGTCCCGGTGTTAAATATGTTTTTTTAGGAAACTAGTTATCGAACTCCGGTTTCCTTAACGACCGAAGCCGATTTAATTTGTTTTGGTAGTTTTGGAATACATTTATTAAGGGTGTTTTGCACGATTTCGTTTAAAATATTGTAATTTTTATTTATGCTATTTTTGCCATGGAGTTCAATATTCCAATTAATTCTAGAGGGCTCATTTTTAAATAAAATTATGTTGTGTTTACTATAAATTCGTTTATCTATCGTAAACTTTTCCGGATTTGGCGTTTTAAGTGGTGTAAAAAAAATTACACCCCTATGGTCCGAAAAACCAAATTCGTGTACATTTGAATTTTTTATATTAAAATTGATGAAAATCAAGTCTATACATTTCGAGCTGGTTTTTATGATTCTTGTAGGTTCCGTAAGTAAGGTTGCCGTAAGTTATATGTTATCATCAAGGAGGATAGCCTATTTATTTCCTTTTTAGCTAAGAAGTTAATGTTAACATCTCCTGTAATTATAATATTTTTATTATTGAATTTTTTGCGGATCATTTCTAATAATTTCTCTGTGGAGGTATAAAATACTTCAATATCTCAACTGCTATTCGGCCAATACAGACAAATGATAAGCAAGTTAATTATCGGTACCTCAATTGCACATATTTCGAAAATCATTTCTACAGACATCAATGATAATCGTATATCTATAAGCTCCATATTTTCTAGGTTATTTTTAACAAAGATGCATACACCGCCACAATCGTGATTTTTACGACAGTAGGAAGCACCCAAACACAGTTGTTTAAATTTGAAAATTTTTCCTTCTCAGGATTTAACCAAGTCTCTGTAATACAAATGGCATCTAAGTAAGGCTTCTCTTCTAAAAGTGCATCAAGTAGGTGGCTTTTAATGAAGATGCTTTGCATGTTTTGATTTAAAATGTTGAACTTAGTTTCGAAATGTACGGTTTCTGGTTAAGTCTTGTTCCTTTGTGCTTCTATTTAGATTTGTATTTATTTGTTTGGTGTTTATATTGTTGTCTTGTAGCTGCGAGTTAAATGTATTGGGCTGTAAGTTAGATTTTGAGTTTTCTTTTATTATTTCTGCTTCTGTTTCCGCTTCCCTGCAAAGGTTTGGGGTATGTTCTTTCCCGTTAATAATTAATTTTGCGTCTTTGAAGATGGCGTGTTTTCCTTCTTTTCTCGCTTTTTTAAGGGTATCTTTCAGTTTATTTCTTTCGCGCATTTTATCATTATCAAGTAGCTCTGAGACTGCTAAACCAGTTCGAGCAAAAGTTTGGGAGTTTCGTAGCACCTAATTGGTCATCCGCTTGCTGATTAATTCAACAACTAATGGTCTTCGATATCCTCTTTTACCCAGTCTTGTTAGGTCTTCTATATACCCTTCCAGATTAATATTAATTATTTCAAAAAATATATTCGTTATACGTTCGTAGAGTTCGGATTCGGATTCCCAAGCCACCTCTTCCAGACCGTAAAGTACTATTTTTTTCATTTTTTGTTTGATAAACACTTGTACTTGTCCACTTATTTCTATTAATTTCCCTTACCGGTTTCGCTGTTAAAGCATTATCAAAGGTTTACCTTTAAGGAAATTAATATAAATAAGTGGACAAGTACAAGTGTTTATCAAACAAAAAATGTTTCAAAAGTTCCACCAAGTGCCAACAATCACGAGCATCAACTACTATTTTTTTACTAGAGTCTGAGAATGTAGAGACAGGCTTCAGTTGATTTAAGTTTTGAATATTCTTAACTTGATTTTACAGGTTAGTATTTTCGTTATCAATTTTCATGATTTATTTTTCTAGGTTTTCAATTTCAGATTGGAGCTGATCTTTTTTTTTACAAAAAAAGTTAGATGTTCATCTATATCTAGTTTTACCTTAGACAGTGAAAGGTGAATTTCCTCTTGGATCATAGTTCTTAAATCAGTTCTTATTTTGGTAATTATATCCAACTTTTGTATTTCTAACTTCTTGTCCAAGAGGTCACTTATTTGTTCGAGTGTTATTGTCATTTCGGGGGGTAATTTAGTAACATTTGAAGAATAGATGTCGTCAAAGGACTAATTGGCAGTTTCAGAAGCGACAATTTTTTTTGCTTGGTTTCTAAAAGATACGTTTGATGTATCAGTGTCACACAAGGTATGATTTGCCATTGACGAGTCTTTAGGTTGCTTGACTGGTGTATAATCAGATCTTAGCGACCGGCGTGTGAGTAGTTGGCATTCAGGACAGCTTGAGGTTCTCCCTAGGTTATGCTTATTAATGTGGAAAAATTCTTTTGTGAGATTTAAACACTGATAGCGATAATGTATTTGACATTTTATGCAGTTTAAATCATCGCCAACATTTCTTATGTTGTTTTTTTTCGTCTATTAATTTCAGATGGTTGCTGCAGTTGCAATATGCACCAACCTCTAGCGACAATAATTAACAACACTATGACTTAACTATAACTTCATAACACCGTTCAAGAACTAGTAGTCACGGTGTTCGGCAACTTGGCACTAGATGGCAGAAGTAGTACTAGTTCTTGATAGTTGGACTAGATGGCGATAGCTTCCCTTTAGGTCGACAACGGATTCTGATTGGTCAGTTGTGTTTATTTACAAGCTTCTATCATGGTTTCAAAGTCTCAACGGCAAATGATTTCTATAACGCAGGGTCTTTGTCAATATAATGATTTATGTCAGTACTTTACCAGTTTATTTCCATAGCGTATTTGTTGAATGTTTCTTGAATATTGATCTATCAGGTGAAAATCGTAAATGAGCACATTTCACTCCTTGACCATCACAATATAGTAATGTTCAGATATTTTATGTTATCGTAGTTTAAATTATCCACTAACACCTATGCGTGATTATTACGCTATATTCACTTTAATATTTCGGTATTGAACACATTTAGGTCACTTTTATATAAATAATCGCGCAATTTACGCAGAGCTAATATTTACGTTGCAGAGCTAGCGCCCTATCTCATGCCAAGGAGGAACAATTATGTTTTGGGCAGGAATTCGCCTTGGAAGGCGGACAGACCTCGTTTGGGTGCGGGGCAATATGACGGCAGAAAGATATCGCCCACAGATGCTGGGGCCCATAATCTTGCCCCACAGAACACAAATGGGGCGAGATTTCCTGCTCATTCACGACAATGCCCGGGCACATACGGCGAGAACGGTAGCAGCTTGGTTGCAGGATCGTAATGTTAAGGCCTTAGAACGGCCTGTGCAATCACCAGACCTAAATCTCATTGAGCACGCATGGGATATGCTTCAAAGAGAAAAGCTCTGAAGGAAGCCCCCGAAAATCTGGCTACAGAAGACCACCTCAAAAGGACCTGGGACAATATTCGGCAGCAAGACATTGACAACCTTGTTCTGAGCATGCCAAATCGTTGCCGATGTGTTATGAACGTCATGGGCACTTTCACAGACTACTAACTCTAAGTTCATAAACACCAATTAAATGATCTTTTCTTTCTTTTTCCGTTTTTTCTGACAAAATAAAAAATAATTCTAATACGGTTTTAGTCTATGTTTAATTTTTTTTTCATAAAATCCTGAAATTGTAATCTAAGTAAACGTTTATTTAAAATAAATGGTAAAGTATTAAATAACGTTTCCTTTAATATAATATTAACATATTAATAGTAATTCGCATTTTTTTAAATATCCCTAGACCGTGTTAATGTGTGTAGTATAGAGCAGATTATGTTATCCAGGGAAAGTAGTAGATCTTATTTCTTTCAAAGACCGGATCATCGTAGAAAGTAGAATTTTGGCACAAAAAGACAATAGCGCGTAATATATTATGTGTGGGTTTATAGCCATAAGGTGTCTGGATGATTCCTCGAATTTGAAAATTTGTTCATTTGATTGGCGACGAACAATCCAAACTAGCAGAATTGAGGTACGTGACCCTAAAATATTTTAGGTTCGTTCCTTGGTACGAAAGAAAGATCCCCCTGTTTTTTATTCGAAAAAGCTATTTAACTAGGCACTTCTTAAGAAATCTGTGTTAAGAAATCTGAATTGATGAATTCTAAATTGATTGACTGATTTACCTATGAATACAAAAAAGTGCTTTTTTGGATGGATCTTGAAAAATTTTAGGATCATGTTACAAACTTATAACGAAGAGGAATTAGAATGTAGGTTCCAAAAAGCAACAACCTTAATGCACGAACTTTATTTTTAAGGTCTCAGGTACCCATGACAGCAAAAAATAATAAAGAGCTTGTTAAACCAACTGAATATAACCGAATTCGTTACAACACAAATGTTAATATTAGTAGACTTGTGACAACGACTTCTGTCCTCATATGCGGGTCTGTGGCGAGAGGGTAGGCATAGTGCACCCCCCACCTCACCGCACGCATTCGGTTTGGCGCATGGCGAGTCACACGGTGCGTAAAATTTACGCGGGATATATTTTCCATTATTTGCCAAAGGTTGAAAATGTGCCCGTGGTTAGAATGGATAAGAGATTGAAATATTACATGTCAATTTTGAAATCATCCCCTCTTTTACCCTCTTGCTTGAGGAATCATTTCACAAAAAAGATTTTTTTATACCAATTCTGAATAGTCATTCGCCTATTGCAGTCACTTTATCAATTAATTTAGTAACGTTTAGTCTCAGAGGAATCGTAATGTTGGGAAAATATACTCACTAAATCAGTTGCGTGACCGCAGCTCGATAAATTATTCTCTGTTGTGTTATAATATAACTAACATTTTAACATCCATATCCGAAAACACCTCTAGCGTGCCTTCGAGCGTACATGGCGATATATTTGTTATTTATTTTAGCGCCACCGTCACGCCCGCGTAATGTAACAATAACAAGTTATGACACTCAAACAGTAGGCCTTGAATGGACAACTCCGGAGAGCGATGGTGGAAAGGAAATCACTGGCTACAGTGTTCTGTACAAGAACAGATTTGATAAACTCGCAGAATGGGAAGATGGAGTGCACGTACGAGCAGGAACGTCACACGCCAATCAGGGAATGTTAGATCGAGATCCGACTCAGTACGCTTACGTTATCGTGGCTTCAAACATGGCTGGTATCGGGCAACCAAGTAACGAAGTTTACGCAGGTAACGTAAAATTCTTAGGTACATTTCAATGGCTCATTAGTTTGGGTTGTGCAGCAGGTTTTGTATCTGGGATATGATTGACCATTAGCCGAATAAATAATTGATGTTTACGACGTGATTACGACATCGTCGAAAGAGATTCGCCAAGTTCTTTATGTGCATTAAAGTTTATTTATAATTTGCCAATGTTTCTAATGCTGGATTTCAAGGCATGCAGGTTAACTTCAGAGAGTTAACGTAAGTATAGTATACAAATACTATGCACATAAATTCAGAAAACTCATTGCTGCATGTCTCAAGATTGAAAGACCACCGTCGTAACGACTGTACTAGCATTGCATTGATTAAACACTGGATACTTCTATTCGTCCTCATTGTACTTACGCGTATGTTCTTTACAGAAAGACCCAACCCACCACGTAACTTAAAAATTTTGCAATACGATATGGATGACCAATTTGTTCAGCTTGCATGGCAGAAGCCTCTAAACGAAAGCACGGCTAGGACTAACCAGTACATAATCTACTACAAGGAGGTAGATAATGACACTTGGGTACAAGGGATGATAGTGTCTGGTAATCAGCTAGAAACTAAGATGGATGTTCCTAAGCAAGGTGTCTTCTATGAGTTTGCAATCACTGCAAGAAATGTTGTTGGAGAAAGTGATCCAAGCCCACCAGTACTAGTTGGTAATATTATTATGATAAGTTCGTGACTATTTAGTGTGACAGATTACCATACGATGGGAAACTGTCCGCCGTGCACGTACAATAGGATGGATCGATTTTACTTATTTTTCATTTTCGTACACACAAAGTTTGAGTAAATAAAATAAAATAAATTTATTAATGTGATATACACTTGTAATTATAACACGTCAACTTTAGTAAAAAAAAAAAACAGTTGAACTAAATGCAATACGGGGAAATACAATATATTATAGCAACCCTTATTTAAGTTTATCCATCAATTATTAACTTTGTATTGGGGTCTTACTCGCGATAACTAACAACATACCTTAATAGATATGTTCTTGACGTTTCGACGCCTCTGTAGGCTGTCGTGGTCACAAGATAAGTCAGTTAGCTAAGTCAGTTAGCTTGTGACCACGACAGCCTACAGAGGCGTCGAAACGTCAAGCTCATATCTATTAAGGTATGTTGTTAGTTATCGCGAGTAAGACCCCAATACAAAGTTAATAATGTGTGAAAATCGCGAAAGTTTAAAGTTTATCCATCAATCCATCAGCTTGTCTTCGTTCACTGCTGGACATACGAGTAGGCCATTTCAAAATTTCACCACTCTGGTGGTCCTCTTGGAAGCGATCCTCATACTTACAGATGCTGGGTAGGCGGGTTTGTGAGCGCGATCATCGACCCGTCGTTTTTTTTTAAGGCTCGGTAATTGGTGATGGATCCACCATCAATCGGTCCCAGGCATGGTTGGCCATGTATCTAGGTGACTTTGTCTTCTTACCCTCCCCCGCATAACTCGAGGTTGCGAGTAATACATAGAAGTAATATTGATAATATCTATTACAAGTCATTTATTAAGATGGTTTTACCTCCACATTTGAGCCCAAACTCAGCTCTGCCACTATTACATAACATATTTCAATAAATGAAAATATAAGAATAACATTTAAACTGTAATTATAAGATTAAGTCATATTTTATTTTTAGTGACAGAATTATTATTATTATTTCAGCCAAATCTGATCCGCCTCAGAATGTGAAGCTAGATTCCGTTGTCGGTGAGAGAGCAGATATAGAATGGGAAATACCTTCCCACGATGGTGGGCAATCGATCACAGAGTATGTAGTTGAGTATAGGGTAAAAGATTCAGAAACATGGTTAAACGGTACCACTGTTCATGCACCAAGCACAAATGCCACTTTGTACACACTTACCGAGTTGAAAAATAAATTTGCTTATGAAGTCAGAGTAAGAGCCAATAATGTAGCAGGCTTAAGTGATCCCAGCGAGACTATATCTTTTGGTTAGTATAGTGTTATTTAAAATTATTCTTGAAAAGTTTGTCGAGATGTCTTCATACACAAACTAGGAGTTCCGTTAATGCAGACCATCATGTTATCTCTATTTACTTGTACAAATTAAATTTACTTCACATTCTTGACATTTTAAAAGACATTGCAAAATCCCTCTTTCAAAAAGTATTTGCTTCTACCACATGGACACTTACTCAAATTATTTAATTATGAATATAATGATATTTCTGCTGAAAAAAACATTTGTTTTCAAGGAGTACCAGACCCTCCAGAGAATATCAGAATAACAAGTATTAACAAAGACGAGGAATATATGGTCCTTACATGGCAGGAACCGGGGAACGTTGGTGGTGATGACCTATTAATAACAAAATATCATGTACAATTTAGAAAAAAAGGAAAAACTGAGCCGTGGAAGGAAGGAACCACAACGGATGAATTATCAGTGGAGCAGCGAGGGCTAGACTTCCATGCGGGCGATAATTATGAGTTCAGAATGTTTGCTGAGAACATGGTCGGCCGCAGCAAACCCAGCCCCGTAGTATTTGTTGGTTGGTTTTTCTTTATACACCGATATATTTATACATACAATAGTATTTATTTTATTTTTTATGTATTAATAACGGAACACCAACAGTACACATATGACACATACTTAACAAATTAAAACATAAAACTAAAATTCTGATATGTGGACCAGTGACAGGCGTTCACAACATTCAACAATAAACAAGTGGTAAACACAAAGCAGACATTACATTATAGACATTTATAGCAAGTACTAAATTTTTTTATAATTACTAATACAAAACAAAACTATTAATTAACTAACACAAAAAATATCTACAAAATGGGAAAATAAAATTAAACTTAACAGAATCTTTGCAAACTGGTCCTAAAATTGGTCAAGGATAAGTGAAAAATGTCAAGATCTGGGATAGTTTGACACTTCTCGTTATATTGTCTTAACATTCTAGAGATTGGTGAATTAAGACCTAAGTTAGTTTTGCTAATGGGACACCAAAATATTCTAGTAATGGGCTTACGAGGCATATTACAGGGCACTGACACAAAAATCCTCCCAAGCAACTGTGGACACGGTAATTTAATTTTCATATAAAGGAAGTAACGAGACGAAAGTCATGTATCGATCATATTCTAAGCAATATAAAAAATGCTAAAGGATATATTCTACCTTTAGGACTCTCTGATCATGAAAATTCACAAATACTAACTTTTTATATCAGAAATAAACGGTCTTTGCCAAAATCTGTCTTCACATATAAAAAAGACTACTCGAAAGAAAACATAGAAAAATTTAAAAATTATCTCAGAAGCCTCTCCTTTTCTGATGTCTTTGAGGAAAAGGACCTAAATAAAGCTTTTGATTTATTTTATGATACTTTTACCCTTTTTTACAACTTGTGCTTCCCAACAATCAGAGTAAAAGTTAATACTTTAAAGAAGCAAAAATGGTTTTCTAAGGGACTCCAAACAAGTTGCAAAACCAAGAGAACTCTTCGATTTAAGTTTTATAAGAAAAAGTCAATTGAAAATAAAAATAAATACCAGTCATATTCCAAATTGTTAAAAAAATGTCTAGCTCAGTCACAAAAGATTTCAAATAATAAATATGTGAATAATAGTCAGAATAAATGCAAGGCTGCATGGAACGTAATTAAAAACGAATCTGAGATGTTGCAAGTTCCAACTCAAACAATAGACTATATTCAACATGAAGGCAAAATTGTCCAGAATCCTGACAGAATTGCTGAAACATTTAATGACTATTTTATTGAATTGACTAATAGAAAAAATCACAATTTGACACTGACTAATACAAATAATATAATTCAGAACACTATATTTCTTAATCCATACAATGAAGGTGACATAATTAAAATGATAACATCATTAAATAATATAAATTCTGAGGGATATGATGGTATAGCAACAAAAATATTAAAAGCATCCAAAGTTGAACTTTCATCTGTATTAACTTATCTCATAAACCTATCTTTAGAGACTGGAAGTTTCCCTAAAAAACTAAAGATGTCTATTGTAAAGCCCTTATTCAAAAAGGGTGAGAAATCTGAAATAGGAAATTATCGTCCCATCACGCTCACACCAGTTCTCTCAAAATTATTTAAAAAAGCTATGTACAATAGGATGATACATTTTTTTGGCAAATATAAAGTTTTAAAACAAGAACAACATGGCTTTCAGAAGCAAAAATCAACAACACTCGCTGCTTTTAAACTCATTAACGGCATTACTCGTAACGTAGATATCCAAAACTTTACAACAGTGTTGTTCTTTGATATGTCAAAAGCTTTTGACTTTGTCTCGCATAAATTATTACTATCCCAGCTTGAAAATTATGGAATAAGAGGTCCAGCAATACATTGGCTGAGGACATATTTAGAAAATAGAGTACAATGTGTAGAGATAAGCAGACTAATAAAAAATGAAATCATATGTCATAGATCACAGTATAAATATAATAAATTCGGTGTCCCTCAAGGAAGTGTGCTTGGCCCACTTTTCTTAATTTACATTAATGATCTCCCTGACATAACTAATCAAACATGTATTTTATTTGCAGATGACATTTCTTTGATCGTTACTTATAATAAAAATGTTGCTAATACAATTAAACATGAATCTGACATTAACAATACTGTGTTATCCGTAATTAATTGGCTTTATAATAATAATTTGCAAGTGAATTTAAATAAAACAATGTATATTAATTTTAATGACTATAGAAATGACATAACTTTAAATATTAATCATAATGGACAAATAGTAAACGAGGCAAAAAATGTGACATTTTTGGGTATTATTATTGATAAAGACTTAAATTGGAAAGAACACATGCTAAAAGTTTGTAGCAAATTAAATAGATTTGTTTTTGTGTTAAAAAAGCTACGTAAGACAGCATCTAGTTGTACTGCCCTCACGGCCTATCAAGGATATGTTGAATCTGTTCTTAGATACGGACTTATTATTTGGGGGAATGGAACGGACTTACAGAAGGTGTTCATAGCACAGAAAAAATGTGTTCGTGCGATTTGTGGTATAGCACCAGACCAATCATGTAAACCATTTTTCAAAAAATGTAATATACTCTCACTGCCCTGCCTATACATTTTTGAAATTTGTAAGTTTGTAAAACTGCATTTGGATTTATTTGCAAAAGCAGATAATTTTTATCAAAGAAATACGAGGAATCCTAACCGACTAGTGGTTGACTTCACACCGCGAACAACACTTTATCATAAAAATTGTTCACATATGTGCATAAAAATCTACAATGGCATTCCTGAAGACCTTAAGTCACTACCAATAAATAAATTTAAAAGTAAGCTTTTCAAATGGTTGCAGGGACATTGCTTCTATTCAATAAAAGAATTTATGGATCATACATACACGAGGCATTAGAAACCATACCACTGTAATTGTATTTAATTGTAAAATTGTAAATAATATATGACAAACATAATTTTTAAATATTTGCATGCTATAATACTAGCTGATTAAGGCGTTTATCTTCTGTATTATAATAACTTCTAGTACCCTTATCACAGCAAATAAATATTTTCTTTCTTTCTTTCTTTCTTGAACCACTCACTAATTTGTGTAAGAAAGTCAAATCAAGCATATTTCTTCGGCTACGTAAAGATAACATATCAAAAAGTTTCAAACGTTCATCATATGAACATCTATGTGACATACCCGGTGAGATAAAAGCTAAATGTCTTGTAAAGGCAGGCTGGATACTATTGTATATCGGGAGTATATCGGTTTATTTGTACCCACGCATAATATATGTAGGTAGTTACACCTTTGATACATTACACTCTCCCACCACCAATGAGAAGTACACTTTATTATAATTTATAACTAACTAATATGTTGATATTTATACATTATCATCATAACCCCATCGACACGGAGGGCGTTTAACCCGTTTAGGTCTAGCGTTCGGTTGTTGTGTGGCGACGTCATCAGCGGTGATGTTACCACCGGTTCGTTGTGACGTCATCGGCAGCTGGGCCGCTGCGTCATCGTCATGCGCTGCGCTTGCCGCACTCTGTTTAGCTTCACTGGAACCGGAGACTGACGTTCTAAGCTGCTGAATGTCACCTCTCCCAGGTGATGATGCGACTTGCTCCTCCGACAACTCTACACTGGGCTCATTCACCTCATTGTGTTGGTTATCTTCTGAAGAAGGTGAACCTCCCAGGTCCTCTAACGCATTCTCCTTGTCGTCAATACTCCGAGTAGCCTTGTATAGTTGTTCAATATGTCGCCTATGCCTCTCCGTGCCATAACCAATCACATACATATTGCTACCCATTTTGTTTAAAACAATACCTTTTTCCCATATTTCACCCGTTTTAAACCATTTTTTGAATATAACTTCATCGCCGATTGAAATGTTTCTACTTTTACCCCCAAAACTTGTTCTTAATTTTTTTCCGAATAACATTTCGCTCGGTGATTTTTTTGTCGTATTGTGCTGACTGTTTCTGTAAGTTAACAAAAATCTGCTTAAAGCTACGTCCGCTGCGACTCCGTCGGTCAATGTCTTTTTTAAACATCGTTTAATTTGTCCAACCGCATTCTCTGCTGCACCATTACTCCGAGCGTGTCGGGGGGGGGCTAAACTTGTGAACCATTCCGTTCTTACTTGTAAATTTAAGGAACTGCTCACTAGTGAACGGCGGACCGTTGTCCGTCACGATCTCAAAAGGAAGACCGAATCTCGCGAAAATATCTCTTAGTTACCTAATTGTCGCATCTGCCGACGTAGAAGCAACGCGACTTGCTTCTATCCATTTAGAATGCGAGTCTACCAGGACTGAATAATAATTATTTTGGAATGGTCCCAGAAAATCGAGGTGCAATCTAAACCATGGTTTATCTGGCCACGGCCATGGTACCAGTTCGCTTTTAACAGGATTTTTACGTACTTTTAAACATACTTCACATGAGTAACACAATGACTCAATGTTTTTATCTATATTAGGCCAATAAACGTACATGCGAGCCAATGATTTTGTTTTCACAATGCCCATATGGCTCGCGTGTAACTGTTGTAGTATGACATCTCTTAAGCTCGCCGGGACAATCACTCTGTACCCGTACATCAAACAACCATGCTCCGAAGATATAAAATCCTTCCTAGAATAAAATTGCTTACAATCTCGGACACATCTTTTAAATTTTTCGGCCAACCGTGAATAACAAAACCTAATATTTTATTAAGAACAACATCTCTTTTTGTTGCCGCCGCTATTTGCACGAAGGAGATGGGTGAATTCGATTCAATGAAATACGTGAATGCATTATATTCCTGAACTACGTCAAACGATGACGTCACGCACGCCTCGAGGTTGCCGCCGCCGTCTTGCTCAGAAACCGGTTTGCTATCACCGCTCGACAATCTCGATAGTGAGTCCGCTAAACAATTTTCACCGGATTTAATACATTTAATATCATAGTTGTACGCACTAAGAATAATCGCCCATCTTTGCAACCGCCCAGCGACCATCATGGGAATGCTCGTTTTTGGGCCAAAAATAGAACACAACGGCTTACAGTCGCTTATTAAAGTAAAGTGCCTACCGTATAAATATTCATGGAATCGGCGCACTCCAAAGATAACCGCTAAGCCTTCCCTGCATATCTGACTGTAGTTACGCTCGCTGGGTGTGAGCGTGCGGCTGGCGTGCAGTACGGCGCGCGTGCGACCGTCCGCAGTCACGTGACCGATCCAGGCACCGACCCCGACCGGTGACGCGTCGCATGGCAACACCAGCGGGAGTTCTGGATCAAAATGTACCAGAACATCTGCGCTTTTCATCTCTCTTTTATTTTTAAGAACGCATCCTCACAATCTTTTGACCATAACCATTGTAAATTTTTCTTTAACAAATCATAGAGTGGACTTACTATAGTACTAAAATTTGCAATAAACTTCGAATAGTAATTTATTAGGCCTAAAAAAGCTCTCAGCTCGGACACATTCTGAGGTCGTACGGCCGTCAGTACAGCGTCAATCCTTTTCGTTTCGGTGTGAAAACCTTCTGCATCAATTACGTGACCCAAATATGACACTTTATCTTGAAAAAAACTGCATTTCTCTTTAGCAATGCGCAGACCGCAGGCGTTTAAAATACTAAAAACCTCAAATAAATTTTTAACATGGTCCTCATGCGTTTTTCCCATAATTATCAAATCATCGATGAAAATTCCTAGATGATCCATATCTTTAAATAAACTATCCATGATACGTTGGAATTTATTCGGTGCAGTTTTGATACCAAAGGGTAGTCTGTTAAACACAAAGTTACCTTTATGTGTTACAATTGTGCAGAGATTTCTAGATCCGTCATTTTCATTGAGAACTAATTGTTGAAAAGCGTTCCTAAAATCAATTTTACTATACGTGCGACCTCCTCGAAGAATCGCAAACAAGTCCTCAACTCGCAGATGATGCCCTCGAGCACCAGCCTCGCCAGCTCACGCTCCACGTCACCGCGCAGCGCAAACGGCACGACGCGCGCGCGCCTCCACACCGGGACCGCGCCCTCTACCACTGCGGCGATTAAATGTACCTATACCTGATTCGAAAACGTTTCTAAATTTATGTGCTAATTCTGAAAGAACCCCTTTATAGTCGTCTGTCGAAACGTCTGCAACCAACGGCAAAATAGTATTTAATTCGCGCATCCACCTTCGCCCTAAAATGGGGGGACAATTACCATTGTCAATAACGAATAATTCCGAATTAAAAAACCCATTCTTTATAATAACATTGACCGGCATAATACCTAACGGTTTAATCTTTTGCCCACTGTATACCATTAGGCATTTGTCCGTGGGAAACATGGGTCTGTCGACAAACAACTCATCATAGGTTTTTTTAGAAATCGCACTAACGGCCGAGCCACTGTCCACCTGCAAGTCTAAAACTACGCCTTGAACATTTAACTTATAAAACCATGGACCGTCGGAGTCGCTCGCTTCTTGTAATCTATACAAGCCGGAGAACAATCATCATCAGTCAAACAGTCATCAGATTCCGAATTATTTTCCACACAGAAAACTTTCTTCTTCTTCTTCTTCTTCTTCTTCTTCTTCTTGGTGGGCTCGGTTTCCGGACTGGCGGAGCGTCCTCGGTTCACCGAGGATCTTGGCCCGTTGTGTGCTGACACCTACGCAGTCTATAGTCACGTGGGTCGGCGTTTCTTCGGCCCCCATGCAGGCTCTGCACAGAGGGCTGTCTGTTAGACCTATAATATAGAAATGTCTGTTAAGGTTGCTATGTCCTGTAATTAGCCCTACCATCATGCGAAGGTTGGTTCTATTAAGTCGTAGCAGTTTCTTCGTCAGGCGACGGTCCACGGTGGGTAACACCTCTTTCGTCTGCCTGCAGGTTGTCACGCTTACCCATTGTTCAGCATGTTGAGTGCTGGTTCTCTCCCTCAGCCATGTTCTTATCTGGTTAAAAGGCAGGGGTACCAGTGGTTCAACACCTACCGGTTTTTGTTTTGCGCCTTTCTTTGCCAGTTCATCAGCCGCGTCATTACCCAGCGATCCGCTGTGCCCTTTTATCCACTGGAGGGTTACTTTATTGTGTCAGCTTACCTCTTCCAGTTGGTTTAGACATTGTAGTATGAGCCCAGAGTTTACCGTAGTCCTGCTTAGGGCCCGGAGTACCGCAGTGCTGTCAGAGAGTATGCGAATGTTGAGGTCTTTAGCTTCTCTGCTGAGCACCGCGCTTGAAGCCAGAATTATACCGACGCATTCCGCTTGGAAAATCGTGTTATACTTACCTAAGGCTGTTGATTTGTTAATATTAAGTTCAGCTGAGTACGCTCCGGCCCCAGTACCCTCTTTCGTTTTGGACCCATCTGTATATATCCTTATCTCATGGATATTCGGTTGGTCCGTTGGCTCCTCAAAGAGTTGGACATTGTACTGTCTATTGAAGATGTGCATTTTTGGGATTCTATCACACGGCGCGTCCATTAGTGGCTGGTGGGACACGGCCAGCTCAAGGATGCGCGTATGTGGTGCCCTGTCGTCGCTTTTCCACTGTCCAGCTGCCCTGAGTCTGAACGCCGCAGCCGCTGCCTCCTGTTGTATGAACAGGTGCAGCGGTGGTATGTCCAAAATTATCTCGAGGGCCGGGGTTGCAGTGGTGCGCATGCAACTTGTGGTAAGCATGCTAGCAAGCCGTTGAAACTTTTCTAGGTCTTTCTGTACGTAGCCGACGTCCATCCTAGGCCACCAGACGACGGCACCGTACGAGACCATTGGTCTTATCACTGCTTTATATAGCCATAGCATAATGTTTGGGCGTAGTCCCCATTTCTTGCCCATCATGCGTTTACACTGCCATAGTGCTATGGTCCCCTTTTTCAATTTGTTATTCATATGTTTAGTCCAGTTCAGCTTGTTGTCAAGTAACATTCCTAGGTATTTGACTTCAGTCGATAGGGTTAGTTCAGTGCCGAAGAGTTTCGGGAGTCTCATGTTCACCATCTTTCTTTTATTGGTAAACAGTACTAGTTCTGTCTTATTCGGGTTCACTGTTAGTTGGTACTCCTCGCACCATTTTTCAACAACCTTAAGAGCACCCTGCATTAGTTCACAGAGTGTGCTTTCAAATTTCCCACTAATGAGCATAGCCAGGTCGTCGGCGTAGCCTATAGTATGATAGCTCTTATCGTTGAGCCGTCGGATCAAATCATCCGCTACGATGTTCCAGAGCAGAGGTGATAGGACGCCTCCTTGTGGGCAGCCCTTGGCTACCACCGCTCTGGTGGTGCCATTCACGTCTAGTTGTACAGCTCTCAGCTTAAGCATGTTGTCTATCCACCCGCGTAGTGTTGGTTCGACGTCATACTTGAGAAGAGCGTGGTTAATATTTATGAATCTAGTTTTGTCAAAGGCCCCCTCTATATCGATAAAGGTACCTAGGGTTGACTCTTTAGTAGTCAGAGTATTCTCGATTCTTTTTACTACGCTGTGCAGAGCCGACTCTGTTGATTTGCCAGAACTGTAGGCATGTTGGTTTGGGTGTAGCGATTTCCTCTTTAGGGCCCCATCTCTGATATACCTATCACAGAGCCTTTCTAGAGTTTTAAGAAGAAAGGATGTGAGGCTAATGGGTCTAAAGGATTTCGCTTGAGTGTAATCACTTCTACCCGGTTTAGGTAAGAATATTACTTTGACTTCTCTCCAGTCCTGTGGTATATAGCTATGTGCAAGACATGCCCTCAGGATGTCTGTCAGCGGTTCTGCTAGGTAATCTATTCCCCATCTCAGAAGAGTGGGGAATATGCCATCCAGCCCCGCCGATTTGAAGGGAAGGAAGCTGTTGATGGCCCAGATGGTCTTGTCCTTGTCGACTACAGTCTCGGCTGTTTTCCAGTCCTGCTCATTCGGAGATCTACTCGGTCGTTCCTTCCAGTTGCGTTCTTTTGAGATGCTGCAACCTGGAAAGTGAGTTTCGAGTAGTACTTCGCAGGTCTCCTTGTCTGTGTTTGTAAATGTATCGTCTGATTTCTTAAGCGAGCCTAGGTTGCGGTCTTGGTCGTTCGATAGGACCTTGCGTACCCTGGCAGCTTCATTGTTTGATTCAATGTTTTCGCAGAAACGGCGCCAAGATTCGCATCTCCTAGTCCTGATGCGCTTTTTGTAGAAGTGTTGGGCTTCTCTGTATTTGTCCCAGTCATCCTCGTTTCTCGTGTTCATAGCTCTGTTGAATAAGCACCTAGACTTGTGCCAGAGCCGTTCGAGTTCAGGTCCCCACCATTGACATTTTGAGCTTCCGTTGGGTGGTGTCGTTAGTGGGCAAGCCTTCTGGTAGCATGACCTGATGCTGTTTGTTAGGTTTTTGACATTAGCTTCGATGTTGCTAGCCGATGTCCTCATATCCTGAAAGTTTATCCTTTGCAGTTCTTCTTTCAGTAGACCCTTGTACCTGTCGATGTCCGTTTTCCTCGGGTTACGTCTGGGCATGGGTCTATTTATGTGGACACCTAAGTTATAGCCGATACGCCTGTGGTCTGAGAAGGAGGGTTCCTCAGACACATGCCAATCGGTAACCAGCTTCGAGGCCGTCTTCGTGGCTAGGGTGATATCTACTATTGTTTGAAACCTGGAGGTAACAAACGTTGGGACAGAGCCCTTGTTAAGGACTGTAAGGTTAGTTGAAAAGAGATAAGAAACAAGGGCCTGACCTCTCCTATTGGGTGTCTCACTGCCCCAGATAGGGTGGTGACAGTTGGAGTCTGCTGACACGATCAGGTCCAGACCACTCTGCTCGCAGTGTTGTATTAGGTCCGCCAACTCTCTGGTGGGCACCTCCTCGTCACCAGGGAGATAAGCGGAAGCCAGCACCACGGTAGCACAGCCTCCTCCACAGGCCTGAACCTCGAGCCTGATTGTCGTCAGATCTCTGGAACAGAACTGAGTTAGAGGCACAGCATTCAGGTGGCGTGGGACGTATATGCATGTTCGTGGACTATGAACAGAGGTATTGAGGATTAACTTACCTCCAATGTTGCTTAGACCGCATATTCTATCGGCCCTAATCCAAGGCTCCTGGATTAGAGCGATAGTATGTTTGTTAACCTCCAGCGTGCGGCGCAGCGTAGCTACTGCTACCTGCTTGTGCTGGAGGTTAGTTTGGATGACGTTAGTGGGGGGAGTGGGCGGGAGAGGATAGGAGAATGTCACTATCCATTGATTCCCCGTCCGTCCCTCTTTCCACGTCATCTGAATCGTGGGGGTGTTCGTCGGTGGGTTGCAGCTCCACTTCCATACCACAGCTACTCCCTTTCTTCGGTTCCCCACACAGTTATGACGGTGTCACGGTGTCGGACTCGGTCTGACGTACGGGTGCATCCGACCCTTTGTTGGGGTCGGGACTGGAGTCTTCCTCCGTGGTCACTGGCACTGGTGGATCCTCGGGAGCGGTGTCCTGTAGACCTCTCGGACCGAAGAATCTGACGTACACCGAGCCTAGCCCGAAGGTGACTCGGCGGTCTCTCGCCATCAGTGCCGGTATTTCCGACCGAGGTATACCTAGGCTCAAGAATGTCCCAGGTCTCTCAGCCGGAGCGGTGTGTATGTCCATGGAGTACATGGACCAGCTGTCTACCTTGAGCCATTTCTTGTTCTGCATGGCCAGCCAGGTGTGTATCTCGCCGGGCTTCTTGTCAGTCACCTCAGGAATAAATAGCCCACATTTGACCTTGGGTATTAATTCCTTCAGGCTGACGACTTCGTAGCTGGTACCTGGGTACGGCGGTTTAAGCGTCGCTACGGTGCGTTTCAGCCAGGCCAGAGACCCGTCGTCTTCACACCATAGTCTGAGGACACCCGCGTTCCAGCTGGGCCGTCCTCGGAATGACGGTACGTCCTGTATGTTGGAGCCGGTAGCTTCAGCGCAGATTTCACCAACTTTCGCCAGGAGTTCTGTCTGAAGCTGCTGTGCTGCTTCTGCTGTGAGATCACGGTTAGGGTTGATCCTGACCGCTACACACAAATGCGATTGCATTGCTTCTGCGTAGCTCGATGCAGAATCCTTGGTCTTGTCCACCCTGACTCGTTTGGCGTCACTCTTTGGGGAGGCGGTTTCATCAAGACGGTCCTGGCGACGCCGCTTTGCCATACTTGGCTCATGGGGCTTCGCTGGTGCCGTCTTGTGGCCGCTTCCAAGGACTGCCTTACTGGTCTTGTGGAAGACCGGTCTACCCTTTTGACCTTGGTGACCTACCTCCTTTACTTGCGTGGCCTTGTGGGGTTCACCCCGGCCCGCGGAGGTGGTTGGTGACCTAGATGCACCATGCGAATAACCCTGAGACTGGGCAGCCTTCTCACTGAATGGCTTCGGTTTCCCCGCGCCTCCCCCCGGCCGCCCCGACCCAGTGGACATTGCCTTGGGCTTGTTGGCCTTTGGCAAGAGGTCTGCTGCGGTCTGGACCTGCTGAGTGGAGTCTCGGGGAGGGGTCGTAAGCGCACTCGTTCCAGGTGTCACGTCAGCAGGATTCGCTGTTGCATCTCTGGTCTGTTCTATTACGGGGTGGGTCACAGGTAGCTTTTTAAAAAAACGATTTACTACCCCAAAAGAAAGTTTATTCCCGAAACTCAATTACAAAAATAAAACACAAGTGTCCGCTAGGAAGATCAAAACCGGTCTGACGACAAAGCCCAGATACAAGTGTGAGAAACAGCAATGTAACCTGATGACCGAACAGGTCATCAGTTTTATTTTATATAGTCAGCTGGGAAAATTGTATCATAACAACCCCCCGGATAGAATTGAACATCACGGAAAAGTGATGGGAAATTCAACGATTTGATCTTTCCAGTCGGCTAACAAAAAATAGCTTAGAATTACTCTATAATAATATTGCGCCTCACTGGCGTTGGCTGTGCCTTAACTCTAATGTCCTCGTCCTGGCTCGAGGACTCTGTATCTAGGTTTCCTAATGAAACATCCTGCACGGGACATAAACTTGAATGTTTAGATTTTCTGTTTTTACACTGGTTATAGATTTGAACACAATGATTAGGGTTTCTAAGACAAAAAAGCTTTCTTATTCTAATGCACATGTATAATAAAACTAAACCAATAAGAACATAAATGGCAGAAAGATAGTGAGTGCTGTACTTTACTAAATGTGAAGGATTTTCCAATTTGTTTAGTTCCTTTTCTAAGTCATTCAGCTGAATACTTGCATGAAGTAATGAATTTAAATTATTTACGTTACTTAACTTCACAAAAGGAAGATTAGCAAGGGTTTTATTTATTTTAGTCTTTTCACAGCAGTCATCATCAATCAGAGTAAAATTTGAAATATACAGACTAATATTTGTGGTAATAGATTCACTGTAACTGAATTGCAAAGTTTTAAAGAAAGCCTTACAATTTTTGGGAATACTTAAAATTCCTGTTCCAAACAATATTTCATCATTATTATTGGGTTCAGATTCGCAGGTAATATGACATTTACCCGGTTCTGACTGAACAAAAATCCACCTATTATTATTTAACTTGTGAAAAATATCAATAGAGCCGTGTAAAAGTTTCGTTTCACAACTTCTAGGTAATGTTGTTATCACTTCACTGATTAAAACTGTCTCGCAAGTAGGGTTAGCGATTGTCGAGAATACGCTTTCCAGCACGCACACAAAACACTTCTTGCCTATCGACTTACAATTATCAAGATTATCGAATAGAGAGTAAAACATTCTATCATTAGTTATAGCGATATAAGACTTACTCGGTGCAACCAGTGCAAAGGTATCGGGTTTCGAGACATCGTAGGGAACTGGAAGTGGAATAACATGGAAGAGATTGTATGTTTGAGGAAGGACGAGCGGTATCCTTAAAACTAATATTATTTTATTATAATTATAGAAACAGACTAAACTAGATATATCTATGATTTCATGTATATTTTGAAGAGATAAAGTTACTGGTAGTTCGCAGTGTTTAGGTAAGTTATTCTTATTTTGATCCAACTCTGTGAATAACTTATATGGACTTAGTACAGTTGGATGCAATACATTATTTTTGCTGAACAAAATTGCATTATTTAAATCATCAATATCAAAAGATAGGGATATAATGATACTTTCTAAGGAGTTAAGAAGTAAACTAAGTTTCGATTTAATTTCTAATTTATCATTTGAATTGCCTATTTCTCGAAGGGACTTCTCAATAATTTGAAGGTTAATATTTAAACGGCTTTCATTTTCATTCACCTTGGACATAGAATTATTGAAAGTAGATATAGTTGACTTAATGACGTGTATGTTATCTTTCGTAAGATGTGCTAACTTATTTTCGTCCGACTGTACCTGATGAATAGCATTAGTGTACATGTCTGCGTCATCTGAATCTAAAGTTCCGAACAATGTTTTTAATAATGAGCCTCCTGCATTGATAAGGCCTCGCTTCGAGCGGTTTGCTTGTTGAGTTGAAATAAGGTATGAAATCGAGGAGAATTTTTTCACATTGTTTACATGTTGGCTTTTCAGTGAGTTTATACTATTGCTGCAGTCAACTTGAACTTTTGAAGAAATAATGTTATTACATAACGTAGATAGCTGTTCAAATGTGGACTCAACTTTATTCAGATGCGGTTGGATATGAGTAATGTCGAGATATGTGACTACATTCCATTGATCATTTGTAAATTTAAGATTCTGCAGTTCATCGAAGTAAAGGCCGGGGCTTCCTTGAATTTGCGTTACGAAGCGGCCTTGACACAGCGCTATAGCTGTCCTGAAATATAATTAAAAGTCATAGTTTTAGGTTGTGGAATTAGCAAACTTTAATTCATCAAAGTGATGACGAACGTACTTCCTATTTATCAGTAAAGTTGCGGAGTGATTGCCGTTAAGCTTTACAATTCTAAAAGGGCCTTTCCAGACTGGAGACAAGGCTTTATTTTGCTTGTGATGGCATCGGAGGTAAACCATATCGTTTATTTTGTAAGCGATAGGTTTAGTATGGGAGTCATAATATTTTTTTGACTTTTCTTTAGAGGTTTCGATATTTTCACGAGCCCTTTGGCGACTATAATATAGTCTATGATTGAGAGCTCGTATGTAATCGGAATAAGAGTTATTTTCCAAAGAATCGATGCTTTGTGGAATATAGGGCTTGTACCCGAAAAGAAGTTCATGAGGAGAGAATCCAGTTGTAGAATGAACGTTTGAATTATATGCTATCATGGCAGTATTTAGATAGAGATCCCAAGTTTGATTATTTTCGTCAACATAAGACCTGAGGTACTCTTTCAGAGTAGAGTGGCTTCTTTCAAGGGCGCCGCATGTTTGGGGATGATGCGGGGACGCGAAAATATGTTTGATCCCGAAAAGACGTTCAAGCTGCATAAAGAGATCAGAACAGAAATTTGTGCCACAGTCGATAACTATCATTTTGGGAATTCCTACATGGGAAATAAAGTGAACGAGACGTTTGGCTGTTTCTTCAGCCGAGCAACTGACCATAGGATAGGCTTGTGAGTATTTGGTTAAATCATCCTGCAGAGTGAGAATGAATTTATAATGATGTTCCAGGGTCTCGGGCAGAGGACCGACAAGGTCAAGAAAAAGTTTTTCATTCGGCCTAGTGGCAGTGGAGGTAATAATCATAGGGGCTCGGTTTGTTTGTCTTAAGGGTTTGTTGACTTGGCAAGATTTGCAATTTTTGACATAGTCTTCGATGTCTTGACGCATATTTTTCCACCAATACATCGATTTAATTCTTTCAAACATTCGAGTAATTCCGGGGTGACCTGCGGAGGGTGAGTCATGATTTTCTTTTAGAATGCGTTTGACCTCCTCAGGTGTAGGGTATAGGATATTGTTTCGGTAAATGTTTATTTTTATACCGGTACCATGAAATAGGAATGCGAGCATATTATAAAGCTTCGTATATGAGACTTTATTGAAAGGGTCTTTAAAGTCTGAAATTGCAAACTCCTTTTCTTCTTGAAACCAAACGACTATCATATCTCTATAATTACGAAGCATGTTAAAAATATCCTTGTAAGTATATTCATCATAGTGATGTACTCGTAAGAAAAGGTGAGTAAATAGATGATTTTCATTGGATGTATTATAGCTATTGAGGAGTTCACGTTCAACGTGTCGAATATCTGGGTCACCTTTTGATATTTGTAATATTTCTGAACAATATGGGATCGACTCGTCTAAATCTATTGAAGTAGGATATACAATTAATTTACACTTAGCCTTGAGCAGCGATTCGTTATTTTCCTTGATAACAGTGCCGTAAGAAACAGTGGATTGACGACTGACTTGTAAGTATTTTTCGTACGTTTCTAGATTTGAAGGACTAGTAGTTTGATCGATCGGTAGGATCGGGTTACGTGATAACGCGTCTGCGTTGCAATTTATTCGGCCCTTTTTATATTCAGGCGTATAATCGAAGTCAGCGAGCTTAAGGCGCCAACGCACTAGTTTTGAACTATGGTCAGTACCGCTGCCTGTAAGAATCCATAATAATGGTTTGTGGTCCGTTATGATTTTGAAATGGTAACCGAATAAATAGGGTCTAAAGACTTTAGTACCGAAGACAACTGCGAGGAATTCCTTTTCCGTTACAGAATAATTGCCTTCAGCCTTATTCAGTGTCCTTGAAGCATACGCGATAGGAAGGTCCCTTCCAACTTCACCTTGACTAAGAATCGCTGAAATTGCGTGAGATGATGCATCCGTAGTAAGAATAAAAGGTTTTGAAAAATCTGGATACTGGAGAATAGGTGCGGTAGTTATTTTCTCTTTAAGTGTATCGAAAGCTTTCTGTTGCGAGGACGACCACTCGAATTTTGCATCCTTTTTTAAAAGACTTGTTAGGGGTTTAGAAATATGAGAGAAGTGGTCGATAAAGCGTCGATAATAACCTACAAGCCCGAGAAATGATTTTATGTCTTTCGGAGACTTGGGAATCGGGAATTTAGTGACACAATGCACTTTTTTAGGATCAGGTTTCACACCGTGTTCAGAAATGATGTGTCCGAGATATTGGACTTCTTTACGAAGAAACTCGCTCTTATCTGGCTGTAGCTTAAGGTTATGTTCGCGTAACTTCATAAATACCAATTTTAGTTTAGAAATATGATCTTCAAGGTTATGGCCAAAAATTACTACGTCATCCATGTATGTGAAACAGTGTATTCCTTGAAGTCCTGTAAGGACGATATTCATCAACCTTTGGAAGGTAGAAGGGGCATTTTTTAACCCGAAGGGCATTCTCGTGAATTCATAGTGTCCTGCTAAAGTACCAGGTACACTGAAGGCTGTTTTTGGAGCATCTTCATCTGACATATTAATTTGGTGAAAAGAGGACGCTAAATCCAGCGTTGTGAAATATTTGCTGTGACCTAACTGATCTAGGATATCCGTAATGTTAGGAATCGGGTAGGCGTCACCTACAGTTATCTCATTTAATTTTCTGTAATCAATTACGACGCGCCATTTCTTTTTACCAGATGCATCTTGTTTTTTCGGGACGACCCAAATTGGGGCAGACCAAGGTGACATGGAAGGACGAATTATTTTTTGATCCAACATGGATTTGATTTGTTTGGCCACTTCTTCTTTATGAAATTCGGGAAAACGATACGTTTTTGCATGAATGGGATTTTGTGAAGTAGTCTTGATTTCATGTTGAATAGTTTTAGTAGTAGTAAGATGATCTCCTTCGAGATAAAAGATATCAGTGAACTCAGAGCAAAGATTTCGTAACATGATTTCTTCTTCTTGATTAAGATGTCCGCATCTGAGCTGATTTTGAATATTATTTTCGCGGTTTGAGTCAGAGGTCGTAAAATAAGAGACTTCAGTTTGTGAGTTGGTGACGTCAATATTTTCTAGGATATAAGAGACTGGCTCTAGGGTCAGCGTGATTTCGTCTAACTTGACTTCTTGGTGAGAGGCATTTAGTACCGAAATGGTAACCTTTTTATTAGGTTGAACACGAACGAGGCATTTTGAAAAGTAAACATTGGGATACTTTCTGAGATTAGTATTAAGAATCAACCCTTCTTTTAATTCAGGATTTGTAACACTACATTCAATAAACATTTCACTTCTTGGAGGGATAACGTTTATCAACTCAGAATTTTTCATGTCAAAATACCGGTTAGGGTCATCTAACATGATTAACCGTGATTTTGAATATTGGATGGATACTCTATAGGCATCAAAGAAGTCATTTCCTACTATACCATCGTAGTCTAAATTTACGTTATCTACTACATGAAAATAGTAAGGAAAACTATTTTCGTTATTTAATTTCAAGTAGAGGAAAAACTTTCCTAGGGTTTCTGAATAAGAGCCTACGTCATTAATGCCTTTAAATTTGACAATATGATTTTCAAGTACCGGTAATTTGGATAAAGAAGATTTTTTTTACAAGGCAGATAGAGCTACCGGTATCAATTAGCAATCGAATGGGTTTATCTGTGTGAGAAGTTTCAACCTCGATATAAGGAAGTTTAGGGCTACGAGATGGTAAGACGTCAAAAATATAACCTTCCGACTCGTATTTGAAATTGTCAAGAATTTCATTAAATAAAGATTCAGTGTTATTCGGCCCATTATGGCCTTGATCTTGATACAGAGTAGAATTAGTAATTTCAGGGCTACAACCTGGAATAAGAGACAGAGACGATTTAGGAGTTTCAGGTTGGCCCGAGCAACGATTCAGTGATTTAGAAGAGCCCCCCAAATTAAGATTCAGTGACGATTTAGAAGTTTTGGGTTGACCTTCTGATTTAGGATTCAGTGAAGATTTAGTAGATCCAGAATAACAACCCTGTTTACGATACAGTGACGATTTAGTAGCGGGTTGTTTACCTGAAAAAATATTAGTGCCTAAAGCATCAGGTTGTCGTTGGCACGACGGCGACACCTGATCCTCTAGTTTAAATCCTCATCCGTGTTTGATTCGTGTAAATTGTAATGTTCACACGGTAAGTCTTCAATTTCGCCAAGTCCATCATTTATTTCAACATGTTTATTTTGTTCAACAGTTTGATTTTTATTTTTATGACTGTTGTTATATTGCCTTTTTCGGCACTGTGAGATATGGTGTCCCTTATTTTTACAATACGAACATATTGGAGTTTTTGATGATGGTTTTGACAAATATTGTTCGCTTGATTTCGGCGAGGAATGTTCAGGCATTTTTTTAGATGATAAGCTGCCTGAAGAATTTGAAGGCTGAGAAAAGTATTTTTTATTTTGAAAGTTCTGAGAGTACAAGTTTTGGATCTTTTCTTCTTGCAATGCTATATTTACGGCAGCATTCAAATTTTTCGGCTCTCTGCATCTGACAATTGTGCTTAAGCGGGGATTAAGTCCTAGAGTGAAAGTGAAGAGTGCTAAGTCTTCCGTCATGGCAATACGACCAGCCAGTTCTTTTTTTAAACTTTCAGAATTATGAATTTCAGTCTGAAGGCTTGTTAAACATGTTTCGATTCTCAAAGCAAATTGGGATACTGATTCATTACTTTGTTGTTTACAATTTTGCAAATCCAAAAGGAGGTGATTATAATGCTTGGTTTCTCCAAAATTTTGTTTCAAGAATGACTTAAGGTCATTGAAAGTGTCAAAGACTTTATTAGAGCATGCTATTTGAGCTTTGCCCTCCAACTTTGAAATTATAAATTTCAACAAAAGGGTCTTTTGATTTTCGGCCGCAAGATTTAGGGCATTTTGACAATTTGTCAAAAATGCTGGCAGCGTTTCCCTTTCTCCTTTGTAAGAATTTATAAAATTGCACAAAACTTGTATAGGGAAAGCTTCAGTAGTCAAGGTCGGAAGGGTTAGTGTTAGCTTTTGTTTGTCACTAGTAGTAGGAATTGGAGATGTCATCTTGGAAATAGAAGGGTTGTCTCTAACCTTTACAAATAGAATGTTTTACTCACAAGGCCGCGAAAAAGGGAGTCAGAAGAACCTTCATCAGCAACTGGGATGCGACGGCTTAGAAAGCAAACGTTTGCTTGCACGTAGAAGTCGAGCAGCTTCGACGGTTTTGTTGCAGCAGCGATTTGCCACACCAGTGACAAGGGTAAAGGCGAGGAGAGTTGACCCGATGAAGTTTGTGATAGGCAATCAGCAATAGTGAGATTCTTGACGAGTGGCCTGCCTACACAGACCGCAGCAGTAACCTCGAAGTTGAGGGGAGATGCAGAGACGATTTTGGAGTGATTCGGCGATGACTCAGGAGGACTCGAGAGAAGATTCAGTGGAGAGTTCAAAGATTCAGCGGTAGTTTTTCACACTTTAGTTACACACTTTAGATACACACGCACACATGTAGAGTTTTACGAGGTTGTTTTGACCCCGGAGACACGATTTTATAAGTATTTTGGCACTTGCAAACACGAAATGTGGGATGCTGGCACGTTTTGATTTACAGAAAGTTTTCATCCAGCGATCCCACTTCTGACACCACTATTACGGGGTGGGTCACAGGTAGCTTTTTAAAAAAACGATTTACTACCCCAAAAGAAAGTTTATTCCCGAAACTCAATTACAAAAATAAAACACAAGTGTCCGCTAGGAAGATCAAAACCGGTCTGACGACAAAGCCCAGATACAAGTGTGAGAAACAGCAATGTAACCTGATGACCGAACAGGTCATCAGTTTTATTTTATATAGTCAGCTGGGAAAATTGTATCATAACAGTTCCTTTGTGTTGTGGTCAGTCGCTTCTCGGTCGCGCTTAGCACGCCTCCAGCGATTCCGCCTGTTGTTGCGGCCTGACCGTTGAGAGGGTTGGTTGCCTTGTTGGCCACCAGACCCTTGAGTTTGGCCTTCGGTTACAGCGCTAGCGCGCTGTTTACCTTTCGGCTGTTTGTTCTTTTTGTTGGAAACCACCTGCCATGTGCTCACAAAACTGGTTTGTGGCTGTATGGCCTCCGCTAACGCGCTAAGGTCAAGTACCTTAGACGGTGGTTTGCTGACACTGTCGTTGTTGTCAGTTAGTTTGTTTTTCCCATTTTCCATTACTTCCAGGCCGTTATAATTCATCTCCACAAGTCCCCACCCACCTCGGAGCCCACAACGTCGGGGGAATCACACTATGGTGACACCAGGAAATCCCCGCGGAGATATAGGCTCCCTGCCTAAACCTGCCTAGGTTGGGAAAACCTAGGGGCACTGCAGGTTTGGCGTAACAGAGTTGCATACGAGACGGTTGAGCATAAGGACGCACCAGCTAGCTGGGCTAAGTGTGAGGCTGCCAGTGATCTGGGAGAACCACTCGCTCACCACACACCCCGTACACTGCCGTCTGCATACCCCTCCGGACAGGAGCCTCGCCTGTCTCAGCTTAGTCCGCCGAAGCCGGGTGATTCCGTTTACCGCACGGCTAGCTACACCGTGGGCACCGTTTGTGATGGTACGCTGGACCAAAGAGGGCGTTTTGCCGCGTACGGACACTAACCCGGAACGTATTTGGCTCAGTCCCCCAGGCTACCTTTGCACCATCTGCGGCGATTTACTGCGCACGGAATGGAACATTACAGCCTCGTCACCAGTGGGGTGACGAGACTGCAACGTAGCGCAGGAGCCTTGGCCTCGGGGTCGTGTGTGGGGGTGCTGCCCTGCACCCGTTAGTGTATGTGTTGGAGTGAGTGTATAGTGTTGTCTGTATGCTCGGGAGTGTTATATATAGCAAGGAGTTGATGTTGTGTGGGTGTGACCCTTCAGCCTATCCAACAGGCCGACTCATTTCCTGTTGGCAGCCGGTGTCTCAGTATGATCGGACACACGGCTGTGAGTGGTCATACCGGTACCAGTGTTGATTGGTGCCAGAATGCCCACGGGTCAGCCCTCCTCCTTTCAGGCTGAGCCTGTGTAAGCAATTGACATCCCCCGAGTGAAGGAGACAGACCCATGCACGCATGGGTTTCTCCCCTCCCCCCGGAGGAGCCCGCCCAACACAGCCTCACCCTTAACCGGGCTTAGGACCGGCACCATACTGGCCCTTGTAGGCTGACATCTGCTGAAGCTGCTAGCACCCAAACACGTGCAGAAGAAAAGAAAACAAAACAAGCAGTGAACCGCAGTACAAAGCATACAAAAGCAAGCATTGAGGCGGAGTTACAGAAAAACTTTATGATACACTTTTTTATTTTTGCACATATGACTTATGTGACCGACTTTGTCACACTTGTAACACTTTGCACTAATGTAACCACACTGCTCGGCCGAATGCTGCCGCGATCCGCACCGATAACATTGATGGGCGCCCTGGTGAGCGCGAGCTGCCGCTGCGCCACCGCGGCTGCCTCGAGAGCGGCGCGCGCGACCCTCGCTGCGCACCGCTAGGACGGCGGTACCCGATGCCTCGCCGCCGCCTCCTGAGCCGCCACCGCCAAGTTTTGATTCACACTCGCCGGCTTCCATGCTCGACGCTAACTCGACAGCACGATGATACGTCACATCTCGCTCGGACAAAATACGCTGTCGGAATTTTTCATTCTTGATGCCGTAGATGAATTGATCCCTCAAATTCTCCTCTAATGAATTTTTAAACTTGCATAATTTTGACAGTTTCTTTAAGCGAAGTAAATAATCGTTCACTGGTTCTGAGGGTAGCTGCATACACGCTCGAAACTTCATACGTTCCGCGACCTCTGATGACTTTGGGTTCAAGTGATCTTCCACAAGTTTCACTAATTGCTCGAATGTTTTCGATTCAGGTTCACTTGGGCTACACAAATCCGTCATTAACTCGTAAGTTTCATTTCCAACTATGGTTATAAGGAACGAGGTTTGCACTGCCACCTTTACGTCATTCACTTTAAAGTATGCTTCGATACGTTTCACATAACTACTCCACGAATCTTGAGATTCCAACTTAAATTATTTTATGTTTCCAATCATTAAGCTATTGGTGACTTCCGTCATGATTAAAAGCCTGAAATAAATCGACCAACTCGTCGCCAGAATATTGTATATCGGGAGCGGTAAATAACAACACCGTGGCTAATGGCTGACTGGTTTATTTGTACCCACGCATAATATATGTAGGTAGTTACACCTTTGATACATTACAGATACTTTCAATCCGTTGTGAGTGAATCGCATAAAACGGATTCCAAACCGAACTAGCATATTCGAGTTTGCTACGGACAAGAGAATTAAAAAGCAATATTTTGATCCCTTTTGACTGAAACCCACGACTATTTCGCTTGACAAATCCGAGCATCTGTGCAGACTTCTTGACCATTGCGTCAATCTGGGGTATAAAGTTCAGTTCTTTGTCCAGAATTACTCCTAAATCCCTAATTTGCTCCACCTCCTCAAGAGCTGCGCAGTCCAGGTAATAGTGCGATTCAATAGGCTTTTTTCTCCTCGCGAATTTTATATGAAAGCAAATTTTTACATTAAGGAGCATACCATTTGACGCACACCACTGAGATAGTCTGTCCAAATCACTTTGAATAAGTGTAGAATCCTCTACAGAAATAACAGTTTTATACAATTTTAAGTCATCTGCGAACAATAAGTATTTACAATGGTGAATTTGCGACGAAAGGTCGTTAATGAAAATTGAGAAAAGAACAGGTCCAAGATGAGATCCCTGAGGCACTCCTGAATCAGAAATATATGTCTCAGAAACGTGACCATTTACAACCACCATTTGAGACCGATTCAGCAGATATGACTTGAACCAGTCAAGCATTAAACCATACACACCCGCTAATTTAAGTTTGTACAATAGGAGATTGTGATCGACTTTGTCAAACGCACTGCTGAAGTCAGTGTAAATGGAATCTACCTGATATCCCTTGTCCACTTCGTGAGCAAGATCAGACACAAAGTCAACCAGGTTAGTTTGAACAGAGCGACCTTTTCTGAAACCATGCTGATGAGGAGAAAGAATCCTGTCCAAGTGGCGAGACAATATTGGTGTTATTAAGGATTCAAATATTTTGGAAAAACATGATAAAATTGAAATCGGCCTGTAGTTGCTAACATCGTCTAATTCACCCTTTTTATAAACTGGAAATATTTTTGCCTTTTTCCACTCGTCCGGAAAACAGCCATCATGCAGAGATCGATTTATAATAAGGGTAAGGGGAAACGCAATAGCTGCTCCACAACGTTTTATGAAAAGAGGAGGAATACCATCCAGCCCAGGTCCCTTGAATATATCAAGCGATTTAATTTTCCTAAGAACCTCGTTTTCGGTAAAACTTACACGATCCATGAATATATCTGATTTCGCTTGATTTGTAGGGACAACGTTATAAGAACCATTTGAAAAAACTGACGAGAAATGATCAGCGAAAAGATTGGCAACTTCAGGTCCATCATTAGAAGTTGTATCATTAAGATACATTTTCTCAGGCATTTCCTTTGCGTTTATCTTTATGTACCGCCAAAAAGCTTTAGGGTTTCTGGCTATATCAGCCTCAAGATTTCGCAGATAGGTATTATGACACGCATTAAGAAGTTTATGGCATCGTTCTCTCAATAAGTCGTATTCGATTCCATCGCGAGGATTACCGTATCTCCGGTAAGGTAGCTTATCATGAAATGTGGACACACCGACCAAATATTTTTACAGGTGCTAGTCAGGTATTTAGCTTTACATTTTTGATAGAAACTAACTCCACCGTCAGCCATTTTGGATTTGTAGCGGCCATTTCGAAAAATAAGTGAATTATCAATATCTAATAATTTGGTATACGTATAAATTATTAACATATTTAAGGTTATAGAATACGACATTACAATTCTTAGGGTTTTGTACACAAAGGGTGACAAACGAGACCCTATTACTAGGCATCTACCGTCTGACTGTCCAGTATCTATAGCTTCAGTCGTATCAAGTGCCAGTTTATAATTTTTAGAGAATACAGGATACTGTGACTTATAACATGGCAAATAATAAAAAGTATAGAATTGTAAACCCAATAGGGGATACGGATAAAAACCTCTATGATGGACACTCATCCTAATTTAAGCGATAAAATGAAGAAGGAGCATTAATATTTTTTTGTTTTTTAGCCGTTCTGGAGGCCATAGTACGAATTCTTTAAAAATTTAAATACAACTGAAACTGTTGACCCCGGATAGACAGACTGATAGTAGAAGTTTTTGTACATCAACCCATCACGTCCCAAGGCCTCAAGTGGAACCACAAGTGTCCGGTCATGACCTGCTTTACTGAAAATCTACTCACATACACACTGACAATATACTATATCTTTCCCGTCATATTTTTAAGGCAAAATAAATACATATTTTCCTAAATTAACTATATATAAATTATTCAATTATGTAAATACTAGCTTTTGCCCGTGGCTCCGCCCGTGTCAAATGGATTTTCGTGGAAAGAAGGAAAACAAAAGAATATGATTTTTCAAGCGACAATTTGTAACGGTAACCATGTTTGCACCAAGGTGCTAATAATAAATCAAATAAGCCCAAAATCGAAGGTTCTGCTGTTGTCCGTTGAGGTGATGCCGTACCCACCTTCCAGTCCCATCATTAGACCCTGGTCATCATGTTTTACCAAAGTGCTAATAAAAACCAATCAAATACGCCCAAACTCGAATTCTGTACCCGTTGAGAAGATCCCGTACCATAACTTATAATTAAAAATTACTATCATTAGAAAAGTAAAATTCAAAAATCTTTAAGTTACGTTAAAAAATATTTCCGAGATCCGATTTTAATAAATTAAAGCCTATATTTTACTCCAAATTAGGTTCTGTACAGCTGTGAAAACTACATGAAAATCCATTCAGTAGTTTAAGAGATGTGAGTGAACAAACGGACGTTGATTTGTGTTCTGTTACTCTTCTTTAGTCACCCCCCTTCTATAACTTTTCTTCAATGTACAGACACAGCGGTTTCTACTGTGTATTGAGTATTGATTGTTGATTGATGTATACATATAATAAACTAGTTAAATACAATTTTGGTAGTGCGATTGTACGGTGCACATACCCCTCCGCATCCTTGCAAAGTAAACAAATCAAAACTGGTGTTAAAATGCATCAATGTGATTTAGAATTGACAAAAAATGCTTTATTAAGTGTTCTAAAACCGTTTTGAAGAAAAAATAAACCTAATACTTAGCAAAATAAACCTGATAAAAAAGTGATAGTTGTGCGTTAAAATCCGTTACTACTATTCATAGTGATAAGGGGTCATCAACACTGGCCACTAATAGCAATGCTATAACATCTAAAACGAGTGGCGCATTAACACCATCTAGTCGTCCTGCTCCAACATCTACTGAACCACCTACAAAGCGGCAAGCGGCCGTGCGTGCTTCCCCAACAACATCATCCCAAAATGACACTCCTAAGGGGCAAAACGTCAACATAGACAACAGATATGACGGCTGGACTACTGTAAACAAGAGACGACCTAAGCCTAATGCAACTGTAATAAAAGAAACGGCCACAAACACAAACATTGCAGGTATCGAAATGCCAAAATATCTACACGGATGCTTCTTCCAAAATGAAACCACAACTGAAGACCTGATGAGTCACCTAAATAGGATCCGTGAGGGCTACAAGTACACTGTCGAGCAAATAAAATCGAAGCACGACACATATAAGTCGTTCAAAATAGGAATACCATCAGCTACATTTAATGAGTTCCTCGATACTACCGTACGGCCCTCAAATGATGGCATTTCGGAATGGCAGCCCTTTCTCCGACCCAGGGCCTCTAAGCCACCTAACGAACTGTGTGGTGATAAAACCCTCTAAGATTCCTGAGACTTCACTAAGTTTTACTGTCCTGCATCAAACCATAAACAGACTTGAAAACAAAACATTCAAACTTGAATGTGAACTACAAATCCGGAATGATATCGACGTGCTCTGTGTGACTGAACTATTTCTTCAGTCTGACGAGCTACCGAACGTGCGCATAGCGGACTACAAGCTGGCTGCCAGCTACTGCAGGCCGACCCGTGGAGGAGGAGGTGCCTGCATCTACGTGAAGGAGTCCCTGATCACGATCGAGCGCAAGGAAGTTTCGGGACTTTCAGTGGAAATGCACTTCGAAGCGTGTGTAATTGAGTGTGTAGGCATGGATGTCATTGTGGTATGTATTTACAGGCCCCCTATAGGAGTAGAAAGAGGTGATATTAGTATCTTCTTCTCTAAACTCAACCAGCTACGGAGTCTCCACGTTATAAATAACTACAAAGTAATTCTTCTAGGTGATATCAACATTAAACTAATTACCAAAACTGCTGACTCCAAAAAGTTGGTAGAAAAACTTAAACAATCTGGGCTTAAGACTTTAGTGAACTTCCCAACTAGAGTAACAAACAAGACGAAAATATGCCTCGATCACATCTATACCAACATACCTAAACCTGAAATATGCAAGGTCAGGCCATTTCGCTGTAATTTTAGTAATAAACATAACCAAACAGAACTTAAAAAATAATATAATTAATAATATAACGATTATTTTCTGACACTAAGATATACAATTTTGCACTAAGCTTAGATGTGTATGACTGGAAAGAATTACTAAACAAAGCACAGTGCCCAAATGCGAACCTTCAATCTGTATTGAATGTATTAAATTATTTTATGACATCTATTTTCCAATTAAAAAGTGTCCATTAAAGAAAAATGTTAGCACTTGGGTCGGCGTGGACGTGCGAAGGAAGCGTCTCCAAATTCGTGAAACAAAGCACATATTGTGCAAGCATTCTAATAATCCCATGCTGATCAACAAATCGCTTGAGCTCAAAAAATCGTACGCTGTCAATCTGATAAATGCTAGGCGTGATTATATAAATGACCAAATATCTAAAACACATTCGGAAAATATGTGTCGTAGTATATGGCGTGTAGTAGGGTTGGAGATCAGCCGTGCTGACTGCAAAGGTGGCAGCGCTCTGGACGTGCTCATCAGCAAGTCCACTGGAGACAGTGACATCGAGCGTGCGCGCTCAGCAGCCACCGCTCTTAATCGCTTCTACATAGAAGCTAATAACAACACAAGCGCGCAACCTAACCGAAACTCTGCGTTAAGCTACCTCAACACATACCTAGGACCGTTGTCTGACACAACTTTTGTTCTTGAACAAATCTCATTAACTGAGCTAATCAAAACTATAAAAAACATAAAACGTAAGCAATCAAAGGACATTAACGATATGTCCACAAATGTCAACGATTACCTGCCCCCCGTTGTAATTTCCCTGTTATGCATGATATTCAGTAAATGTTTCGTTGCGGTTATCTATCCTACCGCTCTCAAAAATGTTAAAGTTCAACCTATATACAAGGGAAAAGGCGAGATGCACGTACTTAAATACCTTAGACCAATCTCTCAAATACCAATTCTATCCAAAGTATTTGAACGGCTGATTAGCGATAGACTAATGAACCACTTTCATAAAAATAATTTCCTCTACAAACAGCAATACGCCTATCAACGCAACAGGTCCACAGTTGACGCAGCACGCGATGTGTTATCTCGAGTGATGAGTCATCTCGAGGGCGGGCGGCAGGAAGCAGCTATTTAGGTGTTCGAGCCTACGCTTGAACCACTTTGAGATTACCCTTTCGTTATTCGTCGTCAAACAATACCATTTCACGCATACATCTACCTGTAGGTTGGCTGTGTGGGTGTACTAACCTGTCACGCCACTATAGTTGTCTTTGTCTTGCATTACGTGGCAGCGCGCGGTGGGGTCCTGCTTCAGTACGCTTTCGTTTTTCGTGCGATCATCACGTGTTCACATTTAGCGACAGAAAATTAAAAGTAAGTGTATTCTGTGTAAACAGCTCGACGCTTCCGGCTCAGCTACGATTGCATACCGCTCGGCGCCTTTAGGCCCAGCGACGAGTCGAGACATCCCTCCCAAATGGAGCAAGTCAATTCGACACGACGTTGAAGATCGAGACAACACGTCTACTCAAATGAGACGACATCTAGACTGAAATAAGTCTGCCTTAACGAGGCGACATGTCGACTCAAACGAGGTAACGATGCGTCGACTCAAATTCATGCGACGTGCGGGCTAGACCGAGGCGACGTGCCGGTTCGAATGAGGTGACATGCCGACTCGGTTGAGACGGCACGACAGCTCGACTGAGGCGGCACGCCGACTCGATTGGGACAGCGTGTAGGCTCGATTGAGACGACATGTAGGCTCGATTGAGACGTCATGACGTCTCGAAGGAAACGCTTTTCAGCGCAGATAAACGAACATACATTTGGGTTAATTTATGTTACCGACATAGCGTTTCATGACTGATTCTGTTTCAGATCATGCCAGATTTAAAAAGTATGGGAGATCTCGCGATCTTGCCCTGCCCGCCAGGAGAAGAAGACGCCTTCAAAGCAATTGTTTCTTCCATAAATCAAAATTTCCCAGAAGGTCGGCGGGACTGGCAAGTGTATAACTACTCTTTTCAAGAATTGTTCGGTAGCGACGACATACCACCTTCCGTAGAAGTGAAACTAAGATTCGCTATACCCACAGTAGATAAGGCACGAGCTTTTGATCCCGATTCATCATCGCTCTCAGAGCGCAAGTACAAAGCTATCAGAGCCACTATCCTGAAATGGCCCTTAGGCAGAGCCTTGTTATACTCTCCACACAGAATACTGGAAAAGGTTCATGAGCCCTCGTATGACGTCTTTATTGCCACAGTCCGAACTTTGAAGCCAAAGTTTACAAAACGGTCTTAAGCCGCTTCTGAGCTAAGCGAGAATGACTCAAATACAACAAATGCACGCTCTTCAAAAAGCAAAAGGAGGTTGTGTGAAACTTCAAGTGAAACGGACTTGACTCAACCCAAACGCTCAGCTCCAATAATAACGGGTCACACTCCTGTGACGACTCCATCTGCTCCTGCAGAAGGCAGCCTCAGTAGCCTCAGTGCTTAGTCAGCAAATGCTGCTTTTCAACAAAATGTTAAGTATGCAGTCGGAACAGAATGAAGATGTTAAGAGAATCTTGCAGAATCAACAACAGCAACTAGAAACCATTACGACAACTGAAGTAGAAGATCTCGATAGATCTTTTGAATCCCTGCCAGATAGTACCGTGGCAGAGGAAGAGGTCATCCCTGCGATAAAACCATTAGAAATAAACCAGAAGTATAGCTCCAAGGAAGCTGAGCTTAGAGATAAAATCGCAGACGCACAAAGACAGTTAGCAACACTTCATGAGACTGATGAGCTGAAATCAGACACAGATTATGACTATAGACCAACCACAACAGAACAGGAGCCAAAGATAGCAAAAGCAGATACAACAGCTTTAAAATATGGCATTGACTGTCAAAGATTTGGTCAAAACGGATGGGATAATATCAGATACGCCGATACACAAAAACATTTTCAAGCTACCCCAGCTTTCAGCGCCTTAAAAGTGAAAGCTGGACGACCGAGGGGGGAGCGGGGAGCACGGAGGGGGGCGACAGGGTGGATAAAACCACCGGCGCGGTGGACGCGCTCTCTTTTGCGTCTGCGACCTTGCGACATGACTACTCTTACTACTGTACTTGTGGAACGGATCAATATAAGATCAAGCTGTATCTGGACGTTTTACTTATAAATATCCTAGTAAACTGCTAGTGCAAGAACTAGGCTCAACAAGTGGTCCTTCGAGAAAGAATCGTGGCTTTTGGACTAGTGGTGCAGGCAGACGCCGGGCGAACAAAGGCGGCCCACCGCGTGCAACCGCGTGAGATTTTCATCGAGGCTTCATCCCAGGGCATCGGCTACCGGAAGATCATCCCGACGAAACTCATCACGGTCCTGTTTACGTCACGTTACGTACATCGAGATGCGGCAACATCGGACACGTGAAGATCGCCGGTAGAAAACCAGGGTCATCGGTGAAAACATCCATCCAGAACCAGCAGCCAGTTACAGCAGGGAGCAGGGAAAGGCGTCGTATTTCTACACGGGAGGATTCAACGCTGCGAGGGCATTTTACGTATTGTGAGTCCGTTCCGATTTCCTTTGTCTACCGCCTACCGCTTTGCATTCCCATTTAATCTATCATTTGTCCATTCCAGTCATCCATATTTTTTTCTTTTTTCTTATTTCCTTTACTGGAGGTAATTTCATATTTTTTCCATTTCAATCAGATTCATTTTAAAACTGCATCGTAGCAAAATCATTAGTAACACGAACGCTTACACAGGGTAGATAGAACACAACCGTTTTTATTTTTTTTTTATCAATTTGAAACTGACAGGTAGTTGAGTCATGTTCTTGGTCAATTATTCGTACTTATTCTCCATAATTTGCTAAAATCGTCAGTTATTTTGTACATTTAAGTGTATTTTACTTCCCCAGCGATATAAGTGCAGTTATTTTTAACAAACACGAAAGGGAAAATAAGAAATATCGGGTAGGAATTGCATCCTCGAGTCCGGGGCTTTTTTGTATGAGGTTATTGCAATTACAATGACGTCCGAGGAGAAAACACTTCTTATCATTAAAAAGCGAGGGACTTTGAAAGCTAAGCTCACGAATTTCACAAATTTTTTAAACCCTCTGTTGACCAGTGATGACGTGTCCGTCGCGCAAACATTGGACCTCGAATCGCGCCTTAGCAAAATGGAAGCCTTATATGGTGAATTTGACACATTACAGACGGAGTTGGAGATCCTCTCTGCCTATCCCGACGAGCAGTACAATGAACGAGAGCACTTTGAGTCCAAGTTCTACGAGGCCGTTGCCGGGGCACGAGAACTGCTCTTGAGAGATCGCGCCCGCCAGGGTCTTGCGGATTTGGAGGTTAGATCTGAAGCGAGTTCATCTTCCCAGCAGACGTGTAGAGCAGGTGGGAGTATTCATAATTGTAATTCAGGCTTACCAAAGATTAATATTCCGTCCTATGCGGGTGACTATCAGGATTGGTTAGAATTTAGGGATACCTTCATGTCATTAGTGCATAATAAACAAAACATCAATGCCATCGATAAATTTCACTATTTGCGTAGCTCCTTAAAAGGAGAAGCCGCTTTAGTCATAAAGGGCCTAGACTTCAAGAGTGAAAACTATGGCTTAGCCTGGAAAACACTTATTGAGCAATACAATAATGAACAATTGCTTGTAAACAATCATGTTCATGCTTTGTTTAGTATGGAAAACATACAAAAGGAGTCGAGTAAAGCTGTCCGGTTGCTAGTCGGCACAGCTAGAAAAAACTTAAGAGCGCTTTCAACTGTAAATGAACCTACTCAACATTGGGACACTCTTATTATTTATATCATGTCAAATAAGTTAGATGCAATTACAAGCAGTAAGTGGGAAGAACATAGAAACTCGAGCTCTAGTAACATAACTTTAGATGATTTTTTTCATTCCTTACTACTAGAGCTAAAGTGTTAGAAAAGATTGAGCAGTCAAATAGTAAACAGAATAAAGCCTATCAAAATAATTCGCAAAATAGGTTTAGTAAAACTTTTCTAGTTGAAGGGCCATCGGGGCAAGCAGACATGAAATGTTCCCCCCCCCCCCCCCCCCCTCAACAAGATCTTTTGTCCTATGTGCAGGGCAGAACATTTTCTTTTTAGCTGTCAGTTATTTAGAAGCCTAGATATCAATTCCAGAATTCAGAAAGCTAAAACGAGTAAAGTTTGTCTTAACTGTCTTCGTCCAGGACATTTTGAACGGAGATGCAAACTATCGCATTGTAAATATTGCCCGTCAAAGCACAATACATTATTGCATCAAGAATCTTCTAAGGAGGAAGTGCAACAGGGTACAAACAATGTTGCCTTGGCAGCCGATGGTGCATCAAACCAACCAACATTGAATAACTGTCACGTCTTACTTTCCACAGCTATGGTGCGAGTGCGTGATAGTAAGGGTGAGCTGCATACTGCGCGAATCTTGTTGGATAATGCCAGTACCGCTAACTTTGCAACTTATGGCCTCTGCTCAAAATTGAAGCTGCCTCTTCAGGATGCTCATACAACTGTAACAGGTATTAACAATCAAGTTTCCAGCAGCACACAGAGTTGTAACATTACTCTCATGTCTTCTTGTTCTGGCTATGTGGTGAACTTGGACTGTTTTATTTTACCAGAAATAACGAAAGCATTACCAGCTTCATTCATTAATATTCAAAATGTGCAATTACCTGTAGGAATTCAGTTAGCAGATCCAACTTTCAATGTCCCAGGAACTGTAGATATCTTAGTCGGGGCAGAAATCTTTTGGAAGATCATTGGGTCAAATCAGATTAATTTAGGTAAAAATCAACCTAGGCTTTATGAGACTAAGTTAGGATGGCTTATATCTGGGGGCATATCTCAGTCAAATCAACCATCTAACAAATCTATCTGTCATTTCACTTTGGACCAACAGCTACATACTAGTGTCTCACGTTTTTGGCAACTCGGTGCCTTCTACAATTATCACAAGAATGTTCAAATCCTAAAGTAGCTAGGTCAATCGCTCATGATTTCTACATAGATGATTATATATCGGGGGGAGACACAGAATCAGAAACCATAGACTTATGTAAACAGGTTACTGAAACATTAACGTCAGCGCAACTTCACATGAGGAAGTGGCAGTCAAATTCAGAATTTGTCCTTAATTCAATAACAAGTAACAACACAACTTCAAATGTGTTGAATCTTAGCTCTCGGGAGCCTAGTAAAACATTAGGCTTAAAATGGGATTGTAGTAAGGACAATCTTTTATTTACAATAAATGAGTTCGGAGATCCTATAGCTAGCAAACGTAATGTCCTGTCCACAATTGCACAGGTTTTCGACCCTTTAGGTCTTGTAGGTCCCTGCATTGTTCAAGCAAAAATCATTTTGCAAAAGTTGTGGATAGGAAAATATTCATGGGATGAACAAATTCCCAAGGATTTACGGAAACTTTGGTCAGCCTTTCAGAAAACACTACCATATCTAAATCAAGTTTGTATTCCTAGACAGGTGGTGTTAGATTCACCTTGTACGATTGAACTACACGTATTTACAGACAGTTCAGAAAGTGCATTTGGAACGTGTGTATACCTTCGTTCCGTTAGTAATGATGGTTCAGTCCTTGTTCGCCTCTTAGCGTCTAAAAATAAGATTGCACCAATAAAACATACTACGATTCCAAGGTTAGAACTCTGTGCTGGTGTGGCGGGAACAAGGTTGTTTACCAAGGTTGTTAATTCATTAGGCGCTTAAATTCAATAATTGTTTTTTTTTGGTGTGACTCTACTGTTGTTTTGGGTTGGATCGCTTCCAAACCAAATAACTTGCCACTTTTTATAAAAAATAGAGTCACAGAAATACAGAATACTACAATGGATTGCAGTTGGAGGTATGTACCGTCAAAGAGCAACCCTGCTGATTTGGTATCCAGAGGAATGAGCGCTGAACAAATCAGGAACTGTACATTGTGGTGGTCAGGGCCTTCATTTTTATGTCAGGATGAATCGCAATGGCCAGTTGCTCCGAATAATAGTGTGCAGCTTATCCCTCTAACTGAAACATGTCTTGTTAGTGGCACAGAAACCTCGTATGATGAAGGTTATGAGCTTATAGAAAAAATTTCAAACCCATCTCAATTATTCAGAATTGTAGCACTTATTTTCAGATTCTACAACAATTGTAGAAACAAACTTAATAAGACAAAAGGAAAAACTTTATTAAGTTCAGAATTAAATGAAGCAAAATTTTTTGTTTTAAAAATTTGTCAAATGAGGATGTTTCCTGACGAATACAAGTTATTAACGTCGGGGCAGCCTCTTCCTCGGAAAAGTAGATTGCTACCGCTATCTCCTTTCATCGACTCAGATAAACTTATGCGAGTAGGTGGAAGACTTAAACACTCTCATTACGGATATGACATGAAGCATCCAGTCATCCTATGTGGTAAACATGATTTAACTAAGAGGTTAGTCCATATGATCCATCTTAACCCTTTACATGCGGGCCCTCGATTGTTACTTAGTTACATCAGGCTTAACTATTGGGTTATAGGAGGGAAGAATTTAGCAAAAAGGATACTTCATGAATGTCTAAAATGCTGTAGATTTGCGGCGAGAACGGTACAGCCCATTATGGGAGATCTCCCAGAATCTAGATTAAACCTGGAATTCCCATTTTTAGAATCAACTCTCGACTACGCAGGACCTGTCATGATAGTCAACCGCAAAGGTAGAGGAGCGTCTTTAATCAAATCCTATATATGCGTCTTTTTATGTATGGCAACAAAGGCGATTCATTTAGAACTCGTTACAGATTTAACTAAAGAATGTTTTATTGCAGCCTTAAACCGCTTTACTGCTCGTCGTGGAAAGAGCAGGACTATCCATTGTGACAATGGAACATCCTTTGTTGGCGGTTGCAATGAAGTTGCCCGATGGGTACAGTCATCACAAAACACTACAGATTTTCAGGATCTAGGCATCCAGTTTAGATTTTCCCCAGTTTATTCCCCACATTTTAATTCACTTGGTGAATCGGCGGTCAAATCCGTAAAACATCATTTGAAACGAACCCTTAGCCTTGCTAATTTAACTTACGAAGAAATTAATACTTGTCTAATTCAAATAGAAGGAATCCTCAATTCCCGTCCTCTTACACCTTTGTCAGATAGTCCAGATGACCTTTACCCTTTGACACCTGCCCATTTCCTAATCGGACGGCCATTAACGTATTTGCCTCATCCGCAGGTGGACCCTGAAGCCAACATCTGCAGACTACGACGATTTCAGAGAATAGAGTTCCTGAAGCAACATTTTTGGAAACGATTTTATTTAGAATATATTTCTCTACTTCAACAGAAAACAAAATGGTTCGCAAATCAAGGTCAGCTCAAGCCAAACACCCTAGTACTCGTCAAGGACAACAGATTACCTCCACTGATGTGGTTGCTCGGCAGAATTACCCAAGTATATCCAGGAAGGGATGGGATAATGCGGGTAGCGGATATCAAGACCAGGGGAGGCATGATACGATGAGCCTTCAACAACATTTGTCCCCTACCATTTCCTGAGAACCAGTGACGGCCCGGGAGCATGTTCAATATTCATCGTGGCGGCTGCTGGACGACCGAGGGGGGAGCGGGGAGCACGGAGGGGGGCGACAGGGTGGATAAAACCACCGGCGCGGTGGACGCGCTCCCTTTTGCGTCTGCGACCTTGCGACATGACTACTCTTACTACTGTACTTGTGGAACGGATCAATATAAGATCAAGCTGTATCTGGACGTTTTACGTATAAATATCCTAGTAAACTGCTAGTGCAAGAACTAGGCTCAACAATAATCTTCTAGCAGGTGTTACTCCAAGGTGGAAGTCTATAGCAATCCTCGAGAGATTTGATCTAACCCTTGGTGCTATTACAAATGGCCTGATTCAACAAAGACTCATCTTCCAGAACCTACTAGATATAATGCCAAAAGATATAAAGAACAAAGTTGGTAGAGAGTTTGTTGGGGAAGACTCTAAGTTTAGGAAAACCTCAGATGCACTTCTCCAATATGTCTGCGGGCGTCGGGCAGAAGTCTTTCAATAAAGAAGAGACGTTTACAAACCACAGAATAAAGTTTTAAGAGGCATTTTGAAAGAAATCCCAATTTCCGAGACTCACATCTTTGAAGATAAGACATTCACCGAAGTAGTGAAAGAGCAGGGAGGAATACACAAGTTTTTTCCAAACAAGAGAAAGTCAAATGTTGCCACAAAATCTGTGACCTTTCCAACAAAGTCCAAGAACAGGTTTCAACAAAAGTCACAGTACCGCGACTGTGAAACAGCAAAGAAGAGGCACAATTACTTTAACTCTTCCAATGAAGGAAAAGAACGAACGGATCGCCCACAAAGACATCCCAACTCCAACACCCAGTCAGGGAAAAAGTGGGGGGGGGGCAAAAGTGACTCATTCGTGGCAGGTCGCCTCTCAGATCACGCAGCACACTGGAAAAAGGCACCCAAAAATATTTTCAAAATAATAAATGGTTACAGAATACCATTCAAAAGGAAACCACCCCTTACAAGATTTTCAGTAATAAATATCCAAAGGTTTCAAACGAGATTTTCCGACGACATGTCTGTACAAATAAAGAAGCTGCTAGAATCCAAAGCATTACAAAAGAGCGCTTACGAAACCGGCTTCCTCTCAACAATGTTTCTAAGAAAGAAAACAAATGGGGAGAATCGACCGATTTTCAACCTAAAGCAGCGGAACGATTTTGTTATGACTCCAAAGTTTCATCTGATAAATCATCAACAAATTCCCTCGCACTTACAGAAAGAAGATCACATGATGAAAATAGATATCTCACAAGCATATTTTCACATACCAATAATGCAAAGCCACCGCCGCTTCCTCTCCCTGTCATATCAGGGAACGATTTACGAGATGACTTGTCTTCCATTCGGCTTAGCAAGTGCTCCATCAGCGTTTGCAAAGGTGACAAACTGGGTAGCACATCAACTGAGGCAAGAAGGCTTACGGGTTCTAGTCTATTTGGACGATTTCCTTATCATTTACCAAGATCCAGTGATTCTAGAACGTCAGGTGAAATTTGCCAAAGATTTTTTAGGGAATGTAGGATGGCAGGTGAACCAAGCGAAGTCATCATTAGTAGCTGCGACAAAAGTAGAATATTTAGGAATTACCTGGGACACAAAAAAAAACAGAAAGAGCCTCTCAGAAACCAAAGTCCTTCAGCTGATGAGTTGCATAAGACATCTTTTGAAAAAGAATCGATGGAGCTGGCACGAAGCAAAAGTAATATTGGGAAGATTGAACTTCGCATCGTTTGCAGTTCCATTAGGCAGACTGCACTGCCGTGTCTTACAGAGAGCATCACGCCGCTTGCCTTGGAAAAATCCCCATCTGAAATTTCCAATACCAGATCCAGTGACGGAAGAACTGAGGTGGTGGCTAGGGAATGTTCACAAGAACTCACCGATTCATTACGCCGACCCTTCGATATTCATAACGACAGACGCAGCAGACGAAGGTTGGGGTGCTATTGCAAACAGTTTCCACCTGTGGGGCAAATGGTCACCCACTCAAAGAACATGGCACAGCAACATGAAGGAACTCTGGACCGTTCTCAAAGTCCTTCAACGCATGAAATCCAGGCTGTGGGGAAAAACAGTAATGTTGCAGACAGACAACAGGACCAGTGTGGCATATATCAACAACGAAGGCGGCACGAAGTCCGCAAAATTATTCAATATCACCGTCAAAATCCTACATTTCTGCAAGAGCCTGCCATGCCACTTGATTGCCCGACACATTCCTGGAATCTACAACGGCATCGCGGACGGTTTATCGAGGGAAAAAGCCCTTCCAGAGTGGCACCTCAAGAAACGAATTCTATCCATAATATTCCAAAGATTCGGCAAGCCGGAGATAGACTTATTTGCTTCAAAGAGATCTGCAGTAGTTCCAATTTATGTCAGCGAAGACGCCACCGATCCAAACAGTCAATTCACCGACGCCTTCAGCCAGATATGGCAATACAAACTAGGATGGATATTTCCTCCTCCGGCTCTGATTCCGAGGGTGCTGCGACACTTACAAACCTCAGAAGGACAGTACCTCATCGTTGCTCCCTTTTGGGACAGAGCTTTTTGGGAACCAGATCTTCGTCGGCGAGCAGAAGGTCCTCCCTTTCAGATCCCAGACCTTCGCAACAATCTCATCGACCTCCAAACTAATCATCCGCTGCGGGGAATAGAACACCTAAAATTGGGGGTTTGGATGGTTCGGGCTGGTCAAAACAAGTAGAAGGCTGGTCTGCGGCTAAAATAGAATTGTTAGAATCATCCTGGAGTAAATCCACTTAAAAAACCTATAAACAGATCTGGTCAAGGTGGAGTCATTGGGCCTCAATCAATAAAATCCCTATAGACAACCCTAATCTACAGGATCTAGCCAAGTATATGTGTTCCCTTTACAAAGAAGTAAAACTAGCGCCCAGGACAATAGTGCTACACAAGTCAGTCGTTACAAATTTTGCAAAACCACTTCGAGCAGATGAACTAAGTTCTCATCCAGTAGTGAAACAAGTTGTAAAGGGTGTATTTGTGCAGAATCCACCGCCGAAAAAACTGTTAACGTGGAAAATTGAAGATTTATTGGATTTCTTAAAAACATATAGGGTTAACGAGAGTAGTCTCTTTGCCGTGTCCAGACACACAAGTATCCTTCTTTTATTAGCCACTGGCAGAAGGGTCCATGACCTAACGCTCTTAACTATTGAGAATGGTTTTTTCGAGGACAAAGATGATAAATTAATATTCTGGCCGAAGTTTGGATCTAAAACAGATTCCTGTTCCTATAGACAATCAGGCTGGCTGCTGAGAAAGAGTACAGAGATCCCTGGAAAACAACTTGATTTGGTTTACTGGGTGAAAAGGCTTATAGAATTATCCAATAATCGGCGTATTTCAGGAAACGTTCAGAATTTGTTCATCACCACAAGAGGAACATCCAAGAATGCATCCCGGACAGTAATTGCGGGCTGGATCAGGACATTATTTAAAGAAGCTGGTATTTCGGCATCAGCAGGCAGTTTCAGAGCCGCAGTTGCGACTCATAACTGGACCAGTAACCCATACAACATTGACGAAATTCTACAGAGAGGCAACTGGAGGTCCAGAAATACATTTTTCAACCACAAGAGGAACATCCAAGAATGCATCCCGGACAGTAATTGCGGGCTGGATCAGGACATTATTTAAAGAAGCTGGTATTTCGGCATCAGCAGGCAGTTTCAGAGCCGCAGTTGCGACTCATAACTGGACCAGTAACCAATACAACATTGACGAAATTCTGCAGAGAGGCAACTGGAGGTCCAGAAATACATTTTTCAACCACAAGAGGAACATCCAAGAATGCATCCCGGACAGTAATTGCGGGCTGGATCAGGACATTATTTAAAGAAGCTGGTATTTCGGCATCAGCAGGCAGTTTCAGAGCCGCAGTTGCGACTCATAACTGGACCAGTAACCAATACAACATTGACGAAATTCTACAGAGAGGCAACTGGAGGTCCAGAAATACATTTTTCAACCACAAGAGGAACATCCAAGAATGCATCCCGGACAGTAATTGCGGGCTGGATCAGGACATTATTTAAAGAAGCTGGTATTTCGGCATCAGCAGGCAGTTTCAGAGCCGCAGTTGCGACTCATAACTGGACCAGTAACCAATACAATATTGACGAAGTTCTACAGAGAGGCAACTGGAGGTCCAGAAATACATTTTAAGGTTTAAAGATACTTTATTCTTACTAAAGACAATATGTCACTTACATAAGAAGAGATCTTAATTAATTAATTATAGTTTCGTCCATCCGCACAGACAATAATTGAAGGTGTTAGTAAGCTCCGCAGTTCACTTCTTTAATCTTATAACCACCTCTCTAACACCAGTTATTATTTATTTAAAATATGTTGAGCCAATTTACGCTTGAAATCATTAAAGAGTTCAGAATTTTTAATTTCTGAGGGTAGATTGTTAAAAAGCTGTGCTCCCTCATATGTGAACATTCTTTTGCCGTAATTTGTTCGGATCTTTGGTAGTATGACGTAGCTAAGCCGTCTTGTAGAGCGTTTAGACACTTGCCTGTGCTGGATAAATGAGATTGATATGTGAATTGATTTTCTTAATATTTTTCTAACAAGGATGCATGTGCTGTAAATATATAATTGTTTTAGATTCATAATGTTGGTTTGTTTGTATAATGTAGTAGTTGGTGTTAAGTAGGGATAGTGAAATAACATTTTGATTAATTTATTTTGGATGATCTGCAGACCAGATAAACTGGTCTTACATGCACTGCCCCATATTTCGATAAGATATATGAGATGTGATTTTATCAACGAATTATATATTGTCATTCGCACTTTTCGGGGGAGAGAACGTACAATGCCACGTAGAGAACCCATTAGTGAAGATAGTTTTTTCTTTAGATATTCAATATGCGGCTTCCACGTTAATCGGTTGTCAATTCGCAATCCTAGATACTTTTCTTCGTGTTTCTCTTGTATTGGCATGTTGTTGATTCTTAATGGGGGATATGTATCTATAGGTTTGTTTTTTGCTTTAAATATAATATAGGATGTTTTAGAGACGTTGATTGTTAACAAGTTTGACTGCAACCAGCAGTTTAGAGCGTTCAAGTCTTCTTGTGCTAAAGCAATAATGTCACGTATGGAGGAACCAAAGTAGAATAGGCATGTGTCGTCTGCATATAGGGTTATATGCCCATGTAATCCTAAATCAGTGATGCTGTTTATATAAATTAAAAACAATAAAGGGCCTAAAATTGATCCCTGCGGGACACCAAAGGATATAAGTTGGGGTTCACTTTGATACTCGCTGATTTTTACTATCTGCTTCCTATTCATCAGATATGACTCAAACATACTGAGTGCAATGCCGTTTATTCCAATCGCGCTGAGTTTCCGTATTAGTAGGTTATGACTCACCGTATCAAATGCTTTCTTCAGATCAATAAAAATTCCTAGTGTAATCTTTTTACCATCGATATTCTGTCTAATCTTAGTGATTACATCTACGGTTGCAGCTAGGGTATTGCTTTTTGGCCTAAAGCCGAATTGCCGTTCTGTAATGTAGTTGATGGAAATTAAGTAGGATTCTAAGCGTTTATAAAGAATTTTCTCAAAAATTTTCGAGAGAACTGGAAGAACTGAGATCGGTCTATAATTGCCTGGGTCGGTTTTTAAGCCAGATTTGTAGATGGGAGAGACTTTTGCGATTTTGAGTGTGTCGGGGAAGTGTCCTCTCAAAAGAGCTTCATTTATGCATTTGGTTAGTTGAGGGACTATCAAAGTTTTCAGGCATTTGATAACTTTAGTGCTGATGCCATCCAAACCAGTACTTGAGTTGGAGTCTAAGTCATCTATTATTTTAGTTACTTCACTATCTGTAGTTGGTGCTAGGTCTGTTAGTTGTGTTGTTCTGTCTGAGGAACCTGGTGATGGGATGGTAGTATCAGTTTTGTGGATGTATGAAGGGATTTCTTTAGCCAATAGCGGTCCAATAGATGAAAAGTAATTATTGAAGGTATTGCAAATTACAGTGGGATCGGTAATGGTTTTTGAATCACTTACAAGTTTAGGGAGAGCACAGCTAGTTTTTAATTTATTGTTAGAGAGGTCGTTAATTAGACTCCACATCTTCTTGGGTTTGTTGCTGCATTTCTTGAATTGATTGTGGTAATACGAATCTTTTGTTGCCTTGATAAGATTAGCTGTAGTATTTTTCTTCATATTAAACTGGTTCTGTAAAGTGACATTTTCAGGGTCCTCTTGTAATTTACCCCATAGCTCATTTCTCTGATTAATACTATCGATGATGTCCTGTTGTATCCAATCTTTTTGTGGTAGGTTTAAAATTTTTGTTTTAACAACTAAACTTTGGTCTATTTGTTCTTTAAGAGATTGTTTGAACTTTTCAAAATCTTGATATTCATCTCTTTGTGTATTTTCGACCACTCGACACAGTTTTTCATAACTTAGGCCTTTGTAACTGATCCACTGCTTGCGAGGAGGTTTATATTTCTTAAGTGCTAGATGAATTTGTCTATGGTCGGATAACGAGGATTCAATCAGCGCAAGGTGATAATTGTCATTCTTCAAACTAGTATTGACGTGATCTAAAATAGATTTCCTTGTAGAGCTACCTCTTGTGTAGTGTTTTTTATTAATTTTGTTCAGTGTTTTGTATCCTGCTGAATTCAAAGAGTTAATATATTTTTGCTTTTGTTGACTTTTACTTAGTAAATCGATATTGAAGTCTCCGAAGAGTATTACTCGTTTCCTTTGATGGAGTTGTGACTCAAGAGTAGAAATAAATTCATCAAAATTTGTGTCGCCGGGGTTGTATATAAGACCAATATTCAACGCATATTTCTCTAACTTTAGCCATAGGTAGTTGTTTCCTCCAGAATAAGTAGACTCTAACAAACTATGTTTCAAGTCATTATGTACAAATGCCGATACTCCTCCACCTGTTCTGTCACTGTTTTTCAACCACTATTTCAAAGAAGTGTCTGCTAAACGTGGTTCCAATGTAAACGTATTAAGCAGATGTTTTTCTGTCATTTGATTGTTACACTCCAAGTTGTGATTTTTATGGGCATACATAATATGCCATGAGGAAGTCTGTTAGTCTATTCCTAAGCCTTTATTTGCTATGGTTATTTGAATAAGATGTCAAGTTATTATTATTTTTTTTTGGGTTCTTTATATTGATCGTAGGATTGTTTTTGCCAATTAATCAAGAAGGAAAATTTGTATTTTATTGCATTGGACTTTGAATTGAAATCTTGTATTTTTATTAATCGAATTAACATTCCTATAATAAGGTCACAGTACGCTCAGACAGCGCCGGCAGATAATAAACACGTCTCAAAGTGGTTCAAGCGTAGGCTCGAACACCTAAATAGAACCGTTTTTCCCCCGAAGGGTAAAAAACGGAGATTTAGGTTTCAGCCGTAGCTTGAACCACGCCTTTAAGTTTCTTGCCGGCTCAAGGTACTGAAGCAGGAGCCCACCGCGCGCTGCCACGTAATGCAAGACAAAGACAACTATAGTGGCGTGACAGGTTAGTACACCCACACAGCCAACCTACAGGTAGATGTATGCGTGAAATGGTATTGTTTGACGACGAATAACGAAAGGGTAATCTCAAAGTGGTTCAAGCTACGGCTGAAACCTAAATCTCCGTTTTTTTACCCTTCGGGGGAAAAACGGTTCTATTTTCTGTGACTTGTGCGCGCCTTTGAAATGGTGAATCATTCATTATTACTAGATAAATTAAAAACGTATGGTGTTAACGGCAATTTTTACGAACTAATTGCAGATTTTTTAAGAAATCGTAAACAGTGCCCTTAATATTTTTTGTATGTATTTCCCGTTTTTATTATTTCTTCATTGTATTATGTATATATAATATTTTTATTCCTAGATTCCCCTATTTTATTTATTTTTTATTTATTTATTTATTTAAAAACTTACGACTATCATTTATTAATGCAGGTGTATATTTTATTTCCCGTATTATTATATATTTTTTTTATATTCTAAAGACATATTATATTGTGTAAATTAACTTTGACTTGTAGAAAGTATACTTAATGTAATTTTGCAAAAATAAATATTTTGATTTTGATTTTTGTGCACGTGCTTTCGTAATGAAAAGTCAAACCTTGAGTTTATTGGCGACAGCGCTGTACCACAGGGTTCTGTAATGGGTAATAACTTGTTTCTCGTTCTAATGAACGACCTGACTACCTCTTCAAACCATGCAGAGTACGTCTTGTTTGCTGATGATGGCTGCGTCATCGTAGCTGACAACTATGAGATACTACGGTCAAAATTATCTCAAACAATGAGCGAGGTTGCAGAGTGGTTCACTGCTAATACGTGGGACGCACTATAAGTTTCCGGAATGAATATGAAAAAATACTATTAAAGGTACAAAATTAATTTATTGTTTTTCAAATTATTCTCCCTTGGCGTCTATGCACTTTTTCATTCGATCAAACCAGTTTTGAAAACTTTTGTGCCACTCCCCTGTGGTGACCTCTGAAACGTGTTTTTCATACTCCTCGACAGCCTCTTCTGGTGATGAAAATCGTTGACCGCGTAATTGGTTCTTAATTTTTGGGAACAGAAAAAAGTCACAAGGTGCCAGGTCGGGACTGTATGCAGGATGACTCATGAGTTCTACATTTTTCGTCTTCAAAAAGTCGTTTGTCTGTCTGGCCGTGTGAGAACTAGCATTGTCGTGGTGCAGGATGATACGGCGTTTACGGTTATTTTTACGGAGTTCGTCAATAACTTCCGGCAAACAAATGGCCGTGTACCAGTCACTATTCACGGTACGACGATTCTCTAAAGCAACAGTAGCCACGTGTCCAGTTTTATTAAAAAAAGAAGCAATCATCCGCTTAGTTGCACTTTTCACGCGCGCCACTTTGGTTGGTTTCGGCTCATCTTGAAAGACCCATACGCTCGATTGCTGCTTTGTTTTGGGATCGTAGCAATAAATCCATGTTTCGTCACCTGTTACTATGTCCCACACCAAATTTGACGCACCTTCGTTGAATCTGGTAAGCATGGCACTGCACCAAGTGACGCGGTCCGTTTTTTGAGCCTCGGTCAAGTTGTGTGGGATCCACCGCGAGCACAGCTTTCTCACATCCAAATGTTTGTGTAGGATTGATTGTATTTGACTCATGCCTATTTCTAAGGATGCGCAAATTTCATGGTAGGTCACATGCCTGTCTGTTTCAATCATACGGCGCACAGCATCGATGTTTTTGTTGGTCACAGCGGTGGACGGCCGACCATCGCGAGATTCGTCACTGAGATTGATACGACCACGTTTGAATTCTGCAAACCAGCTATAAACAGTCGTCTTGCATGGTGCTTCATTGCCAAAAGCTGTTTCAAGCCGAGCAATGCTCTGTTGAGCTGTCAAATTACACTTAAAATCGTAGAAAATCATACTACGAAAATTTTCCCGAGTTAAATCCATGTTGATGCAGACACACAATTTTTTAAATGGCGCCACAAGGTAAAAACAAAAGACAGTCAGATGAAACAAACTGCATTCTACAGCCAAAGAGTTCTATTTTCAAATGTTGCAATAAATTTTTAAATATTGTTTATGTAAGTGGCCAGTTCCGGAAACTTTTAGTGTTACCTATGTAGTATGCTGCTAAACGTAGAAAAAACAAACATCGTTCACTTTCAATTAAGAATAATGAAAGGCCATGAACTGAACGTAATGTGTAAAGGGTTACCTGTACCATAAGTTGACCATGTAAAGTATTTAGGATTTACGATAGATTGTGGTCTCACCTGGGCAGCTCACATTGACGTCACATGCGGACGCTTGTCTTCAGTATGCTTCGCCCTATCAAGACTGGCACCTAGCTTAAGTATAGACAACCTTAAAAAGGCGTATTATGGATACTTCCATTCTATACTTATCTACGGGATCGATATGTGGGGAGATGCAGCTAACCATGATAAGGCATTTAAAAAACAAAAGCGTGCACTGCGAATAATTTCTGGGGTAGCCTGGGATCACCATGCTAAGGATTTATTTATAACTCACAAAATACTCACCCTCCCGTGTCTATACATACTGGAAATTGCGAAATATGCAAGACGAAACATACAGCAGTATCGTACTAATGGCGATGTACTCAATGTGAACACGAGACGGCGCCACCAGCTATATGTTCCCGCGAGGAGACTCGCCAAGTCTAACAAGTCTCTCAGTGTACTGGTGCCGAAGGTGTATAACGCCCTTCCAGCTCATATTAAAACTGCTCCAAGTGAATCTGTATTTATACGGAAGTTGAAGACCTTGTTGGCCGGTATGGCTTGTTACACAACTGACGAGTTTTTCGCAAGTGTTGCGCTGACCCATCTAGATAACATTAGTTAAGTCTTATGAACGAATATTGTTCATATGTAACATGAAAATTAACATTGTAAATAATTGAAATTATTATTTCGACTCTTAAATCTATTTAATGTAGATATGACTATATTTTAATGACATTATTTACTTGAATTTGAATTTGAATTTTATGGACTATAATAATATACCTACCCTAGGTATTATTTTAATATTGTATTTTTATGACTTGTAAATTTTTAATTTATAAATAAATAATTGTATTGTATTGTATAGTTCTACACCAGAATAGAATAGAATATATTTATTCACAAAAAGTGGTACACGTTTAGACTTTTTATGCTTAGTAGTTAAAAGAGGGTGTTACAATTTTGGGATGGTGTAAGGGGTTAGGAGCAACTGTTGCTAAGTAGGTCTTTAGCCTGTATTTCAGCATACAGCGCCTCTATCCTCAGATATCTGATACATTTATTAGCTGGGTACATAGTAAAAAACATAAATAAACGCTTGCCTTAAACTAAATATAAAAGGTTTAGTTTTTTTTTATTTAACAGCTTAAAATTTACTCATATTAATATTACAACAAATATCAGTCATTAGAATTTTTTATCATAGAATAATCGGTTTGATAAAGTCCCCCCTGTGTGTAAAATGTAGATGTATGTGAATGAGTGTGAGAGGGTGAATAGAATAGTACCGTAAAGTCAATAGATATAAAGATTTTATATTTAACTATTATGTATATACACATATATTATGTAAATAGGTAAGAAACTATTTTTTTATATATTATATACTATAAATATATGTTTCTTTAATCAGATTCTGAAATAGCGTTTAATGACTAAAATAATAAAACTTTAAATAAAAAAAACTGAATATGCAATTTTTGTTTAATTACAATCAATAGTTCTTCAGTTGGCTCGTAGGTCAATTTCTGAAGCCAACCTGATACAGTCTTTTTGGATTTAAACTTGTTCATGGAATAGATTTCAAGTATTTTGTTAATTTTATTTTATTATATATGAATGGACTTAAACAAGGGTAAAACCTCCGAGAGGAAGAGGTTTTAATTTTACCCAGTTGATTACGATTACAAACCGCAAATTTTCTACGTTTAGATAGTAGACTGGGGTCGTCATCCAAATCAGTGTGCTGTTTCATACAAAAAATACGGAAGATACGCAGTATGCGATTAGCGACTGACAAAGGGCATAATATATTGTTTTAGTTGAGTTGGCTCAATAACATGTCGTAACGTTTTAAATAGATAAATTAATTTACGTAAAATACTGTTCATTATTTCAATATGTGGCTTGAATGTAAAATTTTCTTCAAGTACTATCCCTAAATATTTAATCGTTTTTGCTTGTTCTAAGAGTATGCAGGAACTATTGCAACCAAACTTAGTGGAAGGACAGCAGTTGTGAGCAATCAATTTGTAGTCTTCATGTGATGCTTTGCGAATTGAAAAAGTAAGATACTTAGTTTTTCAGTATTAAGGGTAAGTACATTGTCAAAAAGCAATTTTTTGACCACACCAAAACCTATCTGGGCAGATTCAAAGGTCTCTTTCCATGATTTTGCAACGAAAGTAAGAGCAGTATCATCCGCATAAGAGATAATTTTTCCATTGAAAGAGTCCAGACACAAGAGACTAAAAGACATTATACTCTTAGATTGAGATGACGTAATTACTTAAAAAAACAAATCTTACACCAAAACATAACGATTTTACTTCTCAAAAATATAATTGAATTTACAAATAAATCCTGACTTAGAATTATAATTAATTACACACAAATTAAGTGGAACAAAGCACACGAATTAACAAGAAAACCAAAGTAACGATACCAAGAACTCGCCGAGCACGATGCTGCACCCACGGAAGCCGAACAGAAAGTGAACCCGAACGCTCGGTCGGGCTCGCTTATATAGGCTGACAGTTGTTCATTTACCAATAGAAAAATTTTGACCTAACACGGCCTCTCCTGATGCAGCGTCGTCCTCGACCGCTTATTAATTTACATGATCCTGAAAATCATCTGAAGCTAATAGCTCTGTAACTGTAACGTTTGAAGATGTCTCATCATCACTCGCAATTGAAGATTGAGGGCCAGGGCGCGCTTCTGATACAGATACTCCTGAAGGTCCCGGCATTGGCTCAGGATCCGCGTCAGCAAGTGGCAAGTCAGCACTTGGCTCATCTTCTTCGTCATCTAGAACATAACACGTTAAAGCCCACTCATTCTATCCACTTGCATTTAATTCATACGCTTTGCATTTCTGCCAGTCACATAAAGGGTTTGGGGAAAACATAACATTCGTCCCATGCACTCGATCACGCATACGTGAATCACACATCATAATCTGAGACGTCTCAAAACCACACATACCAAATCATCAAAAATCTGTTCAACCTATGGGATGGAACCGCAGCTCCCCCCCCCTCTTAACTGCAGCTAAGGGCTCCATCAATCAAGAGTGACCGCAGAACACTCTCAAATGAGGAATTACCGCAGTAACCCTCAGTTGCATTGACCGCAGTCAAATGCAAAATTGGCAAGGAACCGCAGCCCCAGGCCAACCCTTAACCACAGCCAAGAGCTCAATCCATTCAGAGTGTCCGCAGCACACACTTCAGGATTGACGAGGGATCACCGCAGCTACCCTCAGAGGAATCACCGCAGCTATCCTCAGACACATAGACCGCAGCCATATGCATCACACATGGAATGGAACCGCAGCTCCAAACCCGACCAACAAATTCTCGAGATGCAATTCTTATTGCCAGCCTAATTTAAAGTGTCAAGTCTGCCAGTATGTCATAGTAGCCTAAACTAATAAGTTAAATATTAGAAGAATGTGAAATGCAAAATGTGAAAAATGATTGTCAAAACTACTATTAAAGGGACGTGGAATGCAAAATTGAGGGAATGGCAATCAGAATTACAACCTTTAAGAAAACTTGTGGCCATTATTGAGTAAGTCACCAATACTCACTCTCGAAGAAAGCAGCACATGACTCGGGGCACCACTCTCCTCGCCAGGGCACCATGTACTCGGCCGCCGCTTGTGTAGACTTCCCATAGGAGCCTCCCAACAGCTTTAGTTCGTAGCGACCACTCGGCAGCGCCCTTTGCACTCGATAAGGTCCCCGCATGCCAGCATCGAGTTTTCCTGTAGACTGGGAATACTTTATTACGAACACAAAGTCGCCGACTTGGAACACACGTGCCAGACGACGATTTTCGTTGACATAATTGTCCTGCTGCGTACAATTACGCCTCAATAGTTCGCTGGCTCTCGTTCTACACATATCACGCCACGCAGCGCAATTGAGTGGTGTATCATTCACTGCAATGTCACGAATCAAACTCCGAATAATCGGCGTTGCACCATCGATACCAACAAGCAAATTCATCGGGGACATCTGAGTGGTCTTTTGCTTGGTGACATTTAAAACAAGTTGAAGGCGCCACAGAGTATCAGACCAGACCATATTCCTATTTTCAGCCTGAATGCGGATCATGTTTAAAACAGTCCTCACATACCGCTCGACCTGCCCATTCGATTGGTGCATTTCGGGAGTGATGTGATGAATCTCGCAACCCATCTCATTGAGCCACGTGATGAAACTGCGCGCCTCAAACATTCGTCCACGGTCAGCCACCAGCAGCTTAGGGACACCAAATAACGAGAAAGCGTTAGATATCGCTTGCTTAAGCTCCTCAGCATCTTGGCGAGCCATGGGATACAAGAGACAATACTTGCTGAATGCATCCACCACAATTAAAACAAACTTGTTGCCAGGCAGGCAGGAGACCCAGAACATCTGCATGTAACGTCTCGAACGGCACCTCCGGTTTCTCCCACGAAGATATGAACTGATGTGGTGCACGTGGTACACGTTTCCGCGAGATACAAATTAGGCAGTGACCTACATACTTTGCTACAAACTGCCGCAGCCCAGGAAACCAAAAATGCTTTAAGATGAGGTCCAAAGTCTTCTCAGCACCTACATGACCATGCTCGTCGTGGAATATACGTAACAGGCTCAAACGATGGCCTTTTGGGATGAAGCATAATAACCTCGACTCTTCTCCTACAGGTGAGTATCGGTAGTAGAGGAGATCATTTTGATATACGTAGCGTCTGCTATCAAGGCGACCCTCTTGTAACTGCTGCACCAACTCCTGCGTTTCGTTATCCGCCGCCTGAGCTGTCTGAGCCCAATTACGAGGACGGACAATACTATGGACCTCTGCTGTAGGATTCCGACTTAAAAAATCAGCATGCGACATTTGAGTGCCTTTACGGTATTCAATCTAAAATGAAAAGTCTTGTAAATAAACCCACCACCTGGCAACTCGTGGAAGTAGGTCCTTCTTTCGCTCTGTTGCCTTAAGAGCGTTACAATCGGTCACCAATTTGAACTTAAGGCCAACCAAGTAGTGGCGAAAATGTTGCAACGCTTTCACGACGGCTAGAGTTTCTAACTCGTACGAGTGATACCTACTTTCCGCACCCTGTGTACTGTAGTACGCAACAACACGTTTGCTATTGTCCTTGTGCGTTTGTAATAGCACAGCACCGTATCCTATGCTACTTGCGTCCGTATGGACCTCCGTCGGCAACTCTGGGTCAAAAATTGCAAGCACGGGCTCGCTTGTAAGTAGGGTGATTAGTTCTTGTCGTACTTTCTCTTGTTTGGGACCCCAATAAAATGGCACATTTCTTTTCGTTAAACGAGATATGCAAGCGGTCTTGGTCGCGTATCCCTCAATATAACGCCTGAAATATCCGGCTAGGCCCAAGAACTGTCTGACATGTTTGACGTTCGTTGGTGGTGTAGATTTGACCAAGGCCTCAACCTTGCGAGGGCTCGGCTTCACCTGACCTTGACTAATTACCCTGCCTAAATACTCGGTCTCCTTGGTCAGAAATGAACATTTACGAAGGTTTATCGAGAAACCAGCCTCAGTAAGAGTTTTGAGTACCCGTTTCAACAAATTCAGTACACAGATTAACCTTTCGCTTATTGCGTGGTTCCGACCGATTCTTAAGAAAACAGGTTTGCTCTGTATGACCCGGTTTCTTACAAAATGTGCACGAATTGAAATTGGAACTGTTTGTATCAGCATTAACTTTCGGGTCAGGGGTTGAATCTACATTAACCTTTTTGTCACATTGAAAACTCTTATGTCCAGATTTATTACAAATAAAACATTTCGCTCTGTTTAATGACTGAGAATCATTTGACGTTCGCTTTTTGGCAATTGGTGCGCGTATATCTTGTTTGCTACGATTGGGCTTAACGTAAAGGGACATAAAAGAAATCAAGTTGTCCGATGTTAAATTGGCATTAGCCGCAGCAGCTCTAACTTGCGGGTCCGTGATACCCCTGATAATAATTAAAATCATCAGTTCCTCGCTTATTCCCTTAACTATCTGAAGTCGCATCAAAGTGCGCCTGGCATATTCCGCATATGTCGCGTATTTATCGGAATTTGTGCTTATAACATCATAGAGAATGTTTGCGTAATCTAATTTACGCGGGCATAAAGTTTTGAACTCCTGAACAAAGTTGCGCCAACCACGATCATTAGACGTCCATTCCATGAGCCAATTACGAGCGTCGCTTTTTAAACAATTCGCAACCCGCGACAAACACTCGTAATCGTTCCAACCATTCGCAAGTTTAGCACGTTCTACCTCTTGACACCACGTGTCAATGTCATGAATTAACGGATCGAAGTTTGAAACAAAATAATCGCGACTGCGGGTAGTTTGAAGTGATTTTATCGCGTCAACTAATTCCTGGTTCGAGGTAGAAAGTGCCAGTTTACTGTTGCTAGCCGGTTGGGCAGACGAATTTTTATCATTAGTGTGCAACTCGTCCGGTATGGCGGTTGAATTATCGGTACAAGTGTTTGAATCATTTGCAATCAATGATGGTGTCTCACAACATTGTGATCGTGATGTGCACGGTATTCCGATAAAGCTATTCGGAAAATTCTCGTTAGTAGGGACGTTCGCGACCGGAGTTTTAATAGTTGAACTATTTTCTAATACGTCAATCCGAGACATGATCGTATTAAGTGTCGTGTCTAAGCGATTAAAGAAATCCGAACGTATCAGGGGAGTTCGTGATCGCGTCCGTTCGCGCCTACTAGGACTACGACGGTCATCATCGCGTCGACGAGTTCTATCCCGTGAATCCCGTGACCTTTGATCACGATCTCGGTCACGGTCACGATTACGATCAGACATCGTAAACACGTAAGTACAAAAACAATTTGCAATAACTCAATATGTCAAATGTCTACCTTGTTCCACAAAAACACACAAATTATTTTAATTAATTAGTAGATGACTTTAGCGGAAAAAGGCAAAAGTGGAAATCGATAGATTCGGATCCCACTTCTGATCTTAGATTGAGATGACGTAATTACTTAAAAAAAACAAATCTTACACCAAAACATAACGATTTTACTTCTCAAAAATATAATTGAATTTACAAATAAATCCTGACTTAGAATTATAATTAATTACACACAAATTAAGTGGAACAAAGCACACGAATTAACAAGAAAACCAAAGTAACGATACCAAGAACTCGCCGAGCACGATGCTGCACCCACGGAAGCCGAACAGAAAGTGAACCCGAACGCTCGGTCGGGCTCGCTTATATAGGCTGACAGTTGTTCATTTACCAATAGAAAAATTTTGACCTAACAATACAATTTCAACTAACAATTTCATGAATGTCGTGCGTGAGGTAGGCAGGGCTCATTTTAAGCCGGAGCGAAGGACTAACGAGTCCAAAATTTTGAGTGGAACTTTGGACCTGATGAGGCAGAGACGGGAAATATCTTCAGGTTCTTCAGATTACTACCTTCTTAACAAGCGCGTTAAAAGGAAAATTCGTTTTACCTACGCCAACATAACACTCGCGTCATTGAAGATGTGATCCAACGAAACAATGGCTTAAAAGTTTTTGTCCAGCAGTTAAGAAGGACCAGTCTGACGAAACTGAAGACATCTGACAATAGAACCGTTACATCTAGGCTAGAAATCCTTGCAGAAGTTGAGAAATTTTATGGGCTCCTATTTCACACGCTCCCAAGCCAACTGCTCGCGATGAAAACGACAAACTTGCACCTCTAGTCCGCCATAACGCCGATGAACTCCTGGATATCAAAAGATAGCTCTTGAACAGCTGAAAAACAACAAGGCACCGGATGAGGACGGCATCCCAACTGAACTTCTGAAAGCTGGAGGTTACCCTATACTCTTACAGCTACAGGACCTTTTTAATGCCGTCATTTATACAGGTACTCCAAAGGAGTGGAGCAGGAGCCTGGTCAGTTTCTTCTTCAAAAAAGGGGACAAGGAACAGGACTCCTGAGCCACACCTACAAGTTGTTCTCAAGAGTTATCACAAATCGTCACGCCCAACGATTTGACGACTTCCAATCTCCAGGGTTTGGAAAAGGCTACAGCACCGTGAACCACATTAACACCATAAGGCAGGTTATACAGAAAACTCAGAGTATAATCGGTCTTTATGTCTAGCGTTTGTGGTTTATAAGAAACTTGATCTGTTCTGCAGTCCTTGCACCGATGCCAAGTTGACTGACGTGGAGATGCTAAAATTACTGTATGACTCTGCTACGATGTCCGTCCAAGTACAGGGTGTACAAACAAGACCGATACATCTTCAGCGCGGCGTGAGACAGGGAGATGTTATTTCCCCAAACTGTTTACCGCCACGCTGGAGGACGTCTTTAAGGTACAGCTCACACTTCTGCTGCTCTACTACAACAACATGACTCGTTGACACCAGATTTACTGTATTTTGCTAAGATAATGTCTGCGCAAGGACTGTTTAAACGCATGACGAGACGGGGCATTTCTAATTTTAACGGGTAGATCGTTCCACAAACGGACAGCCGTGACGGCAAAAGAATCGGACATAAAACCAGAACGGTGAGAAGGAAAAGACAAGAGAAGGCTGTTAGAGGACCTGAGAAGTTTACAGTGGGTGTTATCTAAAATTTGAAGCAAAGATTTGAGGTAAGGGGGAGTACACGGGTCATTAATAATAGAGAAAAGAAGACAAAGAATTCTAACATTCCTTCGCTCACGAACTGGAAGCCAGTGTAACCTGGAACGGGACTCAGACACGTGATCGTATTTGCGAAGACCGACAATGAAGCGAATACATGTATTGAGCAAACGATCAAGCTTGTTAAGAAGTTCCTCTTTAAGGTCCAAGTAACACACGTCAGCGTAATCAATTAAAGGAATAAGAAGAGAGTTAGCAAGAGAAATTTTTGTTGAAATAGGAAGAACGTTTTTAAGACATAGAAGAGAATGCAATGAAGTATAAAACATTCGCGATATGAACGTTCCAATCAAGGTTTTCGTTAATGACAAGGCCAAGGTTAGTAACAAAGTCGATAAAGGCAATATTACACCCGTTATAGCTTACCTTTCCCAAGAGATCGGGATCAATTTTAACAATCTGTCGTGTGCTACCAACAACAATAGCCTGACACTTACTTGGGTTTACAGCAATTCCAAAGCGTTCGGACCAAGATTAAAGACTCTGTAGATCCCTAATTATCTCGTTTATACAATTGTTAAGATCATTAACTTGGTATAAACCTAGTAACAAATAATTTACCGTCCCAAAAAACCGTTTAAGCGTTTGTCTAGGAGATGGCAGATCCATTGTCGTTTTTAATTTATTGTTGTCTATTTGCATACCTACTGCGTTAGACGCATGACCAAGATACGTTACTTCTGTAACGCCAAACGACGCTTTGAAAAGTTTAATCCAAGGCCTACGCATTCAAAGGAGATTGCCTGTACCCATATCACTTTTAAAACAATTGATTCATCCAACAATTTTGTTCAAAAAATATAATATAATTTACTCGGACCAAGTTTTTACTTGGTCTGAGATCATTAATAACAAACATTGGCGCTTCTAAAATTCTCAGTCTAAGCCACCGTAATATTTCTGTTTTTAAAAGTATTTTCACCAGCTGGATATTTAAATATGGCCGTATCCTCATTTCATAGAGTTTCTTCCTCTACGCATGTTTTTTTGATGATTTGTTCGGCCTGGATACTAGTCCTTTTAGCCAATCTCTCTAGGAATGGTACAACAAAGGTTACCATACCGAAATTAATGTAAGCATTCGAATCGATTTTGAATCGAATAGCGTGGTTGAACCATTTTTGTTTTTTTTTAAATCACTTAAATGTAACGACTTAAAAAATATATGACGACGTTCTCCTTAAATAGGTGTTTACTTTGCGTTTACTTTATTTGAAGTTTTATTTTATGATGAGCACCGTACGTGGGATTGTCGTACGGAAAGCTACCTACGCATTATTAATCAACCATGGCCATACTTACCAAAAATTAATAAATCGATTATTTATAAACATCTATAAGTCGATTCCAATAACAATGGTAACTCTGACAAAAAAGTAACGACACAGATTAGACCACATCATATCATAGATTAACTCACGGCGCAAAGACAATATAATCACTTCGTGTCATAGCGTTGGTGATTTCATGTTGATTGACTACGTATTAATTGAAGATTAATTGAAATAGGCGTTACCTTGCGGAAGTCCATCACTAAGTAAAGGATATATGAATATAATTTGCAATATTCCGCTAAACAATTCTTGTCGTGCTATTCAAAATGCAGACTCGTGCACCGCCCGCCCGCCCGCATAAAAACATGCAACAAGCAAGCGATACAAGCAAAGCAATCTAAAATAACAAGCAAGAAAACTTATCGACACGTGTTTCGCCTCTGAACGAGGCATCCTCGGGATGTGTTGCTAGCCCGGCTTCTCCGCAGCAACTGATGTGTTGCTCGCCCAGCCGCTCCACAGCAACTGATGTTGTTCGCCCGACAGCTCAGCAGCTAGTGACGAGCCGCCAACCAAAACTCGCCTTTTATACACCGGCCTGACTAGTTGTTTGGTGGGGAAAATGGGGAGACGAAAACATGCGTAACAGTGGGGTAGTGGTAAAGTTAGTTTGTTCGTTTAGTAAATCAGGGTTATTCTTGTTTTTTAGTATTTCTAATTGTTCTAACACACACATTCTTAAACCTTTTTTACAAATATGTTTTACTTCAAATGAATGGTTATCAGGCAAACTATGACCGGACTCTAATAGATGTTTTGCAAAGTGTGATTTTTCAGGATGATTATTTCTATGGGCTGAGATATGTTCTTTGTACCTAGTTTCAAAACTGCGACCTGTTTGACCTACATAGACACCGTTACAATCATTGCAAGACAATTTGTAAATACCAGACTGTTGTTTTTTATCTAATTTGTCCTTACCATTGCAAATACGCTTTATCTTATTTTTGGTTCTGAATGCAACGCGAACACCACAACGCCGAATAATCTTCGCAACCCGTTCAGAAATTGGACCTAGATAAGTTATGCTTGTTTTATATTTCTGAACACTCGTACTTTCAGGCTGTAAAGCAGACAAACTGTTTCTAATAATGATATTCTGTTTTTTGTGGACTAATCTATCAACCATTTTTGCACTATACCCGTTATTCACAGCAATCTGATATATTATGTTGAGTTCTTTTTCAAAGTTGTCAGGACTTAGAGGCACCGTCATCAATCTGTGAACATAACAACGAAATGCTGCAAGCTTATGTTCCCAAGGGTGACAAGACAAAGAAGGTATTACAGTATCGGTGTGTGTTGGCTTGCGGTATATTTGAAATTCATGTTTATTCTGTGCCCGAGTAATCGTTAAATCTAGAAAATTAAGGGAGTTTTCTTGTTCGACTTCTAATTTAAATTTTATTTTGGGGTGAATTTTGTTCAATTTGTCAACAAATACATCGAGCTGTCTACCAGTACCAGTCCAGCAAATAATGATGTCATCAACGTATCTGTAATAATACAAAATATTCGAACTACTGACAATGTGTTTGTTCTCAAAACTATCCATGAAAATATCGGCCATTAATGGACTTAAGGGTGAACCCATCGCTAAACCTTCTTTCTGCATATAGAATCTATCACTGAATTTGAAATAATTTTGACGCATGCAAACTGATGCAAGGCTAATGAGGTCATCAATTTCGTTAGTGTGAAGACGTTGTTTTTCTAGTAAATTTCTAATAACAATCAAACACTCATCGGAAGGAACATTGGTAAACAAGCTATCTACATCTAAAGATATCAACTTCGCATTAGAGGGCAAATGGACATTCTGAATTTTTGATACTAAGTCATCTTTGTTCCTAAGACAATAAATGGGCTTGAAGGCAGTTTTTTCTATCAAAATATGATTTAACCGTTTTGACAAATCATAAGCTGGAGCACCTATATAAGAGACAACCGGACGAACTGGAATATTATCTTTATGAATTTTTGGCAAACCGTACAAAGCTGGAGCTACAGGGTTCATAGGAAGTAATTTTGCTTTATAGTGAGAATTGTCTGGAAAAACAAAGGAGGTGTTGTTGACGGCTAATTTTAACTCTGCTTGAAATTTCTTAGTTGGATCTGAATTAAGAGGAACAAAGGCGTCACCCTGAATAACATCATTTACCTTTATATTATAGTCATCACGATTCATTATTACTACTGTGTTGCCCTTATCGGCCTTGGAAATCACTAAGTTATTTTCGTTGACCCTACTCTGAACAGATTTAAATATTGCTAGTTCCGGATTAATTTTGAGACTTGATGAGACAACGGACTCTTGAATTTCATGCGTAACCAAACTCTTCACAATATTGTCTTGCTTAGAAACAATTGCAGTAATCTCAGCATCAACAGCTAAATTTTCTAATGAATTTTGGGACAAACTAGAAGGAATATTATATTTTAAACCCTTTTCTAAAAGAGACATCTCAATATTAGGAAAAACAACATTAGTTAAATTTTTTACTCGAGGGTAGAATGAAGAAGTTGATGAATTTTGCACGGGCTGTCGACTAAAATCGTTATTACACTGTATTAATCTATCTAACTTACTTTTCTGAATGAGATACTTCTCGTGCACAACCTTCGATGCCAAATCTCTAGCCTTGCTATCCAAGCTGTCAAATTCAGTGCTGTGTAAAGAAAAAGTTAATTCAGTATGGAGAACTTTGAGATGAGTTTTAAGGTTATTTCTTACCGAAAACCAATACCTTATCGACACGTGTTTCGCCTCTGAACGAGGCATCCTCGGGATGTGTTGCTAGCCCGGCTTCTCCGCAGCAACTGATGTGTTGCTCGCCCAGCCGCTCCGCAGCAACTGATGTTGTTCGCCCGACAGCTCAGCAGCTAGTGACGAGCTGCCGACCAAAACTCGCCTTACTACGTATTTCTTACGGTGAAAAATCTTTTTTTAAAACAGCATGGCTAATCGCAGCCATCGGTGTATTAACTGTTCGTCGTTGTTGTTGTTGCCTACCCTACGCAGGCACACGATGGATGCAGTAACTGAGCATATCTCAAATAATGTCCGTTTTTGGATAACGCCTGCACCAGTAAATTGTACTTAATAATTAATCCAATTTGAGGTGGTAGAGCTAATGCCGTGCTCGACTGTGGAGATGAAGTTATTCGGGGGAGAGTAAGAGGACAGCTCTCAAGAAAAAAAACCAGGCGGCCCACCATTGCCTGGGACCGATGGATGGTGGTATATCCATCCCCAATTGGCGGGCCTTATATAAATTAGACTGGTGACGGGCAGCGGCGTCACTGGTGCAAGGGTTTTGGCACCGCGCTCACCAACCCGCCTGCCCAGCGTGTGTGAGTATGGGCATTTCTTCCAGGAGGACCGCCAAGAGTGGCGAAATCCTGGAAAGGCCTATGTCCAGCAGTGGACGAAACAGGCTGATGGATGGATGGAATTAATCCAAGAACATAATTTACACTCACGCAATATCACTTATAGTATCTTTCAGCTAAGAAGTCCCGACTGACACATCTAAAGAAAATAAAATCAAAATCAAAATCAAAATATTTATTTTTGCAAAATAGATACATTAAGTATACTTTGTACAAGTCAAAGTTAATTTACACAATATAATATATAAGGGTGTATGTTCATTGTAAATTACCGACATACATGATACAACTATGGTTTTTCAGTTCCAAATAATACTTTTGTAGTCTTAATCCAACACACAACACTTCAAAATTGTTTTATTATTACAATCAAATTACAATCAATTTATTGCGTTCACTAATCCTTAGGTTTTTAAATAACATATTGATACATCATTTTATTTCACCGCTATGCACTAGCCTAATTTTTCATAGTGACGAGACGAAGAATCGTTCAATTAATCGGTAAGCAGCCGATCAATCGATATGGCGAGTAAACGACGCAAGTAAAGAGACTCATTTCAGCCATTTCATTTATAGGGTTCCGTACCCAAACGGAGCCGATGATACCCTTTTACTAAGCCGAAGATGACTGTCTTTATCCTTTCGTCTATCACTAAAATTAGCACATTTACCCAGTTTTTAGTATGTATTGAGATAGACGGCCTGCATTCTTTCTTTCATGAAAATATTTATCGTATGATTGTCATGTTCACACCTGACTCGTTAAATCTGCAACATAACAGAGAATTTCTTTTCAAAAAAGAACGCTTCTGTAAAAGTACTTTATGTATCAATGAATAAATATGAAAATGCCTTAATCTGTGGAAGTTCTTCGTGGTAAAGAACTTTTAATCATTATTATCAATTTTCAAAAAAATTTCAATTTTCAAGCTGTGAGCCTGACTTGTATTTTGAAATTATTTGAGTGAAATTGTTATTTCTTGTGTTTATTTTGTTATTAAAATGGTAAATACCACTAAAAGGGGTTTGCTGCATAGAAAAGCGCGTGAGTTTGTTGTGCGTCTACGAGACTATTTCGACCGGGAATCGCTAATTAACGGACCGTTGTTGCCTCTATCTCAAGTGTGTGTACGAGTATCTGCTGCTCTTGGTCTCAGTCGAAAAACGGTCTCCCGTATTAGCACGGAAAAATTTGGAAAAGAAACCACTGGGGAAAACATATTAAACTCGCCGTCAAAGAAGAGGGTTAAAAGGCCAATGGTTACACATGTAGACAGTTTCGATGCTGATGCCATTAGAAACCATATTTATGGTTACTACAGCAGGAACCTGTTAGAAATGTAAACGGAACGCAATCATCTGCTGTCTCGTTCACTTATGTGTCATCTCTTTCTTGCACTGTCAACCGCCGCCATGTTAACTTGTGTGTGTGTCACCTCTCAATAATAAAATCCCTTCTAAATAAATCAATCTTGTCTCATTATAACCAATTCATCAGGTTATGGGCACCAGCTTGCTTCCCTGTCATTAAATTAAATATATTTTTTGAATTCAGACAGATTGTCATAGTTTTCCCCCAAGTTCGTAATTCCAAGCATCATGGCCGACCCCAAGACGACCATCGAAAAACTACGTGGTGTCGACAATTACGGCACTTGGAAGTTTGTAACAAAGATGTTACTGATACATGAAGAACTCTGGGACGCTGTGGAAGAAAAGAAGGAAAAAGATGACAAAACACAGAAGAAGGCATTAGCTCGTATTTGTCTTCTTGTTCAACCATGTGTATATCCGCACATAAGAAACGCGAAGACGGCACACGAGGCCTGGAGCAACCTTGAAAATGTTTATGAAGGTAAAGGCCTGAGCAGGCGCTTGTCATTGTTACGCACGTTGTTCGGGATGAAGCTCGATTCTTTCTCAAACATAGAGTCATATCTCACGAAGGTGGCCGAGATAGGCCAACAGCTTGACGATATAGGCGCTGGCGTGGAAGACAATTTTCTAGCTATCGTAATGCTGAGCGGGCTCTCATCAGACTACGACCCACTCATCATGACTTTAGAAAATTCGACTTTGAAACTCACAACTGAGTTTGTGAGGTCAAGATTAACTCAAGAATATCAGCGGAGACAAGAAAGAGACGATGCAAGCACAGCGCTGATAGTAAGGAAACAGGCAAAGGTGTTTCGCTGCTTCAGATGTAAGAAACCGGGCCACAGCATCAAGGATTGTCCTCGCAGAGCCAAGGATGATGGTCATTCAAAGGGAAAGAGTTCAGATAAGGCCTTGTTATCTGCGTTATCTGTTGAATTATCCAGGGATGTTTGGTATGTGGACTCGGGTGCTACCAGTCACATGTGTAATGACAAAGACATGTTACACGATTTCGTGTTTGACACTCCAGTATCGGTGAGTGTTGCGAATGGTGAAAAACTGATGTCATCGGGAAGAGGAAATGTGAAAATTCCTTTACAGAACACTTTAAGAACTGTAAGTGATGTGTTATATGTACCTAAGCTAGCGACTAACTTACTTTCAGTCAGTGCAATGGCACGTAAAGGTTTTAGTGTAACATTTCAGGGAAAATTGTGTAAAGTTTGTGATGGCCATGAGGTAGTTGCAACGGCTAGATCTCAAAATGGTATTTATGTACTCAATACCAAAGGTGAAGCTTCTTTTGTTACTAAAGAGAAGTCATGTGCTGCGTCTGTGTGTGGAAGGGGGACAGATTTTGTTTTACCAACAGACCCAGTTGCAGAGGTGGCCGTGCCAGGATCTCAGGCTGCATCCAGGGAGTCGCAGGAGGTTTGGCATAGAAGGCTTGGACATCTCAATGTGCGAAGTATGCAGCTTTTAAAAGGTATGGCTACTGGCATGGATTTTGATAACTCAACTTTCAAATCATGTGTTGCTTGTATTCAAGGTAAACAAACAAAGTTACCTTTTCCAAAGAAGTCCAAGAGTAGGGCAAAAGTCTCGTTAGGGCTTGTGCACAGTGATCTTTGTGGGCCTTTTTCAAAGAATTCATTTAGTGGATCGAAATACTTTCTAACATTTATTGACGATTTCACTAGGAAAACCTATGTGTATTTTCTGAAGTCCAAAAATCAAGTTTTTGATAAATTTAAAGAGTTTAAGGCTATGGTAGAAAATCAAACAGGGAATAAGATAAAGGTATTGCGCACTGACAATGGTGGTGAATATGTAAATAAATGTTTACAGGATTTCCTAAAGAGCTGCGGGATCCGTCACCAGACCACAGTACCGCACTCACCGCAGCAAAATGGAATTGCTGAACGAGCCAACCGCACCATAGTGGAGAAGGCCAGGTGCATGCTTCTCGATGCAGGCCTTGATCAGCGGTTCTGGGCAGAGGCAGTTAATACTGCTGTTTACCTGAAGAATAGGACACCAACCAAAGCTGTTCTGGGCACTACTCCTGAGGAAAAATGGTCAAATAAAAGGGTAAATATTACTCACCTTAGAACTTTTGGCTGTTTAGCTTATGCAATGATAGAAAAACGTAAGAAATTCGATTCAAAATGTAACAAATACATTTTTGTGGGTTACTGTGAAGAGACAAAAGGGTATAGATTACTAAACCCTTCACGTCCGTCAGAATGCATTAAAGCAAGAAATGTAACTTTCTTAAAAAATGAATTTTATTTACCAAAAGGTAAAAGTGATGAATTCACTGAGCTAATTCTAACATATTCTCACAATCAAAACTCTTCAACTTCTCATGAGATTGAAGATAATATGGGCAATGAAACTGTTCCAGAGTCACTAGACCAGTCCATGTCAGATCAGTCACAAGAACAGTCCATATCAGATCAGTCACCAGAGCAGTCAAGACTAGATCAGTCCTTATCAGATTTAAATGATGTAACAGGGATACCCAGTAATGCGGGATCTGATAAATCTACTATAATTCCCCGGGATAGTATTATATCAGTGAGTAGCCTTGAATCAGATGATTCGCGCGATGAAACTTACGTTCCAGGTGACACATCGATGGACAGTTCAGAAGAGTACACTGAAGTTGTGAACTTAGCATCGCAGTCTCCACACTTGTCCGAGATAAGCCGCTTTGATGACGAACCAGAGACAGTGGTACAAGCTTTGCAAGGAATAGAATCCAAGAAATGGAGAGATGCTATGTCAGATGAGTATAAATCATTTTTGGATAACAAATGCTGGACCATGACTGACTTGCCAGATGGGCAGAGACCTGTGAAGTGCAAGTGGGTTTATAAAAGGAAGAGAGGATTGAATGGAGAAGTATTGAAATATAAAGCTCGATTAGTAGCAAAAGGTTATACACAAAAATATGGCGTAAATTACAATGAAACTTTTTCACCAGTGGTGAGGTACTCAACTATTAGAATCTTGCTTGCTTTGGCCGCTGAGATGAATATGGAGATAGATCACCTTGATGTGAAGACTGCATTTTTGAATGGAGACCTCAAGGAGACCGTCTACATGGAACAGCCGGAGGGCTTTGAGGATAAAGAGAACCCGAACAAAGTCTATCGCCTGAATAAAGCGATTTATGGGCTCAAACAGGCTTCTAAGAGTTGGTATGAGAAGATAAATACAGTTTTAATAGAAAAACTTAACTTTAGAAAGTTTTCTTCAGAGCCATGTGTTTTTATGAAGAATCATGTTGGAACTGTGACCATTATAGCACTTTATGTCGATGACATAATCTTATTTTCGAATAACAAACAAGAGAAACTGAAAATTAAAGAGAAGCTTATGACTCAATTTGAAATGAAGGATCTAGGGCCAGCATATCACGTCCTTGGCATGAAACTATGCAGAAGGGATGGAAAGTTGACTTTAGATCAGTCTAGTTATATACAAAGAGTGTTGGAGCGTTTTAAAATGTCTGATTGCAAGCCAGCATGCACTCCTATGGAATCTGGGCTGAAGCTTGTAAAAGCAGATTGTAATGAAAATAATTTTCCGTATAAAGAATTAGTAGGATGTATAATGTACATTTCAGTTTGCACGAGGCCAGACATTGCTCATGCAGTCAGCATACTCAGTCAGTTCAACGATAGTTATGCTGAAATACACTGGAAGGCAGCAAAACGGGTGCTTAGATATCTGAAAGGTACGGTTAATCATTGTCTTACTTATGAAAAGAGTAGTATGGATGTCAGCGCCTACGTTGATGCAGATTGGGCCGCCAATGAGATAGATCGGAGGTCATTCACTGGGTTTGTCTTTAAAATAGGTAAGTCTACAGTATCATGGGAAAGCAGAAAACAAAAGACGGTCGCTCTTTCTAGCACGGAGGCGGAGTACATGGCACTCTCTGACGCATGTAAAGAGGCTTTGTTTATCAGAACTTTCTTGTATGAATGTTTAGGTACAAGTTGTAAAATTACTATTTTTAATGATAGTCAATCAGCACAAAAACTTTGTGTTAATCCAATGTATCACTCTAGAACTAAGCATATTGATGTCAGACATCATTTCATTCGAGGAATTGTAAACAAAGGTATTATTGATTTAAATTATTTGTCTACCGATCAAATGACGGCTGATGTTTTAACTAAACCTTTAACTAAAGAGAAAACTGAAAAATTTGTCAGTCAACTTGGCTTAGCGGAGACAATTTAAATATTGTAAAATCAATTAATAATGTTACCTGTTCATTTTAAGTTGCATAAAAACTTTATAGCTTTTGTTTTAAGGGCCAGTTTGATAAATGATTGCATTGTTTAAGGGCCAGTGTTAGAAATGTAAACGGAACGCAATCATCTGCTGTCTCGTTCACTTATGTGTCATCTCTTTCTTGCACTGTCAACCGCCGCCATGTTAACTTGTGTGTGTGTCACCTCTCAATAATAAAATCCCTTCTAAATAAATCAATCTTGTCTCATTATAACCAATTCATCAGAACCAACTTCGAACTCTCCCTAAATTAATGAATACTTTACGAGAAGCCGAATTATTTCACGGCAGCACGACTTTCTTATGGAGAGTATTGAGGAAAATTGGCTTTAATTACAAAAAAAGTGATAAAGAAAGATTTTGATGGAACGAGGATACGTAGCACTAGCTAGATGCAATTTCCTACGCGGAGCAAAGTCTATCAATGATTGGGGTATTTTTAGATGAGACCTGGCTAAACACGAACCACACTGTTTGTTCGGTTTAAAAGCGTTCGGAACGCACAAATATGTGTCAGATTCTATTTTTTGATATGGCAACACGAGTTGTAAAAAAGTGGAATGTCAAAGTTGTTTTTTCCGGTTTTACTGTCACAATTTTTGTCTCAAGGAGATACGTGTAAAAATGTAATCAACCAGTGTTGAAAGAATTATGGGTTTCAAGGAAACAAACGTTTAAAAAGTGGTGAAATAATTCTATTGATAAGCATCAATCGCGATCCGAGTCGTGCGTGAAAAGTTTCGCGAAATGGAAATGTGATGCGAACCGATTTGCAATTTCACGTCTTAACAAGTGTTATTTCTTAGGGGATTGGCATGCCTGGGTTAGATATTGGTGTTTAGGTAAACTCCCGAAAGCTGCTGGATGAGCCAGTAGTTCAACACAGACCTGTAACGTGCCGAGGGCGACGAAGGTCAACGAGCGAACCCCTGACCTCCTATCAGCCAGGGTTGAATCTGGCCACCCGAATGCAGTTTCGACGACCAGTCAAGGACGTGGACTTCAACACTAACGTGAGTGTTTAATCGCTTACCCTTCAGAAAAGGATTTAGTATATAAGAACCCCCCTTTTGTGTGGAAAGCCCCTTTCAGACAGATTTAGTCTTCGTTCAATATAAATGGGTCCAGCACGCGAGGTTTAAATCATATCTGTGGAGAGGGGGGCTTTTTCACATACACTGTTTGTGAAAAATCCAAGAAAAGTTATCGCCTTTTACGACATCCATGAGAAGATTTAGAGTGACAATGTTCTTTTTAGATGACGTTGCCATACACCACATAATTATGTGATTTTCAAGACATACGAGTACGCTGTGTTCTTTCTGAGCCACTGTTAGCGTGATAAGATCTTTGAACTCCATATCTCAATTGTTTCCAATATAAGATGTTTTTATTCAATTCTCATCTGTTTGTAATAATAATCGAAAATCGATAGAATATAGTGTCGATTCACAAAGTGTCTCTTCACTAAATCTCAGTTCTGAGAAGTGTCAGCCAAGACTTCTTATATGAAAGATACTACAATTAGCTTTAGACGGAAGTAGGGTTCCTACAGCTACACAATTGAAGTTGTACTTACCTAAAGCAGCTGAGTTCATCTGGCTCACTTGTATTGCTTCGTTCCTGTATGATAATAGTTCTGTAAGTGTTTGAACCCAACACCTACTGGCAGTATATATCTATATTTTTAAACTCCACAATAATGTTTAAGCAGCCTGTTGCTTTAACAAGTAAGTGATATGGGCTATCTACATAATCACAGCCTATTGTAAGTGTGTGCAGCAGGTGAGCATCAACTTGGTCAATGAGTTGTCAATTGATGGATTTGCATCAGAGCTGATAAATACCTAAAAACTTCAAGTAAACTGTTTCCTGTCATGATCTCCATCCCAGGTATTGCCTGAGGATGTTCTACGCGCAGAATGCTTTGAATTACTGCAACTTGCACCTTGCACTTGCATTTTCACAGTTCACACCCGGAATACCTCTGACACCCCCTCGGGGATTCATGTTGTAACAACATATATTTTATACAATAATATTGAATAACACAGAAAAATATGGACGGTTTAAACATAATGACTGAAGACACTTGTACTGTTTCACAAATTATTATATTTCTGACTCGTTTCGCCTTAACGGCATTCTCAATGATTTATACATGTATATTACAAAGTTTATTTAACATTTATGTACAGTACAAGTGTTTTCTTAAGCCATGATGATGTTTTACCAAGTGCCGACAATCGCAAGCATTAAGTTTAAACATAACCTCAAAATGGTAACCTGAAATCAACATTTCTCTGGCTGGTGGCTTAGGAATACAAAAAAAAATTGTTGTGTGTAATAGTCGTCATTTTTCTCATAGATTTGACCTATGTTTCATTGTGACACAACAATCTTAATAGTGACATGCACACTCTATTGTGTTTGGTCAATCTCCTTTCTGAATAGCAGAGACACTGCCTCCGATGGACATGTAATCCAAGTAACCAAGTACCACACATAGAATATTGAATTCAGACTGAATATTGCGTGTCCAATACCACCTTGCTGACAGAATGTTGATGATTCAAAAAGGTCGGTTTTTATTATATTTATTTTGATGACCTGCCATAGCACTAGTACATGTAACATCACAATTAAATTCACTTGTACTTGTTTCACTGCTTTTAATTTTAAGGTTAGTACATGTAACTATACAGGATGAATGGTAATTAGATGCAATCCTTTGAAGGGGTTAGAGAAGAGAGCAATTGCAGTCGATTGGACCATATAATGCCTCATGCCTATGGTTTTGTCCATATTTTTCTCATTCTTCCATCAATTTGAGACTTTTGTACTTCATTCGAAAATTAAAGAATTATTAGAATTATTATTAGAATTATTATTAGAATTAAAGACTCTATGGTCAATGTCAATGAAAAAGTCAACATATATTTTTATTTTATAAATAATTTTATTTCTTGATCAAAACATTCAAAAAGACGATAAATTGGACACCAGTGTATACCTCAAGCTTTATTATTATCTTTTACTCGAAAATAAGATTGCTACGCCCACGGATTAGACACAAGCTACGACGAAGTACGCAGTCTACGCGAACTACAAGTCTTCAGTTGCCACTTGTGTTCGGTCCCACTATGAGACAATTAAATCAGATATATCGGCAATATAATCTACGAACTAAGGTATCGCATATCACAGAATAAATGAAAGGACTTCATAACAAGATAGTGAGTGATTTGAACTATATAAACTAATTGGGACATCTATTTTTAGTTTTTTAAGGCAATAGGTATAACCAAGGATACTTTTATATTTTACATATTATTATTCGTATTATTTTCTTTGTACATTTTAGGCCCAAGTTGTAGATATTCCATGTTTTTATTATAAAATTGTACCTTTTAAGTTTTGTAATTTGGCACCTATTTACTCCAACGACATACATTTATTAAAATTTTATTTATTGTCTTTGATGTCTCAGACGGCTGGCCCATCATCGAGGAGTCAGTCGGCAGCGTCACAGGACTTCGTGCTTTGTCCGGATTGCCCCCAGTCGTCTCGCGTATACAGAGGACAGAGAGGTCTAAACATTCATAAATCAAAATGCCACAAAAATGTGTCTGTCGACGATCTAAGCACTTCTAGATCAACTGATAATCCTTTTTGGTTAGAGATTAGTAAATATAAGTCATCTTTTCCAACGGTTAAAAGGATCCCACGAGGGGCCAGAAATACGGTGGCTACCTCTCTGTCCTCTTGTATACGGAAAGTTCTTGATAACAACGATAAAGCCAGCTGGGAGGATCTGCTCACTTTTTCATACCGGACTCTGCACGTGCCTAAAGGAAGAGATAATGGCAGTTCCCTAACACAAGAAATTAAGAAAAACTGTAAGCAACCAGTAAATTTAAAAGAAGCAGAGGATCTCACAAGAAAATTAAACAACACTCATAATATTGGTAAAAGGGTCGAAACTAAAATTAACGATGGAGATATAAGAGGAGCTGCCCAGATTCTCTTCTCAAGTGATGCAGTCGCACCTGACACCTCGGAGACCCTTTCATCCCTAGAGTCGAAACATCCACTGCCAGCAACCTCATCGCATTTACCTGATGCCCCTGATCCCTCTGAGCGTACTCCTGAAGCAACACCAGAGGAGGTGCAAGCCGCGATCGCGTCTTTCAGGAATGGTTCGGCTGGTGGTCTTGATGGGCTGACGCCACAGCACTTCAAAGATCTCATTTACGGCGCCCCGGGTGAGACTGGTCGTGCCCTCTTGGAAGACGTGACCCGGCTTGTGAACCTTATGCTGGCTGGGAAAGTGTGTGACGACGTTACTGACATTCTCTACGGTGCTAATCTTTGTGCACTCAAAAAAAAGGACGGAGGCATCCGGCCGATCGCAGTTGGGAACACCATCCGTCGTGTGGTCTCAAAGATCTGCTGTAGACATATTCAACCAGATTTAGTGAACAAATTTCAGCCTGTGCAGTTAGGCTTTGGGACTAAGGGAGGGTGTGAAGCCGCCGTGCACGCGGCTCGGACCTTCCTTGAACACGGCGGAGGGGAGGTTCTGCTGAAAGTGGATGTGCAGAACGCGTTTAACTCAATAGATAGGGGCGCCCTGTTGACACAAGTCAGGGAGAATATTCCTGCAGTATTTCATTATTTATGGCAGTGTTACAGCTCGCCCTCCAAACTCGTATATAAAAACCATTTGTTGCAATCTGCCGTTGGCTGCCAGCAGGGTGACCCACTCGGACCGGCCATTTTCAGTTTGGCCATACATCCACAAATCACCTGCCTCAAATCTAAATTTAATGTTTGGTATTTGGACGATGGGACTCTGGGAGGCGAAGCGGACTCGGTTCTAACAGACTTGAAGAAATTAATACAAAATTTCCACTCTATCGGACTAAATTTAAACTTTTCAAAATGCGAATTATTTTTGAATAACTCTTTGTCTCCTCACGTTAAAAATGACATTATAACCAAATTTAATACACTGGCTCCAAACATTAAAATCATAAACGAAGAATCGCTTCGCCTCCTAGGTGCCCCAGTACTGGATGATTCCCTCCCCTGTTTCATTTCGGAACAAATTTCAAAATTTCAGGAATCATCTAGTCTTCTAAAAATGATCAGTCCACATATAGCATACTGCATAATTAAATTCTGTCTCTTTACGCCAAAGTTCACGTACGTGCTACGTTGTAGCACCCTCTGGAAACATTCCCCACTTTTGGTATATATAGATGAAATAATTAGAACAACTTTAGTGGAAATTCTAAATTGCCCTTTAAATGACCGGAGCTGGACCCAAGCCAGTCTACCGATCCGATTTGGTGGTTTAGGAATCCGAAGGGTATCCAATGTGGCACTCCCTGCATTCTTGTCCTCAGCTTACAGCACGATGGACCTCTTTGGCAGAATTATAAACCCATCACTTGGTGATGTTGAGGTCGCGTGCTTGGCTGAGGCCAGGAGTGCATGGACTGACACTGCTGGTCCGTGTACTAACCTCCCGATGACTCTGTCTTCGCAGAGGTCATGGGACGAGCCGCTCTGTATCCAGGTTCAAAAGAACCTACTGTATACCTCATTAAACCCTGCAGACCGAGCTCGTCTTTTGGCGTCCAGCGAACCAGAGTCAGGTTATTGGTTAAACGCTCTCCCTTCGGCCAATATAGGGACTCTTCTTGACAAAACAACATTTACTTTGGCCACCTGTCTGAGACTGGGTGCACGGACAAATGAGCCTCATCGCTGCCGTTGTGGTAAAGCCGTCGATCAGCTTGGTCATCATGGCCTTTCATGCCAGCACAGTGCTGGTCGCTTGCCGCGTCATGCCGCTCTTAATGACGTCATCCGTAGGGCCTTAGCCAGTGCCAGTGTTCCGGCCATTTTGGAACCAAATGGCGTCATACGTGAAGACGGCAAAAGGCCCGACGGAATGACGATCATACCATGGAAGCATGGTAGGTCGCTGGTATGGGACGCTACATGTGTCGACACGATGGCAGCGTCTCATCTCCAAGCGACCTCAGTCAGAGCGGGCGCGGCTGCGGCATCTGCAGAGGGCTCCAAGAGGCGCAAATATGCGGCCTTAGGAGAGGGCTACATGTTTGTGCCCTTCGGCGTAGAGACTCTCGGGCCATGGGGACCAGAAGCGCGACAACTCTTTAAGGAGATCTCGTCGCGCCTGATCGACGCTTCAGGTAACCAAAGGGCTGGGACATATTTTGGTCAGCGGATTAGCCTCGCGATCCAGTGAGGCAATGCCACCAGCCTTTTGGGTAAATTGCCCAACGACGGTAGCGATCTGGCCAGCATATTTTATTTATTCCATTAAATAGGTGTCCAAAATTTCCCTTTCTTTTATTTATTTGTATAATATTTAAATTGCTAGGTAATTTTAATTTTTAATTAGTTTAGTTTTGATGTAAATTGTTATTTAAGTTTTAGAATATTTACTGAACAAATGAAATAAGTTTAGTTCTGTCAAATAAGTTAAGTCGTGTTACACCGAATCGACACCAGTATACCTAGAATAAAAACTATTACGAGTAAAATGTAGATGTTTTCAAATCAATACGCACAGAAAATTGCATAGAGACTTTTTGTTTTAACTTAGCGTTTTTGTGTAAATCTTTTGCAATTTTTAAGATTTTTCAACTGTTTTGGAGCACAGTGTCAAGGTTTACGTCAATAATGTGCATTTTATCATTATCAAAGTGAAACAAATAAAAAAATGTAAAATTTGGCTGTTTTTTTTAAATATAATTTTTTCAAGTTTACTTTAGAAAAAATGCTTAAATTCAAAATATCTCGGAAATGGTTCACTTTTGCATAAGGCATTATATGGTCGAATCGACTGCAATTGCTCTCTTCTACAACCCCTTCAAAGGATTACATCTAATTACCAGTCACCCTGTATATAACCAATGAGTGATTTTCATCTTTGCACTGAAGAAATAATAGTAAGTACTAAAGAATATCTACTCTTCAAAGAAACTTGAATAAAACCCGCCCAATAACTGTGTGACTAAATTTTATTCAGCTCCGAGGTGCTTCTGTGCGCCTATTTTTGTCGCCCAACTCTATTCAACATACTGAATTACCCAGCTGGGATGGTTACCAATGTATTTGTAGCCTTTGCAGAGTGGAACTCTTTGAAAATGATATTTACACTAAATTGTGTTTTCAAACAAAGTGTGTTAATCAAAACGCCATTAATTTTTACAGAGAAAGCATCGCCTCCACGGAACCTGTCTATCACAATGATTAGTCCGGAGACAGGAGAAGCTGAGCTCACCTGGGAGACACCGACGGTAGATCACGGGGTGCCCGTTGATCACTTCAGCATAGAATATAAAGTTCAAGGTACTCGGGATGACTGGGAAGAGAGAATAGTGCCAGGTTTGGGAATCTTCATTATATTATCAAAAATACTTCCTTTTATCAAAACAAAGTCCTAAATCAAAACTTTTCTTTTGAGTGATGCTTTATTTGGCAGTGAACTTGAGTTTTAAGAAATCTGATATAATTCAAGTTTTGTCATCTATTTCGTGGTTTTTTATGTAATATTATGTTTATTATAAGGGTTTTGCATTGTTTTCCATTTTGTTTGACGAAACACTTTTTTGTCTGTTCTGTTTGATTACATTATTTATCTGGCATTTTCTTTTCCTCATTTATCATACAATTTCGAGTTGAAAAAATTAAAAATTATTATTATAAATTATATATTCACACGAAGATGAAGTTTTTGTCGGTCGTAGATGTAGTAGGTGTGTCTCCAACTGAACATAATTAACCATTAGAATACTCGTGTAGCCTATTTTTACGCACTCGTGTCCCAATGGCTCTTATTATGTTACAGTTGCATAAACTACTTTTTCAATGCAAGTGCTCGTAAAGTCCTGATTTATATGCGTCTAATCCGTTGTCAAAGTTAACTTTTCCGCTCGAGTGTCTAATGTTTTCATTTTTTTTTTTCGATTTGTTTTTCCTACATAGTGGGAAGGCAAATGAACTTAGCTTTTACAGCCATGTCCGGGGTATGTTTTATTTTATCGAAAACAATTGCCAGTCTTTTATTGTGTACCATAGATAAACATGACAGATTCAGTTTGATGCGTTCATAGGCTGCGTTAGGTGGTAGAGCTGCTGCCGGGCTCGACTGTGGAGGTACCACCATCTTACTCGCAAATCCTCCCGAAGTTATTCGGGAGAGAGTAAGAGAACAGCTCTTAGGCAAAACCAGGCGGCCCACCATTGCCTGGGACCGATGGCTGACGGTTTATCCATCCCCAATTGCCGAGCCTTATATAAAACAGACTGGTGACGGGCAGCGGCGTCACTGGTGCAAGGGTTTCGGCACTGCGCTCACCAATCCGCCTTGCCAGCGTGTGTGAGTATGGGCATTTCTTCCAGGAAGACCGCCAAGAGTGGCGAAATCCTGGAAAGGCCTATGTATGTCCAGCAGTGGACGAAACAGGCTGATGGATGGATGGATAGGCTGCGTTTAGTTTGATTGATGAAATAAAATGAAAACTATTTAGACGACATTTTGAGTAGGTAGTAACTATACAAATTGAAAATTCTGAGAAACTTAACCAATCAATCTTTTGATATAATATATCCATCCATCCATCCATCAGCCTCTTTCGTCCACTGCTGGACATAGGCCTTTCCAGGATTTCACCACTCTTGGCGGTTCTTCTGGAAGAAATGCCCATACTCACACACTCTGGACAGGCGGGTTGGTGAGCGCGGTGCCGAAACCCTTGCACCAGTGACGCCGCTGCCCGTCACTAGTCTGATTTATATAAGGCCCAGCAATTGGGGATAGATATACCGCCATCCGTCGGTCCCAGGCAATGGTGGGCCGCCTGGTTTTTTTGCCTGAGAGCTGTCCTCTTACTCTCCCCCGAATAACTTCGGGAGGATCTCCGAGTAAGATGGTGGTACCTCCACAGTCGAGCCCGGCATTAGCTCTACCACCTAAATATAAAAAAATATAATATATAAATATAAAAAATAATATATATATATATATAAAATAAAAATATATATCGTCACGACATGAATCTCCGAGGGGGTTTCAGAGGTGTTCTGGGTGTGAACTGTGAAATACTAGTTACAGTCCACACCCGGTACACCTGCGTTTCACCGAAGATTATTACGTCCCAACGTGATGAGTGGTGAGCCCTATCGCCGTTCTTCGGGCACAAATACACGCTTTTTAGGGCAAACAGGTTTCCTCACGATGTTTTCCTTCACCGTTCAGCAAGTGGTGAGTATTAAATACCCTGCAGAGAAATTCCGAAAAACTCATTGGTGCATGCCCCGGCCGGGGATCGAACCTGGATCTCAAAGATTGAGAGGCCAGCGTTCTACCCCTGAGCTACCGCCGATTTTTTTTTGATAATATATAGGTAACAAGAAGGATACTGAAATCTGGTTAAAATAAACTTCTTGGTAGGTAGCCTCATTTATTCGTTATATGAATAAGAACTTTTTGACAAAAAGTTTTTATATGCCAGTTCGCCAAATGATACTGGCCACTTGCATTCTCTGTACATTATTTTTAAAAAATACAACGTTATCGATCGGTCTTCTTATACTGAAAGCAGCTTATTTCCGTCAAGTTGGCAACTTGCGTACAAAGAAAAAGAATGCCCGCCTAAAGTTCATTTGAAGTAAGTATTTATTGTTTGTTGTTTCTTTAATTACGTTTTACTTATTTACTCACACTATGCATTGAAAAACGTAGTATGATACACGTGCGTAAGCGCAATAACTTACTCGTAACGTTTAAAACACTCGCTTATCGCTAGTGTTTCAAATCGTTCCTCGTATAAGCTAGTGCCTCCTTTACGCACTCGTAACATAAACTACTATTTCAATACAAGTGCTCGTAAAGTTCTGTTTTATATGCGTCTAATACGTTGTCAAAGTCAACTTTACCACAAGAGTTAATTTATTTTTATTTATTATTATTTTTTTTTTTCCAATTTTTTCCCCCTACATAGTGGGAAGGCAAATGGAACTTGCTCATACAGCCATGTCTGAGGTATGTTTTATTTTTTCAGTTTATCGAAAACAGTTGCCAGTCTTATCTTGTGTACCATAGATAGACTTGACAGAAATGAGCTGGTTTGATGCGTTCGTAGGCTGTGTTCAATTTGATGAAATTAAATGATACTGGCCACTTACATTCTCTGTACATTATTTAAAAAAATACAATGTTATCGTTCGGTCTTCCTTGTTAAAAACATTCCGTCGCTGTCAGTTCAAAAAGTCGTATGTAAAAATAACAAGTTTTCAGGAGACATAAAAAACTTATTTTCTCTAATATTATATTTAATTTGTTTCATATTCCAATGTAATATGCCTTAGTTTTAGGGCATAAATTCCTTTTTAATACTCCTATAAACAGACTCAAGCCAGAACGTAGACTTTTGTGACAGTAAGCCTTTTTGACATCTTTTTTTAATCAAAATTTAACATACGACCTTTTGAATGTGTTTACGACTTATTGATTTAAACATTTTAAACATAAGGTTATTTGATTATTTAATTACAGAAATAAAAATTAAAAGCTTCAATGCTTACTACTATATTTTTTATAACCAATCTATTCTAGCAGTCTGGGTAAGTTTGATCTTAAACTCCGCAATAAATCAAAGTCATACAAACCAAGAAAAAAACAACCGTCTTTGTCATTCGTAATTATTACTTCTATATTTAACTAGAAAATGACGTCTTAAACAATCATTCCCACTAAATTGAACAAAAATATAAATTTATTTAATTATATTGTCTTATTATTTTTTTCTACCTTTCTTTATAATACAAAAAAGGGTACGAAAAAGTAAACAAAGCAATATCATTTAAGCGCGTGCAAATATCATATCTAGCAATCAACAAAATTATAATACGTTTCTTATGCATTTACCAACAAAAAAAAGTTTATAAGCAAACATGGACACAAAAAAAATAATAAAGGTAGTCAATCTTATGTTATAGACAGTTGGTTCAGTCAAAAAGTTTAGCTAATGAGTATTATGTACAACTTTTATGTTTTCACGTGAGAACACATCTGACTTTGACATTCATGGGGTAAGGAATTGTAGAATGAATGATAATTTTCGTGGAGTAAAACCTTCAGCTCTTGCAGATCTTGAAACTTTCTTAAAGTAATTTTTCTTTTACAATCGTAAAGTGGAGGCAGTTCAACGCTGAGAGTCGGTAACTTATGTACGAGTAGCTCGTTGGGGTAACGGTATCCAATCATCGTTGTACATTAGTTTGTACTCAATAGTGCCATCAGGATTATATTTTAAGCTTCGAATATCGTTTACAACATTATCGCCAGCTCTGTTACCAGGTCGAATACTGGTGTAATATTGTATTTTGGAAAAATCCTTAAAAAGGGTATGATTGAGACTGCGAACTTCATATGGACTTGGATTCGTTCGAGCTGATTCTAATAAGACTATATATTCAGCAGGCAAAAAAAAATCCTTCTTTCTAATTTTTCTTTCAATCCCGCTATGCTCTGAATCAACTTCCATAAATGTATGACCGTGCTCGAGGTATTTGTGCTCAATGACTATTTTAAGTTCAGCAGAACAATTCAAAATTGCATTAGAAACTACTTGGTTCCGATTCTGATAACCACATCCGTCTGACCAAAACACTATTTTAGTCAAAGGGACTTCTGATCTTTCAAATTCCGTCTTAATCAGGTCAACGTAAATAGTAGCAAAAACTTCTGCTTCCAAACCTCCATTTACTTCATCCCATAGGTAGAATCTACCTTTAAGTGTTGCAAGATCAAATGAAGTAAAATTATGAAGTTTTAATTTAGTCTTGTAGCTGACGATACTTTCAGTTTTGGTGCCAAAAAAACAGCTTGAAGATCCACACAAAACACTTTCATACTACTATCCATGTCGGCGAGTCTTTTGTCTTCCTCTTTTTGGTTTCTTCCCATGTCTTTTCTCAATATATGTAAATTGTAAGTGTTTTTATCAACCCTGGATTCATTATAGGCGAAGCAGGTGTCACATTGATCTTTACGGTTTTGAAATATAGTAATGTTCTGCTTTTTTAATTCTTGGGAAAAGTGAGACCATGAATAGGGTTTGATGTTGTCTTTTTGGGCAACCTTTATGTAACAAGTATGCAGTATTGTCAGTGAGTCCCAGTTGGGTTCCAAGTAAATCTTTGTAGAATTACAACGGCTATAATGAGATTACATTTTTGCCAATTGCTTTAGGAAAGACTGGAGATGATTATCGCGTTCGGTTTGTATTTGAGATGAACGAGGTGTTGTTGGGTTAGGAATTCCACTTTGTGTCATTGAAGACCATGTTCTGACACATTTTTCACCTAAGTCAAGTGTGCTTAGAAACATTTTCTTACAGACGCGAATTCTGTTTTTTTTTAGGCGCAAGTGGTACTGCAGAGTAAAGTTCCTACAAGAAGACTCAACATTCGGCCGTCTAGAAGTTGGTTCTACTTGGATCACTGAATTTGCTACATAAACTTTTCTTTGTTCCCAAATTAGGTGTCTCCAAAAGTTGTCATGTATTTCTTTTCTTATTTCGTCAGTCAGCTTCTGATACTCAAATTTAGCAGAACGAAAGTTGCAAGCATTTTGCATTTCTCTAGCTTGTCTTAAATTGGTTTGGGTCCACTTACCACCACTCTTTATAAGTCCTTTGTAAGCTTTACCTTGCATTCGTAGTATCTTGTTTTTTCTGTCCCATAGGCGCTCTCTCCCAATACCACGCCGTTTTTTGTTAAAAAAAAGCTTCACTTTCTGGATCAACTTCCTCTTCCGTAGAATCCTCATCTGGTATATAAGTAGAATCTTGATCGTTATCACTGCAGTTAAAGTCTACATCTTGCTGTGGTAGCGAGATGGGTGAATAAGTAGTTTCACGTCGTCGAATTTCTCCAGTTCTTTCATCCAGGAAACATTAATTGGAATTTTCTGGATCAACTTCCTCTTCCGTAGAATCCTCATCTGGTACATAAGTACAAATTTGATCGTCATCACTGCAGTTAAAGTCTACATCTTGTTGTGGTAGCGAGTTTGGTGAATAAGTAGTTTCACGTCGTCGAATTTCCCCAGTTCTCTCATCCAGGAAACATTCACTGGAACTAGATGATTCTTGAATAACTGTTTCCTGTACAACGAATTTAAGTATGTGATAGCTGAGATTTTGTTCTGATACGAGCTGGTTGTCTGTTTCTAAAGATTGGCTTTCGATTTCTGGGTCTGGTATATCGGGAACATTTTCTTGTACGTCATTTATTTCACTTTCAGCTTCTAAGTCTGGTGTAACAGAAACACTTTCGTGTGTATCGTTACCATTAGTATTGATATCATATTCATTTTTCGCTTTCATGAGAAGTTCAGTTGCCCTGCTATGTTTTTAAATTTTGGTTTCATTTCGGTTTCGGTACCTGTAAAAAACATTAAAATAAAAGTGTAATTTAAACTAACAATAAAGTATTATTTAAGTATAATTAAAATCTCGCAACGGAGAGTATTTTTTAAAGATTCAAATAAAAGAATCTCTTTGAAGATCTAAGTAACTATTACTGTTAAAATACAGTGCTACAAGGATCTTTTGGCGCGTAGATTGGTCGTGGTCGATATCCTATCCCTTGTAGTGCTAGTAGTACTGTAGTACAAAGATCTTTCGGCGCGTGGTTGACAGTGACAGGTGGGGGCCCACCTGGGCAGCCGTGAAACAAGAGATAGGATAGCAGCGTTAGTTCCGACTTTGACCACAACCAATCCAAGCACTAAAAGATTCTTGTAGCACAGTACACTATCACTACAGATTTGAATCTACGTTCGTTACTAACACATGTTAAAAATGTAAAAAACCTCTTAAACTTCCTTTACCATTTTGGTATGATTTTCTAATTGAAATGAATTGGAGACAAATAGAAATCAATAAAATAGCAATTTGATGTGGATAAAATCTGGTCAAAATATCGTATGTAAAAAAAGTTTGTACGGCAAAGAAACATACTTCCTTTTGAAACATTCTGTTCTTTGATTAAGATTAAATAGAATATGAACTTGACGGTTTTATCAAATGCATAAAATTAAAACGAAATATTGTGATAATGAAGTCGTTTAAAAACACTAGAGAAGTTATTTTTATGTATAAACCAACGTTATTATATGAAATTGATTGATTTTTCAAATACACACCATATTAAATACAAATACAATTATCTTACCTTATTTGTATGTGCTTATATCACGAAATTTACTGCTTTTGTACAACTTTTATCACATAAATACTTTCTTCGATTATTACCAACCGTCTTCAAATTGTCGCAAAAACGCGGAAATTTAACTGTCATTTAGAGACATACCGTCAAAACGTATGTTGAAGATAAGGCAATTTGACAGAGTAATTTAAAATAGGCCCTTTTGACAATAGCACTAAGGTTCAATATCGTCAAACAGAAGCTACTATGGCATTTTGACACAAGAAGGATCACGCTCCAATCTACGCATAGTCAATAAAAAAAAACTAAATTTTTAACATACGACTTTTTGAACTGACAGCGACGATTCTTTGTTTGTATGGAATAGACAACTTCAGGCAGCCATTGCTGTTGAGAATATTGAAATAAGCTGGTGTAGTTAAATTTATGTTGTTTAACTTGCGTATGACTGAAAGCAGCCTTCAAAATTGAAAATGAAAGCACCTTATTTCCGTCAAGTCTGCAACTTGCGTGCAAAGAAAAAGAAAAAGAATGCCTGCCTCAAGTTCATTTGGGGTATTTATTGTTTGTTTATTTCTTAAATTACGCTTTATTTTTTTACTCACACTATGCATTGATAAACGTAGTATGATACACGTGCGTAAGGGCAATTACTTACTCGTAACGTTTAAAACACTCGCTTATCGCTCGTGTTTCAAACCGTTCCTCGTATAAGCTATTGCCTCCTTTACGCACTTGTAGCATACACTACTATTATTGTGCAGCGAAATATAAAAAGTTGTAGAATATTTAAGCAGAAAGGGTACAATAAGCGGCTTTATCGCTTAGAGCGATTTCTTCCAGACAACTATAAAATAAAAGGTAAGGTGTAGGTGGTGCACAGGAAAATTTTTATATGTTATAAATATAAGTACTTTACAATATAACTTTACTTCTAAAGGAAATCTTAATATTACCAAAAAAGCTCCTAATGTTTTTGTTAATTTTACAGGAGATCAACTGCACTACAAGTTTACTGATTTGCAGAGAGATAGCTCGTATATATTTAGGGTAAAGGCTGAAAATATAATTGGATTTAGCGAACCAAGCAACTCGGACTCGGTTGGTGAGAACTGGGGATATTATTTCCTCTTCATTTTAATAATTTATTTATTAATGCTTGTTGCCTGATTACCCACGCCTATCAACATCAATTTATTATTGTATCGATTTGATATGAAGCCCCCTGATACCGACAGTGTAGCTCGTGTGCCTTCCTACTTATCGTGCTATTTTCAGGAAAACCATCACCACCTTTAGACCTTGTAGTAAACGACATAGACAAATATCAAGGTTCTGGGTACTTCTCATGGACAAAACCAGAAACAGATGGAGGAAGAGAGATAAATGAATATATTCTCCAATTTAGAGAGCATAGTAATCAATCTGATGATATTCCTTGGTCAGAAAAAGTAGTACCTGCTAAAATTATCAAAAATAAAGAGCTGATTTCTCAGAAGATATCAGATATCTGGCCTTTACTGCATGGATCGTTGCTTGAGTTCAGAATCATGGCTGCTAACATGGCAGGTAGAAGCAAACCTAGCAACATTGTGTTTATTGGTAAGATATGATCTTTATAGGGGGGATACCAGACGACACCAGATACAAAAAGGGTGCGAATGGAAGAATCGAATGTTAATTTATTTACAATGGTCTTACAATCAACATTCAAAACATTATTTATGTTATAGCAACGATTGTGTTGCAGCTAATGTTAGGATGTCTAGTGGCAAAGACGTGTACTGTAAAATTCTACAACCTACTCTATCGAATTGGCAGTAAAAAAATTCAGTACACATTTTCAGTTTACGTGAAAATTACAGATTATTTGATGAGCTTCTAGTAAGTATATGGAAAGAACTAAACCATTCAATAATTTTGGTAACTAAAAGGAGATCTAATTACGTATATGCCCTAAAGCGAAACGTAACAGTGTATAGCAGATAAATTACTTTTTGTACACAGATCTGAATGAAGCTAAGCTTCTGGTTTTTTCAGATTTACCAAGCCGCCCTAGAAATCTTGAGATAATTAACATAGACCCAACTACTGGTAAAGCACAACTTCAATGGAGAGAACCCTTGAATGACGGAGGGGCAGAAATTAAATATTATGTGCTTGAGCTGAAGAAGAAAAGTAGCGACGACTGGGACGAACTGAAGAAAACCATACCTGGTGATAGACGAAAAGCTACAATCGATGATATTCCTAGACTCGATGAAATTGAATATGATTTTAGAGTAAGGGCGATGAACATTGCTGGAATGAGTTTGCCCCCAGATGATCTTAATGATTCTTCAGTAATTTCTATGGGTAAACTTAATCAACCATATAAAAAGAAAGCTTTTTGATTGTTGTGATGAAAACAATTGTACTTTTCTGCAAATTACTCTACCCAACCGGTTAAGGGCTTTAAATTAAAATTAGAGATGGGCCGAATGTGGTTTGAACCGAATCCGAACTTCAGCCGGACATTCGGTTAAAATGAAAAGTTCAGCTGAAGTTTCGCCAAACTTCGGTTCAATTTCGTGCGCTTTCTTGAGAGCGACTCGTTGCGACTTGTTTACATTAGCATTTACTTCAACCAAAAATGTACAAATTTTCTTTTGTGAACCAAAAACGTGATTTTTAATTCAATTTACGAATTGTAAATGTTTGTTGGAAGAATAGTAAGTTTATTTCATTTTGGTAATAGTAATACTTTGAAAGTTTGTTTCATTATTGTAATAGTAATACTATATAACATACTATTATAGTATGTCTAATTTTTAGGTCTAATTAATTAGGCAAAGATTTTCAAGACTAATAAGAAGAACTGATTTAATTTAAGATTTACATTTACAATGTTCCTAACTAAAATGAGTGAGTAAAAGACATAATGTTATTTTACATAAATGCTCTTCCAATTCTATTAAATTTCCGTCAAAATAGTGCAAATAGGTAGTTTTTTTCTTGTGCCAAATGTTCGGCATCTGAACCGAATTTCGGCCGAATGCCGAAGTTTGGTTCAAGCTGCCGATATTCGGTTGAACCGAATGTGAATCAAATTTTGGCCCATCCCTAATTAAAATCGATTGAAATAAATGAAGCCTTTGAAACCAGTTTAAATGTATCGATGTTTGTTTGCATTTGTTTTATTATTTTGCATGTAAACATAATTAAAATTGTATTGTTTCGTGTTTGTAGTGGCATTTAAATGAAAGGATCTTTATCTTTATTTTAAGCATAAAAAGTTATTTATGAACACAAAATTTACTACTCCATCCAAAGTGGTATTTTTACTCGGCTAAGGTGGATGCATTCAAACTTCTGTCCTAAATACTGGACTACCCTTTCAATATATGACAAGCGTGTTTCAATTTTGTCATTATTAAGTGTTACCTGTCTACTTACAATCAGTAGTAGTGAATATTGATAAATACATTTTCTGTTAATTCAGAAAAACCAGATCCCCCTGAAGAATTTCGAGTAACAAAAGTGAATAACCCTCAAAATGCAAAAGGATCTGTTGAGTTCAAGTGGTCTGAACCCAAAAAGAATGGCGGGAGGCCAATCCTTGAATACAGTCTCGAGTACGCGGAAGCTGATTCCGACATTTGGATTCAGGGAGAAGTGACACCGCACACTCAAAATAAAAATAACCTGCGCAGTGAACAGACACTTGACCTGAGATACAAAAATTATGAGTTTAGGCTTAGAGCTCGCAATTTGGCAGGCTACAGTAACTACACTGCTCCTATATTATTACGTAAGTATTATTTGATTTTTAGGGAACATCTACTCACAGTGAAACTGGTTCAGTAGAGCCGATGTCGGGCTCGACTGTTGAGGTACCAACGTCTTACACACAAACTCCCTCTGAAGTTATTCGGGGGGAGTAAGAGGACAGCTCGCAGACAGGCACAAACATGGTATCCCACCAAGCCTGGGACCGTTTGATGATGGTATATCCATCTCAAATTGGAGACCTTAAATAAACACACTTATGATGGGCAGCGGTGTTACCTAGTGCGAAGGGTTCCGGCACCGCGGTGACCAACCCGCCTGCCCAGCGTGTGTTAGTGTGGGCATTTTCTTCCAAATGATGTACGCAACTTATAAACGCCCCTCCCCCCCTGGCGAGACTAGGTGCGGAAACCGAGCCCGCCAAGAAGAATATTAATGGTCTCACATGGACACCGGATATTGATGTTACATGTAAACGCTTTGCTTCGTCCAGGCTCGTACCCAGTTTGAAAAGCCTACTTTGGCTACTATCAGTCTCGCTCGATCGTTCGTTCAGTGCGATTGTGTCGTAAACTGCGCCGCGTTTACGGTGACTCATGTCTGTAACGATGTCTTCGAAAGTGATGAAATGCAAAAGTTGTAATATTGTGATTTGTGAAGTTCTAGCTTTCATACAGAATAAAGTGGATGTGATGGATGAGGAGGATTCAGTGAGGATGTGTACTTCGGCCTTCTCGAAGGACGACATAGATACCGCCAAAAACCTACTTTTTGACTCCATCACGGCTCAACAGCGAAATATAGCAGGAAAAGGTACTGGAAAATCTCAGCGTGACCTTTATGATGTTATATCGATATTCAAGCAGATCGATTCAAAAAAACTACAAAATCTTCCACCGGTCACCTTTGATCACTTAGATCCGACGAGATTAGTAAAGAACATCTTGCTTCTTCAAAACGAGATCCAAATTATAAAAGATACATTTGTAACGGAAAAGCAATTATGTGAAATTAAAAATGAAATGAAAAACCTAAAACAAGCATCTCTTATTGATAAATTTGACTTGAATGTTAACCAAAAACGAGGCGGGGGCGCACGAAGCTATAGTTTCGAGAGTGGATCGATCGATTTACCACATACTGTGGAAAACACAATTCATCACATTGGTAGCACTCCGACTAACGACATATTACCAGCTGATACCAGATCTGACGGTCGGGCGTCGGAGCAATCGAACTAAATGCGGGTAGAACCATTTGTATCGCCTCAACAAGTACAGCCACAGTTATCTAGTCCTGCCACAAACACCAGCTGTGCTGAAAGAGAGAGGACAATGACACGTGCTTTGGGTGCGAGTGGGTTGGAGAAACAGCAAAACAGTGTGCACGTTAGCGTTCGGCTCAAGTCAAAAACGCTAGCGGGAATAGTAAACGACAGCGGGGAATGGAAAAAAGAAAAGCAAAATAAAGAATGGGAAACAGTACAAAAACGAAGATTAAAAAATCGTATTATCGGGTCTAAAGGAATAGCTGTTACGCAACCTGACGTCAAATTTAAAGCAGCCGATATAAGAGTACCACTTTTTATTAATAATGCAGAAGACTGAAACCGATATCATCGACTATATAAAGAAAACGACAAGTACATCTGTGACTCAGAAAAAATTAATATGAAAAAACCAAAACGCTATGATGCCTACAAGATTTTTGTACCACACTCCAAACTATCATTATTTCTTGAGGACAAACTATGGCCGGAGGGTATACAATTTCGTAGATTTATTTATTTTAATAGAAACACGTATGATAATAATAAAGCGAATGGAGAATTGAATGACAAGAACTTAAGATCATAGATGAATATGCAAACTAACAATAATTGTAACTCAAAACTTGTCAGTTTTAACTGTAGGTCGGTCACTCGCTCGGTCGATTGTGTGCGATCTTTGTGTCGAACAGCTGACATCGTAGCCCTACAGGAGACGTGGTTGCTGCCGTATGACGTCCCATTTCTAGGCGGGATCGATCCAGACTTCGAATATACGGGAAAATCCGCGGTCGACATTAGTGCTGGCATCCTATGCGGGAGACCCTACGGGGGCGTGGGTCTATTATGGCGAGAAAGTATATCTAAATCGGTGTCGATTGTGAAGTGTGTAAGTGTGCGTATTGCTGCCATAAAAATAACTCTATCGGATCGTGAGCTTTTAGTGTTCTCTGTATACATGCCTACTGACTCAGCAGAGAATCTTACGGAGTTCACGGAGTGTTTGGGTGAAATTGCCGCCATTATTGAAGACTGTAACATAGACTCGGTATTTATATTGGGAGACTTTAACGCTCATCCAGGTGAGCGGTTCGGCAATGAGCTCATGTCGTTCTTCATGGAACAGAAGTGGCGGTGCGCGGACATTGATGTGTTGGGGCTCTCTTCAGGCTCGTACACGTACGTAAGTGATGTTTATGGATCTAGAAGCTGGTTAGACCATTGTTTAGTATCAGAAGCTGCCTGGAAAGCGGTAATGGACGCTAAGATACATTATAATGTCTATTGGTCTGACCATTTCCCGTTAGAAATATCATGTAACCTTAATGTACTTAGAATGAAAACTGATTGCACTATAAATAACCGTAACACTGTTATTTGGGGAGAAAGAAACCCACAGCAAGTAGCATCCTATGAACAGTATTCTCACGATAAATTAAGAGAAGTGGATTTTCCGCTCGAATTTAAAAGCTGTTGTGATGGTCTTTGCAGTAATTTAGACCATAGATTAGTAATTGATAAAATGTATGCAAATGTTTTTAATATATTAACGGACGCAGCAAGCTATAGTTATGGCAAAATAGCTCCCAATAGAAGAAAACATGTAGTAGGATGGAACAAACATGCAAGACAAGCTCATGTGGAGGCTCGGCTGAGGTTTCACGAGTGGGTTTTGTACGGAAAACCTAAAACGGGTCTACTGTATAGTTTTATGGTAGAAACAAGAGAAGTTTTTAAGAGTAGGCTGAAATGGTGTCAAGAAAATGCTGAACAAATAAAAATGGACATAATAGCGTCTCACCACTCCAATAAAAATGTTGGAAAGTTTTGGAAGCAGACCAATAAACTGAGCCCTAAGTCGAGTCTACCTATGAGTGTAGAGGGTGTTAGTGAGCCTGCCGACATTGTCCAACTCTTTCAAAACCACTTTAGAGTACAATCTTTGCTGGGGATTCATCACCTTCCAGAGTGTCTGCCATTAGTTCACATGTGAGGTTCACTGCTAAAGAGATAAGGTCAGTGGTGAGACGCATGACGCGTGGAAAATCACTTGGGCATGACTCTCTTAGTATTGAACATCTGCAATATGCAGGTGTTCATTTGCCCAGAGTCCTAGCCATGCTATTCACCTTTTGCGTAAGGCATTCTTACTTACCTGACGAGATGATGAAGACCCTGGTGGTGCCGGTAGTGAAAAACCAAACAAGGGATGCTTCTGATGTAAACAATTACAGACCCATATCGTTGGCTACCATTTTAGCTAAGGTACTGGATAGTGTGCTTGATAAAAAACTGGAGAAAAATCTGACTCTTCACGATGCCCAATTTGGCTTTAGATCTGGACTTTCCACAGAGACAGCAGTCCTTTGTCTGAAGCACACTGTTCAGTACTACACGGACAGGAAGACACCCGTGTACGCGTGTTTTCTTGACCTGTCAAAAGCTTTCGATTTGGTGTCTTACAATAAGCTATGGGAGAAGCTATCTGAGGACACTACGTTACCAGGTGAGCTCATTGAAATATTTAAGTACTGGTATGGTCATCAAAGTAATATGTTAAGGTGGGCAGGTTCGCTATCCGAGTCGTACAAGTTGGAGTGCGGGGCGGGTTAACCTCTCCGAGGCTCTTCAGTTTGTATGTGAATCGGCTGATAGGAGAGCTCAGTGATGCCATGATAGGTTGCTCCATTGATGGTAAGTTTGTCAATAACATTAGTTACGCTGATGACATGGTTTTGCTGAGCCCCTCTGTCAGCACTCTCAGGAGGCTACTGAACAACTGTGAGCAGTATGCGGAGACCCATGGCCTCAAGTATATTGCCAACAAAAGTTAGTTGCTAGTTTTCAAAGCGGGTTCTAAGTTTTATAGTTCTGTTCCTCAAGGTACTCTCGGGGGCACTCCTCTTAAGGTGGTATCGGAATTTAAATATTTGGGGCACTGGGTCGTCGCTTCACGAAAAGACGATATGGACATAGAGAGGGAGCGCAGAGCGTTGGCGGTGAGAAGTAATATGTTGATTCGTAGGTTTGCGAAGTATACAATTAATTAATGTAAAGGTCACCATATTTAGGGCATACGGCCAATCATTCTACACTTGCAGCCTATGGACCAACTATAATCAAAAAGCCTACAACGCTCTGCGTGTCCCGTACAACAATGCATTCAGGGCGCTGTTGGGGCTGCCGCGTTACTGCAGCGCATCAGAGATGTTCGCGAATGCGTGTACGGATGGCTTCCAGGCCATCATGAGAACACAAAGTGCTTCTCTGATGCAGAGGGTGCGCGCCAGCGCCAACAGCCTCCTGATCACTATAGCAGAAAGGGTGGACGGTCCTATCGTCAGGCATTTCCTCGCCACAACAGATCAGAGAAGTAGGTTCTGTAAATATTTTGTTTGTAAATAGTTTGTAACTAATATAGATATAAGTTAATTGTTACTGACACTTTATGGATGCATGTCCGAAGTAAATGGATTTATTATTATTATTATACTCTCATATGGAGGGGACATCGGGGCGACTCTGCAGACCGCGAAAGGGCACTAAAACTACAAAAACGTGCAATACGAATAATAGCGGGGGTGCCTTGGGACCATTCAGCCAAAGAATTGTTCAAAACTAATAAGATAGTACTCCTTGTACATACTCGAAATAGCAACGTATGCGAGACGAAACCTACACCAGTTCCGTAAAAACGGCGATGTAGGTACCGTAAATATAAGACGACGTGATCGGCTGTACATGCCTGCCAGGAGACTCGCGAAATCAAATAAATGTCTGTTTACGTTAGTACCTAAAATATATAATGCTATTCCTGACGACATAAAATGAAATGTTAAATGTAAATGTAAAATACGAAATGTTTGATTCCTCTAAAGGCTAATCTTAAGCCCTATATAGTTAACTAATATGTAAACTGACTTTGCTGTAAAAGGTAATAAACAATGTAAGACGGATTGACTAAGATCAATATTTTTTTTATTTTTTTCTCTTTGACATAATTCCTATGGATTTATATTTGCCTTTACTTAAGTAGGTATAGTTGTATAGATTAAGATTATGTTACAAATGAAAAAATTTATGTTTGCTAAGTTTCTTGCCCTTCTTCTTAGCAATACTAATCGAATGGTGCGGATAGTTAGGCATTATGTATATATAATATTTTTATTCCTATATTTTTTTACTTTATGCAGGTTTATAACTTTATTACATTTTAGTAGCCCAACCTTAATAATTTTTTGGATGTATTTCCCGTATTTATTTATCAACTTGTTTGTTCGTTGCATCATTTATATATAATATTTTTATTCCTAGATTCCTCTATTTTATGTATGTGTATAAATTAATTTTTGTAGCCCAACCTAAATATCTTTTGTATGTATTTCCCTACAACTTACTTACTTACCAACAAAGTATACTTTATGTATCTATTATACAAAATAAATATTTTGATTTGATTTGATTTGATTGAAATGCGCGTCCAGTGAAACTACCTACATCATTAAACCTAAAGAGTTGTTGGTCGGTATGGCAGAGTTTTTTGACTGTATGAAATAGTATTATTAAATGACAAATATTATATGACAAATTTCAATTAATTATTTTAAAGACATGTACATATGATTTTATACATATTTTATAATGTATCCAATATACAAATCTGAAATCATTGTTACTATTTATCTTTAGATAAATAACTATATTTGTACTTTTTTGACATGTATAAAAAGAGCGGCCCCCCTTTCCGGCAGCCCCACTATTTCCGACTGCGGTGGTGACCGCAGTAACGGTGGGGCAGAAGGTGCTAAGACTCTTCGGTGAAATAAACCTCAATACCGTTGACTCTTTTTGGCAACGTATAACGCATTGACGCTACGGGAAGACAGACACTTTGCTGAGCTCGAGTTAGGGTTAGGTAAAATCATATGGCATATTCTGGGATTGTCGGAAGTCCGACAAGAGGACAAGGGCTCGATTACCTTCGATTCAGGGCACTAATTTATATCGAGAGGGTGATCAAATTATTTATTAGTAGAGTTGGCACCCCTCTAAGGTCCTCACTAACAATGTGTTAGAAATCGGTTGTACCTCTATTCTGGTGTATCTTCGGATATATCTTGTTCAGATGAACTCACAGTGTTCTATTTCATCCTTCACACCCTCCAACATAGATAAGAAAAAAATTGTCATTCAACTTGAAAAAATACAGCATATTTATATTCTTTTTTCAATTGACAAATAATCTTTCATATCAAAGGCCTTTAATCCTTTTAAGTACCTATATATTATGTTTTCATCACTGATGCTCTGTAAGTAAGTCGTATTGAACTCAAAATGCGGAAGGTAAATTCGATTTAGAAACCAAGGGAGTTAAGTAGATTTGAAAATCAAAAGAGGCTCCCTTTCAGTCACTAACTATCGTCTAACTAAATGATGGAAAATATCTTTTCTGCTTTGTCTTTTTTTATTTTATTATTCTGTTTTTTATTTAGGGAAAATTCGACGTTCATGCAGTGTAGGTAAAATATGCTAAATGAAATGTCAAAAAGACGTTTATCTAACCTCATATCGTAAAATCCTCATTACGAACCCAAAACAACTGGCATAGTGAAAAATATTTTTCATGAACGCCTCCAAGTATTAAAAAAATTAAATTATAGTTTAGGTCTCCGAACAACATAATGCTGTAAAAAAACTTTTTTTGAGATTACAGTACATGTGATACTAACTAGAAAGGCAAAGGGAACTTAGCCCAAACAGCCATGTCTGAGGTTTAATATCAAATACCAATGAGGTTTTTATATAATGTTCTCCAATACATACAAAACAGTAACGAGGTTACAGTCAACTTTATTTTCGGCCAGGTATTGTCTATAACTTACGGCGCGTTGAACTCGGTCTGTCAACTGTTTATTGTGCAATAGTTTTAAAGGAAATTTATTTATTACTTACTGTAGTTTCATGGGTCAAAATAATTATTTTGCCTTAAAATTACTGACAGCAGGGATGGTGATGAATGATATTTGACTCCACCTGGATATTCTGGAAATAACGACGGAAATTACGAACACTTTCAGAACAAGCTTTTACAAGAACAATCAAAAATGGCTGACGACAAATTTACAAAAATTATGAAAGCAGGTTACTAGGCATGAGTTTAGATGAAGTAGTGTATGAAACGATACATAACTTGGTATTAAAACACTCGTGTTCTATTAAAAAAACGAGCCGAATTTAATAACCTTTTTATGTACCAGTTTCATAAACTACTATTATGAGCTTACACAATGACTAAGTTGGTTTGTTTGTAATACAATATGCCAGTAAGACATAATTGCACAAAAATCGACCATATCACCATAAAAATAAAATGGTGGAAGTAAAATTTTCTTGTTGAAAGGGTGTTGTAAACATATTTTTGTGAGTTTTTTTTACGACGACGAGGGGCCGTTAAAGTATTACGTAAGCACTATGGGGGGGGGGGGGTCTTTGTTTTGCTTATTTTAGATGACATGGGGGGTAGGGGAGTTTAGATGATGATTACGTAAAATCTAATCTCTATCCTAAATCTATTTTCTTATTTTTAAAATTATAATTATAACATTATAATATAAAAAAATATATATTTATAATTGAAAAATGTTTACGTAAGCATGGGGGGAGGGGGTAAGAGCTTTGCTTACTTTTGCTGACAGGGGGGATGGGGGGTAAATAATTGTAATAAATCTGCTTACGTAATACTTGAACGGCCCCCGACGACGACGACGACGACGACGACGACGACGACGACGACGACGACGACGACGACGACGACGACGACGACGACGACGACGACGACGACGACGACGACGACGACGACGACGACGACGACGACGACGACGACGACGACGACGACGACGACGACGACGACGACGACGACGACGACGACGACGACGACGACGACGACGACGACGACGACGACGACGACGACGACGACGACGACGACGACGACGACGACGACGACGACGACGACGACGACGACGACGACGACGACGACGACGACGACGACGACGACGACGACGACGACGACGACGACGACGACGACGACGACGACGACGACGACGACGACGACGACGACGACGACGACGACGACGACGACGACGACGACGACGACGACGACGACGACGACGACGACGACGACGACGACGACGACGACGACGACGACGACGACGACGACGACGACGACGACGACGACGACGACGACGACGACGACGACGACGACGACGACGACGACGACGACGACGACGACGACGACGACGACGACGACGACGACGACGACGACGACGACGACGACGACGACGACGACGACGACGACGACGACGACGACGACGACGACGACGACGACGACGACGACGACGACGACGACGACGACGACGACGACGACGACGACGACGACGACGACGACGACGACGACGACGACGACGACGACGACGACGACGACGACGACGACGACGACGACGACGACGACGACGACGACGACGACGACGACGACGACGACGACGACGACGACGACGACGACGACGACGACGACGACGACGACGACGACGACGACGACGACGACGACGACGACGACGACGACGACGACGACGACGACGACGACGACGACGACGACGACGACGACGACGACGACGACGACGACGACGACGACGACGACGACGACGACGACGACGACGACGACGACGACGACGACGACGACGACGACGACGACGACGACGACGACGACGACGACGACGACGACGACGACGACGACGCCGCCGATGACGACGACAATCTAATATTCATAACCAACCTTAGATACGGCTACATTATGCATCAATTTATTTTGTAATCTTTTAATTTATTATTTTAGGCCCACCAGCTACACCGGAGCAACTTAATATCAAAAATATAAATTTAGTTCATATGTCTGCGGAGCTGGAATGGGAGCAACCAATGGAGACAGGTAGCAGTAAAGTTGATGGGTACATCATAGAGTACAGAGTAAAAGACAAAGGTCAGTGGGCTACTGGAGGTGCAGACATAGATGTAACTAATAAAAAAGGAATTCAAAACAACCTTGTAAAGATTAAAGATAATGTATATGAGTTTCGAGTACGTGCTAAGAACATGGCCGGTAAGAGCCCTCCTAGTTCAACTGTCTTTGTTGGTAAGTACTGAAAATTGTTACTAAAGCTACGGCTGTGAAACTTTTGAAACACATGGTTAAAATAAAGTTTGATTTGTAGAAAATTTGAACAGGCTGAATGTCACGGCGTCGTTGTAATACCAGCATTTAGCTTGAAATGTAAAAACAGTCAGGATGTAGTCAAAAGTAATAATAAGTGAGTGTAGGCCCCATGTGTATAGTGTTTATCCGTTTCCGAAATATTCATATTCATGTTTAAATATTTTATAACCCCTTTTTTAGAGAAGCCTCTACCTCCTCGGAACGTTGATCTATTGAAACTGGATCCAAAGTCTGGTACGGCAGAATTTATATGGAATGAGCCTAAACTGGATCCAAAGTCTGGTACGGCAGAATTTATATGGAATGAGCCTGAAAAAAATACAGAGGGTATAATAACTGATATAACTGCAAACACCATTGAGTATAGAATAAAAGGGGCACAAAGAAATATTTGGAAATCTTCTCCAGTATCAGATCAACGAACAAGTGGCACTGTTACGAATCTTGACATGCAAAGTTTTGAATACGAGTTTAGAGTAGTAGCACACAACATGGCTGGGTCTAGCCAACCATCTGAAACAATATATGTGGGTTTGTACGAATAAAAATATCTTGGCTTTCTTTAAGCAGCTCTAACTCGGTATCTTTACATTCGGGTTCAAATCCTGCATATGTGCATAGTATTTGTATACTTACCACTTGCTGAAAGTAAAGAAAAACACAGAGATTAACCTGCGTGCACACATGCATTTAACAAAGGGGCCCGAAGTATGATGATAGGATCCATTTTCACCCTCTAACGTTGGGATACAAAAATCGACATCGAAAAGAAGGTGTACAATGTTGACTGTTCCAGTGACAATCTTCACTCAGAAACACCTCACCCCTTGGAGATTTATGTCTTGACGAAATGTATTTTTTTGCATCTAACTTCTAAAGCAATGATGAATCCATTTTTTTTTCGATTTATCGATTAAATACTTAATTTATAAAATATGCCCCTACTGACATTTTAGCTTTAAAAAAAGCTGTAGAGGACCTGTAATACAGTTTTGCTTAGATATTGAAGAGTTATCGTATATCTTACAAGCTTTTGCCCGCGGCTCCGCCCACATCGAAGATATTTTTGTGGAAATAAGAAAAACAAGAGAATATGATTTTTTGAACGACAAAATGCAAGGTCACCATGTTTTACCAAAGTGCTAATAAATACCAATCAAATAAGCCCAAACTCAAACGGTCAGCTGTTGTCCGTTGAGGAGATCCAGTAACTACATTCCAGTCGCATTATCAGATTCTAGAGCCCAAACTCGAAGGGTCTGTTGTTTTCCGTTGAGGAGATCCCGTACCCACCTTCCAGTTCCATCAGCAGACCCTGACCACCATGTTTTACTAAAGTTCTAATAAAGACCAATCAAATAAGCCCAAACTCAAAGGGTCTGCTGTTGTCCATTGAAGAGATCCCGTACACAGCTTCCAGTCCCATCATCAGACCATGGTCACCATGTTTTACCAAAGTGCTAATAATGACCAATCAAATAAGGCCCAACTTGAAAGGTCTGTGGTTATCTGTTGAGGAGATCCAATAACCACCTTCCAGTCCTATCAGCAGACCCTGGTCACCATGTTTTACCAAAGTGCTAATAAAGACCAATAAAATAAGCCCAAACCCAAAGGGTCAGCTGTTGTCCGTTGAGAAGATCCAGTAATTACATTCCAGTCGCATTATCAGACTCTAGAGCCCAAACTCGAAGGGTCTGTTGTTTTCCGTTGAGGAGATCCCGTACCCACTTTCCAGTCCCATCAGCAGACCCGGACCACCATGTTTTACCAAAGTTCTAATAAAGACCAATCAAATAAGCCCAAACTCGAAGGGTCTGCTGTTGTCCATTGAAGAGATCCCATACACACCTTCCAGTCCCATCATCAGACCATGGTCACCATGTTTTACCAAAGTGCTAATAATGACCAATCAAATAAGGCCCAACTTGAAAGGTCTGTGGTTATCTGTTGAGGAGATCCAATAACCACCTTCCAGTCCTATCAGCAGACCCTGGTCACCATGTTTTACCAAAGTGCTAATAAAGACCAATAAAATAAGCTCAAACTCGAAGGGTCTGCTGTTATCCGTTGAGGAGATCCCGTACCCACCTCCCAGTCCTATCATTAGATCCTGGTCACCATGTTCTACAAAAATACTCATCAAAACCGATCAGATAAACTTAAACTTGAGAGATCTCCTAAGAAAAACATTTACCAGTGAATAATTGAAACCCCGACAATGAGACTACATACGATCACGCAAGGCTTGGTACCGCATGATAATGTCCTTATCTGAGTCTGAGTGGTAGTAACTTTACAAATTGAAAATTCAGATGAAACTTAACCAACCAATCTTTTGATCTAATATACTCGTATAAAAGATAAAAATATATCGTCACGACACGAATTCCCGAGGGGGTGTCAGAGGTGTTTCGGGTGTGAACTGTGAAATGCAAGCCACGGTCCACACGGGGTACACCCGCGTTTCACCGATGATTATTACGTCCCAGCGTGATGGGTGGTGAGCCCTATCGCCGTTCTTCGGGCACAATTACACGTTATTTAGGCCATACAGGTTTCCTCGCGATGTTTTCCTTCACCGTTCAGCAAGTGGTAAGTATTAAATACTCTGCAGATAAATTCCGAAAAACACATTAATGCATGCCCCGGCTGGGGATCGAACCTGGATCTCAAAGATTGAGAGGCCAGCGTTCTACCCCTAAACTACCGCTGCTTTTTTTTGGTAATATATAGGTTACAAGAAGGATACTGAAATCTGGTTAAAATAAACTTCTCGGTAGGTAGGTAACCTCATTTAATCGTAATATGAATAAGAACTTTTTGACAAAAAGTTTTTATATGCCAGTTCGTCAAATGATACTGGCCACTTGCATTCTCTGTACATTATTTTAAAAAAATACAACGTTATCGATCGGTCTTCCTTGATAACTACATTTTTTGTATCTAAAGAATAATTTCGGACAGGCATTGTTGTTTACATTATTCGAATAAGCTGGTGGAGTCAAATTATGTTATGTATAACTCAAAGTACCCTTCGAATGCATCTAACTGAAAGCAGCTTATTTCCGTCAAGTTGGCAACTTGCGTGCAAAGAAAAAGAATACCCGCCTAAAGTTCATTTGAAGTAAGTATTTATTGTTCGTTTTATTACGCTTAATTTATTTACTCACACTATGCATAGAAAAACTAAGTATGACACACGTGCGTAAGGGCAATTATCGCTTATCGCTCGTGTTTCAAATCGTCTCTCGTATAAGCTATTGCCTCCTTTACGCACTCGTAACATAAACTACTATTATAGCCAGTTCAGTAGTTCTAGATATTAGCCATTATGTACAAACAAACAAATCTTTCTTCTTTATATACCGATAATAGTGTAGAAAAACTTTAACGTGAGTTGATCTGAACCAGACTGCGTCAAATCCGATATTTTGAAACATGCAGCGCCATCTACATAGTTTATTAAAATAAAAACCATTTCAACGCCAGTTTACTGAGCCGTCATCATTTCTTCCGCGTCCAGCTCTCACGCGCGCAACACACGTCTTGATGTACGCAGTGCCGCTTTCATCCGCTCATAAACATTTCTCGGCTTTCGTTTACTAATATCACTGAACTATTTCAAGTGCAGTTTAAAGTGCATCTACAGTGCGCCATATCAGACCAGCAGGAGGAGGACCGTCGGCACATTTGGTTGGCGCGCCGCATGTTTGCGGCCATCTTGGACAAATAAAATCAGCACAGGTCAGTGCACCACTTTCTCTCCATTTGTCCCCAACCTCAGCGCCTCATCTGCCTCTCAATCTCATTCCCCCTTTTCCTATCCACTCTGCATACTGTGACCCTTGTGGTGTCATATTTGGCCCTTCGACCCGTTGAATTAGCCCTATATTTACAGTCCGCTGCTCAAATATATTTGGTTCTTTGAGCCGTCCTTGAATTCAGCCCCTATGTTATACAGTTCGCTGCTCATTAAAAAAATATTTGAACCTTCGATCATAAAAGAGTATTTTTGCATTTTCGTTTGCCTCGCGACGAAAGCGGTTCATATCGAGCCTGTATCAGCACTTACGACCGAGGTGTTCTTTGCGGCATTACAACGATTTATCTCGCGTCGAGGTACCCCGGTTTTCATTCGCTCAGACTGCGGCACGAATTATGTAGGTACTAGGAATCAGCTCATTGAAGTTCAGAACTTCCTCAAATTAAACAATGATACAATCACACACAAGCTCGCGAATCAGAATATAACTTGGTTACTCAATCCGCCTGAAGGCAGGGCCCTTTGGTGCTCTGCACGAAATAAACGTAAAATCCACCAAACAGTTGCTGTATCGGGTAATAGGCGAACAGCACCTCACTTTTGAGGAATTTTCAACTCTTTTAGCACGAATCGAGGCAGTACTCAAATCGAGACCCCTCTGCTCCATCTCTTCAGACCCAATGGATTTTGAGCCCCTCACAGCTGGGAATTTCCTTATTGGACGTTCGCTCACCGCTCTACCTGAGCATTCTCTTAGCGATCGGCCCATATCGTCTCTCAGACGCTTTCAGCTCATCCAAGCCCTTTCTCAGCGCTTCTGGACACTCTGGTCCAGGTCCTACCTCCATATCCTGCAAACCCGCTCCAAATGGCCCTCCCTGTCTTCCCCTCCTCAAGTGGGTAAACTGGTAAACTCCATCACAAGTACATTAATAACGACCAAAAGAATATTATAAGGTAAACATTAAAAACCCTAAAAAGAAATAATCAGAATTAACCATCAAAATGCAAAAATCATAAATCCAATTTTCAATCAATATGTAACAGAAAAACTGACCTTTTGTCATTAAAAAGACAACCCTTCTTCTCTTCAAAATCGTTGAAAAACGAAACCTTCTCCTCTTATATTGTCTGAAAACATGACATAATGATGAGGGAAAAAACTTTCTACCAAAACACCACAATTCGAGACCAAAAAACTCACCAAATTAATAAAAAAATATCTTTTACAGAAAAACAACAACTAACGCGGCTTTCTCAGACGACTCGCTCGCTCTGTCTGTGTGACCTAAATTTAATCAACTGCGGTCGGTCGTCAAATCTAATTTGAATAATTGCTTAATAAATGACGCACGCGCAAAGAGCGTTTAAAAAGAAAAAAAAACCCTTTTTATAAATATAAATTTATAGCACACCGTGCGTAAAATGACCACTTTACGCACGCTGCGCTTTCGTAAAGTCGGCATTTTCCGCACTTTTGCTATAAAATATTATACGAAACTCGTGCGAGAAACTTTTTCATCGCTCTCGTATCGTAATGTACTATTAAGACAACGGTAAAATCCGCTATGCTACAACCTTGGGCATAGCTCAGGCAGTGTATTATGTTTTAGGTAATTTTGTGATTTTGGGTTGTTATTATTTTAGTCAGATTTAATCGTATATAAGTTAAATGTTATTTTTACTTTTTCTGTTTCTGTAAGTAAAAATGTGAAAATAAAACTAGGTAGGCATTTCTTTATTTTTAGTAGCCTAAGTAAACGTTCTTTTTGGAGTCTGTTTATTCTTTGTGTACATAATGATTGCAAAAAATCGTTTCCAGCTAAACCTGCTCCACCAAAAGAATTGAAAATCAAAAATATAATGAACATTAACGATGAAAAAGGCCTTGTAGTACTAGAGTGGAAAGCACCAGACAATGTTGAAAGCCCGATTTTAAAATACACCATCCAATATAAAATATTCAACACAGAAACATGGGTGAGTGGTGAAACAGTTAATGGTGACCAACTGACGGCAACACAAAGTGTCCTTGACTTAAAAAATAAAAAGTACGTCTTCCGAGTTTTTGCTTCAAATATGGCTGGTCCAGGAATTGCCAGTAACGAAGACTCTGTTGGTAAGAACTGTTAGACTTGATTATCAAAAGTAAACAGTAACGAAACAAAACTAAGTCGTCCGAAGCATCTGCAGAAGTTAGTGCCTACGAGTATCTTTATGAAATTGGAAGACTTTTTTTTCGTTGCAGGTTAAGAATTTAAAAATTACATTTATATAATTGCGTTATAGAAACTTTGAAAAGGTAATCTGGACGTAAGAGCTCTGAACTGATTTTCTCTTGGAGCTCTGATTTTCTAAACCACAATGATATAAATTTAATTTGTTATCTCCTTACGATGGATAAATCGTCAAGTGCTTAAGAAATATAGAAATTTATTTTTATCATAGGTAAGAATTTGACTTTTCCAAATCATTTATCGCTTCTGTGGTCCAATGTACTCGTAAGCACAGAATAACTACGTCGTAAGTCTCAACCACTAATCTGAAGAATACGTGTTCAAATCCCGCTAGGGCACTTTCCTGTTCCCTCTGTGTGGTTTGGAAGGCATGCAAAGCTGTTGGTCCATATTTCCAACCATCATGCTTCCCAGCGTTATAACGTCAGTGAAACGTGGTTGTACGATTGTGGACTATGACTTGCATTTCACAGTCCATACTCTTCAACATTTCCAGCACCTAAATGTCGTGTGTGTATTTGTATCATAACGTATTCTGGATGCTACTTTTAAAATAGTGCATTTTGATTCCACTGTAAAATAAAACACTTTCGCACGTGTATCAAACGATATTTTCTTAAACACCTGCGAAAAATTACATGAAGCAATAAAATAAAAGCAATTTTGTTGCAAGTCAAAACAAAATACAAATACAAGTCGAAAGAAGAAAACGCAGCGTTTAGTTGATGCCAATCTACACTACAAAGGCCAATGTCTCTTTCTAAAAACTTTTTAATAATAAGCTCTAAGATAGACACAATAGAATATAAATTATAACTACTAAAATCGTTTTCAATTTTTAAAACATGAAATTTAACATTATGTAAGGTGAAATTAATTTATATATCCAAACTCATACTGGCAGCTGTAAGTGATCAGTAACACGGATCGATAACACTTTTTGCAAATAAAACCTTGAAGTCCCATAGTAATTGACTCGGGGTTGAGCTTGCGTTTGTAAGAAACACGAAAAGAATAATTTACGAATTTCACAAAAAGGGTCATTGAACCTTGTTACGGGGCACTTACCAAGTCTTAAGTAAGAGTTTGGTTTTGTAAATTAATGTCACATTATATAATATATTTAATAACTAGCTTTTGCCCGCGGCTCCACCCGCGTCGAACGAATTTTTCTGGAAATAGGGAAAACAAAAGAATATGATTTTTTGAACGACAATAAATAACGAAGTGCTAATAAATACCAATTAAATAAGCCCACACTCGAAGGGTCTGCTGTTGTCTGTTGAGGAGATCCTGTACCCACCTTCCAGTCCCATCAACAGACCCTGGTCTCCATGTTTTACCAAAGTGCTAATAAATACCAATTAAATAAGCCCAAACTCGAAGGGTCTGCTGTTGTCTGTTGAGGAGATCCTGTACCCACCTTCCAGTCCCATCAACAGACCCTGGTCTCCATGTTTTACCAAAGTGCTAATAAATACCAATTAAATAAGCCCACACTCGAAGGGTCTGCTGTTGTCTGTTGAGGAGATCCTGTACCCACCTTCCAGTCCCATCAACAGACCCTGGTCTCCATGTTTTACCAAAGTGCTAATAAATACCAATTAAATAAGCCCAAACTCGAAGGGTCTGCTGTTGTCTGTTGAGGAGATCCTGTACCCACCTTCCAGTCCCATCAACAGACCCTGGTCTCCATGTTTTACCAAAGTGCTAATAAATACCAATTAAATAAGCCCACACTCGAAGGGTCTGCTGTTGTCTGTTGAGGAGATCCTGTACCCACCTTCCAGTCCCATCAACAGACCCTGGTCTCCATGTTTTACCAAAGTGCTAATAAATACCAATTAAATAAGCCCAAACTCGAAGGGTCTGCTGTTGTCCGTTGAGGAGATCCCGTACCCACCTTCCAGTCCCATCAACAGACCCTGGTCTCCATGTTTTACCAAAGTGCTAATAAAGACCAATCAAATAAGCCCAAACTCGAACTCTGTATAGGCTTGTTTACATTTGGACGAGTTAAGGACAGGAGACAAAAGGCAGGATAACTCGTTCTTTGGTCAAGTAGTAAGTACCGTCAAAACAATCGCTGGATAGATTTAGTTCCAAGTTAAATTTGCAGTTAAGTTATGGTTGTCCGTTGTCACTATGCCTGTGAAACACGGAAGAAGAAATTCTTTATAAACTTCGTAAAATCATAGGGGAAATAGTATGGGTATTAACAAATGAATATGTGGTGGATTCCGACCACTTCATTTTAAATATCCACAAAAGATAACCTCAAATTCTCAAATATAATGCGCGTATCTTTGCTTTGACAGCAAATGAACTGTACTAAACCTAAACTCGACTGTTTGATGCACGGCAAGACTGCGCGAGTAAAGTTGCCAGAAGTGCGCGGTAGGAGGTTGTCCATACTTAATTGTCCAAAAAATAGAAAACGATTCTATTCGCGCAGCTTAACTGGTAACTTTCGGTCTATTTATAACATGAAGTACCGAGATTCATTAAGAGAAAAGTTTAAAGAAATTAATTTATTTACGGTCTCATGTGAATTTATTTATCAAGTTATTAGCTAAGTCAGAAAAAAAAAATAGATAATTTCCCGAGGCTTGGTGTGCACCACTCTGTTGACACCAGAAACAAACATAAACTAGCTTTTCCAAAATTAAAACTTGCCAAAGTAGGTACCTCTTTTGTAGAACACGGTATAAGATTTTACAATAAGCTTCCAGAGGAGGTCCTTAGTTTGCCTGAAAATAAGTTTAAACTTTATATTAAGCAGGGACTACTTAAGAAAGCTTATTATAAAATCAATGATTACTCTGACGACAATGAAGCATGGTGTAATAAAAAATAATAAAAAATCTTAATCAAAATTGATATTTATTAGCATATTTGAATTCTGTATGGTTCCTCTAAAGGCTTAAAATTTATTATGTAAACTGACTTTGTTGTTTAAGGTAATATACTATATAGATGGGTTGAATAAGATACATTTGTTCTCGTGATATAATTCTCGCAGTCTTATATTTTTAAGCCTTTACTTAAGTAGGTATACAACATTTTGTATATTTTTAATATTATTATGGTTTTGTACCAATTTTTTTTAATGCATGTTTGTTAAGTTTCTTGCCCTTCTTCTTAGCAATACTAATTGAATGGTGCGGATGGTTAGGCATTATGTATATATAATATTTATATTCCTATATTTCTCTTATTACCACCATCTTACTCGGAAATCCTCCCGAAGTTATTCGGGGGAGAGTAAGAGGACAGCTGTCAGGCAAAAAAACCAGGCGGCCCACCATTGCCTGGGACCGATGGATGGCGGTATATCCATCCCCAATTGCCGGGCCTTATATAAATCAGACTGGTGACGGGCAGCGGCGTCACTGGTGCAAGGGTTTCGGCACCGCGCTCACCAACCCGCCTGCCCAGCGTGTGTGAGTATGGGCATTTCTTCCCGGAGGACCGCCAAGAGTGGCGAAATCCTGGAACGGTCTATGTCCAGCAGTGGACGAAACAGGCTGATGGATGGATGGATTTCTCTTATTTATGCAGGTGTATATTTTTATTACATTTAAGAAGCCCAGCCTTAATATTTTTTGTATGTATTTCCCGTATTTATTTATCAACTTTTTTGTTCATTGTATCTTTTATATATCATATTTTTATTCCTAGATTTCTCTATTTTATGCAGGTGTACAATAACATTTTAATAGCCCAACCTCAATATTTTTTGTATGTATTTCCTTTATTAGTACATATTTTTTTTATATTCTAAAGATATATATTATAAAAATTAATTTTGACTTGTAGAAAGTATACTTTATGTATCTATTTTACGAAATAAATATTTTGATTTTGATTTTGATTTTGACTTACTACTGAACTCGTTTTTCGCTGTTCAAACGGGGCCAGTAGCTAAACTCGCCAGGTACGCTAGTTAACTTGCTACGCAACTCGTTCAAATGTTAACAAGCCTTATCCGTTGAAGAGATCCCGTACCATAACTTCTAATTACTACCAGTAGAAAAGTTAATTCCAAAAATCTTTAAATGACGATAACTTTTTTTTCAGAGTTTCCGATTTTATTGAAATAAAGCTTAGATTCTATTCAAAATTCAGTTTGGTACAGCTGTTAAAATTACATGAAAGTCCGTTCAGTAGTTCAAGAGATGTGCGTGAACAAACAGACAGACAGACATAAAAGAATTCTAAAAATCGTTGATTTGTGTTTTATTAATCTTCTTTTTCTATTTCTATTACTTTTCTTCAATGTACAGACACAACGGTTTCTACTGTTTTATTTTAAGTATTGATTGATAATACTCGTATTAAGTTTGAAAATACTCATCCTACACAGTTTTTTGTGTTTCCGGTTACTTCCAGAAATAACAACAAAACGACAAGTAAAACAAGGTTTACATACTGCTTGCTTAATTTTGTCCCCAGATGGCATTAATAGTAAAAAAATAGAGCACTAGTGCGAAATTTGTAATTTTACGCACGCTAAACAGGCACGTTATTCTTTATATTTTGAGCAGGTGTATGAAAACAATATTTACTTTTTGATACTTATATATATTATGTGTGGTCACCAGGTTTAATTTTGTTTGAAAATTTGTAAAAGTAGAAAGATTCAATTCAATTTTAGAACGACCATCAAAACCTTCTAAAATTTGGATCGAAGACTTACAGTATGAAAATAGAACAGTATTTTTAAAGTGGGAGGAAGTCAAAGAGGGTGAAGTGATTGAATATATCGTTGAATATAAACCCAAGGATGAAAGTTGGAAAAATAGTAAAAACCAACTGACCAAGAAAAATGACATTAAAATAAAAGACTTGGATTTTGACAAAAATGTGTATGAGTATAGAGTTATTGCAAAAAACTTTGCTGGTGAAAGTGAACCAAGCGAGGCTGTCTCCTTTGGTAAATATTTTAACTAATGTAAAAATGTCGATGATAAAAACCAACTCAATTTTTGTTGCGCTCTGTGTTTTAATAAAATATAAAATTTAATTTATTGTCCCAAAAATAACAAAAACAAAATGTTGGTAGTCTGCATTCGATAATATTTCTTATCTTTTATAATAATAATTAACTATTTCAGAAAAACCAGCCACACCTATAGACCTGAAAGTGGAAGATATTGACTTCAAGGAGAGAAAAGCTAAACTCACCATTCAAAAACCTGAAGATGATACAATTCTTAAATTTGAAATTGAGTATTTTGATGAAAACAAAATTAGAAAAAAAGTATATGTGGATAAATTATCAGCGATAGTTGATTCTGGTAGATTATCGTTTATTGTTAACAATCTTGATTTTAACAATCACACCTTTGCGTTCCAAATAAAAGCCTTCAATAACGCTGGATACAGTGAAACTAGTAATATTGATTCTGTTGGTAAGTAGATATTATTACTATTGATACTGATTTTGTGGATAACTAATACTTGTATTTTTTTAACCTCAAAAAAGTATTCGGTATTATCTCTGTCCCCATTCTTACACGTAAACTTGAGAAGCGTGGTGGGTTTCTATTTGTGCTACTTTCCTGGACCTTCTGTCGGATTATCTTTAACATAGAACACAACGTGTCAAACTAAATGAAAGCACCTTCAGCTTGGATAAACCCACCACGCAGTGTGCCGTCTCACAGCACTACCCTACTTACTACTTGGGACCTACCCTGTTTCTTATTAGTAGGTATAATTGATCTAACTCATATCAAACTAACTGTTGGCGACGGAAACTATGAGGAATAAGAGCTAATACCGACTAGACAAGCCTTGAAGATAATTTGCGTTTTTCACCTATAATATAAGGAATTATTGTAAATAAAACTATTAGATTACCACGCCACGCCAGTAGCTGCAAGAAATAGGGTAAAACCCGCTGACCAACCGTTCCCAGGTCCCAGGCTGCATCGCTAAACAATGCAATCTCGGCCCCACGTGCCCCTGCTTCGCCGCGGGAAACCCATCGCGCCGATAGCAACCATAGATTACGGTCTATAGAAAGGCACTCGTTTTATTTTGGTGTTAGTGTAATTTTGTATGTGTGCGTTTGAATATTATTTGTATAAAAGGAGCGAGTTTTAGCCCATAAAGCATTAGCCCATATACGATTAGTAAAGTCTCAGTCAGTTCACACTTGTCAGATCTACTTCACAGTTGTCAGCTCTAGCATAGCTACCAGAAAAATAAGAAAAATAAAGAACCCATCTGCAGAACCAACAAGGAGTTTAAATACAGTCCACTACAGTCTTTGGACCTTCGGAAGCTGGATCGCTGAAGGAAAAATATTCTACCGGTCGAGAATCAAGATTTCGAGAATGCCGGTCACCCGTTCCACAACGTCCAGGGAGAGAAACGTGGAGGCTGCCTCAGCATCAACCCCAAACCCGTTGACGCTTCCACCGAGCACGGTAACCGCCACCACCAACGACGTTGTGCCACCGGGCATAATTCAGATCGACAATTCCGCATTGCCTGCGGACATCGAGATACCAACAACATTGGCTGGGACCACACAAGGCAGGGACTTCCTACCCCCCGCACCACCCGCACCCTCTGCGACACCTCCAGGCACAGTTAGGACTGTCGAGGCTCAGAAGCACGTCACGACAGATCAAGATAAGAACATTCTACCCGCTGGAGCCCACCGTGAGGGAGGAATGATATCACCGTAACGAGATCATCGACATCGTGTCGTAGAAAAATTGAAGTTGAAGCCAAATACAGACTCGCGCTGCAGAAACTGGAAGAAGAGATAGCTCGAACCGAGCTAATGAGGGCGCAAGCAGAAGATGCAATTATGCATAGTTGATCCAAGCGCCAATTTCATATTTTTGGGAATTAGAAAAAACGTATTTTCGTTGACCGAAGAAGGATAAAGGGTTATTTTCTTAAAAAAACTACATAATATGGTAGCTTGTACATACATACATACATTATCATTTTCATAAAAAAAATATTTAAATAAAGCATTATTTAGAAGATATAGCAGAAATTGCACTTGGACTCAGGGTAAATAAGATTATTTTGTTATGTAAAACGGATCCAAAGTACATTTCTGTCTTTTGGACCCTACCTGCTTAACAGGATTTCAAAAACTTCATCCTTATTAACCACAGGGATGCCCTATTTGTCTATATATACAATCAGTTATACAAATATCACGTATTTCGACATTAGGCTCATTATCATAACGTTGTTTAATTTTAACAAACTTTAATTTACCTTAGTAGAAAAGGATGACACTATTTTTGTCTTGACATTATTGGCAAGTTTAATTACGTGAAGTCACACTTATAAAGTTTCGTGCAGGGCCGCCATGTTTTGTTCCAATTTTCTATGGTACTTTGACTGTCAAAACACGGTTTCTTTTTATGTAAATTGATGTAAATAAATATAATTTGTGATTATCTAAGGCTATTATTTGCAAATAAACGTGACAAGAAAGTTTTTGATAATGCCCAAAGGTAGCGTCGGTGGATGTGACTCACAGAAGAGTGAAGATGAACCATGTTTGTCATTGCGCCGGTATGTAAAGAATTTCTGTTGCAATATCGCTTATTTCTGTTATTCTTTGAAACTTTGCCTTCGTTTATTAAGTATTACTGTGGTAATAAAGTGATTGTTCAACCCCCAGTAAGATAAAATACACGGAAGAAACAGTATTTCAGCTATTTTCATGTAGTACTTTTACATACTAGTGTTGTTCGTTTGTGCTTTGTAAAATATTGATTGAAAAGTAAATTAACGTATTTTTTCTCTTTTTAAGGCTACCAAGAAGTGAAATAAAAAGATGTGGCTGGACGCAATTAGAAGCGAAAATTTACGAAAGTGTCAAACTTATAACTTGCTTGAATTTAAGATTCAGATATTTCGGCAAAACATGAACGAGTGATTTATTAATATTCTTATTAATACTCTAAGTGGTTTGTGCTCTTAACTCGTGTGACTGGGGTTTATATAAATAATACATAAGTAGTACCTAAATAAAGATGTTTTAAATTTTTACATTTGAATTTGAAGAACTTTTGAATGGTTTTAATTTATATACGAGTCGGTAGTATATTAATATGGTTGATTCGTGATGGCAAAGGCTAAACAAAACCTAAAATTTCAATTAAGTACTTAACGTTTTTAGTAAAAAATGTGTGGTTGTATGATGTGATTACACATTTTGTTTTTAAAAGCATAAATCATAAAAATGTATCAAACTTAGTTGAGAAATTGTGGAAAAAAAGTGTTTTGTAATCCATAGCTAACTGGAGAGCGTTCAGTTTAATTCTTGAGTGATGTTCGTCCAATACTGATAGCAGCATAGCATAATATCATGTCGTAGGATGGCTTGATTTTCTGTGAAAAACCGCATGATGGCGTTAATACCAGGAAGCTTCTACTTGGTAAACACAGACTCTCATTACACGATCAAAGGAAATTATTTTCTGAAGGGCTCGTCTCACCCTACTCCCCTTCGCTCGGCACCTATTCTAATGGCACCTATTTTTAAATTTTTTGTTCGGGCTTTCGTAAATAACGTATTTTAATTTTAATATTTTTTTAATTTGAAAGAAGTATGTCAGGCTCGTAAAAGATGAAGATTCATAGAAACATTTACGAATAGCAAATATCAAAGTATCAAAAAATTAAAGTTTGTCGATAAAATATCCATTGCTATTTATAAGGCAGCACTACGATAACCCGCCATTTTATGCGCCGTTCACACACACGTTTTTTCTGTAGGTATCGTAAATTCATTGGGTTCCTTTAGTCTGAGTTATTAACGCATGGCTGGCTCGTCGTATGGCTTTGTTCCTAAAAATAATACGAAAAGTATATATAAAACAGATTTTAAAAAATATTAAAATTGCATTTATTGAATTTAATCATCGTGGAACAAAAATCTATCAAACGATAAGCCTGTTTTGGAGAAAAAAACTGAAATATGTTGTAAATGAGAAAAAAGGTAGGTACTTTTCTTACTACCTTAATTCAAAATTTACTGAGAACAAGTTTAATAAAAATTTCGATAAGTATCAATAACTTATTCGTCAAGATCATGTGGATCAAAATCAAAATTTCCATCAAACCCTTCGATGTCATCTTCAATCCTTTCATCCGATACCGATTTCACACGAAATTGCTATAAAACGGTAATGTGTCCTTTGGAATGTAGCAAAGAAGGGACTTAATATCTTTCATTTTCTTGTCTGAAATAGGCTTTCCGTTAGGCCAAAGCGATCTTACCATTTCACTGAAAGATGTGGTTACCCCTTTCCTTCCTCTTTTTTTCTCCAAGTCTATTTGCACTCTTGATTCTGCTTCTGCTACGGTTGTCTTTACATACATTTTAAATGGCTAGTCTTTTTTATATCGATTTGCCATTTAATTTTTTCACCTATCGAGTCTTTTTTTCTATTAACTATAGCCTTTTCCATTTCTTCTGTGCTTATAAAGTCCGTTTTTTCCATTTATACCGTATTGAGTGGATTTTTGGTCCTGCAGCTTGCCATGACATTCATATAGTCTTGAGGTGTATACAATCGTTGTTGACGTTTCAGCGCTCTTTCCACATCACCAAAATCGTTGTCATTTTGTAGGTAACTTTCGCCTGGGATCAAATAATTAAGAGTTATTTTCTCTAGGGTTGGGTGATCTTCTATTTTTATATTTCGATTCTGACCACCGCATCTATCAGACCAAAGGATTAAGATTTTGACTTTTGGAAACTGCTCGCTTAGAATATGCTTTCGCAAACATGACCCTACTTCTTGTGCCCCTCTGCCAGTCTCTCCTTTCACCCAAACGTAACAAAAGCTTTTGTCTGTTTTTCCGGAGTATAGCCGGCGTTGAACAACCAAAGTTGTCTCAAATAAAATACTATACTGTTATGATTTAGGTTCTTGAGCAATGTATATTCAGAAGAAAAGCAAGTTGGATTCTACACAATAATTTTAATGGGGTAAATAATAATACCTAAAAACTAGCGCCTTACATTTCTTATCTGCTCATGAAGCCTCGTTATCCATAAAAAAACCTAAAGGCTAATTAAAATTATAAATATTCTAACTAAAATAACAACTAACAAAAAACAACTAAAAAAACATACAAAAAGAACTCAAGTGGTAAGCCGCCCTGGAATTGAACCGGGGACCTCTGGCTCGACTTTCCAAGTCCTTGATCACTAGGCCTGCTATGTTCAAGCGAACGAAATACTGGTATGGACTCACGACCGCAAACTTGCAGAAATAGAGGATTCCACGGAATGTTTATTTCTATATTTGACTACACTTCCGAACTATCCCAACGGTAGGAAGGGGCATTACAGAAAGCTGCAACAATTATAATTGCACCATTAGAAACGGTAAAAAAGAAAATAATCACTTTTTACGATGCGACTAGCAGACAAAGAAAATTAACTAACCCTTGTCCGATTTCCTTAAATTTACAGTTAATCAGCTTAGCACACTGCACAACACAATATACACAATGTCCTTATATTCTTTGCACATAATTATTTGCAGCGAGAATTACGATAAATGACAATATAAATCGCACAGATGTCTTTCCCTTCTTCTCACTATCCAAAAAATGAATCTCAGACTACCTATGCACGAGTCCACGATTTAAAAACGTGTGGCGCCATCTAATAGCAAATAGTGCAAGTAATCGTGACAATACTAGTGGGTATTCTTGGCATTAGAAGTGTCTTTTCTAAATCAAAGTAAACAATGATGCATACTCAATCCGCCCAAAGGGCCCTGGTTTGGTGCTCTGCACGAAATAAACGTAAAATCCACCAAACTGCTGCTTTATCGGATAATAGGCGCATAGCACCTCACTTTTGAGGAATTTTCAACTCTTTTAGCACGAATCGAGGCAGTACTCAAATCGAGACCCCTCTGCTCCATCTCTTCAGACCCAATGGATTTTGAGCCCCTCACAGCTGGGCATTTCCTTATTGGACGTTCGCTCACCGCTCTACCTGAGCATTCTCTTAACGCCCATATCGTCTCAGACGCTTTCAGCTCATCCAAGCCCTTTCTCAGCACTTTTGGACACTCTGGTCCAGGTCCTACCTCCATACCCTGCAAACTCGCTCCAAATGGCTCTCCCTGTCTTCCCCTCCTCTATTGGGTGAACTGGTCCTCATCAAAGAGGATGACCTGCCTCCGCTCCAATGGAAGCTGGGGAGAATTCTCCGCACAATACCGAACAAGGATTGAGTGATCCGAGTGGTGGATCTGGACACAGCCCATAGACATCTGCGAAGGCCTGTGCTCAAAATTGCCAGGCTGCCGCTGGATTCCGCTCAAGAGTCTCAGCCCTGGCCCCCCCAGGATGTACACGCGAGTGTCACGTGACGTCCAAAACCCCCTAGGGGGAACAAGTTTTGAGCACCACGCACGGCGTGGACGGGCTGCCCGTCGCTCGTCAGTCGCCTTGAAGCTCTCGCACCGAGGAGCACGTCTGCACTCGCTCAGTGCCTTGCCATTCTTGCGCTGCTCAAATAAACATTTCTTTGCGTACCACCAAAGAATATTAACGTGTGTGTGTGGTGAAGGTGTTATTTCCACACTCCATCAGCTCCACCAGCAGGAAAAAACCACCAGCGCAGATTGTCGGCTCAACTCACCGCAAGTTTGCGGCCATTTTGGGGACAAATGAATCATCAGTCACAAAATGGTCAGTGCGCCCACATTCCATATTTTCCGTATTACCTCATTCCTAGTTTCCCATAATCCCAAATCCTGCCCTGCACCTGATTCAAGATTCAAAGATTCAAAATATTTATTGCGTGCTATAATGTAAGTTACGGTTATGGCTGCAGAAATCCTCGGGGCCAGATGCTGGTTAGCTTCCTTGAGAGCCAAGGTCTCTATTTGATGAACTCATTCTTCAAAAAGAAGCCTCAAAGGAAGTGGACCTGGCGAAGCCCTGATGGTAAGACTAAAAATGAGATAGACTTCATCATGACGGATCAAAAGCACGATATCCAAGATGTATCTGTGATCAACAGGTTTTGTACCGGTAGCGATCACCGACTTGTGCGATGCATCTTGAATATCGACTTACAGCTTGAGAGAAATCGTCTGATGAAGCCTACGCTCCGCCCTTCTCTGCGCCAAACCGCTGCGGGATCCGAAAAGTTCCAAATGGAACTTCAGAACTGATTTGTCCTGCTGGAAACCACTGAAGATGTTGACCAGCTGGCTAACAATTTCACGAATGTCGTGCACGAGATAGGGAGGGCTTATTTTAAGCCGGAGCGAAGGACTAAGGAGTCCAAAATTTAGACTGGAACTCTGGACCTGATGAGGCAGAGACGGGAAATGTCTTCAGATTCTGCAGATTTTTCCCTTCTTAACAAGCGTGTTAAAAGGCAAATTCGTTTTGACCTGCGCCAACATAATACTCGCGTCATTGAAGACGCGATCCAGTGAAATAAAGGCTCAAAAGTTTTTGCCCAGCAGTTAGGAAGGACCAATCTGACGAAGCTGAAGACATCTGACAATAGAACTGTTACCTCTAGGCCAGAAATCCTCGCCGAAATCGAGAAATTTTATGGGCTCCTATATTCTTCACACGCTCCCAAGCCAACTGCTCGCGATGAAGACGACAAACGTGCACCTCTGGTCCGCCACTACACCGATGAACTCCCGGATGTCGAAATGGGTGAGATTAGGATAGCTTGAATAAATTATACACAAATTCTTGTACTTTTATTCCACATATATTTATTTTTATTCTAACTTAGGCTACCGGTTTCGTATTACACATCATCGGGCCAACAAATTATTAATTATTTAACATGACAGAAAGAAAACAAAAGAAAACATTTTTAACAAGCAAATATAAAATAAACAGAGGTGAATCACCACAGCTTGCGTTTCAAAATGGGTCTCCGTCAAGGGTAAATCAATAAATAACGGCAATAAATATGTTGTGTTTCAATATCATTTTTCTATTATATGTCAGGATACACTTCTAAAAATTAAGTCAAATAAGTTAAAAAATATAAAATATAAACTACAATTAAACATAAAATTTTGATTGATTAATTAATTACATCATTTAAAATATGTCAGAAGTGGTGAGGAATTTAATTCTAATTGGTCATTTAAAATTCTGTCTGGATCGTTATTAATAATTTTATTTATTGTTAGGGCTTCCAAATAATTCAATTTTGCACTTTTATCAGCTTTGTGTACTATTTTTATGTTAGTTGTCGGGTCAAAGGAATGATTTGAAGAGTTGAGATGTTCCGCGAATGTTGAGTCATTTTAATTTATTCAAGATGATATTCCACCAAGAACCATCAATCGAATCCATCCAATATTAGGATAGCGCTTGAACAGCTGAAAAACAACAAGGCGCCGGGCGAGGACGGCATCACAACTGAACTCCTGAAAGCTGGAGGTTACCCTATACTCGGACAGCTACAGGACCTGTTTAATGCCGTCATTCACACAGGTACTACACCAAAGGAGTGGGGCACGAGTCTGGTCATTTTGTTCTTCAAAAACAAAACAAAATCCTACTTAAGAACTATAGACCAATTGCGCTCCTGAGCCACACCTACAAGCTGTTCTCAAGAGTTATCACGAATCGTCTCGCCCAACGATTCGACGACTTCCAACCTCCAGAGCAGGCTGTGTTTCGAAAAGGCTACAGCACCGTGGACCACATTCACACGCTAAGGCAGGTTATACAGAAAACTCAAGAGTATAATCAGCCCTTCTGTCTAGCGTTTGTGGACTACGAGAAAGCCTTCGACTCCATCGAAACTTGGTCTGTTCTGCAGTCCTTGCAAAGTTGCCAAGTTGACTGGCGTTACGTGGAGTTGTTGAAGTGTCTGTATGACTCCGCTACGATGTCCGTCCAAGTACAGGCTGTACAAACAAGACCGATACATCTTCAGCGCGGCGTGAGACAGGGAGATGTTATTTCTCCAAAACTGTTTACCGCCGCGCTGGAGGACGTCTTTAAAACACTAGACTGGAATGGACGAGGCATAAACGTAAACGGAGAGTACATTTCACATCTTTGCTTTGCCGATGACATCTTCATAATGGCGGAATCGCTGCAGGAACTAGAGGAAATGATGCGCGGCCTTGGCGATTCTTCGAGACGAGTGGGCCTGCAGATGAATTTGGATAAGACTAAGGTCATGTCCAACTGTCACGTCATCCAAGGGCCAATAACCGTCGACAATGTAAGCATCGAAGTTGTTAAAAAATATGTTTATCTGGGTCAAGTCATACAGCTGGATAAAAACAACTTCGACGCCGAGGCTGACAGAAGAATATGCTTGGGTTTGGCAGCATTCGGAAAGTTGTGTCACATTTACGTCGTCAATACCGCAGTGCTTAAAGGCTAAGATGTTCAACCAGTGCGTCCTTCCTGTGATGACATATGGCGCTGAGACGTGGTCTCTTACAAAGGGTCTGATCCACCGGTTTAAGGTCGCTCAGCGAGCTATGGAGCGGGCTATGCTTGGGGTATCTCTGATGGATAGAATCCGAAATGAGGAGATCCGTCGGAGATCTAAAGTAACAGACATAACCTGCAGAATCAGTAAGTTGAAGTGGCAGTAGGCAGGCCATATTTGTCGCCAACATGATGGCCGTTGGGGCCGAAAGGCTTTAGAATGGAGACCACGTACAGCAAAGCGTAGTGTAGGACGACCTCGTGCCCGCTGGACCGACGACCTGAAGGACGTTGCTGGGGGCGGCTGGATGAGGAGGACGGAGGACCGACATGAGTGGCAAAATTTGGGAAAGGCCTATGTCCAGCAGTGGACGAACACGGGCTGATGGATGGATGGATGGATGATGTAAGTACATAGTATTAACAGAGGTAGTACAGGTGTGGAAAAAAACATTATAGCGCCCTGAGAGGGCATAGCAAAGGTTTACTTATAACTAAATACGTACCTAATGTTAAATTGTGTACAGCTTATATTAGTAGATAACTTTTCCATAATATATTGTTATACTATTGAATTAAAATTTTAAAATAATATTATTGTTTTAAACAAATTGAATTGTAACTAGTGATTCAGTATATAATTAGTGACATTTTTATCTTCTTACAATTTTTGGGTATATTATTAGTAGTATTTGCAAATTACCAAAACGTGTCTCATATAAATTATTGGGTTCTTAATTATCTGAATGGGTTATTCTACATTTTAAGCTATTTATCTACACTATTATATAAAGAGGAAAGATTTGTTTGTTTGTTTGTTTGTTTGTTTGAGGTAAACTTTGGAACTACTGAACCGATTCTAAAAATTCTTTCTTTGGTATAAACCTACACTATTGCTGAGTAACATAGGTTATATTATATTTTAATAAAATTAGGTTTTCAGTTTGAAAATTCAATATTTGTTAACCATGTCGGGAGAAAAAACGCTGCTTAGCTGCTTTATCGGCGTGCCTTTGACCAAACGGTTTGTTATACGTGATAAAACCGGTTGTTTTTCCATACGAGGAAACTGTATTAGTTTATTCTGACTAAAAATTTCCGTCTACAACGATCCTGACACACCTCTCGCCAATGTTAAGCTTGAAAAAGGGATTACAGCCAGGTTTAAGCATAGATACATTATATACCATGGTATATAGTAACGGGAAAACTATATCAGTCTCATCTGACTACAGATTTACATCTATAACGATCCAGACACACCTCTTGCTAATATTTAGCTTGAAAAAGTGATTACAGCCAGGTTTAAGCATATATACATTAAATACTATAGTATATAGTAACGGGAAAACTATATCAGTCTCATCTGACTACAGATTTACATCTACAACGATCCGGACACACCTCTTGCTAATATTTAGCTTGAAAAAGTGATTACAGCCAGGTTTAAGCATAGATACATTAAATACTATAGTATATAGTAACGGGAAAACTATATCAGTCTCATCTGACTACAGATTTACATCTACAACGATCCGGACACACCTCCTGCTAATATTTAGCTTGAAAAGTGATTACAGTAAGGTTTATGTATTGATTTTGTCCCATACGAGAAAACTGTATCGGTTTAATCTGACTACAGATTTCCATTTACAATGATTCTGACACACTTCTTGGCACTTTGGTAACACATGGTGACCAGGGTCTGATTATGGGACTGGAAGATGAGTACAGTATCTCCTCAACGGACAATAGCAGACCCTTCGAGTTTGGGCTAATTTGATTGGTATTTATTAGTGCTTTGGTTAAACATGGTGTCCGTTGCATATAGTCGTTAAAAAATTATATTCTTTTGTTTTCCTTATTTCCACGAAAATCTCTTCAACGCGGGCGGAACCGCGGGCAAAAGCTCAACGGACAACAGTCGACCCTTCGAGTTTGGGCCTATTTAATTGGTCTTTATTAGTACTTTGGTAAAACATGGTGACCAGGGTCTGATGATGGAATTGGAAGGTGGATACAGGATCTCCTCAACGGACAACAGCCGACCCTTTGGGTTTGGGCTTCTTTGATTGGTCTTTATTAGCACTTTGCTAAAACATGGTAGCCAGGGTCTGATGATGGAACTGGAAGGTGGGTACAGTATCTCCTCAACGGACAATAGCAGACCCTTCGAGTATGGGCTTATTTGATTGGTCTTTATTATCAATTTGGTTAAACATGGCACCAAGGTCTGATGATGGAACTGGAAGGTGGGCACAGGATCTCCTCAACGGACAACAGCAGACCCTTCGAGTTTGGGCTTATTTGATTGGTATTTATTAGCACTTTGGTAAAACATGGAAACCAGGATCTGATGATGGAACTGGAAGGTGGGTACAGTATCTCCTCAACGGACAATAGCAGACCCTTCGAGTTTGGGCTAATTTGATTGGTATTTATTAGTGCTTTGGTTAAACATGGTGTCCGTTGCATATAGTCGTTAAAAAATTATATTCTTTTGTTTTCCTTATTTCCACGAAAATCTCTTCAACGCGGGCGGAACCGCGGGCAAAAGCTCAACGGACAACAGTCGACCCTTCGAGTTTGGGCCTATTTAATTGGTCTTTATTAGTACTTTGGTAAAACATGGTGACCAGGGTCTGATGATGGAATTGGAAGGTGGATACAGGATCTCCTCAACGGACAACAGCCGACCCTTTGGGTTTGGGCTTCTTTGATTGGTCTTTATTAGCACTTTGCTAAAACATGGTAGCCAGGGTCTGATGATGGAACTGGAAGGTGGGTACAGTATCTCCTCAACGGACAATAGCAGACCCTTCGAGTATGGGCTTATTTGATTGGTCTTTATTATCAATTTGGTTAAACATGGCACCAAGGTCTGATGATGGAACTGGAAGGTGGGCACAGGATCTCCTCAACGGACAACAGCAGACCCTTCGAGTTTGGGCTTATTTGATTGGTATTTATTAGCACTTTGGTAAAACATGGAAACCAGGATCTGATGATGGAACTGGAAGGTGGGTACAGTATCTCCTCAACGGACAATAGCAGACCCTTCGAGTTTGGGCTAATTTGATTGGTATTTATTAGTGCTTTGGTTAAACATGGTGTCCGTTGCATATAGTCGTTAAAAAATTATATTCTTTTGTTTTCCTTATTTCCACGAAAATCTCTTCAACGCGGGTGGAACCGCGGGCAAAAGCTAGTATATTATATTTCTATAACATTGCATTTATTTAACATCAAAAAACTCCTGCAGCGTGTAAAAACATTTTTCAGACAGATACTCTTTTAAACATTTTTTAAATTTATTAATATCGCTCATGTCTCTAATTTCCTTAGGGATATTATTATGTAGACTTTTGTACACATTGAAAATGGACCGGAAGATACAATTTTCAATTTTGTAAGAGGAGGGGCTAACCTACTATGTGGTCTTAAATTTCCTGCCCGAGAGTATATTGGGAAGAGTTGAAAGTTTTCTTTAACGAATATGCTTACTTCAAGAATATTTAAACATGTTAAAGTTAGAATTTTATGTTTTTTTAAATATTGCCTACAGCTTTCCATTGAGTTTATGTTTAACTATAATTCAGGTTAGTATTGGTACTATTACCCCATTAAACGATACCTTATTGAAGCCTGGCGTGTGCATATGCATAATAGGCGGTCATAGCGATCCTTAGATTAGTACATTTTTTTAGTTCGTACAATATATAAGTAAATCTAGAAAGTTTTGTTTTTATCCTTTTCAAGTGACCTTTCCAATTTATGCCGGAGTCAATAGTAATGCCTAGAAGAGGGTAACATTTTCAATTTTTTCATTTTGGAACGAATAATTTGTATAATGTCACTTTCGTCGCAATAATAGGTGTGTCAAAACTTTTTTGGATTTAGGGATCCGTTGGCAAAATATTAAACTTTAAATTGCTATTTTTGTTAGAGTCAAGTGACCATCCCCTCCCAGCTAAACGGTTGTTTATTGATATGTCAAAAACTCACAGAACTACTACATACATAATGATTTTAAAAAGAAAACTATCACAGCTAAGAAGGCTTTACAGGTTTACGAGTACAGATCGCTCCAAACGATATATAGCAACGCTAGCGTGTAAACAACTAAACGGAAAGCTTTTCTTAAATATAATTACTGCACACAGTGAAAACTACGGAAAAAGGTGTAAAAATGAAATCAAAGTGTCACAAAACATAACCTGTTATCATCCAAGTTTCATAGTGAGCCAGGAGGACGTTATTTTGAAGATTTCCAATCGAGAGTAACACGGTGAGCACAAGATTTTAACCGTTTATCGCTGGAATTTGAACCAAAATCAGTAAACAATCATTTCCATTCGCTGATCTCTTTCATGACTAAAACTTATTGAATCAGCTGATTGGGCAAAACAATAACTGTCTGATTTGACACATCATGTTTTAATGTTGCTATTTAAGAAAAACAATTAGTAGCGCGTGAATCGATTTTATCAGGAAAAATAAATTATACCACTGTCAATCAGGCTAACATTAAACTGTACATTAATCAAACAGAAACATTACACTATAATGAATGACTCCACAAATAAACTTGACAACATTAGGCATCGAAAACATACGAGAAATGATCTTTTAGAAGCCACTCAAGACACTTTTAAAGACCATTCATGGGACTTTGAATCAATGAATACAAATACGAAAAGCTTACCGAACATTTCAATTGGTGAACTACATCAAATAGATGAATTGAAAACTGAAATATGTAAACTACATTCAGAATTAGACTCATCTCACGAAGAAATCGGGAAACTGAATCTAGAAAACAATCTGCTTAAGATAAAATTGAAGAAATATGAACAAAAGTTAAAATTATACAAGTCAGTAGGAATAAATGATTTAACCATAACAAGGAATTCTCTTGATGTTTCAATCTCAACTCCCCGCAGCAATAGAAATGAATTTACTCCAACATATAGGAAACTATTGCCTGACACTAGAAGTGATTGTTCCGACTCATCTACAAATAATCAAAAAACATTGTTCCAAGGGGAAACAAGAGCACCCGAAGAACACATCTATAAGAAACATAAAGATACCCGTGATAATGCAAGTCCCAATCATACAATTACATCAACGGATCAGATCAACGACACGAACGTTTTAAAAGGGAGTACAAATATGCATACTAACAACCAAGAAAAAAGATCCCAAATTGAAGTCTTAGAAGCTGAACAGACAATCCCTATCTTTGAACATAAACAAACAAGTGGAAACATGAACAACAAAACCAAGGGAATCATTCATATCCTAGGTAACGAAAATTTAGTCGGACTATCAAGTTTAATTCTGGAGACGAGAGCGGAAAAATGGAACGATGGCTATTCGATATCCTCTATGCTGAGACCGTACGCACCAATTTCTCAGTTCTTTGAAGATCTGGATGAAATAGCTAAAAACCTCTCAGATCAAGATATCGTTATTTTAGGTGTTGGTGGCTACGAATGCAATACAAATAATTATTAAGACAGTTTTTGAAAGTAAAAGAGAAAACTTGATATTACACTGACACACTTTATTACAATTATTCAAATTAATTACTAAATCAACTAAACACTTTATTGGAACAAAATCTCTAATCAAATTTTAAACAAAATCTATGACCAAACGGTGGACAGTGGCGTGATAAACCGAATTGTTATCCAATAGGCACCCCCGCGGAAAAGAGACCGGAGAAATGGCGGGTCCGAGTATTTAAAGGATTTCTCCCTCCATTTCGTGTTGTCTCGTAGTCTCGTAGATCCGGTGGTGGTACTGATGTCGAGTGTTGCCAGGCTGGACACGGTGGCCAACTATTAAGGTGTAACAGCTCGGCCATCCTGCAATAGAGTGCATACGACACTGTTAGTATAAAATTTAATCAGAGCTGAAATTCAGCTCTCCAAAAGATCTATGAGGTCTTCAGTATCTAGTTCGGCATCATTGTCTGGTTCGCTGTCTGAACCGGCAGCGCCAATATACATTCTCAATGAATCGGCTGCCACTATCGTGTTGAAGTTTTTATATCCCCTAAATCCTTTAACACTTCTAATCATATATCAATCATGACCTAGGACTTTAAAAATCTTATAGGGCCCAGCATAAGAAGAATCAAGCTTTTTGTTTACCCCAGACTCTGTACAGGATTTAAGATTTTTCCACAGCACTAAATCCCCCTTTTTATAAATTTTACACTCTTTCCTAGTTTTATCAAAATTCTTTTTCATCTGCGCCTGCCTTTTTCTTATGTTATCAGAAGCCTGTTGCCTTAATGCGTCAATGTGAGAGTTATTCTCACTACTCTCTAAATCTGACAAGATCCTACTGGTATGTTTGAACATTAAATCAAAAGGGGTTTTTCCTGTGGTTTCATGGAGAGTGTTATTAATCCCAAAGACAACTTCATTTAATTTTACATCCCACATACCTTGGTCTGTACTTACTCTTAGCCCATTTAAAATGGTGCGGTTCACCCTTTCGACTTGTCCATTTGCTCTTGGGGTCGATACGGACGTTAGAACGTGTTTGATTTCTCTCTCAACAGCAAAGTCCTTAAAATATCTGCTACAAAAGGCTAAACCCCGATCAGAAATAATTGTGGAAGGGAAACCAAACAAGCTAAACACATCACGTAAAATCCGTATTGTTTCTGCGGAACTTAAGGAGCGTGTCGGTCTCGCGATGACAAACTTTGAAAATGCGTCAGCAATTACAAGTATATACTGATTATTCTTGCTCGTTTTAGGAAAAGGGCCTAAATGATCTATATGAACAGTTTCCATAGGAACATCCGGTTTTGAAATTGGATGGAGCTTTCCTTCCAATTTTCCATAATGACCCTTCCGAAATGCGCAATCCAGACATGAAGAAACATATTTTTTGATCAATTTTGTCATTTTAGGGAACCAATATTTTTTTTTATTGCTTCATGCAACCTGCAACCACCACCTGGCTATACGTGCTACTACATTCTTCTTTGCAAAAGTATCTCTGACTGCAGCACAGTCAGTAACAACTTTTACGTGAAGCCCCATAGACTCTAAACCTTTTAAGTGACTCTACGACGGCTAACGTTTCAAGTTCAAAACTGTGATAGTTCTGTTCTTCTCGAGTGGTTATTCTATGCCCCATCGGTCTGATACTGCATCAGTATTCCGGCCACGCTTAGTTTACTTGCGTCAGTATGCAACTCAGTTACAAGATTTCTATCGAAAATCGCGAGAATAGGCTGAGAGACAAGTTTTGTTTTTAATTTTTCAAAAGCTTCTTTCTGTTCTGCTCCCAAAGCCAATTAGAGCTCTTTTTTGTTAGATCGGTCAGGGGTTTGGCAATAACTGCAAAATTATCAACAAATTTTCTGTAAAAAGAACATAAGCCGATAAATTGCCTAATCTGGTGGACATTATTAGGAGTAGGAAAATCGCGTACTGCTCTTGTTTTTGCATCACCAGGCTTAATGCCATCCTTAGAGACACTATTACCAAGATAGTTAAGCTCAGATTTCAAGAAAGAACATTTATTAATGTTTATCTTCAAGTTGGCATCATTCAAGGTGGCCAAGAGAAGATCAATGAGTTTTAATCCTTCGGGAACTGATGCAGATGGGACCAAAATATCATCCATGAAAGCTAAAATACTATCCCGTCTTTCCTGGCCCTCCTGGAATGTATTTATTTTACGGAGTACATTGTGGATAAGACGCTGGAAAACAGCTGGAGAATTTGCTAAGCCAAATGGTACGCGCAAATACTCATACTGGGAATCGGGAGTAATGAGCATATTTATTTATTGAACACTTCAACTCCTGTTAAACAGGATCAAAAGTGCATCAAAATGACTATCACCTCACAGGATGACGCAAAATATTGACAAGATATTGCAATCTACAAAAAGAAAATAATAAAAGTATGAAAAAATCTTAAGCTAAGAGTAATAACTACTTTACAGCATACAGCAGTGTGTAACAATGTGAGCAGCTATCCTAAAAAACTATAAAACTATATTATTTATAATGTTTTTACCCTTATGGGGTTCATAACAAGGCTTATTAAAAAGTAAATATTAGGGCATGCAATATAAAAGATATATATATATAATAATAATAATTATATACTGAGCATATATAAATAAATAAATAAATCTGACCAGTAGAAACCTTAACACGAAAGTAAATAAAACATGAAAAATACCTAATTAACATAATAATACTATATAGGTAATATACTTAATTAATCAACACGCATATTCCCGCAGTGAACCATTGGATTTTCAAGCATCCTTCAAGGCTACGGGAGGCTGCTTTGAGTAATAATGCCAGTAGTAACTATGACAGAACCGTTTGAAAACATGGAAATTTTTGCGGGATGAAACTAAATCCTGGTAATATACTGGTGAGTAAGTTGTGCCAATTTGAGAGAGCATAAGGTTTCGCTCACCATTCCAAAGAGGACATTCCCAAAGTATATGATGTGCAGTTTGTTCGATTTCCGAACACTCACAAAAGGGAGATTGTACAAGCTGCATGCTATGTAGCTTTGCCTGAAAGTTACCATGACTGGTGAGGAATTGTGAAACCTGATGGTCAATTTCGATCCAATGAGCATCAATTCTGTCACGAACCGATGGAAAGAATTTATAGAGGTGTCTACCGTTTTCTGAATTATTCCAACGTGTCTGCCATTCTAAAATTAGGTCATCGTTCATGGTTTCGGAATCAAAAAGACGCTCAGTTTTTTGGCGTTCGCTTAAACCAAAATCTTCCCAGTGCATGTTGCGGGAGCAGAAATAGTTACTTGCTCGGCGCTGGAGCTCTAGGTCAATGGGCAAGACCCCGGCCAGTACCGGCAAAGCATCTGTACTAACGGTACGATACGCCTTACAGAGAAAGATGAGAGCCAAGCGCTGACTCTGCATCATTTTTTTCCGCACAGTAGCCAACGTGGAACGGTCAACCCATACAGGAGCAGCGTAGCACATACTTGACACGTATGTAGCTTTATATATAATTTTTAAAACTGGAAATCTTAATCCCCATGTGGATTTGGATATTCTTGCCAACGCGTAAAAATTACTACGTGCTTTTTTTCCAATTTTGCGGGTGTGTTCGGTGAACGTGAAATTTCGTTCGAGTATCATCCCCAGATACATCACTTGGAGAGAGTTGGAGACTCGAGTGCCTTTAAAGTACACACGTGGTGGCACCTTAAGCTTCCCTTTGATCAATAACTGGACCGTTTTGTGAGGCGCAAAGTTGAGTTTGTTCCTTTCACCCCAATCTGCGATCCTTTCCAGCGATATATGGGCTTTTTGTTCTAAAGCGGCCCTAGTGTTACATTCGATTAATAATAACCCATCGTCTGCAAAAGCGGTAAGTTGGCATTCATGTGGTAGAGGGATTGTTAAAAAATCGTCAAATCCAAGGTTCCATAGGTATGGTCCCAGAACAGATCCCTGAGGACATCCCTTAGTCAAATTTTTGGACAATGCGTATTGACCCATTCGCAGTTCAACAGTCCCATTTGAGAAGTAGTCAAGAAGAATTTTAGATATGTTTTTGTAACAACCACGACTTTTTAATTTAAGTAACAACATGGGCCACCATGCATTGTCAAAAGCACCAGAAATATCCAAAAATATTGCGAGGACGTATTTGCTATCTGAAGCTATTACTTTTCTTCGTACTGAGAGCGTGGCATCGATTGTAGAACGTCCTTGTGTGAAACCAAACTGTCTTGGATGGCAAGTTAAACCACCTGGTAATAGTCGGGGTACTATGAGCCGCTCAAGTAGCTTCCCCATAGAGGGGAGGAGAGTGATTGGTCGGAGTCCTTTTGGATCATCCGGTGACTTGTTTCCACCCTTTGGGATCACTTTGACTACGCCCTGGCGCCAAACCTTTGGGAAGATTCCTTCGGCTATGCACCTGTTGAAAACGTAGACAATGGAATGAGGATCAGCTTTTACCAGTCTCTTTATTATGAGATTTGAGATGCGATCTGCACCTGGAGCCTTTTTAGTCGGTAAAAACCTAGCGGCATTGCAAAGCTCGCTAGCCGTTATGAGATTAGAGGATGGAGTCTCCGGAACTAGATTTACAACATCACGAATAGACTGGTGATATTGGGAGTCGTCTGTTACATCGTCGTCTGGAATAATACTTCGAAGGAGAACGGTGGCTGTTTCCTCGATGGAGATAGTGTGACCACCAGTAGTTTTAAGATTGCTAACATATGCCAAGTCAGGTTTGTATGAGGCCTTAAATTGGTGATAAAGTGAGGACCAAGGCTCAGCATTGGCTAAACCATTAGCAATCGATCGCAGGTTTTTGCTTTTTGTCAAGGCTACAGCGGCCCTGTACTCCGATCGGGTGCATCTAAGTCTGCTAAGGGCAGCATCGTACTCTGGGCCTGTTATTTTTTTACGCTTTAATTTATTTAGATTACGTCGTGCGTGGCGAAAATTGCGACGGTGTTTTACCAGTCCGTCATGCCACCAATCACATTTACTGCGCTGCTGGATGGCTTTACGGCCAAAAGCGATATCGGCACAATATATGATGACCATATTTAAGATTTCAGCACATTCATCAGCTGACAGATCTGGTCGCACGTATTCATAAGATAGTCCCTCAAATAGACTACTGAAAAACTCCCAATCGCCGGTTTTATATTTATAAATATAGCCAAAGCAATCAACATTAGGATTCGATGTCTCCTGGCCAAATTCGAACACAATCAATCGGTGGTCACTAGACGATGCTTCAGGATGTACCCACCAAGAGTTTATCGGAACGTCACCGCACGTAAGTGTAATGTCAATGTAAGATTCACCAGATGGACTACAATAGGTCGGTGGTGCATCAGGGTGGTTGTGAACAACAAGGTTATATTCGGCAATAAACTCTTCCATGGAGATTCTGCGATCAGCATCGTTAGTTCTAGATGGACCATGCCATAGGGGGGATGAGGCATTGCAGTCTATACCTATTAGAATGTTTTTACTACCCAAGGAACGACTTGTATTGCCTAAATGGATCAAATGGGGACCAATCGGCTCTGAGTACTTAAAATAATAGCTCACTGCGTAAAAACGACATGAATTATATGAAACATCGACAACAGTACAATAGCGATTTGACAGATGTCTCAAAAAGGTGAATGTAATTAACTTATTAAATACCATGATGGAAGCCAAAGCAGATCCATTTATTTCAATAGTGTGTTCACGCAACTTCTGCGTATGGTAGTGTTCTTGAGCTAGCAGAAAATCCAAGTGAAATTCTTCAGCAATGCGTAAAACTTCTGATGTAGCAAGTTCAGCATTATGGCAGTTTAACTGCCCTATCTTTATTTTTTGGTCAACAAACATACTGAGTGGAAGAAATAAGTTGCTCGAGTCGCTGTTTCAATGCTGGGCAATCAGTGGAGCCGGTGTGATGTTCAGCTACTCTCTTGAACTTTGAGCAGGTCGCACATTTTGGTTTAAAGTCGTCTTTTTTGACCTCTTCACATTCTCGTGTAGTGTGAGCACCACTGCAGTGGGCACAAGTAAATGCTTTTTCAGTACAATATTTAATAACATGTCCCAACAGTTGGCATTTTGCGCAACATACAATTTCAAGGTCATCTACAAATCTGCATACACTCCAACTGATAAACACTTTCTCTTTCGTTTCAACGAGATGTCGTCTAATGTCAGGAGTAACTTCTATACCAAACCATTTTCTTTGTCCTCTGTTAACATCTCTTCGTCGGTAGATTCGTACGTGTTTTTTGAAGTCATCTAATGTATATCTAATTCTCCTTCAATATTTTGATTGTATAGACTACGGATGAATTCATCGTCTTCCATGTTTGGCACATCTTTCACTATTAGTCTAGGTTGACGACCCTTGGGCTTTTCGAGGCGAATGCCAGCTTTTTTTATTGCTTCTACTGCTGACAACTTCTCTAGTTGATCTTTGTTAGAAACTCGAAGGACAACACCGCTTCTAGCAGCTTTTTTAACACCAACAATTTGAAAGCCATCATAGGCTGGATTTATAGCGTTCATGAGGGCTTCTTTAGTATGCTCAGAAGTTTTCATAGTTTCGGCGTGCTCTGGGGTCGGGTAAGCCACTAAACAGGGTAATGGAGTACGTGGAGTAGTAATTTGTGGACCAGCTTTTGGTAAGCGCAATTGTAAGCGTGATGCATATGTATCTGGAAGAGGGGGAACATTCGATGATAAAGTTGCGGTGAAGCGATTAGTGTTGCAGCCCATTTTAAGTTTTTCGAGTTCAATCAGAGTACTCGCATGATCTAGTTTGGTACTAGCTATTTGAAAATCTTTTTCAGTTTCTGCCAGACGTAATTCGAGAGCTGCTATCATAGCCAATATTTTTTGCCCTTGTAAGCCTATTTCGTAGACGTCCGTTTTCGTCAACTTCGATTCCCCAGAAGTAAGTTGCATGATTTGCTCAACAGCAGAGTGGGCCATTCCGAGAAGATCTTGTTTAGACGTTCGCATGTATGTTTCACACGGTGGCTCTAATACATCTTCTAATTCGATAGTCTTCCCAGCTAGAGAATTTTTTGGGAGTTTTAAACGCTCCTGCTGTGTGGTTCCAGGGGAATCCCTGGTACGCTTCCCGGTACATTTTGGAGTCTCATGAAACAAAGGTGATGCGAATCGACTATCATTTTGCGACGGAGAATGGAACATTGATTGATCGTGGATTAAATGAATTCAGCGAAGTATAGCCATGAGCAAAAAGAAAAAGAAAAAATGTCCGGCGGGGATCGAACCTAGTATCACTCAATGAAATGGTCTATAGTAGCGACTTATACCACTCGAGCACACTGGCTTACAAATGTAGTGCGAAAAACTTCAATGTACGCCAATACAGTTCTGGTGGTGTGGAAACAGGTATCAATGTCTTTGTTTACGTCTCACCAAACTAATGTCACTCAATGTCACTGACACGCACTTTTTGATAAAACTGGTTATTTTAAGCGATATTTTGAAAGTCTAAATACACTAATGTATACACTTTATGTTCAGCTCCATGTGTTTAAAAGCTTGATAATATACGAAAACTTTTGTCTATTTTTTCTAATAAAATACACGAGAGAAATCAATAACACGTCTTTGTGCGTAGGTAATCGGAATCGGGAGTAATGAATGCAGTTTCGTGAATTGACTCAGCAGCCAGAGGAAGCTGATGATAAGATTGCGCGAGATCAAAGCTGCTAAAATAAGATTTCCCGGCTAATTTAGACAGTTCATCATCAATTATTGGTAACGGGTAACGATCTTTGACGGTAATCGCGTTAAGAGCTCTATAATCTACGCAGAACCGCACATCACCGCTCTTTTTCTTCACCAAAACCACCGGAGATGCAAATTCTGATTGGGATTCTCGAATAATACCCGCTTCAATTAAATATTTTACTTTGGAACGTACTAATTCAAGTTCAGGTAAGGACAACCGATAAAGGCGACGGTATACAGGTTTGTCAGTTGTCAGTTTGATGTTCATTTCAGCTAGATGTGTAAGGCCTAACTTTTTAGTGCTGGAGGCAAAACAAGACCTATGTTGTTGCAATATCGTATATAATTTCACTAAGTCTGCTTCATCTAAACTTCCTACATCAATATCTTTCAGCATAATACCTCCAACTACCTCATCACCAAGTAGATTATTACTAATATTCGCATGCACAGCTTTAACTCGAGTCTCGAGCGCGCGCTTTAGTGTGCGGACGTCCGTGTACTGTGACTGCGCTTCCGTGCGGCTCGCGATCTCAGTTCAAGGACAATGGCCTCAAACATTGTCAAGTGCAATAACTGCAACATAGTTTTGGATGAAGTGCTTGCGTTTATTCAAAATAAGATAGACGTTATGGATGAAGAAAGTTTGATGCGGATCTGTCTATCAGCTTTTACAAAAAGTGACATTTCGAATGCAAAGGACCTCCTATTTGAATCATTGCCTACTGATATGGTGAAGATTACGAGGCGAAATGACAGCAAATCGCAACGGGAGCTGGATGACATTTTTGTTCTCTTGAAACGCACGGATCCTGAAAAAATTCCCATTTTCGCAGCACGAGATCTTCAGAAACTGCCTCCAGTTACCTTCAATCATATTGATGTAACAAGGCTACTCAGAGAAATAAATATCCTACGAAGTGACATCAACGTGATCAGGGAGGATTATTCCACCTCTAGACAATTGAACGAGTTAAAAAAAGATGTGGCAAACCTTACAATAGCATTGAACGAGTCCAGTGCAAAGAACTGTACGGAAAATATTTCGCACTACCCGACACACGACTTTGGGAATGTAAACACAAGCCGCGGAGCGTACGTACGTGATGATGATGAACCAGTGGGTATGCTTTCTTTAGAGCATACATCATGCATATCCAATCTATCCCCGCTTTCGCAACATTTTCATGACACAATATATGTGGACTCAGAAAAAGTGGCGGCGTGTGACGCGTCGACACCACCAAGCGATGTTGAACTGGAAAAGACTGAGATTCAACACAGCGTTAAAGGGAGCGAGCTTCAAAAACAGACGGTCCAGCAACCTTCGAAAGTTGTAAACAAAGTAACAGCTGATAGCATCGCGAATATCGCGATAATGCGTATTAGTAAATCGAACGGCGACGACTGTGCATCCAAGAGCGTGAATGTGATAGCTGAGAGCCCGGCTTGTGGATGTCGCGCTAATGACTGTGCGTGCAAGACTGCGAATGTAGCATCGCAGAGAAAGGCTCGTCAAAAGAGCGAATGTTACACTAATACATCGCGGGCGGGCAATATTACGAATGTGAGCATATCCTCGCCTCAAAGGACTGCGGCCGATTTAGTTAAAGATAGAGGTGACTGGAAGATGGATGAACCAGGAGAGGAGTGGATTACAGTACAAAGAAGAAGATTACGTAACCGCACCGCTGAAAATGTAGGCAAAGCTCCCCCCGGTGAAAAGTTTAAAGCCGTTGAACATAAAATCGCCTTATACATATCCAATGTTCACAAAAACACTTCTGAGAAGGATATTATAGACTATATCTTTAATAAAACAAAAGAACATGTCACCTTATCAAAAATCAAGATGAAGAAGAAAAAATCACACAATGCTTTTAAGCTAAGCGTATCTAAATACAAATTAGATATGTTCCTTGACAACAATCTTTGGCCGTACGGTATTTCCTTCAGGCGCTTTTTGCCGTACAAGTTTAGAGTAATAGAGAATAAATCAAACTCTAATAATGAATAATACGGTTTCCTCGTTTATATGTTTTAATTGCAAGTCCATTAAGAGATCGGTGGACTGTGTAAGGAATTTATGCCAGAGAGCTGACATCTTAGCACTTCAGGAAACGTGGCTTCTACCACACGACCTGCCATACCTTGGAACTATTCATCAGGATTTTGAATACACGGGCAAATCATCGGTGGATACATCTGAGGGCATCCTGAAAGGGAGGCCTTACGGTGGTGTCGCGATTTTGTGGCGAAAAAGTGTTTTTCAAGATGTTACGGTAATAGATAGCAGTTGTGAGCGTGTCACAGGAATTAAAATAATAAGCTGTGGTCGTTCCTTTCTTATTCTGTGTGTCTATATGCCGACGGCCTGTACCGACAATCTTATGGAATTTACAGAAGTTTTAAGTGAAGTGGCGTCTATTGTGGATAGCAGTGATACAGAAGCTGTCTACATTCTAGGCGATTTCAATGCACATCCAGGTGAACCCTTTAGTGGTGAGTTACTAAACATTTGTACCGATCAAGACTGGGTTTGTGTGGACTACGAAAAGCTAGGAATAGACTCTGGGACATATACGTTTATCAGTGATGCTCACGGATGTAAACGATGGCTCGATCATTGTATAGTGACGAGATCTGCATGGCAAACGGTGGTGAATGTTAGTGTGCGACAAGATGTGTATGTATCGGACCATTTCCCTTTGGTTGTAGATTGTAACTTAGAACTAGTTAGGCCTAAGAAACCGATGCTTGGTACTGGCATAAATAGAAAGCCTAAGATTTTGTGGGGAGAGAGAAATCCTAATGAAATTGAATTGTACCACGACCTATGTAATGCCAGGCTTAGAATGGTTGATTTCCCGACGGCATTCGGGACATGCTGTGCTGGATTATGTCATGATGTTGAGCATAGGAGTATTTTGGATGATATGTATTCAAATATTGTGGCAGTGCTAAGTACAGCTGCTGAACAAAGTCATACGGGCTCCCGTAATGGCAGGAAGAAGCAAAAAACTGTTGTAGGATGGAATAAACATGTCCGCGATGCTCACGGAGAGGCCAGGCTTAGGTTTGAGACGTGGTCGTTGCACGGCAGGCCATCCAGTGGCACCATCTACAACGAAATGCACAAGGCTCGTAAGATATTTAAATCTAAACTTAAGTGGTGCCAAGATCACGCAGAACAGCTTAAGATGAACATAATTGCATCTTACCACGCCAAAAACAAATTCAGCAAGTTTTGGAAAGCCACGAACAAACTTAATCTTAGGCCTGGTCTGCCTGTGAGTATAAATGGCATCAGTGATCCTGTGGAGGTGGCCAATATGTTCCGAGACCACTTTAGGGTTAGCTCTCCTCTTGGGCCTTCGCGGAAAAGGGTGAACAGTGCTGAGACCCGTGGTGACCGGAAACTGGTTCGGTTCTCTGCGAAGGATGTTGCAACGGTTATAAAAAACATGCAAAAAGGAAAATCTCCGGGACATGACGGGCTCAGCATTGAGCATTTGAAGTACGCTGGCGTCCATCTGCCTAGAGTATTATCTATGTTTTTCTCACTGTGCATTGTTCACTCGTACCTTCCGCCAGATCTAATGAAAACCGTCGTGGTGCCAATTATCAAGAATAGAACAGGTGATATATCGGACAAAATCAATTACAGACCGATATCTCTCGCTACTACAATAGCTAAGGTGCTTGACTGTTTACTTGACGCTCAGCTTAGTGAATACGTTAAATTACATGACTCGCAGTTTGGTTTCCGTGCCAGACTATCAACTGAGAGCGCAATTCTGGGCGTGAAGCATACCGTCAGGTACTACACCGACAGGAGTACTCCGGTATACGCCTGTTTCTTGGATTTATCGAAGGCGTTCGACCTGGTGTCTTACGATGTACTGTGGGGAAAGCTCGAGGAGACTAACCTTCCCTCGGAACTGCTGTCTGTATTTCAGCACTGGTACTCTAACCAGGTCAACTATGTTAAATGGGCAGATGGAGTGTCGGAGGAGTACACAGTGGAGTGCGGAGTGAGACAAGGGGGCTTAAGCTCTCCAAGGCTCTTTAACATATATGTAAACGAGCTCATCGCTGGTCTCAGTAGCATGCGTGTCGGGTGCCACATGAATGATGTGTCAGCAAATAATATCAGTTATGCTGATGACATGGTGCTGCTGGGACCGACGGTGGGTGCACTCCGAAAACTCCTGGCAGTCTGTGAGGCATATGCGGGGTCACACGGCCTAATATATAACGCAAAAAAAAGTCAATTTATGCTTTTTAAGGCAGGTAATAAATGCCCTAGTGTGATTCCGCCTCTGACTCTCAACGGTACGATGCTCGACAGGGTCACAAAGTTTAAATATCTGGGCCATATTATGACAGACGACCTCAAGGATGACGAGGATATAGAGAGGGAGCGTAGGGCGTTGGCGGTGAGAAGTAACATGATTGCCCGGAGGTTTGCTCGATCTACACAAGACGTCAAGATCACGCTCTTCCGAGCTTACTGTCAATCATTTTACTCGAGCAGCCTCTGGTGTAAATACTCTCAAAAATCGCTGAGCGCCTTACGCGTCCAGTACAATAACGCTTTCAGAGTGCTGTTGAGGCTGCCCCGTTTCTGCAGTGCGTCGGGAATGTTTGCGGAAGCACGCGTGGACGGATTCCCGGCCATAATGCGCAAGCGGGCTGCGTCGCTTATACGCAGAGTACGGGCCAGTGACAACGGCATTCTGCAGGCGGTGGCGGACAGCTGCGACTGTCCTGTGCTCTGGCACTGCATACAAGTGGCCTGTGGTCAAATTATTATTTAATTTAATTTTAATACTAATTTAATTTACTAATATAGTTTATAAGATCATTGTTACTAACACTTATGGATCAATGTTATCTGAAATAAATGGATATTATTATTATTATTTAACATCAACAAATTTCTCAGGACGGTCCAGCATTGACACGCCTGAGTCACAGCAAATCGGTACATCGTGACGGTCCAGCATTGTCACGCCTGAGTCACAGCAAATCGGTACATCGTCACAACCCTTCAGCATAGTCCCTTCAAAACTATCAGCACAGCGCAATACAGTTCCAGCATCGAAATTATTAAGATGGTCCAGCGTTGACACACTTAAATCACAACAATTTCCTTCAAAGTCACTAGCTTTCAAAAAGCCTTCATAACTAGCAGTACAGCTTGGTATAAAACCCCGATAAGGCTCTTTAGCATCACTTGTCTCAGCTCTGGACCATAAACAAAGAAAAATCTGACTTACTTTCTTAGATTCAGCCTCATCTAGCAACTTTGCACAGAACTGGCCTCTCACCAAAATCTGTCCAGCAGCAAACTCGACATCAGCACCCCGAAGGTTGTAGACCTTCACCACGCCACGTGTCCCCTCCAAATTGGTTGACGGTATGATATATTCGTGACCTGAGAAGTTGAAATAACGAGGTAAAGTACTTATTGTACTTTCAGAACCACCTTTGATTATTACCTCAATCAAAGTAGCTTCATTAGGTAAAATTCTAACATCGAACTTTGACATTACATCGATTCTTTGATCATAACTATCTACTTCAATTTCATTTATAGTAACATCATTTCTGGCAGTCAGTTGGACTTGATCCCCTTTTACCATCAAACTAACATCATCTCTGTTAATAATAGGCTGACCAAGCAACAAATCTATGCGTCCCATATCCAAATGTGTAATTAAAGCTTCACTTTCCATTAATAAGCCGTCAATTTGTAAATTTATTTCTACTGAACCTAGAACTGGAATTTGCTCGCCAGTAAAGCCTTTCAAAATCTTGGAACTGGGTAAGATTGGTGACTTTAGCGCCTTTACAACATTTAACGGAATGATATTACTTTGTGCACCAGTATCCAAATATACCATTACTTTAGTTTTATTTACAAGGACAGATTTAAAATATGATTCATTTAAATCTTGAACAATTTTAATGTCTTTAATTTTATTGGCTGGATCAGGGGTAGATCGACAAAATCTAGAAATGTGGCCAATCTTTCCACATGTATTACATACTCGCTTGTCTGGATTTGGACAGCTACGAACTGTATGCGCTTCGGTATTACAACGATAACATTTTACTATGGTCACGTTAGTTGGGCCTGCTGCAGGTAACACAACACGATCTTGCCTGAATCCAGAGCTAGACTTCCTACGTTCATCAAAATTATTATCACGAAATCTAAACAATCGTCCTTGGTAATTTTCAAGAGAAAACAGATATTTACTATATAAATTTTCAGGGCAAGAACTTTTTAGTGCTTTAGCACTAGCTTGTAATTCTAAGGGTAGTCCGCGAATTAAACATGACACTGAAGATTCGTCATCTAATTTACACCTATGACACATTGCCAATTTATCGTGGAAATATTTACTCATCGTTTCTTTTATTTCTTTTATTCGAGCAACAAGCTCTTCTAGCAACTCTGCAAATTCATGTGACCTTGGAAAGGTTTTCATTAAAAGGTTTTGCCACTGTTTCCATCCAAGATCATAATTTTCTAATCGATTATACCATCTACGTGCAGAACCGTCTAATCTAGCTTGCATATAGTACGATTTCTTCGCATCATCCCACCCATAAATATCCCACAGTTGATTTATCTTTTTTAACCACACTTTTACGTTATTCTCACGATCCTCTGGATCAAAAAGCGGAATAATGACATCACCTTTTATACCATCAAAATGTTTCTTTGTACCTACTTTTTCTTTACTATCGAAGAATTTGTTCACCATACCTTCAAGTTTTTTGGTTACCAATTTTTCGAGAACAGCTTGCGTTGAAGATGCAGAAATGATGTCATCGGGCGGTGGGCATGGGTCATCGATGCCAACTCTGCTTGTGCTCGGTGCGGGCGAGAGCGCGGCCGTTGGCGCGAACTCGGGTGTGAGCGTGGCCGTTGGCGCGAACTCGGGCGTGAGCGTCGACAAAGGCGCGAAAACAGGCCCGACCGCAGGCGTGCGTGCAGGTGTTTCCCGCCACGTGGTTGTTCGCCCCCGTTTTGCTGTATCTCGTTTGAAACACCAAGTGCTCTCATCGTCACTTATCCCCGTATCACTATCACTACCGTAATGTCTAATTCTTTTCATATTAATCCCACTTCTGAAACTATTAAGACAGTTTTTGAAAGTAAAAGAGAAAACTTGATATTACACTGACACACTTTATTACAATTATTCAAATTAATTACTAAATCAACTAAACACTTTATTGGAACAAAATCTCTAATCAAATTTGAAACAAAATCTATGACCAAACGGTGAACAGTGGCGTGATAAACCGAATTGTTATCCAATAGGCACCCCCGAGGAAAAGAGACCGGAGAAATGGCGGGTCCGAGTATTTAAAGGATTTCTCCCTCCATTTCGTGTTGTCTCGTAGCCTCGTAGATCCGGTGGTGGCACTGATGTCGAGTGTTGCCAGGCTGGACAGGGTGGCCAACTATTAAGGTGTAACATAATATTAATTTTGATATGTCTATTGCATTATATAAATTACGTAAATGCAAACACGTGTATGTAGTATCCGTAACTCACAACTATTATTTGAATGAAAAAATGGTAAATCAAATGCTAAAACTGTTTCTTACATGTCATAAAAATGCAACTTTTATTGAGGTAGATGAAGTTTACTCTAAACGAAAGTATCTCCAGACTCTGTGTCATAAGATCAACTTTCTTATTGATTACTTCGAATACAAATCTACATTCTTATCATATGAACTTATCAGAAACAGATTAAAACAAACTGTAACCAAGACACGTAAACAAGAATATCTGAAGATTGAATGTAAAAAGGGTACTATACCATACTATTTTCACCCAAAAAAGGCAATGTTTGTATCGAAAACCACACAAAATTCTCAAGTTCCGCAACCACTGCACACCGAAGATAATACATCTACATCATCAAATACATTTCCCATATCAGGAAATAATGCAGACTTTTTTCGTTTATAAACACATACGTGTGCTCCATCAAAATATTGATGGACTGATTTCAAAATCAGATATACTAACAGTTAATATAAATGAACTTGCGAAAACTGGAAAAAATGTCAACGTTCTTTGCATTACCGAACACAATATGATCCCGGGCGATGAAAAGACACTAAACATACCCAATTATTTGCTAGCTAGCATCTTGTAGTACTAGAAGCAGTAGACACGGTGGCTCATGTATATTGGTTAAAAACAGTCAAAAATATACTAATATGACTGAGATATATAAATTTAATGTTCCTAATATATTGGAAGTAGCTGCAATCGAATTAGTAGAACATAAGATTATTGTTATTTGCATTTACAGGGCTCCCAAGTATACTAATCATAAAGTGGATATATTCTTTGATAAATTGATCGGTATTTTGGAGAAATATAGCCTAAACACGAACAAAAAACTGATTATATGCGGAGATTTTAACATAAATTTACTGGAAAATAATCCACGTACGGCAAAATTTCAAAGAATTTTGCTTAGTTACAATTTGAATATAGCAATCAAAGAACCAACCCGACTAAGCAGCGGAACTTGTCTAGATAATTTGGTTCACAATGTTCGAGGATCAAAAAGCGAAGTGATTGAATTTGCTTTGTCTGATCACACTGCACAAGTTCTCAAATGTCCAGTCAAAAAAAGTATAACCATTAAACATTGGTTCGTTATGAAGCACGACTATTCTTCTGAAAATATTGAGAAATTTAAAGACTGTCTAGCTAAATTAAACTTTAATGAAGTGTTTGCTAGTAATGACCCCAACGAAGCTTTTAGTAAATTCCACGACGATTTTAAACTTTTTTATGATCTCTGCTTTCCGCTCATAAAAGTGAAAATTAATACACATAGAAAACCAAAATTGATGTCGAAAGGCATAAAAAAGTGTTGCAAGCGTCAGAGAGAGCTGCTCTGGAAATATAGAATATCTCCGAATCGAGAAAACAAAATAAAATTCAAATCCTACGCAAAACGGCTCAGAAATATAACTAAACTTACTCAAAAAGCCCAAAATAATTACTGCATTAAAAATGCCACGAATAAAGCTAGAGAAACATGGAAGATTATAAATAACAAGAAATTAAATATACCGAAAGAAAATATAAATCAAATTAATTACAATGGGAGTGTTATCACGGATCCAAAAATAATTGCTCAGACATTCAATGAACATTTTAGTAATATTGTAACATTAAATAATGCTAATAGAATAACAAATAATAATAATACTGACAACACAATGACATTTAATATTTCTAATTCAATGTTTATGCCACCCACCAATTCTAATGACATTTATAACATAATTATGAAACTTAAGAACACCAATAGCACAGGTTTTGACAATATATGTACAAATGTAATAAAACATGTCGCCCTTATTATTTCTCCTATAATAAGTCACATTGTCAATTTATGTATTGAATATGGTATATATCCAAATCGATTAAAAAAATCAGTTATAAAACCTCTCTTTAAAAAAGAAGACAAGGAAAATATGGATTTTTACCGACCTATTGCTCTAATTTCATTTTTTTCTAAAATATTTGAATATGTAATATATAATACCATAAATAACTATCTGGAAAAACGTCATATTTTGGCAAAAGAGCAAAAAGGTTTTAGGATCAATAAAACAATAAATATGGCGATCTATGATTTCGTACGCCTAATCATGATAAATATGGATAAAAAGGTTCCAGTTTAAGCGCTTTATATAGACATGACTAAGGCCTTCGATTTTGTAGATCATGACATTTTAATTAATAAATTACACAAATACGGAATCCGTGGCAATGTTCTAAATTTAATAAAATAATATCTAAGCGATATAATGAGGTTGAAAATCTACTTGAAATATATTAGATAGGTATATTAAGACACATCACACTCACACACATTACACACACCCTCATACACCCTTACACACCCTATTATTTTGTAACTTTTTTACAAATTTTATATTTTATAATATAAGCGCAACTTAGCATGTAGATGGTCTTAAGGAAGAGCAGGTCCCCCTAACACAGATGTCCCATTGAACATCTAATAGGAGGTCCTGGCCACTAAACATATTAATGTAAACGAATCCTTTGTTGTGCAATAAAATAATTTTAATTTTTTTCATTTTCAAGCGATAGAAAACAGCAAACCCATTGTTCGGTTTAAAAGCGTTCGGAACGCGCAAGTATGTGTCAGATTCTATTTTATTGAGATGGCAACACGGGTTGTAAAAAAGTGAAATGTCAAAGTTGTTTTTTCCGGTTTACTGTCAATTTTGCTCTCGAGGAGATGCGTGTAAAAAATGGGATCAACCAGTGTTGAAAGAATTATGGGTTTCAAGGAAACAAACGTTTAAAAAGTGGTAAAATAACCCAATTAATGAGCATTAATTGCAAGCCCTATTGTGTGTCCGAACAGTCTCGGGAATCGGTCGCCGGTGGAAAGTGATGTGTTTGGATTTTCATTAGCACGATTCACGGAAATCGTGGTAGAGGTCTGGGTCGAGCTAGCTCGGGGTTAGGGGTTGAGTTTAGAGAATTCCTCCGCAAGCTGCGGGCGGGGCCAGTAGTTTGTTGAAGACCTGTGACGCGCCAGACCGACGAGAGGACAACGCTGTCTGCCCAGACACCAAGATTGAGTCTGGTGGTCTGAATCCAGCGCAGAAGTTCAAGAAGTAAGGCTGCATCCAAATGTGAGTCATTGAACCATTTACCCTTCAGAAAGGAATTGTAGTATATAAGAACCCCCTTTGTATGGGAAGCCCCTTTCTGACAGGTTTTAACCTCCTTATAATATTCAAATGGGTCCAGCACGCGAGGTTTAAACCATATCTGTGGAGAGGGGGGCTTTTCACAAACATTTTCTGGTAGCATAGCGCGGTTAAGTTGTTTAGTATCGGATATTAAACAACCCCGGACCAAGATATATTCTGTTTATATAAGCCGAACCGATATAGTAGCTCCGTTGGCCTAAGATAATTTGTGAATTATACTTTGTTTTAGGTAGGTAGTTGTGAAATATTGTGAAAGAGAGTGTACTAACGCGTAGTAAAGGTACCAAGAAAACTACTAAATGAGATTAGCATGGTTCTTTCTGATATTAATAGTTCATACCTATATACTTTAACGTATCTCCGTAATCCGTTTGGGTTATAGCGTTATCAGTATCAAATAACACTATAGTATTAAGGTAGTCAGGTTTTATCCACGCTAAAAATTGTAAGCCAAACAAAACGGACTTTGGACCGTATTTTTATTTACCTACTTTGTTTTGTCAAAACTTTTTAGAGGTCATTTAACTCTGTACTGTCAGTTTTTTTTTTTTGTTGCTGCGTTCCTTTTTCCGCTTTTATTGTTGTCAATCCAAATTGATGGTACGATCAGTCAACGTATGCAACTTTAATTAATTAATACTGTTAATTAACTTGTAATATCCCACGACCCACACATGCTGTTGTTATTCAATTGCTCTCTACACAAGTGGGATACCTAGATTTCGATAGTTATGTATGTATTGACACTTTATTATATGGTTAGGTGGCGTTTTTCTTAATACATTCTGCTTACTGATTTGTATCGGTATTTTAGATTGATATTTGTATTTTCGAACCGTCTGTGGGTAATGGGGGGGTCAAGTAGTATAGTAATCATAGTTTATAAATTGTAATTTGTAAAGTAGGTAGGCACTTATTTGTATTTTATTTTTTTGTATTTATTTGCATTCTATTTATATTTATTATATTTTTATAGTATGGATATATCTTTAAATATTAATAACAGTTTCTTCTCATGCTCCTCTTCTGACGAATACGCAAGTGCGGATAGTGATGTCGACTCTGCTCCTGGTTCAACGTTACACGACAAGTTGTCTTCTGTATTTGACAGTAACCTTAGAAATAATTTCAATGTGGTTCACATCAATGCTGAAAGTATCCACGCGCACTACCCTGATCTTTTAGCGGCTTTTAGCAGTTTACGCGTGGATGCCGTGCTTGTATCCGAATCACTACTGAAGCCCTCAATACCTTCCACCATGTACAGTCTACCAGGTTTCCGCCTGATTCGAAATGACAGAACCGGTAAAGGATGGGGGGGAGTTGCAATTTATCTTCGGTCTGATATTCAGTGTACGGTTGTCAATCAGTCTCCTAGTGCATACTCCAATTCAGCTGAACATTTATTTATTGAAATTTTTCTTCACCATTCTAAAGTTCTTCTTGGCGTTTACTACAGTCCCTCCCTCAAAATTGATTACTTTAACAGCTTTGAAGCCATATTGGAAGATCTTAGCCCACTTTATAATGATGTAATTGTTTTAGGTGATTTTAATACCTGCCTCCTAAAAAATGACTCTCGCTCTAAGCAACTTTCCTCAATTGTCTCTTCTCTTGACTTTCATATTCTACCTCTTTCCGCAACTCATCATAAACCTCACTGTATTCCGTCTCTTCTCGACCTCATAATAGTTTCCAATCCCCATAAAGTCGCCACTCATGGCCAACTCACTGCCCCCTTTTCGTACCATGATTTAATATATGTCTCGTACAAGATACGTCCTCCCAAATATAAACATAAATACCTCTTTCTACGTAGTTTTAAGGGAATAGAACTGGAGGCGCTTAAAAAGGATGCTTCAGCCATTGACTGGTCTCCAGTCACTGGCTCTGTAACAGCTGACTCCAAAGTTGACAACTTTAACCGAATTTTAATTGCCCTTTTCGACAATTCAGAATATAGTTATTCATATTAAATTGGAGGCACGTCCCAGGTGAATGTAATCCTGCAGAGTGCGCATCTGGAGGCTGCACAGCGCGGGAGTTGGTGTCGCATCATTTATGGTGGGGGCCGGAGTGGCTTAAAGAAACAGGTTTCTTGGCCTGTCCAGCAGTTGGATAGGACACCCCAGATTTTACCCGGGTTGCGTGTGCATGCTCTAGTTCTAGGGACCAAACTAGTTCCTGATTGGACGCCGTGAGTTGGGTCACCGTGCGTTGAGACGCTGGGGCGTCGCGACGGTGGCATCGGCACGGTGTGCGTCGGGTCGGAGCACGCAAGTCGCCATCCTTTGTTGTTACCCAAGGAGGGCCTTTGATGAGGCGTTTGCTGTCCGACCGACATGTTCGTAACTCACACACGGGATGAAGCGCGTTATTGGCGATTTTACAGCGAGAGTTTTGGATTTTGTCTACTCGCCGGGTAATTCGCAATGTTCTCTTCTCCTGTGTTTCTTGTTACAGAGCCTTGTTGATGCAGCCGCAGATAGGAGATCTGCCAGCTGATTGGATCACACAGTCGAGACCTTTTGATGGAGTGGCTACGGACGTGGGGGGACCGTTCCTCGTCCGAACGTCTAGCCTTCGCAACGCTCGGACTGTTAAGGCGTACCTGTGAGTATTCGTGTGTCTGTCCACCAAGGCCGTCCACTTGGGATTAGAGTCCTCGTTGTCCGCGGAGGCCTTCGTCGTTGCATTAGACCGATTAGTATCGCGTAGAGGTTTGCTTTTTAATTAGTTCAGACAACGGCACGAATTACAAGGGTACCGCAAATTACTTGAAAAGATGTATACATTTTAGAAGATAATTGTATTTAGTTAAGTCATGGTTATTATGTGAAATCGGCCAAGACCCACCTCCGCCGCGTCATTGGGGATGTAATCTTATTGAAAGATGTGAATTTGGAATTATTTGTATTGGCGACGTGGTCGCATTATTAAATTGGTAGTTGGCGGGGATGAGACTCCTCGCGCCGCTGAGGTGTTGGTCGAAGGTTTGATTCTGTGACGAGCCTTGGCGACTCTCTCCCGGCTCCCGGTTGAGTAAGCTAGCGGTCTGATAAGGATAACAGCCCGGAGCGGGGGATTGTTCGGTTTAAAAGCGTTCGGAACGCGCAAGTATGTGTAAGATTCTATTTTATTGAGATGGCAACACGGGTTGTAAAAAAGTTAAATGTCAAAGTTGTTTTTTCCGGTTTACTGTCAATTTTGCTCTCGAGGAGATGCGTGTAAAAAATGGGATCAACCAGTGTTGAAAGAATTATGGGTTTCAAGGAAACAAACGTTTAAAAAGTGGTAAAATAACCCAATTAATGAGCATTAATTGCGAGCCCTATTGTGTGTCCGAACAGTCTCGGGAATCGGTCGCCGGTGGAAAGTGATGTGTTTGGATTTTCATTAGCACAATTCACGGAAATCGTGGTAGAGGTCTGGGTCGAGCTAGCTCGGGGTTAGGGGTTGAGTTTAGAGAATTCCTCCGCAAGCTGCGGGCGGGGCCAGTAGTTTGTTGAAGACCTGTGACGCGCCAGACCGACGAGAGGACAACGCTGTCTGCCCAGACACCAAGATTGAGTCTGGTGGTCTGAATCCAGCGCAGAAGTTCAAGAAGTAAGGCTGCATCCAAATGTGAGTCATTGAACCATTTACCCTTCAGAAAGGAATTGTAGTATATAAGAACCCCCTTTGTATGGGAAGCCCCTTTCTGACAGGTTTTAACCTCCTTATAATATTCAGATGGGTCCAGCACGCGAGGTTTAAACCATATCTGTGGAGAGGGGGGCTTTTCACAAACACCCATATTAGTAAAATTTGTCATCGCACAAAAACTGAGGTGACTTACACATCAGAGACTGCTAAAATACGTTATGGTGTGCCACAGAGAAGCGTATTGGGGCCACTTTTATTTCTAATCTATATAAATGATCTACCTAAAGCAATAGATCATCCCATAACCCTATTCGCTGATGACAGTACTGCCATTTTTATTGGAGATAATTTGGACACATAAATAATTCCTTAGGCAATATTATAAACTGCCTCGATAGAAATAATCTTGTTATAAATCTAAATAAAACCAAAATCATGCAATTTAAACATAGACAAAACAGGAAAGATTTGATATTGAATGTCAAATATTTAAATAACATTATTAATGAAACGGACGTAACAAAATTCTTGGGAATACTTATTGACGAGAATCTGAACTGGAAAGCACAAATCGAAAGCGTATGTAAAAATTTAAATAGTTTTGCATATGCACTTTACCAACTACTCAAAGTTGTAAATATAGACGCTGTCGTTACAGAATATTACGGTCATGTAGTGCCAACCTTGCGGTACGGTGTCATCTTCTGGGGAAATGCAACTGACAAACTTCGTCCGTTCAAAGCACAGAAAAAATTCATTCGAGCAATGTTTTGTCTCAGACCCTTTGATACATCCAAGCCGTTTTTTAAGAAGCATAAACTACTTACTCTGCCATTTATTTATATTTTTGAAGTTTCCGTTTTTGTAAAAACTAATCTTGACTTATTTACCAAATTAAAAAGCACTCGGCACAATTATAATATAAAAGCATTCCCACGTAAAACAACACACTTTACGGAGAGTATTTTCGGAACGGCGTCTACGATCTTTAATAAACTTCCAAACTCAATAAAAGAAATACGAAATATTACATCTTTTAAAAACAAGTTAAAGGATTTTCTTGTTAACAAAACATACTACACAGTTATGGAGTTTTTAACAGATATATAGGTACTAATTTGGAAACATGAGCCAGATAAGTTTTAAACTCAAAATGTATATAATTTTTTCAGGTTTTGGTATTTGATATGTTACGGATATTATAATATTGATATTAATTATAATAATATATTTTTTTTTTAATGTGTGACATGATGCTTAATGATTATTTATAACAATTGATAATATTTAATAATGTTTATAACGAGTATTCTTTAGAAACAATTTAATCTGTTATTTAAGGTTTAGTTTTCTTAAAATGTTTTCCTTGATGTTTAGTATTAAGTTTATATTTTTGTATGCCGAATGGCAAAGCATATGGGACAAATTTTCATGTTTATAACAACCCTTTACCTATGTCTGTACAAATAAAGATTTTCTCATTCTCATTCTCATTCTCAAACTTTTAGTCCCCTCTAAACACGACAAGTATGGGCCGTTCTTCTAAATGTATGGGACTAGAAGTTTGGCGCGATCTGTATTAGTAGAACAACTTATAAAATGTACTGCGCAACTACGGAACCCTACAATTTAGATATTTAGATAAAATAAAACAACTACAGGTGAGATTAATAAAATATTCAGCTGATAAAAAGACAAAAGATAGTTGTGATGGAGACTATGACAAATTGTTTGCCTCATGCCGAATACTTAGAGTACATTGTAAGGTTAAGTATCTGATTGCTATTGACACATATTATTCCGAAGACCATAAGACCCTGGTAAAACACCACTATTGTACAAGATCAGCGAACAATAGAAAATATATCCAGCCAAAGGCAAATAATTACTACGGAGAAAGAACAAGAGGATACTTAACCCCAAAAATATGTAACAAAATCAAACTATTAAGGGTGGCTGAAAAATTTTGTAAGCCTACACTAAAATTCAAATTTAAAAAAATATTTTTATAAATAAATGTGGTAAGCTTGTATTGTAAGTAGGTATAAATTATAAGTACTTGTTATTATTATAAATCTAAGAGCTCATCTGCCAACAAACTGTTATGTAGTTTGGCAGAAAATAAAATGTATTAGTCGTAAGCTTAGTTGTTAAATAAATTTCTTAAAAAAAAAAAAAAACAATGTGCGTGGCCCGACACGCACTTGGCCACTTTTTTATTTGTTTGTTCGGCTATAACTTTCCATGTTTCAGGTATTTTGTGTTTAGATTTATTGATTCTGTTTGCGTACTCAATTTGTTTTGCTGACTTTTCGTAAAGATTTTTATTTACTTTGATTTTATTTTTTAGGTTATCAATTGGTTTAACTTCTTGTAACATTTGTAAGTTTTCTAAATTGTTTTTTAACACCTTTATTCCTTCTGTAATCCATGTATTTGCTTTTTGGTGAGCTTAATTTTTTTTGGGTATGCTATGTTAAAGCAATATTTAATAGTATTAAGCAGAATTTTCATTTCCTCATTAGGATTAGTCATGTATAGTAAGTCATGTTTAATTTTTTCGGCTTCCTTATTAAATAAATAATGAAAGTAATTATAATTATTTTTCTGACATAACTCTACAAATACTTAAGTTCAAATTCATAATTATACTTTAATAAAATTGTGTTATGGTAAGAAAGTTTATCTATGACTCCCATCTATATATCCCACTGATTTGCAGGCATCGTCATTTATCATAAAATTATCTAAACACGTCGCACTTTTATTAAAAATTCTTGTGAGCTCATTGATTGATTATGGTTTTACAATTCAAACCTTTAACTACATTTATAAATTTATTGTTATTTATGTTTCGTGTTATAATATCAATATTAAAATCTCCTGCTATAATTAATCTCTTTCATTCTCTATTCAATCTGTGTAAAATTGTTGTCATGGTATCTTCAAATATTGTTAAATCATAATCAGGTATATATAAGAATACAATATAACAAGTTTAGGTGATTCAATTTCTATTGCTACTAGGTCGCAGTTCAACTCAAAACTTAATTTACTTAGATCTTTTATAATCTTTTATAATCTTTTATAATTCAGTACCTCAAATTATCCCTAATAAAAATGGCTGTACCACCATGTCTGAACATTTTCCTATTATAGCGTGTAGCCAGTTAGTAATTATCTATCTTCATTGTGTGTTCCTGGTCATCTGACATCCATGTTTCAGTTACACAAAGCACATCACAGTTTGTGTTGTTTGTTAACATTTCGAGGTCAAGAAGTTTATTGTTAAAAGATTGGATGTTTGTATAAACTTTAATTTCACAATTTTTTATTATATTTACGCAAGAGTGTTTACGGCTCACGGAAATGGTCAAAACTGATAATGGAAATTTTCGAGCGTTGGTCTATATTAGATGTATTTGCCGAATGTATTGAAAAGAATCGGTCACCTGTTATAAGGCGTCTGTTGGGCTTTATTGTCGATGCTGCAGCGTAAAGGGGTGTCTGCTTACGCTAGAGTATCTGAATTTTATCCGCCGTTTGTCTGGATCACTGGTTTGATAACCGCTTCATGGCACATTGGTTGTCTGTGCGTCGTTATGACAACGGAAAATTTAAGATATAGCAACCTTAACCATTTATCTTGTTTTATAGTGTTATCGAGCACAGCTAGCACCACCACTAACCGGCCGCACAACCACGCTTCATAGATATATTATTAATTATTTTTAAAGCCTACAATGTCATACACAATTAGTTTTATATTTTCGTTGATTTTTAAATTTATAAGTATCGAATACTTGTAGTAATAATCGATTATTGTTGTGATAATATCGATTAGTTGGGCAGAATGTCAGATAGGGTATAACCTTATTTTTTTTTGTTGGCAACACTGATTTTGACACTTGTGTAAAAACATTGTCGTTCTCTTTTGGATATAATTTTCTATCGGTTTGAATCACGACAGATTAAGATTTGTTTATCGAGTAAATGATTGATTATAGCAATATAAAGTGTACTGAAGATCTTTGAGGTGTGATTTATTGTGTTTCTGCCCGCAACAACAATAGTTTATACAACTTATACACTTATTACTTTTAAATATTTCACTTTTATTTATATTTGATCTGGATTAACTGCAATAGTGGTTAATGTTGATATACTTTTAAAATGTTACATCAAGTATACATTTTCTTAACGCTCAAATCTTTCACATTTTATTAAGTTAATTTTAGTATTGTATGAATGGGTTTTGTATGCTCCAATATTTATTGTGACCTTAACGTTAGTTGAATATTAACAATGAAGTTTTTACAGGAGATAAAGAAGTTGCGAAGGGCTTTGGAATATTCTTTGTTGCCATTCCTTCATTGAAAACTCAAGGCTTAAATTCAAGTCCACGACTTGCACAGGATCTTTTAAGTGATAACGTACCTCAGTGCCATTCTGTATTTGCTTTTAAGCATATCAATTCACAAATATCATCTCTTATCTTAAAAAAACCGAGGACTTATGGGGCCTATCTGTTAAAGTTGTAAGCTGTGTTATTGATTTAATAGCTCCATATTTATCTTTAATCTTTAATAAGTGAGTAGATGATGGTGTCTTTTGTGATTTAACGAAGTTGAGTAAATTGATCCCTCTTTTAAATCAGGCGACAGAGAAGACCCTTCCAACTATAGACCGGTCTCAGTTTTACCAGTATTTGGTAAGATTTTCGAATAACTTGATTGAAATTAAATGAATACTTTATTTCTGCAATAAAGGTAGATACATAAATACACTTATCGCAAATTAGGATTTATTAAATAGGTAATAAAAATAATTAAATTTACAAGAGGAAATACAACATATTATTATTAAAATAGGTTTTGGGTTTGCTTATATTTAATAAGTAAATACACGTACATGAACTAAAATAAAGGTATATTTAATGTATACAATTATGAATACATATACGATATGATAATAATAATAGCTACCCATATACAAAATACTAACAGGTTACATATATAAATACATGCCTAACTCTGCCCATTCGATTAGTCTTGCTAAGATGATTTTAATTAATTGTTAGGTCATTTTAATTTTAATAAGTTGCTTCACAGTGAACAATATGGATTCACTAAAGGGAGGTCAACCACTGATGGAGGAGTTGCTTAAGTCAAACACATATTTGACGCTTGGCAAACAAGGCAGAATGCGTTCGGTGTATTTTGTGACCTCTCTAAAGCTCTTGATTGTGTTAATAATGAAACACTTTTATGTAAATTAGATCACTATGGAGTTAAAGGTAAATCTTTGGCGTGATTTAAGTCATACCTTAGTGACCGGATTCGAAAGGTGTACAATAAAAGCACATGATAGATATTTTATTGATTTATTTTGTAGAACGCACAACGTAATTGTAAGATGGCGGAGATGCAAGAGAGAGAGCGAGAGAGCGAGAGAGCGATGACAGAGTTGCCATCGTTCAGAAATATTTTATATTCTACATAAATTGGGGGGGGGGGGGGGCAGCATTGCATAAAACTGAACAAATATATTTCAAAGTTACTTTAAATGCTGCACCAGTTCTAAAAGCACAACTAAATACAAACATTTTATAACTGACGGAACAGTATACAGTGATTATACAAATTCTACTAACTTACATGCTATTATCATATAAATATTGCACTTTACATTACTTATCAAGTGTTCAAAGTTCTACACTGACACAAGCCTTACAACAAAAATTACAAATTAATCATAAATGGGCAAAATGGCCACCTTATTAATAGCCCTTCTGTGAGATCCTGACCCAGTCTTGACTTCAACAACTCTGACTTTACCGTCTGGACCATGAAACACATTTGTAACTCTAGCTAAAGGCCATTGTAATGGCGACAACAAGTTATTTTCACTTACTAATAATACTAATGTACCAATTTGAATGTTAGGCACAGACTGTTGCCATTTAGAGCGTTCTAACAACTGTGACAAGTAACTTTTGTGCCATACCTTCCAGAAATCTTGCTGTATTTTGGTACACTTTTTCCAAAATTTCAATACATTTACATTCTTTGAAGTCAAGTCTGGCTCGGGGATTGCATTTAATGGTGCTCCAATCAAAAAATGAGCTGGAGACAAAAAAGAAAAATCGTTTATGTCCTGTGATAGAGGAGTTAATGGCCTCGAATTAAGGATTCCCTCAATTTGAATCATCACAGTACAAAATTGTTCATATGTTAACAATGTTTTCCCCACTACTCTTTTGAAATGATACTTAAATGACTTAACAGCTGATTCGTGAAGACCTCCAAAGGTCGGGGAGTACATTGGAATAAACTTAAAATCTATACCCTTTAAAGTACAATAATTTGTTATAACATCTTTATGTTGCTTTGAGCAATTTAACAAAAACAATTCTCGCAACTGATTGTTGGCACCTTTAAAGGTAGAGGCATTATCACAACTTATCATGCCTGGAATTCCACGCCTAGAACAAAACCTCTTCAATGCTGCTAGAAAACAGTCAGTTGTCAAATCAGATACTAGCTCGAGGTGTATGCACTTGGTGACAAAACATACAAAAACTGCCACATAGCCTTTACTTATGTATGATCTTCTCAATGTCGACTGTTTTATTTGGAACGGGCCACAGTAGTCAACTGCGACTTTATTAAACACCTTATCTTGTGTTACACGCGTGTGAGGAAGAGACGCCATTAATTGATGCCCCTGTTCAGCTCTAAATCTATGACATTTAGTACATCTATGTAATACCTTTTTTATTTCTTTAACAGCAGAGACAATGTAATATTTTTGAATTAAACTTGACAACGTTAATTTTAATCCAGCATGCAATAAAGAAATGTGCTCATTTCGAATAATAAGAGCAGTTGTATGACATTTTTTTGGCAAAACTATTGGGCACTTTTGATTGTATGGTATATTTGCATTCTCGAGTCTTCCTCCCACACGCATAACACCCAATTGATCAATGAAAGGATTAATTTTCTTAAGATTACTATTTATATTCTTATTTTTATTTATACAATTTATTTCGTTAGCGAAATGTAATGCTTGAACATTTTTAATTATGCATGACATTGAGTCCTTCATCTCAGCCACAGATAAGTTTTTAAAGTTTCGTTCGTCTTTAGGGCTTCTACAATTTTTTATAAATCTTAACATATACGCAAAAACGCGTTGTAATTTCAAAATTGATGAAAACTTTGAAAAAGGAAACAACTCCTCATTAATGTTACAGTTTATACTTGAAATATACTCCTTACATTCTGACTCTACTAGACTGATATCATTAATATTGTCATTATTTGGAATGTAATTTAAATTATACAATTCTGGTGAACCTCGCCACCAAGTGGGGTGAGATGCTAGCTGAGTGGGTTTTAAACCCCGTGACAGACAATCTGCTGGGTTATTTATCCCGCTTACATGATGCCAACTACAATCATTGGTTAATGTATTAATTATATTTACTCGGTTTAGAACATAAGTAGGAGTCTTTACAGATTTGAGCCAACAAAGCACAATTTGTGAATCAGTAAACAAATATCTATGCCTCAATTTCAAGTCATGAAATACAGAACTTACTTTGCTATACAACTTGGCCAACAAAACCGCCCCATTAAGTTCTAATCGTGGTATAGTTAACTTTGAATTGATCGGAGCTATTCTTGATTTGCTACAAATTAATGATACCTGTATTTCATTTTTGTGAACAACTCTAAGGTAAATACAGCAGCCATACCCTATATTCGAGGCATCACAGTAACCAATCATATCTACATAATCGGCGTTACATATTCTTAAATTACGTTTTATCAATATGGACTCCATGTTCATTAAGTCACAGAAAAATTCATTCCAAGAAAGTAACAATTTATCAGTAAGTGGGCTGTCCCATTCTAGTTTTTCCAACCACACCTTTTGCATGAATTCTTTGGCCTTAGTAACTATAGGACCAGCCAATCCCAACGGGTCAAAAAAAGTCCCAATACAACTCAAGACAGTTCGCTTCGTCCATTCCTTAGGAATGTCCCCTTTTGGTTTATTAATTTTTAAATTATCATTAGCAATATCTAATGATAAACCTAATGCTTTTAATTCTAACCCTTCTTGACAAAAATCATGGTCTTTACCAAAACAATGCTTTTCGTTGGGAATGTCAGATAAAACATTTTGATTGTTAGAACTCCATTTGTGGAGGTCAAAACTTCCTAAGCTCAATAGTTTAATCAATTGGTCACATACCTGCTTCAGCGTATCAGGATTGTCAGCACCAAAAATGCAGTCGTCCACATATGTGTTGTTCATAAGCACCTTCGCAGCCAGTGGGTACTGTTTACCATACCTTGATGCGAGCTCCACCAGACATCGAGTCGCAAGGAAGCTGGAACTTCTTACCCCATAGGTCACAGTCTGCAGCTGTAAGCATGTTAAAGGATCATCAATATTTTCTCTCCATAGTATATTTTGCAAGTGAGTTTGAGTTGGATCTATAAGAATTTGCCTGTACATTTGACGCACATCAGCTAAGGCAATAAATTCATACTTTCGAAATAAAACCAAGATGTCAAAAAGACTCTTTTGTACTACAGGGCCATTATGAAGCACAGTATTGAGGCTGTTTGTCTTTAAGTCAGCTTGGGCACTAGCATCAAAAACGACACGAAGCTTAGTAGTCTTGCTTTCTTCTCTAATTACTGGATGATGAGGCATGAAGTAATTTTCTTCTATCGGTTTTTTGATTGCAGATAAATCAATAATCTTGGCATGACCTAAGTCCAAATATTCCTTAATAAATTTGGAATAAGCAATTTTTAAATCATTATCCTTTTTGAATCGTTTAGATAAACTGTTCAGTCTCTGCAATGCTAAAGAAAATGAGTCCCCCAATTTTAAATCATCGATTGGCATTTTGAGCGGCAACTTCACCTGAAACCGATTATTAATTAACTGTACCGAGGTGGAAAACTCGGTTTCGCAGATATCAGCTTTTAATATGACCTCCTTATTTATTTCGGGAGTGTGTTGTTCTTCCCAAAACTTTTGCAGGAGGTGGTCTACATTATCTATAATCGTAGCATGCAAAACAACACTATCATTAATTTTATTTTGATTACACAAGGAAACACAGTCCCAATGCAAATTGCCAGCCACTACATAACCGAATTTTGTTGCAAGCAAGACTAAATTGCCTTCCTTCAATTCTATTTTATTTGGCAGCAAAATCTTAAAGAAAATGTCTGCAGAAAGTAAGAAGGAAATCTCACTAGGAATATTAAATTCGTCATCGGCTAATTGTATAGTGTCTGGTATGGCAACATTATTTAAATTGAATTTTGTCTGTGGCAGAAATGAAGTTATTTTGTCTACTACAGAAAACATTGTGTTGCACTTATAATCGTTATGCAAAGAATGCAAATTTAAATTGATAGCTTGGCTTATGGATTTTTCACTTGAACCCAAAGCAGATATTTTAAGACTATGCCTAAACGTTGCAAGACCTAACTTTTTAACCAAGTCACTAGTAGCAAAAGAAGTTTGGCTACCGCTGTCAACAATTCCTTTTGCAACCACATATGAGCCATCCTTAGCCTGAATTTTCAATTTTATTGTAGGCAATAAGACCATATTTTTGGTAGTGACGTTGTTTTGCAAAGTAGTGACATTATTTTGCTCTGTATGTAACAAAGAATGATGTTCCTTGCTTTTGCGGAAAGAACACTTAAAATGGAAACGACATTTATTTTCATGTGAGTTCAAACAAATCCTACACAAACTTTCTTGGCCCACAAAACTTGATTTGTCATTAAAGCTCAGCATTTTAAATTTTTTGCACTGAAATAACTTATGACCTGGTGTCTGACAAAATTTACACACGGCTTGAGGTTCTTTAGAAACACTAGTACTCGCTAAGTTGCTAACTCTATTTTTAAAGATTTGATAGCTCTTACCTTCAGCATGTCCACTCTCCTCGAAGCTCACGGCCCTTCGTTCCAAAAACTCAAAAAAGTCTTTGAGTGTGGGTAGCGTTGTTTGATCTCTATCAGCATAATAGGCCCGACAGGAGTAAGCATCTAATTTCTTAATCAAAATGGGCACAATTACCATGTCCCAGTGTGTTACTGGTTGCCCTAAGCCTTCTAGCGCTCCTAGTTGTTGGCGAGCTTGAGAAACCAACTGTCTTAAATTCCCAGAGGTCCCCTTTGAGATTGGCGGAAGATCCAATAAAAAATGTACATGGTGTGTGATCAGAATACATTTGTTGTCATACCTTTTCTTAAGATTACTTAAAGCTAGTGGATAAGACTCACTAACTAATGGCAGTTCTTCTATTGCTGCCAGAGCTTCTCCCTTCAAGTATTTGCGCAGATAAAACAGCTTCTCAATCGGCGTAATGTTTGAGTCTCTGTCAATGACTGCAGTAAACATGTCGTTGAATGTCTTATATTGAATAATATCCTTTCCGTCAAAGGTTGGTATTTCCAGGTGAGGAAGGTTGCTCTTTGATCTGTCAGCTGGTGGTGATGTTTTCCCAGGAGCATGAGAGGATGGTGTTGAAGGAGGAGTCATGACTTTTCTTAGCTCCGAGATCGCCTTCAAACATTTGTCCTCAATCTCATCTTCTTCAAAATCAGAATCATTTGCACAATTTTGCAGCAACTGTAGATCTAACTGTACCTCCCTGTGGACATGCAATGATTTCTGCAAGGATTCCACACGTAGTTTTATGGCTTCAACGTCTAGTAGCACCTGTCCTCTTTGTTCTGCTATGAAGGTGTAGGCCCGAGTTATTTGGCCCTTAAATTGGGATATCTGGGCCTTGAGACGCTTGATTTGCTTCGCTGTTTCTTGTTCTGCCATATTGGATTGAAATCAAAATGTCCTTATGTACTATTAGATTCGGGTTTCGGCACCACTTCATGTACAATAAAAGCACATGATAGATATTTTATTGATTTATTTTGTAGAACGCACAACGTAATTGTAAGATGGCGGAGATGCAAGAGAGAGAGCGAGAGAGCGAGAGAGCGATGACAGAGTTGCCATCGTTCAGAAATATTTTATATTCTACAAAAGGTAGACATTAATGGAGTAAAGTCATCTGGAGCATCAATCAAAATGGGTGTCCCACAGGGTTCCATATTGGGGCCCCTAATATTTTTAGTATACATTAATGACCTTCCTTACTTAGTTAAAGACTTATCTGAGATAGTTCTATTCGCAGATAACACGTCACTTATTTTTAAAGTGAATCGACATGAAAATATTCTAGATGACGCGAATTCAACTCTTTCTCTGATTCTTGATTGGTTCACTGCAAATAATTTAGTTTTAAATGCGAAAAAGATGAAATTTATAACGTTTACTTTACCAGATGTAATTCAAGTAGATGTCAGTTTATTTTTGCAGGGATCCAAGCTGGCGTAGCTTAACGAAACTAAGTTTTTAGGTATTACTATAGACTCTCGTTTTCAATGGAGTCCCCACATAGAAGCTCTCTGTGGTAGACTTAGTTCAGCCACATACGCTGTTAGACGCATAAGGCAGATTACTGATGAAGATTCTGCTAGATTAGTATATTTCAGTTATTTTCACAGCATTATGTCATATGGCATAATGTTGTGGGGTAGAGCCGCGAATATAGAAGCTGTCTCCTTTGTTCTATATTTTTTTCTGACTTAGCTAATAACTTAATAAATAAATTCACATGGGACCGTAAATATATTAATTTCTTTAAACTTTTAAATAAATTATTATATTTACGGTCCCATGTGAATTTATTTATCAAGTTATTAGCTAACTCAGAAAAAAATACAGATAATTTCCCGAGGCTTGGTGTGCTCCACTCTGTTGAAACCAGAAACAAACATGAACTAGCTTTACCAAAATTAAGACTTGGCAAAGTAGGTACCTCTTTTGTAGGACATGGTATAATATCAACTATCTGGTGCTGGTTCAAATCTTATCATGTTTGCCGACGATACGGTCATACTCTACCATGGAGCTAGTTGGGACGAGGTACAGAGTATTACTGAACGAGGCCTTTCTAAAGTAACTAACTGGTTAGAGAAAAACCTTCTGTCACTAAACACGACCAAGACAAAATACATGTGCTTCAGTAAAACTATTGTGTGCCTCCCTAAAGAAGATTTCAAAATAAGGATTCATACTTATCCTTGCAATACTAATCCTACCGATCTACAAACATGTAACTGTCCACATCTGGATAAAGTTAGCACTTTAAAATATCTTGGAGTAATTATCGACAATAGGCTTAACTGGCACTCTCACATCTCAAGTACTGCCAAACGGCTAAGAAAGTTAATTTTTGTTTTTAAAAACCTACGTACTGTAACCGAAAAGAAGAACCTTGTGCATGTGTATAATGCTCTGGGTCACTGCGTGATTAATTATTGTATAACTGCATGGGGTGGAGCTTCAAAATCCCATCTGATTGAGATGGAACGTGCCCAACGCGCTGTACTTAAGGTCATGTTGTACCTACCATGGAGACATCCTACAATATCAGTATATGAACAATCTGAAGTTCTCAGTGTGCGTAAGTCTTATATATATCAATGCCTTAGAAGGTATCATCGATATACAGTTCCACACCTTACTGAAGCAAGGCAACGCACAGATCGCTGTCCTTTACCTGCGGTCAAAAGCGTGTTTGCACGTGCTCACTACGATTTTCAGGCTCCAAATTTGTACAATGCTATAAATTGTACAGTAAGATTAAAAAAACTAAGTAATTATCAGGTGCGTCATAGGGTTGTCCAATGGCTAAGCGACTTAACTTATGAGCAGACTGAAAAACTGTTGTAGATTATTAATTGGCTTGTTAAACCAACTATTCAGACACAAATAGCCTTCACACACACGCACGATCTTTCACTCTCACATACACTCAACCGATCTCATAATATCACTCGCAACACACTCAATACCCACCCACACCTCTCACATACAGTATAAGTACAACCTCTTTTAACTTTGTTTAGACTAATAATATTATAAGTTATATTCTAACATTTACAAACACTACTACCAATGAATGTAACTAAACGTAAACAAACCTTATCTACTTTAAATGTTGTAAATTTTAGCTTTGCTCTTTTATTTATCTTTTTAATTTAAAATAACAAAAGATAATTTCACAGTTATTATTACAATTAATAATTATGTACTACTGGTCTTAAATCATGTATAGCTATAATACTAACCCTTAGTTAAAAAAAAAAAAACTTTTGTACCTTTTGGCTAGATAATATATTTAAAAACTGAAATTATGGGAATGTACTGACTCCTAGCTTACAGTTTATACTTTTATAGGAGTTGGATACTCATTGTTTTATGTAAATGTATTATGGTCAATAAATATATTTTATGTTTTTTTTATATTATACAATAAGCTTACTTATACTTGCGATTGTCGGCACTTGGTGAAACATGGAAAGCATCTTGATGAAAACCACTTGTACACTGTTTACACAAATTTACTATAACTATAGGTACTTTTAAACCCAACCGGTTTCAAAATTTAATTCGTTGTCAAGGGCTTAACAACTCGTTTTAATATTAACCTACGTGCTGTAAAAATTTTTTTTTTCTTTTTGCCCTTGAAAATGAATTAAATTTCGAAACCGGTTGGGTTTAAAGTACCTCTAGTTATGGTAAATTTGTGTGAACAGTGTACAAGTGGTTTTCATCAAGATGCTATACAATAAGCTTTCAGAGGAGGTCCTTAGTTTTCCTGAAAATAAGTTTAAACTATATATTAAGCGGGGACAAGGAAGCTTATATAAAATGAATGATTATTTGGACGATAATTAATAAATAATAATAATCTTAATCAAAATTGTAATTCATGATTAGCATATTTGAATAGTGTATGATTCCTCTTAAGGCTTTAGCCTTAAAATTAATTAATATGTGAGCTGACTTTGTTGTTAAAGAACAATATGAGACGGGTTGACTAAGATACATTTTTTTCTCGTGATATAATTCTTGCAGTCTTATATTTTTTATGCCTTTACTTAAGTAGGTATACAAAAATTGTATTTGTTGGTTTTGTACCACATATTTTTTGAAAAAAGGCATTTTTTCTAAGTTTCTTGTCCTTCTTCTTAGCAATAATAATCGAATGGTGCGGATGGTTAGGAATTATGTATATTTAATATTTTTATTGCTTTATTTCTCTATTTTATGCAGGTGTATAACTTTATTACATTTTAGTAGCCCAACCTAAATATTTTTTGTAGTTATTTCCCTTATTAGTACATATTTTTTTTTATATTCTACAGATATATATTGCAAAGATTAACTTTGACTTGTAGAAAGTATACTTTATGTATCTGTTTTACAAAATAACTATTTTGATTTGATTTGATTTGAATAAAGATATTTACTATCATTAAGAGACAGTGCACACTAAAAAATAGTGACTGTACTAATAAAATTTTAAGCATGTTTTATTTTAAGTTGATATTTTGTATGTCTCGACGATACTTTGGTTACTGCAACCATATTTTTGTACTTACCGATTTTAATGTTGATTTGCTGCAACCTGATAAAGACTCAGCACCAGAATTACTTGCATTTTTGAATCAACAAAACTTTCATCAATTGGTCCTAGAGCCGACACGTATACAAAATAAATCTGCAACCTTACTAGACCTTTTCATTACCGATTCCCCTGAACTGTGTAAATCCATTTCTGTGCATTATAACCCTCTTCTCAGCGACCATGGTTTTGTTCTCGGTGAATTTAAATTAAAATCTCCAAAAAGAACACCTTTGTTTACTTGGGCTCGTTCGTTGCATAAAATTAACGAGGAAATTTTTTTCAATGACCTTCAGTCTATCCCATGGAACGATATATATGACACGAATAATATTAACGACATGGTAAATATGTTTAATATCTTCATATCCACAATTTTTAACAAACATGCTCCTTTATGAAAAATCAAAATCCAAGAAAATCCATGTCCTTGGATCACTGACACAATAAAGCAAATGATGACCTTGAGAGACAAAGCCTTGTTCCGTGCTAACTCTACAAAACAAGAATCGCATTTCAGGTATTATAAGGATCTTAAGAATCAGGTTACCGGAGCACTAAAAAGAGAAAAGATTGCATTTTATACACATTATGTAAATAACAATAAAAATAAACCAAAAAAAATGTGGTGTTATCTAAAACAGACTACGAGCATGGTGAATAAAAAAAATGTGTCAAACATTCCACAGCATCTAAATGATCCCGATAAAATAAATGATTTCTTTTTGAATATTCCGGGAAATCCAGAAATCGAGGAAGATTTATTAGCTTTTTACAAGCGAAATAAACACAAGAATGTAAATAAAATGTTTAACATAGAGGAATGTTCTGAAACCGAAGTCCTTAAGATAATTCGTACCATTACAACTAATGCTACCGGATTTGATGCGATTTCTATCAAGATGGTTACCATGACTCTGGAAATCACCTTACCTATCATCACAGCGATGGTGAATAGGTCAATCAATGAGCGTAATTTTCCCGATGCTTGGAAAATGGGAAGAGTGAAACCCTTGCCGAAATGTTCCACGGTTGAAGATTACAAAGACTTACGAGCTATTAGTATTTTGCCGGTATTATCCAAGGTGATAGAGAGGGTCGTCTGCTCCCAGCTGACAAAATACCTAGAAAGCAAGTCTATTCTCCCGGCGATCCAATCAGGTTTTCGTGGTCAACATGGTACGGCGACAGCTTTGAATCACGTGACCGATGACATACTGACTGCAGCGGATGCGGGAAAGGGCAGTATTTTGGTTTTGCTGGATTTTTCTCGGGCATTTGACTGCATCAGTCCCGATCTTCTACTGGCTAAAATGAATTTTTATGGAATCTCGCAATCAGCCTGTGAGTGGCTTCATTCTTTTTTAACCAACAGACAGCAATATATTGTTACTGAAGATGAGCAGGGGAATGTGAGGCATTCGCAAGTTAAAACGATCCCACGAGCCTGCCCACAGGGATCAATATTGAGCCCTCTTTTGTTCATCCTGTACACATCAGATCTAACTAGTAATATTAAACACTGTCAAATACATTTATACGCCGATGATACCCAACTGTATCATTCATTTCAACACCAAGATACAGATGAAGCAGTGCGACAAATCAATCAGGATCTAAATGCTGTATATAAATGGACAAAGCAAAATGCTCTCGTGCTCAATCCGTCCAAATCTAAGTACATGGTTTTAGGGACAAAACGACAGTGTCAGCTGATTATCGAACATACACCGGATATTTGTGTTGATGGCCAGATGGTCGAGAGGGTGTCTACTGCAAGAAACCTAGGACTGCTTTTGGACAGTGAACTTAGATTTATAGACCATATTAACCTGAAAATCAGAACAGCATTTTATCGACTCAAGGTTCTGTATGGCATTAGAAACTACCTAAAGGAGGAAATCAGAACCCTGCTAGCAGAATCAATTGTTCTATCAATTTTTAACTATTGCGATACTGTTTACGGACCAAGACTATTCGCCAAAACTAGTCGCGCAATACAGAGAGTGCAAAATGCATGCGCAAGATTCTGTTTCGGTATTCCTAAGCGTTCATACATTACTCCTATTTTAAACGAAAAAAAAATTCTTAAAATGGATGGCCGCAGGGAATTGCATCTTGCAGGTATGGTGCACAAAATAGTACACACGCAGCGTCCAGAGTATTTATATAACAAATTTAAATGGCTTGGAGATGGCCTCGACAAATACACCAGAAGTAAGGTCCTCACTAATATGTCTTTTCCAAAACACCACACAACAAATTTCAGAGCAGGTTTTAGATTTGCGGCATCAAAGATTTGGAGCGATTTACCGCCCCCACTTCATAGAAAAATAAGTTATCTTTCATTTAAATTTAAACTAAAATACTTACTACTCGACAAACAAATCACCCTTGCTCAGAATCACTACAAAGTGATAAAAAGCAAAAAGAAGAAAATTATTGTAAGCAACCTTTGATGCCAACGTCAAACTCCTTGAACAATTTACCCCTATATATTATAGTAAACAGCCACATACCATACGACGAAAATAGCTCGTTGCACATACCACGCCATGCACATATCAATTTCCCGAAATTGTGAATATTAGTCACAAATATATTTAGTGTAATGTAATTTATTTAATCTGTGTAATATTTGTACAATAAAAAAAATGACATAATATATTGTTAGTTTTAATACTAAACTTAGTTTAAAGCAATTTTTTTAAGAACTTAACTTTTATGGAAGTCTCCTTTTTAATATATTTTTTTAATTTAATTTATTTATCATTCTGCGCGCCTTTTTGCACCAATCTAACAAAACATTATGTCGTCTTTTTAAAGGGGTACGCTGCAAAAACAGCGCTGTTTGGAACCCAGTTGTCCAACAGCATACGCTGATCGCGTACCTCTTGTTACCAAAAAAGCTATAATGTTTTAGTTTAAGTTAATTTAAATAAGTTTATTTTTATTCTATAATGTCTTTTTTAATATAATTTTCGTGTAAATTTTTTATGTATATTTTTGTGCTTTTTTGGTAATAAATCATTTTTCATTTCATTTCATTTCATTTCATTTCATTTTCATTTCATTTCATACAACATATACGGCTCAAAACTGTAATACTATGTTGTAAATCTATGTTGACAAATAAATATATGATATGACATGATGTGATATTTTTTTACAGAAAAACCAGGACCTCCGGTAAATCTTAACGTCAAAGCCTTACACGCCCCTGGAAGTGATGAAGCATTCATCGAAGTTTATTGGGCAGCACCTGTAACCGACGGTGGCAGACCAATCCTCGGCTACAGTCTCGAATATTATGATGAAAGTAAATCATGGACTCCGGGTGATTCAACTGACTTACTATACATTATACAAAGACTTAATTTTGAAGGAAAAAAAAGAGTAGGATTCAAAGTTAGAGCTTATAATATGGCTGGGTATGGCAACTACAGTGACCCTTTATATATTGGTAAGGTCTTTTTGACTATTACGTATAAGTGGCATAGGGTCCATATAACGCGATTCCCATCGGCTTGCTTAGGAACTGGCATCCATACTACATTTTTTTTTAACCGTGCTCTTCGCTTTCTCAAAAATCTCAAAACGACAAATACACTTGGCTGACAGGGTGTTGCAAAGTACAAAAAATTTCATGCTTTCCTTGGTTGCTTTTCTGAATAAGGCGATTTTTATGCCCGGCTTCCCTTTTTAAAATGTTCATCCTTCGCCACTGTTACGTACCTATCTATACTAGATACTGTACACGCCTAATGCGTGACGGGAGGGAATGAGCGGTTACCCTCAATTTGTCCGCTCCGCGCGATCAATGCGGCTGCGCGCTCACTTTGCCTGGGTCAAGTCAATGTTCGACAACTATCCACCGAGTGAACCCGCGCGCGCGCACCTCATAAAATAAACATTCTGCACAAAAATACTTTCCGTGCTAAGTGCTCCTCCCCCTAACTGCATAATCACTTACATCCCTGCCAGGATAAGGCCGGCAACGCAGTTTCAAAGGGAGCAGATGAACGATTATAGACCAGTTGCGGTGGTTCCGACAGTATCGAAGGTGATGGAGAACGGCATCAGCACTCGGCTCATCGAGTATCTATCATCGGCGAGGGCGCTGTCTGACCGGCAGTACGCGTATCGTGCGGGGCGTTCCACGACCGCGCTTGCGCGCGAGGTTGTCCGCCGCGTGCTCGACGCTCGAGAACATAAGTTGCATGTTGCGGTGCTGTGCTGTGATCTCTCCAAAGCCTTCGATGTCGCTGATCATAACATTCTGGCTGATAAACTCCGATACTACGGCATCGAGGGCAAACCTCACGCTCTACTCACGGACTTTTTGCGAAACAGGTCGCAAGTCGTAGTGGGAGACGGAGGCCGAGTTAGGTCACAGCCGTTAACGACGTCCATGGGGGTAGCGTATTAAATATATCATAATATATATAGTATCAAATATACTGTTCACATTGATTCTGAACGATCTACCTGAAGCGATACCAACTAGTCACATACTCATGTATGCCGATGATGTTGCGGCTGTGGTACTGGCCCCCAACTTTGAACAGCTAGAAGGACGTCTAAACGACACGGCGTAGCAGCTAGCAGAGTGGTTCCAAAAGAATGGCCTTGAACCTCTCAAAGACAAAGTTTATACACTTTGACCTATCAGGACACGCCCAAAAAATCATCAACGTTTTTGTGGGCGGTTCCAAAATTGAGCAGGTTGCAGCAACAGCCTTTCTTGGTTTCGAGCTCGACCGAAGTCTTACCTGGGGATCACACATAGACAAGTTGTGCGCGCGACTGGGCAACGCATGTTTTGCTCTGCGTCGGCTGGCACGCACGATTCCACGCGACGTGGTGAGGACGTGCTACTTCGCAACCGTAGACTCGTTGCTACAGTATGGCACCGAGCTATAGGGACGCACCGCAGACTGGGAACGCGTCTTAAGAATGCAGAGAAGGGCCATACGAGCAATCGTGAATGTACCACGAGATACCTCAGCCAAGCCCCACTTCAAGGCGCAGAACATTATGACGCTGCCCTCAATTCTTATTTTACAAGTCGCAATCTATGCACGGATGAACATTGAGCAATTCAACAAGCATAGTGACATCCACAGGTATTGCACTCGGAACGCGGACAAGCTCGCTCCACTTAAACGCACGCTCAACAATTCTGGCAGGTCGACTCACATCATGGCCACCTCGGTCTACAACAAACTACCGGTAGACATTAAAACTGCGACCACCGCAACATTATTTAAAGCTAAGCTGAAACGCTGGCTTATCGAGCGGACGTTCTACAATGTGTGTGAATTTATGAATTAATTCTTAAAAAATGTACATAAAGAAAATGTACATCAAGTAATCCCGACATAAAAATAATGGTAATTGATATTAATATTTCTAATTTAATTTTGTTTTGTATGTTTTGACTAATTGTATTATTATAAATTTGATGTATGTTATTAATTAATAGAAATAAGTATGACCTGTAATTGAAAATTACCAATAAAAAATGTCTATGTCTATGTCTATGTCAAGGTTATAGACGGGTCAAGATTTCAATCATTTTAACTTTTATCGGCAAATAGTGAGACATTTAGATACCGGGTGTTATTTTACTAATTAGACCCTGCTGAATCCGAATCTGCTCGGTGTCAATCTCTAGCAGCATCCAAAGACCAAAAATCAAGATGGCGGCCAACGTGGTGGAAAATTTATGTAATTTTGGACTCTAAAGTCTCATAATTTTATCAGAACCGACTAAAATATAGTTATGACGCTAGACTAGAATTCTTTTATAGAAATTCTGATCACCGGAAGTGCTATTTCCAAAATGGTGGACACCACCAAACTGGGAATTCATTGTTTTTTCCAAAATGTGTAAGTACTTAAGCAGTTAACTTGATTTTTACATAAATAGTGCTTACATTAAAAAAATGTATTACTAATAAAACAAGATAACAAAGAACTGTATAACCTTTAAGCGATGAATGTGATAATAATAATTACACGAAACTTTAAGTGACCTGAAATGTTATTTTGTAATTAATAAATACATTAAAACTAGAATTTCATATAGCTCAAAAGGACTAAGTATCCGGAGCATTGAAAGTGTGAAAAAATATGTATATAATAATAGTACATTACGATACGAGAGCGATGAAACGTTTAAAAAATAATTTAAGTAAGTAAGTTTAAAATATAAACGATAAAAAATTCTCGCACGAGTATCGTATAATATTTTATAGCAAAAGTGCGGAAAATGCCGACTTTACGCAAGCGCAGCGTGCGTAAAGTGGTCATTTTACGCACGGTGTGCTATAAAGGACATTTATCTAACCTCATATCGTAAAATCCTCATTACGAACTCAAAATTACTGGCATAATGAAAAATATTTTTCAATGCAAGTGCTCGTAAAGTTCTGTTTTATATGCGTCTAATCCGTTGTCAAAGTCAACTTTACCGCACGAGTGTTTAATGTTTTCATTTTTTATTTTTTCATTTTTTTAGATTTGTTTTCCTTCCATTGTGGGAAGGCAAATGAAGTTAGCTCATACAGCCATGTCCGAAGTATGTTTTGTTTTTTTTATTTATCGAAAACAGTTGCCAGTCTTATCTTGTGTACCATAGATAGACATGACAGATTCAGTTTGATACGTCATAGGCTGCGTTCAGTTTGATTGATTTAATGAAATGAAAATTGTTTAAACGACATTTTGAGTAGGTAGTAACTTTACAAATTGAAAATTCTGATGAAATTTAACAACAATTCTTTTGATATAATATATAAAAAATAATAATATATCGTCACGACATGAATCCCCAAGGGGGTGTCAGAGGTGTTCCGGGTGTGAACTGTGTTTCGATGTCATCGGCAAAGCGAAGATGTGAAATGTACTCTCCGTTTACGTTTATGCCTCGTCCATTCAAGTCTAGTGTTTTAAAGACGTCCTCCAGCGCGGCGGTAAACAGTTTTGGGGAAATAACATCTCCCTGTCTCACGCCGCGCTGAAGATGTTTATGTTTATTATCTGTCAAAGAAATTTCGCTACATGGCGCCTCGTGTCTGGAAGTCACCACTCCTGCTTGTACCATAATTTGTATTTACCGCACCCGTTCCGAAAAAAATCCAAGTAACTTTATTAACTCACTAGATATCTATTTGAGTTCGGCCCAACTTGGTAAAAATGTAATTCTAACCGGAGATATAAATATAAATATTATTAATGGAAACAATAAATCCAATTCTGACCTATATCTCGATATGCTCGCTGCTCATTGTTTGTTACCTGGACACAGATTTAACACTAGGATCAGCAGCTGTTTGGATCATATTTTTACTAACTTAGACAATGCGTACCAATTACCAACGGTAGCAGTACTTGATACTACAAAAACTGATCATAAGATGGCTTTAATATATGTATATTTTAAATTAACCAATACTAGAGCACCGACACATCGTACAGTAATAAATTACCTTGATGCATTAAAATCTTTACAAAGTAAAAACGTTTCTAATCTAGTGAATATAAATGATCCAAACGAGTTAGCGGACAGAATAATAAATGTGATCACAGAATGCTTAGTAGAAAACACAAAAACTTTTAAATTACCTTCTAACAAAAGAATAATTAAACCCTGGATTACTTCTGGAATTGTAAAATGTATAAAAAATAGAAATAATTTACAAAAGAAATTACGAAAAGATGAAACTAACGAAGTTCTTAGGATAACATATCGCAGATATCGTAATTTTTGTAACAACCTCATAAAAAAACTAAAGAAACAGTATGAAAGAAATCTCTTTTAAAAATCTAAAGCGAATAATAAATCCTTATGGAAATGTATTAAAAACCTTACTCATCTAAGTGGACAAAAAAATACAAATATAGAACTTGCTAACCTTAAAAGTACTCCTACAAAATCGGCAGAATATGTAAACGATTGTTTTAATACTATAGGTAAGTCGTTAGCTGAGGAAAATGATCCTAGTTTAATAGAAAATAATAGGTACTTTGATTCCTTGCCTTCCCAAATTAACTCCATTGGTATATTGGAACCAGAAACGAATGAAGTAGAGTCAATTATAAACAACCTTAAAACCGAATCAGCTGCTGGATGGGATAGAATTCCAACTAAATTTCTTAAACTAGCCAAATTGGAACTCGTTCCAATAATTACTAAACTTAGTATTTTATCATTTCAGCAGGGAGTATTTCCAACTGCTCTCAAGCGTTCGGTTATATTTTCAGTCTATAAGAGTGGAGATAGAGATGATATCAATAATTACAGGCCTATTTCGGTACTACCTGTGATTTCAAAAATTATTGAAAAATTAATTAATAATCGGCTCATTAAATTTCTTAATACTTATAACCTCCTATCAGATTCTCAGTACGGTTTTCGTCCAGGTATAAGTACTGAGGATGCTATCTTGGACTTAACAAAGGATATAACTAAACATTTAGATAATAAGAAGGAGACCTTATGTATTTTCTTAGACCTCAAAAAAGCATTTGATACCGTCTCTATTTCCACTCTAAAGAGAAAGCTGGATAAAATTGGTATTAGAGGAACGTTTTTAATGTTACTCAGTGACTATTTACATGGCCGCACACAAAGAGTGAAGCTTGATGATAAAATATTTAGTAAGGATGTCCTCACCTCTGATTATGGTGTTCCGCAAGGTAGCATCCTTGGACCTACCTTATTTTTAATATACATCAATGACCTTACCAACTTAAAATTAACAAATGGACGTGTTTTTTCCTATGCGGATGACACAGCCTTACTTTTTCATGACGATAACTGGTCGGACGTTTTCGAGAAGGCTCAGTATGGATTTGATAAAGTAATAAAATGGTTGAAACTACATTTACTATCTCTTAACACTAGTAAAACTAATTACATAACGTTTTCAATTCGTGACCATATGCAACCAGATGAAAATTTCAGTATTACGGCTCACACATATTATTCTGAAAGCTGCAATTGCTCCAAAATCAACCAGGTCAAGTCTACAAAGTATCTCGGGATCATTATTGATAAAAACCTATCGTGGTACCCTCAGCTTGAACTAGTGGCAAATAGAGCACGGAAACTAATTTGGCTCTTAAAATACCTTCGCGACTTATCTAATAAAGAACTCATTATTTACACATACAAAACTCTTGTGCAGTCTATTCTATTATATTGCATGTCAGTTTGGGGTGGCACCTATAAAACTAAATTTATCAAAGTTGAACGTGCACAGAGAGCTGTCTTAAAAGTGGCTTTACGTAAAAAAAAAACCTTCCGTACCTATGAATTATATAATGAAGCAAATGTTCTTACGGTCCGACAATTATATATTCTCCAATGTATCTTAAGGATCCATAAAAAGATACCTATAGACACGAACATTTTAAACAAGCGTAACCCCTACTCAGTAATAAAATCTATAAAATACAATACAACCTTTGCTTCTATTCAATTTTGTCAAAAGTCAATTTCAATCTACAACAAAATAAATAGAATTCTAAACATATATGGTATGACTTACAATGAATGCAAAAATAAACTTACAACATGGCTAAAATCGCTGAAATACGAAGACACTGAAAAAGTTTTGTAACACTAAAACTATGGAATATGAATTATTTTATAGTCTATATATATATATTTTAGTAAAATTTCATAATAAGTATAACATTTTGTACTAGCTTAGATTCGAACTGTAAAATCTCCACCAAACACAATCAAATACTCACACTATACAGATACACACTTAACACACCCAGTCTAATCACAATAATATATCTTTATACGAGTATTTAGATAGCATATTACTGAAATGTCAATTTAACATATTTCTTTTTGTAAATAGCTATAAGTAAAAAAATGTATTAGATATTATCCTTGCACCATTTGATGGCACTTATAAGAAAGAGGGGCTCTTCTAATACAGGTTTTGCAAAACTTACTAGGAGAGACCCACAACTTAATAATAACGAAAATGTAAGGAAATAAAGAAAAATTTTGTTTTTGTTTTTTGTTTTTGTTTTTTTGTTACACTCTTGGGTTTTCTGTATAACCTGCCTTAGCGTGTGAATGTGGTCCACGGTGCTGTAGCCTTTTCGAAACCCAGCCTGCTCTGGAGATTGGAAGTTGTCGAATCGTTGAGCGAGACGATTCGCGATAACTCTTGAGAACAGGTTGTAGGTGTGGCTCAGGAGTGCGATTAGTCTATAGTTCTTTAGTAGGATTTTGTCCCCTTTTTTGAAGAACAAAATGACCAGACTCCTGCTCCACTCCTTTGGCGTAGTACCTGTGTGAATGACGGCATTAAAGAGGTCCTGTAGCTGTCCGAGTATAGGGTAACCTCCAGCTTTCAGGAGTTCAGTTGTGATGCCGTCCTCGCCCGGCGCCTTATTGTTTTTCAGCTGTTCAAGAGCTATCCTAATTGTTGTTGACAACTCGAAATAAAGCTGCTATACAGTGAATAATAATCAGATTTTTGCATGGCGAGCGTGTGCACCTGAGGTTTGTTGTAGGAGAAGTGGAAGACAGGTGGAGCCACCGGCGAGCGGGCAGACTCGACACCCCGTCGTGTGCGTGTGATTGTGTACACACACATGCAAGGCGTTAACAAAAGTACTACATGAAAATAGCTGACGTACTGTTTCTTCCGTGTATTTTATCTTACTGGGGATTGAACAATCACTTTATTACCACAGTTATACTTAATAAACGAAGGCAAAGTTTCAAAGAATAACAGAAATAAACGATATTTCAACAGAAATTCTTTACATACCGGTGCAATAACAAACATGGTTCATCGTTCTCTTTCGTGAGTCACGCCCACCGTGAGTCACATTTACCTTTGGGCATTATCAAAAACTTTCTTGTCACGTTTATTTGCAAATAGATAATCACAAATTATATTTATTTACAGTACGATTAAAATCAGTTAACGATTCGGCCAACCTCGGTAATTGTCGTGAATCCCTCATCTCTCACATAGAGTTGTCAATTTACAGATATGACCTTTAATTATATTACTCGTTGTCTTATTGAATACAATACAAGAACGATATGAGCAACAAAACCTCCTTTGTAGCTCAAAACTAACACAACCTTTATATTGAAATAAGAAAATAATTGACTATTTTGACAGTATGACTTCTTAGTGTCAATAAAAACAGTTTTGACGTATATGATACATTTATGTTTATGAACGCTAATTTCATTCGTGAAAATATTCGATTCTATCAAATTTTATCAAAATCAACTTACAATAGTAATCATGGCTTCGACAAATTTAAAGCTTGGTAAAAAAATTGTTGCTCAATCTCGTGAAATTGTAAATAATGTAAGAAAGCTAATTTAGAAAAGAAGCTAATTTATTTAAAAATAAAGTAAATATCATATTTTTTATATATATATTGTATACAAGTATAGCTTCAGTAAATAATGAATGTTCAAATTCATGTCGCTTCTGTATAATAAATTTCTTAGGTCCAATAATGTCATCTTGGCAGGTGCTATGCATTGCGTTTATGATACTTCAAATTGAATGCTACTTAAAAGAAATTGCGGTAATGTATTTCGTGTCATTTCCGTCTCGGGATTTAGGCCATGATATCCGAGAAAAGCCGAATCGTTAACTGATTTTAATCGTATTGTACATCAATTTACATAAAAAGCAACCGTGTTTTGACACAACAAACAGTTCATCCATTGACAGACCGAGTCCAACGCGCCGTAAGGCAAAGACAATACCTGGCCGAAAATAAAGTTGACTGTAACCTCGTTACTGTTTTGTTTTTGTAATTTTGAATTTTGAATTTTTTGAATGTATTGGAGAACATTATATAAAAACCGCATTGGTATTTGATATTAAACATCAGACATAGCTGTATGGGCTAAGTTCCCTTCGCCTTCCTAGTTAGTATCACATGTACTGTAATCTCAGAAAAAGATTTTTATAGCATTATGTTGTTCGGAGACCTATACTATAATTAAATTTTTTAATTTGTTTAGATACGTTCTTGAAAAATATTTTTCATTATGCCAGTAGCTTTGAGTTCGTAATGAGGATTTTACGATATGAGGTTAGATAATAGTAGATTGTTGCATCGAGCTAAAGCTAAAACTCGGGCTCCAAACTAACACTCGACGTTCATAATCTGCTTTTCTTTCAACTTTTAAATAAAAGCCTGAAGTAAAAATAATCAAAAAAATGTTTATTTAGAAAAATTTATAGTGACGTTCATACAGTCATAAAGGTGAGGTTGACGTTTTTATTTGGCACATTTATATTTGTTTGTTTTACTTGTGACGAAGTAGATATACCTATACATTGTATACATGGCTGGCACCGTTCGATCTCTACATTTGCACGAGAAGTAGATGGACGTGGTGATGTCGATGATGATCTAAGTTAATTGATTCCGTTATTTGATTAGTAATTTTGCATTTATTTTCTACTGACTCTTCGATGTAACCTTCTGCTACTTGATCTGACTTCCAGCCACCACGCCGCGACGCTTGAGTGTTGTCAAGTTTGCACCAGAGTCAGCAAGCAGTGTCGCAGGTGTACGGCGGAAAAAATGTCCAGTGTAGGTTTCTGGATTTTGTAGTTTTAGGTATGCAGCCTTAGGTATACTTCCCAACTTATTTCTGCCAATGGCTTGCTTTGTGCATTTACCATCCTTGAAATTTAAAAAAAACCGCTTGGTGTTTGTGTCTGTCGGGCGTAGTGCTTGGTATTTCTGTACCATTTTCACGAATTCATCACGAATTACAAATACTCGGTCTTTTTTTGTCTTCGTGTTTGAAATTTTAATGAAGAAGTATCTTGTTCTGCAGTGCAACGTCATCGATCAAGATATTCTTTAATTCTGAGCTTCTGCAAGCACCATTTATACCAAAAATTAGAGCAACCTGAAAGAAATACTTCAATGTAGATCTTAATTCATACTATTGCACATAGCTGTAAAAGTTTTAAAACATTTTTATCAACTTACTTTTGATGCTTAACATTTGTCATTAGGTGCTTCATTAAAAAATGTTTCCACATGCTGAGCTGTGAGAATTTTCGATTTCTTACTGGTGAAACCATCTGATAATTGTTTCAATAATTATTGCGATGTTGTATATTCTTTGATATTCATATTGTGCTTTGTGTTAACTGTGCTTTTTAGCATCGAGTATATAGACCATAATGAAGATGGTTTCATTTTATTCGATAGCACACTAAAATAAGCCAAAAATACGCTCTCGGAAAACGATTTCACCCGTTTTTTGGTTTTCCAAGTTATGAAATTCTCATAGATTTTCAAATATTTATCTCTGGATTTTGGTGGCAAAAGATTATCTATTACTTCATTTGCCACATTTTTATTTCTTCAGGTGTTAATATGTCGTAACTTTCGCTGCTAAAATCCATTTTTAAAGAATCACAATCAAATTTTCACAAAACATTTATTGCGTAAATTCGCGCCTATTGATGAAGTTTTTTTTGTTTATGGTTATACGCTTATTTAGCTAGTTTGCTTTTTTTAAATTGTTTGTAGGAATAAAAATAGCGCTGATTAGCCTACGACTTTTTATCGGCGCGCTGATTGGGTAGTTCCAAAACTAGTAATCGTTTGCTTATAAAATCACTCGAGAAGTTAGTATTCGATTATGAAAATACTGACACGTTAAATCAAGTTTTTTTTTGTTTATGATTTACGTTTACATTCAGCTAGTTTTCTATACTTTAAATTGTCTGCAAAAATAAAAATAGCGCTGATTGGCCAATGACTTATCATCTGCGCGCTGATAGGGTGAATTAAAACTAGTTTTCTATGTACGTGTCACTTGGGATTTGCGGCTTTAGAGTCAGCAGCAGCATTGAAGTCCTCTGGATTAAGACATTTTGGTTCATATTCCACAGACAATAAATACTGACACGGGACTTCAGTGGTGGCGCGGCAGTATAGTATGTATGTAAATCCATTATTGCATTGTTTTCAGGGCAATAATGGATTTTCATATATACTTTTCTGCATTACATTGCTCTGGAGCAGAAAATTGGTGCTTTCTGCACACTATTTAGGCTATTAATGCCCAAATTAAAGCAAAGTTGGAGGAAAAATAAACTAAAGTATAGGTCTCCGAACAACATAATGCTATAAAAAACTTTTTTTGAGATTATAGTACATATGATACTAACTAGGAAGGGAACTTAGCCCATACATCCATGTCTGAGGTTTAATATCAAATACCAATGAGGTTTTTTTATAATGTTCTGCAATACATACAGAACAATAACGAGGTTACAGTAAAGTTTATTTTCGGCCAGGTATTGTCTATGGTTTACGGCGCGTTGGACTCGGTCTGTCAATGGATGAACTGTTTATTGCGCCATTGTTTTCGAGGAAATGTATTTATTACTTACTGTGGTCTTATGGGTCAAAATAATTATTTTGCCCTAAGATTACTGACAGCAGGGATGATGATTAATGATATTTGACTCCACCTGACATTCTGGAAATAACAACGGAAATTACAATTACTTTCCCAACAAGCTTTTACAAGAATAATCAAAAATGGCTGACAAGCTTGGAAAAGCGCTGGACTTGGTGTGTAGAGAGACTCGGTGACTATGTAGAAAAATAAATTATTAAGTTATGAATAGTCATTTTATTCTATCTCATTCTTACTACTTTTTGATCCCTCCTCGTATGTTATATCACTATTGCGGTAAAATTACTTTACCAACAGTTTTGATGTATATATAATAGGTATTTACGAGCCCTTGCATTGAAAACATTTTTATTAAAAACGTTAAAACTTGTACACACACGAGCAATACAAAAATCTAAGAAAGAAGAAGAAAGAAAGAAACAAAAATCTAACACAATGTCATTTAAAATTTATAAATATCCAATTTATCATTATATAAAAGCATTATTTTCTCTATTTTGCGCTATCCCGCGACGCAGCGCAGGTAAGAACGTTATTAAAAAGTTGTTTCCATCGATATTTGTACCGACACACATCGAGCTGCTTATTTAGCTAACTGAAGCCAAGGTTCTCAAAAGCTCTTGATAGTGCTAATAAGTAACACCCGTGGGCTTTAGTTATTAAGTTTAAATTATTGTGATGATATAATATATTAAAATTAAATTAAGATGTAAGCCACTGTGGGTCCGATTCACAATTTATCTTCTGTGTGTGTTTGAGTATGTGGGTTAGCAGAGTTCTAATGTAAATTGCAATCGCAGGCCTATTTGTGGGATAATCTGAGAAAACAATAACAAAAATTAAAAAAGCGTGAAGAGTATTTTGTCGTCATTTCAATGTTTATTTTTCCATTTGGTGCACTGCAAGTAAAGTGCAAGTATAAAGACTTGGTAGGGTTGATTTGATGGATGAAAGCACATATTAAGTAGAAACTGTTCCTTCTATATCTGGTCCGTTGGCGATTTTTTTTCACTTTTGATCGTAAATTCATGCAGCAGGAATCTTTTGATAAATTGGGGCACTAGTAAATATTCTCATTTTGGACGCTATGGGCAAGTCCATACACTCAAGTAAATACACTTTTTTCGTGACTTATTAGGAATATAAATGTTTTTCAGGGCAACCTGGTAGACCTAAAAGGCTAAATATCACAAATATTAATATTAATCGTAAGTTCGCGGAGCTGGAATGGGAAAATCCAGTAGAAAAGGACAGCAGCAAAGTAGATGATTACGTCATAGAGTATAGAGTCAAAGACAAAGGCGATTGGACTACAGGCGCTGCAGACATAGATGTAAAAAATCTCAAAGGAAAACAAAATAACCTTGTCGACATCAAAGATGAAGTGTATGAATTTCGTGTACGGGCCAGAAACGTGGCCGGCTTAAGTGAGCCCAGTACAAGTGTCTTTGTTCGTAAGTACTGGTGACAGTTTTATAATGTCTATAATGCTCTAATGAAGAATGATGTCTTGTCCTTAATACAAACAGTCCCAGAAACGTGGCCGGTTTAAGTGAGCCCAGTACAAGTGTCTTTGTTCGTAAGTACTGGTGACAGTTTTATAACGTCTACAATGCTCTAATGAAGAATTATGTCTTGTCCTTAATACAAACAGTCCCAGAAACGTGGCCGGTTTAAGTGAGCCCAGTACAAGTGTCTTTGTTCGTAAGTACTGGTGACAGTTTTATAACGTCTACAATGCTCTAATGAAAAATTATGTCTTGTCCTTAATACAAACAGTCCCAGAAACGTGGCCGGTTTAAGTGAGCCCAGTACAAGTGTCTTTGTTCGTAAGTACTGGTGACAGTTTTATAACGTCTACAATGCTCTAATGAAGAATGATGTCTTGTCCTTAATACAAACAGTCCCAGAAACGTGGCCGGTTTAAGTGAGCCCAGTACAAGTGTCTTTGTTCGTAAGTACTGGTGACAGTTTTATAACGTCTACAATGCTCTAATGAAGAATTATGTCTTGTCCTTAATACAAACAGTCCCAGAAACGTGGCCGGTTTAAGTGAGCCCAGTACAAGTGTCTTTGTTCGTAAGTACTGGTGACAGTTTTATAACGTCTACAATGCTCTAATGAAGAATTATGTCTTGTCCTTAATACAAACAGTCCCAGAAACGTGGCCGGTTTAAGTGAGCCCAGTACAAGTGTCTTTGTTCGTAAGTACTGGTGACAGTTTTATAACGTCTACAATGCTCTAATGAAGAATTATGTCTTGTCCTTAATACAAACAGTCCCAGAAACGTGGCCGGTTTAAGTGAGCCCAGTACAAGTGTCTTTGTTCGTAAGTACTGGTGACAGTTTTATAACGTCTACAATGCTCTAATGAAGAATTATGTCTTGTCCTTAATACAAACAGTCCCAGAAACGTGGCCGGTTTAAGTGAGCCCAGTACAAGTGTCTTTGTTCGTAAGTACTGGTGACAGTTTTATAACGTCTACAATGCTCTAATGAAGAATTATGTCTTGTCCTTAATACAAACAGTCCCAGAAACGTGGCCGGTTTAAGTGAGCCCAGTACAAGTGTCTTTGTTCGTAAGTACTGGTGACAGTTTTATAACGTCTACAATGCTCTAATGAAGAATTATGTCTTGTCCTTAATACAAACAGTCCCAGAAACGTGGCCGGTTTAAGTGAGCCCAGTACAAGTGTCTTTGTTCGTAAGTACTGGTGACAGTTTTATAACGTCTACAATGCTCTAATGAAGAATTATGTCTTGTCCTTAATACAAACAGTCCCAGAAACGTGGCCGGTTTAAGTGAGCCCAGTACAAGTGTCTTTGTTCGTAAGTACTGGTGACAGTTTTATAACGTCTACAATGCTCTAATGAAGAATTATGTCTTGTCCTTAATACAAACAGTCCCAGAAACGTGGCCGGTTTAAGTGAGCCCAGTACAAGTGTCTTTGTTCGTAAGTACTGGTGACAGTTTTATAACGTCTACAATGCTCTAATGAAGAATTATGTCTTGTCCTTAATACAAACAGTCCCAGAAACGTGGCCGGTTTAAGTGAGCCCAGTACAAGTGTCTTTGTTCGTAAGTACTGGTGACAGTTTTATAACGTCTACAATGCTCTAATGAAGAATGATGTCTTGTCCTTAATACAAACAGTCCCAGAAACGTGGCCGGTTTAAGTGAGCCCAGTACAAGTGTCTTTGTTCGTAAGTACTGGTGACAGTTTTATAACGTCTACAATGCTCTAATGAAGAATTATGTCTTGTCCTTAATACAAACAGTCCCAGAAACGTGGCCGGTTTAAGTGAGCCCAGTACAAGTGTCTTTGTTCGTAAGTACTGGTGACAGTTTTATAACGTCTACAATGCTCTAATGAAGAATTATGTCTTGTCCTTAATACAAACAGTCCCAGAAACGTGGCCGGTTTAAGTGAGCCCAGTACAAGTGTCTTTGTTCGTAAGTACTGGTGACAGTTTTATAACGTCTACAATGCTCTAATGAAGAATTATGTCTTGTCCTTAATACAAACAGTCCCAGAAACGTGGCCGGTTTAAGTGAGCCCAGTACAAGTGTCTTTGTTCGTAAGTACTGGTGACAGTTTTATAACGTCTACAATGCTCTAATGAAGAATTATGTCTTGTCCTTAATACAAACAGTCCCAGAAACGTGGCCGGTTTAAGTGAGCCCAGTACAAGTGTCTTTGTTCGTAAGTACTGGTGACAGTTTTATAATGTCTATAATGCTCTAATGAAGAATGATGTCTTGTCCTTAATACAAACAGTCCCAGAAACGTGGCCGGTTTAAGTGAGCCCAGTACAAGTGTCTTTGTTCGTAAGTACTGGTGACAGTTTTATAACGTCTACAATGCTCTAATGAAGAATTATGTCTTGTCCTTAATACAAACAGTCCCAGAAACGTGGCCGGTTTAAGTGAGCCCAGTACAAGTGTCTTTGTTCGTAAGTACTGGTGACAGTTTTATAACGTCTACAATGCTCTAATGAAGAATTATGTCTTGTCCTTAATACAAACAGTCCCAGAAACGTGGCCGGTTTAAGTGAGCCCAGTACAAGTGTCTTTGTTCGTAAGTACTGGTGACAGTTTTATAACGTCTACAATGCTCTAATGAAGAATTATGTCTTGTCCTTAATACAAACAGTCCCAGAAACGTGGCCGGTTTAAGTGAGCCCAGTACAAGTGTCTTTGTTCGTAAGTACTGGTGACAGTTTTATAACGTCTACAATGCTCTAATGAAGAATTATGTCTTGTCCTTAATACAAACAGTCCCAGAAACGTGGCCGGTTTAAGTGAGCCCAGTACAAGTGTCTTTGTTCGTAAGTACTGGTGACAGTTTTATAACGTCTACAATGCTCTAATGAAGAATGATGTCTTGTCCTTAATACAAACAGTCCCAGAAACGTGGCCGGTTTAAGTGAGCCCAGTACAAGTGTCTTTGTTCGTAAGTACTGGTGACAGTTTTATAACGTCTACAATGCTCTAATGAAGAATTATGTCTTGTCCTTAATACAAACAGTCCCAGAAACGTGGCCGGTTTAAGTGAGCCCAGTACAAGTGTCTTTGTTCGTAAGTACTGGTGACAGTTTTATAACGTCTACAATGCTCTAATGAAGAATTATGTCTTGTCCTTAATACAAACAGTCCCAGAAACGTGGCCGGTTTAAGTGAGCCCAGTACAAGTGTCTTTGTTCGTAAGTACTGGTGACAGTTTTATAACGTCTACAATGCTCTAATGAAGAATTATGTCTTGTCCTTAATACAAACAGTCCCAGAAACGTGGCCGGTTTAAGTGAGCCCAGTACAAGTGTCTTTGTTCGTAAGTACTGGTGACAGTTTTATAACGTCTACAATGCTCTAATGAAGAATTATGTCTTGTCCTTAATACAAACAGTCCCAGAAACGTGGCCGGTTTAAGTGAGCCCAGTACAAGTGTCTTTGTTCGTAAGTACTGGTGACAGTTTTATAACGTCTACAATGCTCTAATGAAGAATTATGTCTTGTCCTTAATACAAACAGTCCCAGAAACGTGGCCGGTTTAAGTGAGCCCAGTACAAGTGTCTTTGTTCGTAAGTACTGGTGACAGTTTTATAACGTCTACAATGCTCTAATGAAGAATGATGTCTTGTCCTTAATACAAACAGTCCCAGAAACGTGGCCGGTTTAAGTGAGCCCAGTACAAGTGTCTTTGTTCGTAAGTACTGGTGACAGTTTTATAACGTCTACAATGCTCTAATGAAGAATTATGTCTTGTCCTTAATACAAACAGTCCCAGAAACGTGGCCGGTTTAAGTGAGCCCAGTACAAGTGTCTTTGTTCGTAAGTACTGGTGACAGTTTTATAACGTCTACAATGCTCTAATGAAGAATTATGTCTTGTCCTTAATACAAACAGTCCCAGAAACGTGGCCGGTTTAAGTGAGCCCAGTACAAGTGTCTTTGTTCGTAAGTACTGGTGACAGTTTTATAATGTCTATAATGCTCTAATGAAGAATGATGTCTTGTCCTTAATACAAACAGTCCCAGAAACGTGGCCGGTTTAAGTGAGCCCAGTACAAGTGTCTTTGTTCGTAAGTACTGGTGACAGTTTTATAACGTCTACAATGCTCTAATGAAGAATTATGTCTTGTCCTTAATACAAACAGTCCCAGAAACGTGGCCGGTTTAAGTGAGCCCAGTACAAGTGTCTTTGTTCGTAAGTACTGGTGACAGTTTTATAACGTCTACAATGCTCTAATGAAGAATTATGTCTTGTCCTTAATACAAACAGTCCCAGAAACGTGGCCGGTTTAAGTGAGCCCAGTACAAGTGTCTTTGTTCGTAAGTACTGGTGACAGTTTTATAACGTCTACAATGCTCTAATGAAGAATTATGTCTTGTCCTTAATACAAACAGTCCCAGAAACGTGGCCGGTTTAAGTGAGCCCAGTACAAGTGTCTTTGTTCGTAAGTACTGGTGACAGTTTTATAACGTCTACAATGCTCTAATGAAGAATTATGTCTTGTCCTTAATACAAACAGTCCCAGAAACGTGGCCGGTTTAAGTGAGCCCAGTACAAGTGTCTTTGTTCGTAAGTACTGGTGACAGTTTTATAACGTCTACAATGCTCTAATGAAGAATTATGTCTTGTCCTTAATACAAACAGTCCCAGAAACGTGGCCGGTTTAAGTGAGCCCAGTACAAGTGTCTTTGTTCGTAAGTACTGGTGACAGTTTTATAACGTCTACAATGCTCTAATGAAGAATTATGTCTTGTCCTTAATACAAACAGTCCCAGAAACGTGGCCGGTTTAAGTGAGCCCAGTACAAGTGTCTTTGTTCGTAAGTACTGGTGACAGTTTTATAACGTCTACAATGCTCTAATGAAGAATTATGTCTTGTCCTTAATACAAACAGTCCCAGAAACGTGGCCGGTTTAAGTGAGCCCAGTACAAGTGTCTTTGTTCGTAAGTACTGGTGACAGTTTTATAACGTCTACAATGCTCTAATGAAGAATTATGTCTTGTCCTTAATACAAACAGTCCCAGAAACGTGGCCGGTTTAAGTGAGCCCAGTACAAGTGTCTTTGTTCGTAAGTACTGGTGACAGTTTTATAACGTCTACAATGCTCTAATGAAGAATTATGTCTTGTCCTTAATACAAACAGTCCCAGAAACGTGGCCGGTTTAAGTGAGCCCAGTACAAGTGTCTTTGTTCGTAAGTACTGGTGACAGTTTTATAACGTCTACAATGCTCTAATGAAGAATTATGTCTTGTCCTTAATACAAACAGTCCCAGAAACGTGGCCGGTTTAAGTGAGCCCAGTACAAGTGTCTTTGTTCGTAAGTACTGGTGACAGTTTTATAACGTCTACAATGCTCTAATGAAGAATTATGTCTTGTCCTTAATACAAACAGTCCCAGAAACGTGGCCGGTTTAAGTGAGCCCAGTACAAGTGTCTTTGTTCGTAAGTACTGGTGACAGTTTTATAACGTCTACAATGCTCTAATGAAGAATTATGTCTTGTCCTTAATACAAACAGTCCCAGAAACGTGGCCGGTTTAAGTGAGCCCAGTACAAGTGTCTTTGTTCGTAAGTACTGGTGACAGTTTTATAATGTCTATAATGCTCTAATGAAGAATGATGTCTTGTCCTTAATACAAACAGTCCCAGAAACGTGGCCGGTTTAAGTGAGCCCAGTACAAGTGTCTTTGTTCGTAAGTACTGGTGACAGTTTTATAACGTCTACAATGCTCTAATGAAGAATTATGTCTTGTCCTTAATACAAACAGTCCCAGAAACGTGGCCGGTTTAAGTGAGCCCAGTACAAGTGTCTTTGTTCGTAAGTACTGGTGACAGTTTTATAACGTCTACAATGCTCTAATGAAGAATTATGTCTTGTCCTTAATACAAACAGTCCCAGAAACGTGGCCGGTTTAAGTGAGCCCAGTACAAGTGTCTTTGTTCGTAAGTACTGGTGACAGTTTTATAACGTCTACAATGCTCTAATGAAGAATTATGTCTTGTCCTTAATACAAACAGTCCCAGAAACGTGGCCGGTTTAAGTGAGCCCAGTACAAGTGTCTTTGTTCGTAAGTACTGGTGACAGTTTTATAACGTCTACAATGCTCTAATGAAGAATTATGTCTTGTCCTTAATACAAACAGTCCCAGAAACGTGGCCGGTTTAAGTGAGCCCAGTACAAGTGTCTTTGTTCGTAAGTACTGGTGACAGTTTTATAACGTCTACAATGCTCTAATGAAGAATTATGTCTTGTCCTTAATACAAACAGTCCCAGAAACGTGGCCGGTTTAAGTGAGCCCAGTACAAGTGTCTTTGTTCGTAAGTACTGGTGACAGTTTTATAACGTCTACAATGCTCTAATGAAGAATTATGTCTTGTCCTTAATACAAACAGTCCCAGAAACGTGGCCGGTTTAAGTGAGCCCAGTACAAGTGTCTTTGTTCGTAAGTACTGGTGACAGTTTTATAACGTCTACAATGCTCTAATGAAGAATTATGTCTTGTCCTTAATACAAACAGTCCCAGAAACGTGGCCGGTTTAAGTGAGCCCAGTACAAGTGTCTTTGTTCGTAAGTACTGGTGACAGTTTTATAACGTCTACAATGCTCTAATGAAGAATTATGTCTTGTCCTTAATACAAACAGTCCCAGAAACGTGGCCGGTTTAAGTGAGCCCAGTACAAGTGTCTTTGTTCGTAAGTACTGGTGACAGTTTTATAACGTCTACAATGCTCTAATGAAGAATTATGTCTTGTCCTTAATACAAACAGTCCCAGAAACGTGGCCGGTTTAAGTGAGCCCAGTACAAGTGTCTTTGTTCGTAAGTACTGGTGACAGTTTTATAACGTCTACAATGCTCTAATGAAAAATTATGTCTTGTCCTTAATACAAACAGTCCCAGAAACGTGGCCGGTTTAAGTGAGCCCAGTACAAGTGTCTTTGTTCGTAAGTACTGGTGACAGTTTTATAACGTCTACAATGCTCTAATGAAAAATTATGTCTTGTCCTTAATACAAACAGTCCCAGAAACGTGGCCGGTTTAAGTGAGCCCAGTACAAGTGTCTTTGTTCGTAAGTACTGGTGACAGTTTTATAACGTCTACAATGCTCTAATGAAGAATTATGTCTTGTCCTTAATACAAACAGTCCCAGAAACGTGGCCGGTTTAAGTGAGCCCAGTACAAGTGTCTTTGTTCGTAAGTACTGGTGACAGTTTTATAACGTCTACAATGCTCTAATGAAAAATTATGTCTTGTCCTTAATACAAACAGTCCCAGAAACGTGGCCGGTTTAAGTGAGCCCAGTACAAGTGTCTTTGTTCGTAAGTACTGGTGACAGTTTTATAACGTCTACAATGCTCTAATGAAAAATTATGTCTTGTCCTTAATACAAACAGTCCCAGAAACGTGGCCGGTTTAAGTGAGCCCAGTACAAGTGTCTTTGTTCGTAAGTACTGGTGACAGTTTTATAACGTCTACAATGCTCTAATGAAGAATTATGTCTTGTCCTTAATACAAACAGTCCCAGAAACGTGGCCGGTTTAAGTGAGCCCAGTACAAGTGTCTTTGTTCGTAAGTACTGGTGACAGTTTTATAACGTCTACAATGCTCTAATGAAAAATTATGTCTTGTCCTTAATACAAACAGTCCCAGAAACGTGGCCGGTTTAAGTGAGCCCAGTACAAGTGTCTTTGTTCGTAAGTACTGGTGACAGTTTTATAACGTCTACAATGCTCTAATGAAGAATTATGTCTTGTCCTTAATACAAACAGTCCCAGAAACGTGGCCGGTTTAAGTGAGCCCAGTACAAGTGTCTTTGTTCGTAAGTACTGGTGACAGTTTTATAACGTCTACAATGCTCTAATGAAGAATTATGTCTTGTCCTTAATACAAACAGTCCCAGAAAAGTTGAAATTAATCATCGGTCCTCCGCTATTTTAGATTTCCTAGGTTTGTCATATACACCGGTATAAGTGAGGTATAGAATTGTAGACATTAGAAAACTGTTAACAGTACATACGTACGTTACAGTAATTTTTTTATGATAACCCAAATTCTACTGATCATGTTTAAAAATATTCTCAAATATATGTACCCGCGCAAATGGAATTTCTGTAAATAAATAATTTTAGTTATTTATTTATGTTTATACAAAATATAATTCAACAAAATAAGACATTTCTTTACGATATAGCCTACTGCCGGTCCTCGCAATGTGGCCGTCATCAAACTATAAATATAATAATCCTACAATAATAAGTGAAAATAACTCTAAGGTAGATAATGTATCGTTTACTGATCAAATTCCAGAAGAAGAAAAAATTTTTTGCTCGTATAATTTTTTCACTTCCCAGTACAAAGTGGTTCAATCAGCTGACTAAATTTCTATGAAAAGGAAAAAAAAAATGACGTGAAAAAAAAATTTTTCTTCGGTAGAATGTGTCTAATATGGATAGTGTATACATCTGTTGATTTTTTTTCACTTTCAATTGTGGGACTGATTGCGCGCTGGGTCAGAAAAGGTATTTGGACTAGGTATGGCGATAGATTTTATGGTTTTAGCCCCAAATAACACGGTAACACAGAAACGAAATTTAATGATTTTGAAGGAAGCTCACCAGTGATCCGTTTTCAGCAAAATGTCGCTTCTTCCACGGCGGGGGTGGCTACCCACAGTTGACACAACACAATTGCACCTTTCTATATATTTGTATACCTATATAGTTCAGCGAGAGTTTCCAGCCTCATTTGTTGCACTTTTCTTAATTATAAGATGCGCGTGAGCGGAGGTAATGTGAGCCAGCGCGCGAATCAGCGACCTAAGGGTTGGGGGGAAAGAAACAATGATATGCGAAACGCACTTGGTGTGCAAAGGACAAAAGACAGCTACCGTGTTATTATAACAAATTGGGAAAACTTTACTTAATTAAATTTGCCACTTAAATTGGCGTAATCAAGGACCTTATAAAATATGGTTTTACAGTTTCTTCGTTCATAACTGATTTTGTTTTTTAGTTAAGCCACAGCCTCCTCGAAATTTCACACTGGTAAAAATGGATGCAAAAACTGGAACAGTAAAATTTAAATGGAACGAGCCCGAGAAAAATACGAATGGTATATTAACGAACATAACCTTATACAATATTGAGTACAGAAAAAAAGGACGCAAAAACATAATTTGGGAATCTTTTTTAGTACCTGTAAAACAAACGACTGCAACCATTTATAATCTGAACATGGAACGTTTTGAATACGAATTTAGAATAGTGGCACAAAACATGGCTGGATCGAGCATACCAACAGAAACAATATATGTGGGTCGGTACAGCGTATATTGCTTAGTTAAACAAGAATGATTTAGTAGTTTCAGTAGATATATTCCAATTCTTTATCACCATCGTTCGCATACCAAATATCAGTAGATAGCTGAACGGGGTCGATATCCTTAAGGCGAGGTTATCCAAAGAAATCTGTTCTGGTCCAACGCTTTCATTTTACACATGTTCATCCTGCTTAGCGGAAGCGGCCGCTCAGAAAACTCGCGGTTTTGAGGTGTTTTTATTTATTATTTTGGAAGTACAGTGATGGGTTTTCAATATGACGGCCGTTTAATATCACATTTTTCACGACACTTGTATTTTAGTTTAAGTTTTATTTTCCAAAATTTATTATAGCTCTGATGAAATGATATTTAGATCATAGTTTAGACCTACTTTTGCGATTTAATTGGATCAAGCAAAATATAAGTAATCGTGTATCGAATGAAAAAAAGTTAAGATCAAAGAGTGAAATCTGACATATATTTATTACAAAATTTAATCATCGCTAATTATTGGTTTACAATTAATTTGAAAAAAGATAAAATGGGATAACCCCCCCTTGAGCGTAAACTTTTACTCAAGGAACAAAAGCAATTCAAAACAGTTAAAGGAGTGTACGCAAAGTTCTACGATTTATTATTGGTAATAACGGCTTACTTAGTGTTAAAATCAATGCAAAATATTATAGCAAAACCTGGCCCACCAAAAGAATTTAAAATCAAGGACATGGTTAACGTCAACCTCAGAAATGGATCTGCGATACTAGAATGGAAAGAACCAGACAATGTGCAAAGCAAAATTTTAAAATACACCATCCAGTATAAGAAGGTTAATGATGAAACATGGAAGGATGGTGAAACTGTTGATGGTGACAAGCTGACGGCAACACAACATGGTCTAGATCTTAAAAGGCAGGAGTACGTGTTCCGGGTTATTGCTACAAATGTTGCTGGAGCAGGCACACCTAGTGAAGACGATTTTGTCGGTAGGACCAATTTTTTTCTGTTGTATTCGTAGAACGGGAAATATTTCTTCTTTTTTTTATTTACATAAACAATGCAGTATTTTTTTATTAATGAAATATTTTCTTATGACAAGAAAACGTTTAAAAGGAGTATGCACTGAGTATTTTGTGAACAATTTCAATGCATGTAACATTATGCTTTATACATATATAACAGAAGCTGATCAGTGAGTATTTTAGTCTAAGCGTGTAGTTAATTATAGTTTGACTATCATTTCACCATTATTAATGTCGAAAATAAAAGAACACCAAAGTTACTTGGTTGACTGGTATAGGGGTAGGATTTTACTAATAATTTTACTGATATATTTATATTCTAAAGATATATTATATTGTTAAAATTAACTTTGACTTGTAGAAAGTATACTTTATTTATCTGTTTTGCAAAAATAAATATTTTGATTTGATTTGATGGGATTTGATAGATTCAAAGTGTTTGTTTGTAAAATAGAAACATAAACTATACGTTTTACAGGTCATATCTAATCTTTATACAAACAATATTATTAAAGTTAGACATAAGCATAAAATAAAGACTTATAGGAATAAGAATATTAAATTAATCACACTAATATAGTATGTGTGTGTGTGTGTGTGTATGTGTGTATGTTTGTTACTCTTTCACGCTGAAACAGCTAGACGGTTTGGATGAAATTTAGAATGGATATAGCTTATACCCTAACTAAACAGACAGGCTACTTTTTATCCCGGACAAAAGCACGTCGTTAAACCGAAAAACACGCGGGCAGAGTCGCGGGCAAAAGCTAGTAATACAAAATGCAATTAATTTACTGGTCCAAGCAATTAAGGCGCAAATATCATCAGCCTACATGATGAAATCAGCTAATCCCGACACTCGCGCTCAGTTCAAGATACTTCTAATATATTCACAATGTACGAGTACTTACTTCATATCAGGGATTTGTGAGATTAATAAATAAGTATCTCCAAATCATCAATATTATATTTTGAAAAATATACTTGACAAAAGTTAAGAATACAAATTGTTACAATTTAATTTATTTATTATTTTCTTTAAATTACGAACATTTCCTTTTAGTAACATTTTTAAAATATACCAAGTTTTCTCTGTGTAGTTAACGGCTACATCGAAACATCTATGGCGCTGCAGTGCCCCCGCCAAGTCGAGCTAAAATGCGGCACGCTGTACCATCCTTTTCTCGAAGCAGTTCAGGCCATTTTCGACCCCTATAACTTCCCTGAATTTTCGGTAACCAAGCAGGCGTTGTATAAACATGGTATATTTCAAATTTCATTCAATTAAAGCAGTTTAAGAATTATAAATAGTCAAAGTTTCTCAATTTTGTCACTCACTCACTGACTGACTGACCAATAATCAAAACTCTAAGGAACTTCTAGCAGACATAGAAGCTTCAAATTTGGAATACAATTAGTGTTTAGTTTATAAATCAAGGAAAATTTAAAATATTTCGCAATTTCGGCCCAGTGCTATAGATACATCAACTGCATAAATAACCTGTATATATAGGATTACAAAGTTACATTTTCAGTTGTAAGAAGAAGGTACCGGAAAGGAAAAAAAGTAGGACTTACAAAAAGAAATGAGATGCCATCAAAAACAAGACTTGTACAAAAAACAAGTCTCGCAACTTGGTTCTTCTACTATGAAAAGTTGTGAGATCCATGTAAATCCAAGTCGGTTAATTTATTCAGTCCCTTCCCTACATAAGGGACCTTCTGTCTTAAGTTATTACATAATTAGCTAACCTAACAACATCTTATAGTTACCATATCAATATCAAACATCTTTTATGTTTTAAATAAATAGATTAACTTGGCAATGGCACTAAATAATCTAATTTGATATAATATATATTACTTGTGAGATACATTGTGTTTTCATGCGATGGCCGAGTCAATCTATTTATTTAAAACAAAAGATTTTTAATATTGATATGGTCACTTTATGATGTTGTTAGGTTAGGTAATTATGTAATAACTTAAGACAGAAGGTCCCTTAAGTAGGGACTGAATAAACTAACCGACTTGGATTTACATGAATCTCACAATTTTTTACGTTAGAAGAACTAAGTTGCGAGACATGTTTTTTTTTACAAGTCTTGTTTTAGATGGCTACGTCTTTCCCGTTATACCCTCATGTCTAAAGACACGGAAGGAAAAAAATCATAATTAAATGGTAAATTCAATATTCCAACATCTTTTTATTCTAACATTTCGTGGGGATATAACGAAAAATTAGTTTAACAAAAATTCCTACGGCCCTTAACTAAAAATTGGATATGTTTAACAAAAAACTTTTTTTTGTATAAATCTGTTTGATTTGAACAAAACACTTGTACTCGTTTCACAATACTGTAATATGTTAATCCCAACCGGTTTCGGTATTACACCATTATCAAGGGTTTTAATAACTAATTAATAACACATTTTAATTGTACATTGGCTCACGAAGTCCTTTCAGTTGATACTCCAAACGATAGGTTTAAAAAAATATGTGAAAATATCTATCCAAAAACTAATGAGAACCAAACGGCGCAGTTTAAAGGAAAGCACCCGGTACTATGTAGCATACAATAAAGAGATTCCATAACTTCATAACACAGCATGCAGTTTGATCCTTAACTATAAATACATAGCTCGGATACAGTATCCTTGGTCACCCATTGCTAGATTTTTATTTTGTTATATTATGTTAGAATTCCATTTTATTTGTTCATTCTTCTATATTTTTATTTTTTCTATTTACGACCAGTGCGTTTCGTTGTTATGTTATATATTTTACTCACGGATTTGCACGGACATCTAGCAACAGAAAGATTGTTTAAATAAATAATTATATATAAAATTATGTAATTAAAAAGCCCCTGATGATGCTTATATAGTGAAATCGGTTGGGTAGTGTAGAATTAAATATTATCTGTGGAAAAGTACAAGTGTTTTTTTATCACAACAATGTTTGATAAATTCCACCAAGTGCCGACAATCTCAACTATCAACTTCCTTATATATTTTATTTTATTTTTCAGAACGACCATCGACTCCTCAAAAAATTTGGATTGATGACTTACAGTATGAAAATAAAACAGCTCTTTTGAAATGGGAAGCAATCAAAATAAAAAGTAATAAGGAAATAACATACATCGTTGAATACAAACCTAAGGATGAAAGTTGGAAAAATTGTAAAACACAACCAACCAAGGATAATTTAGTTCAAATAAAAGACTTGGATCTTGACAAAAATGTGTATGAATATAGGGTGATTGCAAAAAATATTGCTGGTAAAAGTGAACCTAGCACGGTTGTCTCTTTTGGTAAATATTTATCAAACCAATGTGGAACTATTTTTGTAAAATATTATCTTAGTGTTTCTAGATTTCAAATAACACAAAAGCTAACACTGTAAATAAATATATATTTTTTATTTTACCAGTAAAACTACAATAATTAAAAGCTAACACTGTAACAATACTTCAATCTTCTACCAAAAGAGGCTATGTTCCAGTCATAGTGAATAGATAGGACGGCGATGAAATCTCCATACTCAATTGCTATAGGTAAAAGTTCTAGCATGGACCAATAGATGGCGCTTTACATCGAAGCCGTATTTCTTACATCGCGGTGTTGAGACTTTTTCTAAAATAATTTATTCACTTATTGAACCAAATATCTCTAGCCTCTAACGTGTTACGATACAAGGCATTTTGTTGTTGCTAGCTAGTTGTACATCTGCCGGCGCGTCCCGATTGGAACGCTGTGTGGATTCACAGCACTCGTAAGTTTGTCTGTAGTATTTATTATACTGAATAAACTTTGTTTACGAACATCGGAGCGTTTCTTCTTTCGCCGTGACTGCAGACTGCACCCCACCACCCCTGCTACAACACCTTTGGATATTCTTCACTTAGTTACTTCACTAGCTTGGTGAATTGAGTAGAAAATGGTCTGCGTCAGCTAAGAAGTTACTCACCTCGATTTTGTCCTTTGTTTTTGTGGGGCCGATGCAACTGCGAGCGATTACTGGAGTAGGTTGTGCTAGCTGGAGACGGCGTGTCGATCCCAGAGATGAACGAGTCGCTGGTAATGCTTGAGCTGACACACGGCGTAATTAGTGGAGACAATAATGCCTTGCACACGGTATGCGAGTTGCTCGGTCGAGGTCCAAGGAAGCACGTTGAAGCGCTGTGTGGGAGTCACTTTCACTCCAGCTGAAATTACACCACGAATTCTGTGCAGTCACGCATGTTTGTAAAGCGAGTACAACAGAGCTACTTATTTTGTGCTGTCTCCTGCAAATTTTTGCGTCTAATACTCGCTCAGGTTCTTTACAAACTCAGTTGTATCTTGAACGTCCAACCAGTCTTCGGCTTCAAGGTCATCTAACATAAATATTCTTATTCCACCCATGACTTAGCCAGCAAAGACTGATTATTTAAATGTGTAGTTCTTCTATCTTGCCACCGTATTCTCTCTGCATTGAAAATCATAAGGAATAAGAATAAAACATATTTTATTGGTCTTCAAAACAAAACACACACAAATATTTGATAAAAATTACAAGTAGAAAACAAATGGTCAGGACTCAGCAGGGTCCTGCACAAGTAGGAGCTGATTTTCAGTTCTGGCTAGATAATATTATAAAAAAATTTACAATAACTTTGGATTATTATAAGGAATTATAAAGTAGAAAACAAAAAATATTTAATTAATAAACAATGCAATAAAAATCTAATTAGAATTATAAATAATGCAACAGTAGGAATTTTTTTAAATGTAATATTACATATTAAAAATAAAACATGATGTCAACACAAATTTAAACACTAAGGACAAATGGACAATGCAGGACAATGCTAAAAAAAACCCAGGCCCAGCGCTAACGAAATGTATCTCAGATTTTAGGTATAAACCTGTTATAAAATGCCACATATTTGACATCACCGATATCGATGGCTAAATGCAATAAATTGCTATTTGTTTAGTAGCAGGGGTAATATTGAACTATTTCAAATATTAATTAAAAATATTTTCGACTAGCATATTAGATAACAAAATGAAACGCTTTATTTGAGACTGGTGGTTTTTTTTGTTTTTTTCCTGGAACGTGGCGGAAGTGAGGTGCTCCGGAATGTTGATGTGAAAAATGCATTCAACTCAGTCGACAGGGGCAACTTGTTGTCACAGATAAAAAATAATGTACCCTATCACTATATCATTATCTATGGCAACCAAACTTATCTACAAGAATCATTCACTACACTCCGCCGGCGCCGTTGGTTGTCAGCAAGGTGACCCACTAGGACCGGTGATGTTTAGTTTAGCAATTCATCCACACATCTCGAATCTAAATTCTAAATTAAATGTGTGGTTCTTAGACGACGGAACGCTGGGAGGCGAGGCTAATTCTGTACTACTCGACCTAAAAAATATTAAAGATAAATTTAAAACTATTGGCCTGGACCTTAATTTTTCCTAATGTGATCTATACTTGAACACATCACTTCCACCTCAGGAAAAAGTAAAGTGATAGCAGAATTTAACGCCCTACCTGACTACGGGGAAATCCAGAAATAATTTATGTTCTGGCTAGATAAAGGTAGCCGACGCCAAAACTGTAGTAAATAAGGACTCGACGATATTAGTTATGGATAAAACAGGATACAATTTCCAACTGTTATCTGAAACAGGCTATAGAAGTGGTCTGCCTTGCTCGACGTCCGCCGTGAAAATGAGTCGGAACGAATGTTGAACGGACCATTCGTGTATCAATCACGTTCGGTCTCAATCCGACGGCGGTGATTCCGTTTTACGTAATGATGCTGATCTAAACATTGTTGTTAAAACACAACGTTACATGGTGACTTGCAAAAAACTATAACCACTGGAGTCACTTAGGCAAGAAGTTTGCGGCACGCCTACAGCAAAAAACTGACAACACCTCCCGGACACGCCCAGTTAGCGATTGAGAGCCTGTCATCTACCGTACGGTCCGAAATAGAATTACATCGCTGAAAGCCATGAATGATTTCAAGTGTGAGCGAGGACTGGTCCGTAATTTGTGAGCTAGCAAACGATGTGAAAGATAGCTCATGATTCGGACCGTTTTATAAAAGATACTTCATAACCTCTTAATTTAACACAGAATACAATACGTTATATATTTTTAATGGACTCCACAAACCCACAAACACATTTATAAATATAAATTCTTCCATTTCAAGATGTTCCACAAGACTTTTCAAAATTTTGTCTGAAATTTCCGTTCAAAGCTCTCATCGCCTCACCTCCAACGCGTGAGCCACAAAAGTCATACGAATGAATGAAGACATTTGCTTCACTCATGGATTATTTGCCATTCACCTCATTTATTTGTAATCGATTTTAGCGATGTTATTCTATTTCGGACCGTACGGCTAGAAACATGTTAATGAATGAATTTTTTTAATTATTTTGAGCCTATTAATTTTAAATAAGTCAACCGATGGTATTAATAAAATGAAAATTTAACAAATTAATTGTTATTCAGGCACGAATAAAAAAAAACATTTATGTGTAAATAATTGTGTTGTTTGTGTAACAAAGGCCTTACTTACTTACTTATGTAGTGTAACGAAGTAAAGCCTTTATTACACAAACAAGACAATTATTTACAATTAAATTGAAGTTTTATTTTTATTTATGCAAATAAAAATTGATTTGTTTAATTTTCATATTCTTAATACCATCGGTTGACTGGGAGAAATTTATTTGAGGAATAAGTCCACCTTTGCTTTTTGTTGTTTTATATTCTGTGTTTTAATTTTAATTTTCAGTGCAATTATGTGTTTATACATTCATTCATTCATTCCAGCGGTGGACGATGACAGGCTGATGGATGGATGAATGGATAGGTGACGTACTTACTTACTGAAAGGTGTTCAAAAAGAACGAATAAAATTCGCCTTAAGATTTGCTAAATTTATTTGCTGCGTGGTAAATTAAAATGTTTGGGACTAGCAAGAGACATTTTCTGGGCTACGGTTAAGCTTGATTAATAATAATTATTTTCCTATTTTAGAAAAACCAGAGACACCTTTAAGTCCAAATTTGGAAGAAATGAACATGGAAGAAAGAATAGCTAAACTTACCATTGAAACGCCTGAAGATAATACAATACTTAAATACGAAGTTGAGTGTTTTAACGAAAACAATATCAGTCAAAAGATGTACGTAAATAAGTTATCAACGTGGGAGGAATTTGGTCGATTATCGCTTCCCGTAAGATATCTTAATCCAAGTTATCAATCATACACATTCCAAGTAAAAGCTTTTAATAAAGCTGGGTACAGTCCAGCCAGCAATATGGTTTCTGTAGGTAAGTTGGTAAATTAAGTAAATGAGTCATTTTGAAACAAAAACGTACCAAAAAAAGAGGCATTCTGTACACTCATCTGTTATCCAGTAAAATGTTTATTCAAAAATATAGCTTTCATACAGTTTAAAAGTTACAAGGCAGTGAGATATTAAAGATTAGGCAGGAATTCCTATTTGATATTTATGCCAAACTGAGTTTTCGAACTAAGGAAGATTTCGTAGGTACTATCTGAAACAGCCAAAATGGTTTCTTATTTTTTGGTAAATGAATGAAACGATGTTTTATTTTTTAACTAAATTATTATAAAATAAAACTAAATAATCCTAAAAACTTAAATAAACTAACCTAACCTAAAAATAAACATATTATACACTAAACAATAATTTATATTAAATATAAGACTTTATTCAAGTCATCGCTGTCACTGGGCAGGGTGCCCGCCCAAGATACTAGCTGCGTGGCCGGGTTGAACAACTAGGCTTAATCGTTGGCCAAGGTAAGCTCCAGCTCTCGGATCCCCTGAAGCATCCACCAGACGCGATGCTATCTGTTTGTATAGCTGTCAAGCATCGAGCCCCCAAGGCCCGAATGTCTGGACGCCAAACGGCACAAACATGTAGCCCTCACCAAGAGCTGTATATTTGCGCCGCTTGTTGCGTTCGGCCGTAAAATATTGTGATTAAAAATAAAAAAACGATTAATATTGAGCACAAAAACTGTAACTAGTTAATTTTGTTACTTTTAAAAAGCGCATGTTTTTTGCCTCCTAAATAAAAATTTTGAAAATAAAAGTTCCTGACATTCATCGTCGATATTTACCTACAGACTGATGGATGGTAATGACTTAAAATAACTTCAAATTACAGCAAAACCAGGACCTCCAGTGAATCTGAGGGTCATCGATGTATACAGCCCTGGAACTGAAGACGAGTCTGTGATCATCCAGTGGGAACCCCCTTACGACGACGGCGGTAGTTCTGTGTTCAGCTACAATATTGCACGCAATAATGGAAACGATACATGGACCTTGGCTGAAAGAACTGATTTATTAACCAGTTTGCAGATAATTAATAAAGAAGGAGTCACAGGATTTAAAGTCAGAGCAATCAATATGGCTGGGTTTGGCAACTTTAGTGACCCTATATATTTTGGTACGATTTTTTTTATTTAAAGAGATGATATTCATGCAAGCAAGAGGCATGACGCACCATGAGGCAAGCCTCGCGATTGGGCCACGTCAGTGCAGCTGATAAAAGTGGGACTCGTGGCCTCACGCCACGCGCTCGCTCTTTTGCTCAATAGCCGTCGCGTGATAAACATTTCTTTTGCACTCATATCGTGTTGTGTAGTGAAGGTGTCTGCCCCACATGCCACATCAGCTCCAGCAGGAACGTTAAGCTGCCATACCAGCGCAGAAAGGAACTTCAAGATCAGTGTGCCCACTTTCCACATTTTTTGTTTCCTACCTCCATCTTCCTCTCCATCTAGTTTCCTAACCATTCCTTTCACCTCATCTCTGCCCTACACCTGTAACCCTTGTGGTTGCAATATCTGGTCCTTCGCCCGTTTTTAAATTCAGCCCCTATACTATGTTAATATACAGTTCACTGATCATTTGAAAATCATTTGGTCATTCGAGCCGCTACTCTCAAACTTGTCGAGGACATTTTATGCTCCCTACCTACATTCTGCTCATTAAATTGTACCAGCCCCTATGTTTACTGCTTATTACAGTTTACTGCTTATTTAAAACTTATTTGGTCCTTCTCAGCCTATTTTAAACCAGTGACTATGGTCCAGAGTCAGTCCAAAAACATTTCAACTCTTTGAACCAAATAACAAATAAATATAACAAATAAAATTATTATTTTTCCTTAAACAAATGTACATGCTTAACATTAATTTGTGAATGAAGCCTCCTTTTAAGCATAAATAATGCCTGTACCAGGAGGCTCCACTCTTCCAGTGTACAGTTTAACACAAGTATTTAAGTTTTAATTAAATTTAAGATTAAGTTTATTAACAAAATAATTAAAATGTGCATGAGCGTGGGTGTGTGTGAGTGTGAAAGGGAAAGAGAGGGTGAATAAGTTTGTGTGAGAGTTAGTGTCCTATATCAGTAGTGTATTTGTGATATGCATTAATTTACCTTATATATTGTAAAATATTTTCCGTCTCCTCATAGCTTAGAGGTTATATATAACTTGTTATTGCATTTTTACATTCAACATAAGATTTGGGATAAATATATAAAGATTTAGGATAATGTTTGTTTAATTTATTGTAAGCTCAACGTGTTTTATATTGTGCGCTACCAAATGGTGTATTTGACTTAGGAGCATGTTTTACAATATCTTTTCTTCTTTTATTTTGGCTGATTTTATTAAAAGGTAGAGTTTATTGTGTCCTTAATATGATATTGATTATATATAGCTTTCTAACTGATAGTGAGTTACTTATTTGATATAATATTTTAGTGGGGAATCTCCTTTTATTGAAGTACATAACTTTTATGAGGGCCCTCTGTGCTCGTTCAACGTCCAAAAACCTTGTTTTCATTGCACCACCCTATACAAGAATACTATAAACTATAATGGATTGTACTAAGGCAACATATATGTCATTTAAAAGATTTTTTGAATCTTTTGACTTTGATATCATTCCAGCATTCTTCAGTGAAGACAATAGCTGTATCGTCAGCGTAAGAAAATATATTAGCGTGATTTATTTTCATATTACAGAGATCATTTATATATATTAAGAATAGGGTGGGACCAAGGACACTACCCTGGGGAACGCCATATGTGACATCAGTATCCGTACTAACATTACTCTGTAGTTTGACTTTTTGTGTTCTAACCAGCCCCTATCTTATACAGTTCGCTACTCATAGACATAGACCTTTCTTATTGGTGATTTCATTTAATTTAAAAACCCAACCAGTTCTGGAACATTCTTTGGTTTACAACCCGATTTCCCACATTATATTTTCTGCCCGTTTTGCAAGGTTACGCTCAGCTCCGAGTTGACCCTCAACCCATGCCGTTTATCTATAAAAACAACATTACTCCCGTACATTTAAAATCAGCCCTTTATTTTGACATTTTTCTGCCCAGTCATACATGCACGGTCTATTTTGTCATGTTACCTTGTATATACCTATAGGTCTACTATAAAGTATAAGGTGAAATTTTAATAGTACGCCTCCATCACAATTTGTTCATCAAAGTTTTTACCTTGTAACAAACCGGTTCTTTGTGTGTGACACTGTAACTCTGTTTGGATTTAAATAGAATTATATTCGCCATACCCAGTCTCAATTCCTGCTTTATAATTGTATTATAATTGCGAATAGATACAAAGCATCTTTGCGGTGGATTTTTCGTGTTTGTATACTGAACACTGTATTGTATTGTTACGTAGTACCGGTGCACGAAACAAAAATCTCACACATCATGGAACGCGTAAGAAAGTTCATAAATAATCTCAGCGCGGATGACGTGTGGACGCTTCCGGGCCAAGGTCACAACTGGACATGGTGTATACTTTATTTCCCGTATTATTATATATTTTTTTTATATTCTAAAGATATATTATATTGTTAAAATTAACTTTGACTTGTAGAAAGTATACTTTATGTATCTATTTTGCAAATATAAATATTTTGATTTGTGATTTTTTTTTTGACAATGCGAGAAGTTTCCGCGGAGGGGATCATTCAACCATTGAACTCGAAATGTCTCAGACATTCTCGCACGAAGAAGTAGGAGAGAGAAAGCATTCGTGGTTGGAAAGGGACGGATACAGACTGGAGGCCTTGACGTGCGTTCCACAATGTGCGAGAGGTCACTTGAAATAGAAAGAAGTGGGAGAGAGAAAGCATTTGTAGTTGGAAAGGAATGGATATAGACTGGGGTCCTTGACGTACTTTCCACAATGTGCGATATTGTTCTAGCAACATCGCGTCACTTGAACTAGAAGCCAGCGTGTGGTATAAAAACGGGACGGGTAAGCGGTCGGAGTTAGTTCAGTGTTAACTACGAGGCAAATTGGAAAAGCGGAAAACTAAAGTGCGACTCTAGTGAAGTGAAGTGCGCCTGTATATTTATAGAGCGAATATAACTCGGTAACGATTCTAGTTAGTGTGGTAAAACATTTTTAAAATTATAGTGCGGACAAATTAGTCAGTCTGGTGAGTCCATTGAGTCCAGTTAGTAATTCCAATTGTTATTTAGTTTCAGTCGTGTTTAAATAGTGTGTGTGATTTCAAATAAAGACAGTTAGTTGTTTTTGGTGCAAATTGGTATAAAATTAATTTATCCCGAACCCCAGCTCGTAATAGTATATAATTCAATAGTTCGGCCCATTGTTTGTGCATGTGTTTTTGTTATATTGATAGTACGGTTAAATAAATATAATTCTACTGACTTTGTTCACATAGGGACGGGTGATATGCGCCTTGAGTACAGTACAGGTTACAATAAAGCAAAAGAAGTTGGCAATAATTTGCGCAACTGAATTCGTCGGGCGTTTTTGGTTTTTCATACATATCGATTAGTTTTATTGTCTATACAAGGTTATGGTTTACACTGAATAAGTTTGCGTGTTTATCTTATACAGCGTATTTCTTATTATAGTATTTTAAATTCACAATATACAAAGAGGTCTTTCGGTATTAGTGCCCAGTTTTTGTTATGATTATATGTTGCGGTAAAGGTGAATACAATCGGTCTTTATCATAATTGACTAAACAAAAATTTTTTTTTGACCTGAAACGTCTTTCATTTCGGTAAGTAGGGGGTCACTTGCTAAAACCACATGTAACGAAAACTCGTCGCCTCGGTGATGATTGTAGCTCTGTTACTGTATGCCAAGTGCGATTCACTTATATAGTGAAACCGGTTGGGTAGTGTAGTATTAAATATTATCTGTGAAAAAGTACAAGTGTTTTTTTATCACAACAATGTTTGATAAAATCCCCCAAGTGCCGACAATCTCAACTATCAACTTCCAAGTGCGATTCATTTATATATCATTGAGTGGAGAAAACTAACCATTACTTGCGGCCTCTGACTCATGCAGCTAGATGGCGCTAGTGTTGCGTGACACACGTTGCAATTTGGGCCAAAATAGAGGCTTAAAGGGCGTTTGTTTACTTCTAACTCGTCAGTACGAGTACTACTTAAGACAACAGTGGTTGCATTTGTTAGAATTTGTCACCTTCTAGGTACGCCTGATACAAATTTAATTAAAAATAGGCATACATTAATAGTTATAGTGGATTTAACTTGAATTTTATTGAAAATTTTGGACTACTTCGGGTATTACGCCTTCTAGACGTAACATTATGCATCAAAAAGAGTGGATGCTCGCGCTAAAGTTGCGACGTCTGTGCGTTAGGGGGCGCCACTGAGCGGTGTACTCGAATTGGGCCACGTCAACCGCGCGGCTCCACGGTCACGCACGGTCACTGCTTCAGCGTCCAGCTCTCGCTTATTTTAGGAGTGGGAAACTGAGATGTGGGTGAGATTATTCTTTTCCGTTGCTCAAGGTGCCTCTGCCATGTGAATTTGGAAGATCCAGGAGGTGGTGTCTCATTCTTTCTGTTCATGAACAGTCCAGGATGAAAAACTTGTTGTACAAGTTTCTTTGGGGATCCTTTTGTGTTGGTTGACGGGCCAGTAGTGTTAAGTTGCTCAGATGACTGGTTTTCCACATCTGGCAAGTCATCATTGGCATCAAATCACAGGAAAGCTAGGTCGCAGATGACATTGTTACGATGCCAAAAGTAAGTTTTTGAAGAAATGGAAGTTATGAACAAAAATGTGGGTATTTATGGCAAAAAGAATCGTTAACGATTTTTACTAAAATATTGCGTTTTGAACTGAGATAACACTTGTGCACTGTATTTGGGGCCTGAAAATCACTTTGTTAATGTTTTTAGGCACTTTTTATAAGTTAAACACATATTTACAAGAAACTTTGAGAAATGCAAACCAATGCTAATATTGACACACGAGACGAAGTGCAGATGCTTAGAGCTGGTCGTTCCGTGAGCAGCAACAAAGCGGCATGGCAGATATTGGGCTTGCTGCTTCACAAGTGGCACCATACAGTAATACATCTTGCGGTGCACCTTCCCACCAGCGAGCGCGTTTACTTCACGGAGGCTAAACTGCGCGATTGAGTTGCGACACCGCTCACGAACACACTCACCGCGTTTTTCCATCTGTACCAGACAGACGAGTTTGCCAGAACTTTGCTGTACGTGGAAGTGACAAAATATTACGCATGGAACCCTTCATGGAAAGAATGGAAGCGTCGTGTGCTAGGCAACCCCGTCGAAGGCCGGCGTGGTGTGAAGGTGTCAGATGCCCTGGGCAGAATTTACACCGTACACTTTGAGCGTACGGTTGCTACTGACCCGCGTCCGAGGCCCCATCAGTTTTCAGGCCCTCAAAAACAGTCGAAGGACAGGTAAAAGCTACGTTCCGAGAAGCATGTGAGGCGTTGGGACTTTTCGAAGATGACGGCCACTGGGACTACGATGGGGATGCCGTATTGTGCTGATCAGCGGCCAAGTTGAGAGAGCTTCTTGCTATCATGTAAGCTCTTGCGGACTTTCAAATCCCCTTCAACTTTGGGACAAGTATAAAACCGCTCTATCGGAAGACATCACACACAAGTACCGAGGGAAAGCACAGGCCAATAACGATATATATTTTAACGAAGCGCTAAAACTTATTGAGGACAAAGTTTTCTCAATGGTGGGTAAACGATGATTCGGGATGCCAATCCCACAACGAACAGGAGAGTTGTCCACTGATTTTCTCAGGGAGCTCAGTTACGACACCGCAGCCTTGGAGGCTCAAATTGCTCAAACTGAGCCCCAGCTATTACCAGAGCAAAGGCAAATTTTTAATAAAATTGAGAGCCGCGTGGAGAACGGAGAAGGGGGTTTTTATTTCTAAGACGCACCAGGAAGCACAGAAGACATTCCTGTTAAATTTGCTGCTGGCGCAGTTGCGCAAGGATGGGAATGTCGCGCTAGCTGTTGCGTCTTCTGGAATAGCCGCGACCTTGCTTAATGGAGGTAGAACTGCTCACTTGGTGTTCAAACTTCTACTGAGCCTTGCGGGTGAGGAAACGCCTACTTGCAATATAAGCAAAAGCAGTGTTCGCAGTGCTCTGGTGCAGCAGTGCAAATTGATTGTCTGGGACGAATGCACGATGTCTCACAAGCGTGCGATTGAGGCGCTCGATCGCAGCTTGCAAGACATACGCGGAAACCAAATGTTGATAGGTGGAGTGGTTGACTTGCCCGCAGGTGACTTCATTGAGCAAAGCGCTGCTTCGCTAATGTGGGCAAAGGTAGAGAAATTGCACCTCATAACAAATCTGAGAGTCCAGCTCTACAACGACTAAGAATCTAGGTCCTTTGCTCAAAACCTCCTTGAGATTGGCAATGGCTGCATAGCAATGGATGCGGAGGGCTTAATCAAATTTGAAAGCCGCTTTTGCAATGTGCCATTATGAGGCCATGTGCCTCTGAATATAACCTTATAAAAACAACAGTGAGGGGTGGTTATGTGAAAAGGCAATCATGGCGCCTACGAACATATCTGTGGGAAACATCAATAAAAAATTATTGAACAAGTACCTGGTGAGGTGACCACCTTTACGTCAATCGACACAGTGATGACAAGTGACGATGTAACAACTTACCCTGTAGAGTTTCTTAACTCATTAGACATGTTGGGAGTGCCATCCTACAAGCTGGAGCTGAAAGTGGGTGTGCCTGTGTTACATAAAATATTTCTTGAATGCGGTATCATAAAATGTTTCTGGAACGCAGGGCTAAAATGTTGCTATCGAGTTGACAACAGATGGCATATGGCTGTGTTAAAAATAAAATATTTTCCTCTGGTAACAATAAATTTTGTTCTAGTTTATTGCCTTTAAAAATAATGATTTAATATTAAAATTGTTATTAGTGAAATATTTTTGCTACTTTTGTAGGCTATTAAACTGAACGCAGCCCAGATAAAAGAAGCAAGTTTAGTGTTGCCCTTTTATAAACCTTCGTCAAACCTTGGGATATATTACTTGAAATTGTTATACTTTTGTGGTATTATCGGCCAGGCTAACTTTAAATGGACATTTTTTGTAGTTCATTGAACTGAGATCGCTTTGGCATTCTGAAAAGTTATTGTTTAGATATTTTGAGACTCCAAATAATTGGCATATTGACGCTAATTAATATTGCAATTATATTTGTCATTGATATTTACCCCATCACTGGGAAAGTGTGTTTTGTGGAGGGGTCGTGCATTACGTGCATATTTCGAGTCAGAGTTCAAGTAAAAAAGCTTGGCATGTTTTACATCAATGTTGGCATGGAGTTGTTTTTCTCCGGAACCTTGGCCCGAGACACCACACAAAGGAAGAGCGAAAAGGATATGCCTTTTTAAGCAAAGCTCAGCCAATGTGCAAAAATAAAAGAAGACTTTTGGTGGAGACAGTCCGGCATTCGTCCTTTGTTGAAAAGACGGTGATTTCCAGATATTCCAGGACGAAAGATGGTCGGGGCCACGCGATCCATTTTTCTTCCTTCGTTTCTACTTTGTCTTAAGGAAAGCCGAAGCTACAAAAGGTAAGCTTTACTTAATATAACCTGCGACAGCAAATTCTATCGGAAAATCTGTAACTTCTTTGTTGTTCTCAGGAAGGCCAACAGTCGAGGTGCGAGCTATTAGCCTTTATCTTCGTTTCTTCTTCGTTATCACACCTCCAAAAAGTAAGTCTTCACACCATATTCTCCGTGAAAACGAACTGTCGAGAAAATCTGTAATTTATTTGTTGCCTGACCATGTGTTGCTAGAGAGGTTTACTTTTTCATGGAGATGAGTTTAGTCTTATACCGTCTCTGATAAGGTAGTAAGCCTTGAATAATCGCTGGTTTCTCCCAAATTACAGGAGGTATCTGGTTAGAGTCAAATAAGTCTTAGCTGTTCCTCGGGCTCATACCTAAGTCGGGGTGGAGAACCCAAAGGCAGACCTAAGACAGGAAAGTACCCATAGGGATATTTAAACTTATCATACGATTCCCGTGGCCTTATATACACACGGGTGGCGCCCATTTTTTATAATTTAAACTCAACTTCAAACGATATCTCGAGCGAACCAACGCCTTTAGCTCCAAAGTTAGCTGGCTTTCTTTTCTTCTTTGAAACCAATAAAAGGTTATGCAATTGTAGTAAATGTAAATGCTTTAAGAGGTTATAAACCAGAAAATTGTAAAGAACTTATAAATGTTAAACTCATAAAGAGGTTATAACTTTTAAAAATATAAATAAACTACCTAGTAAATGTAAATGCTTTAAGAGGTTATAAATGTGAAAATTGTAAAGAACTTATAAATGTTAAACTCATAAAGAGGTTATAACTTTTAAAAATATAAATAAACTGAAGGAATCTTCGTAAGTGGACTGTAGGCTTTTTTGTAGATCACAATAAAAGACGATTTTATATAAATAAACTTGAGGAGCTTTAATGCGCATAGTGCACGGTTACAACGATGATAGCGAACAGGAACAGAGAGTCTCTGTCTGTCAGAGAGAAAAACTATAAATCAGAAACACCAACTTAACAATAAAATAAAAGGTATTTGTGTTGCCAGCAACATACTGCGGCCCAGGAAAGTTAAACGAAGCCAAATATTTTAAAGTTTAAACAATTAGTATGTAAGAATAATTTTATGCATCAATGATTCAATATAATTTGTTATGCATGTACAAAATTTATACAATCAGTATATAAGAACTTCAAATTAACATCCAAATTTAACATATTTCACCGAATAAACACTCAAATTCCACAAAGTGAAAACCGTTTTGCAATTACGTCATCGAAGAAGTCATTTGTCATAGCGGCACATCGAACCAGAGATTGGGCAGGAGATCATTGACCTCAAACGCCGTCTCACCCGCTTCTGAGTCAGGTGCGTGTGACGTGCCTACTGCTATTCGATCTGCCTTGCGCATCATATTGTCATCTCTGTCGCACTGGTGCTCGCCTTGTCTCGCATCGCTGCTGGGTGTCGTGCGTAGTTTTGATCCTGAATCATACCCAATTACTACAATAAATAACTAAGGTGCGTAACGATGCCTAAAGTTTCCGCGAATGGAGTTATCTCACTCATCACTTCCCTATGCCATGCTTGTAGCGAATTCATTGACGATGGAGAAGGTAAAGTCTGCTGTACGCTTGCTAGTTGCAGTAACATTTTTCATACTGCTTGTAGTGATGCTACTTTGGCCACCGCTGTGGATGAAGCTAATTGGGCCTGCCCCGAATGTCGCTGTAAAGCTACCGAGCAAAAATCAAAAGGCCCTGCACTTAAAATAGATGTATCGAACGTTACTATCAGAAGACAAAAGACTAAAGTAACAAGCCCTTCAGAACTCGCTGATAATGACCTTTTAGGGGTGATGGCCGAGATGAGATTGATTCGCCAGGAAATATCTTCTATGAAAAATGTCCTTAATAAAGTAACCTCATCTTTAGATATGTATAATGAGAAAATAGATAAATTCATATCTCTGTTTAATGCAAAGGCAGTCAATGCTGTAGTTCACCCAAGCCAAGATGTAAACACAAACTTGTCAAAGAATATGCAGCATACTTTTGCCACCGTTGTCTCTAGTTCACCCAGAAATAAAATAGTGGCCGCTAAACCTGTTTTGCCATCAGACATACCTACAGAAGTTCGGTGTTCAGCTCGAGGTGTGGGTATGACTAACCTAGATGACCAGGCAATATTGATTAAGTCTAAAACACAGACTCAAAAAGCTGGTAACAAACTACTACCTGTGATAGAAAGTAGCAATGAAGAGAGACTGCCAGTCCAGAACAAAAGCCGCCCAGCATCCTTGCGCTGCACTGGTAGCTCTACAGCATCAGGTCTGAAGGCAGTGGAGCGTTATCACTACTTTCATCTATGGAATATGGTCTCTGGAGTAGAAGAAGTGAAAAGCTACTTACCAACATTATGTCCTACTGGAACCTTTACGATCCAAGAACTCAATCCTAAAGGAGACTACAAGTCGTATAAAATCGGAGTTCCTGCTGAGTACTATGAGGGTTGTATTTCTGTTGCTGTATGGCCGGACAACGCCAGGGTCAAAGCCTGGATTCCATTTCGAGGCCCAAAAAATATCCAAGAACAACGTAGATAACTCTATCAGCGCGTCTTCAATTACCTGTAATTCAAGAGATGACCATAGCCTGGATATAATTTATCAGAATGTACGGGGCTTAAGAACCAAGCTCAAGCACTGGCGACAAAACCTTCTTGTGGTCGAACACGACATTGTAGCTGTTTCTGAGACGAATCTGGACGCATCAATCGGAGATGCAGAGGTAACCGAAGGAGGCTGGAGCGTACTGCGGCGCGATCCCCCCACCTCATGCGGAGGAGTACTGCTAGCTGCGCGTCCCGGTATCACTCTGCATCGTCGACGTGATTTGGAGACTGAGAATGGAGAAGATCTCTGGGCATCTTTCACGTTTAATGGCGAAGTATTTGTTGTTTGTGTAATTTATATTCACCCGAAAGCTCAAGATAAGGTCTATATGAATTGGTTTTGTTTGTTAGAAGACGGATACTTAAATATTGATGGTACTGTATTAATTTTGGGAGATCTAAATTTAAATAGTGCCACTGTCAACATTTTTAATTACTATGGATATTTCGTAAATTTTTGTGGTATGGTAGAGAAAAATGAGGTGAAGAATGAGCATGGTGGAAAGTTAGACGTTTTGCTGGCGCCGGAGTGTGTTGGAGGGGTGAGAGTGTGTGCGGCGGACATCGGTCTGGTCGAACACACCGACAAGTATCACCCTCCCTTAGACATTGTAATCCCATTAGCTAGTGTGCACCCATCTCGTTGTACTGGTCGCCTTGATCCAAGCAATATTAGTCCGCAACGTGACTGGAACTTTGCTAAAGGTGACTTTGCGCTGTTTTATGGTCTACTTTGCCAAGTCTCATGGTTTGCTTTATACGAATGTAGAGACGTTGATTCCGCGATCGAATTATTCTACAAGAAAATATATGACATATTTGATATCAGCATGCCGAAAAAAATTCGATCAAAGAGTAGCCAGCGAAGATACCCGGTTTGGTTCACGGGTGAGTTAATCAACGACATAAACCATAAAGCTGCACTTCATCGAAAATGGAAGTCAACCAAAAATAGAGCTGTATATGAGGCTTTTAGTAAGATTAGGTTGGACATCAAAGCTAAGCTTGCCTTTAAATATGACCAGTATATACGTGATCTTGAAACCAACTTAAACGCAAATCCGCGGGCTTTCTGGAAGCACATTGCTAATCTCAAGTCTAAGGGAGGGTTTGAGCCAAAAGTAAGCTATGAGAGCAGGGAATTCGTTGGTGAGGCGGCTGCAACTGCATTTGCGGAGTTCTTTTCCGGAGTATTTTTACCAGAAGAACCCAAATTAAGCGCAGAATACACAAATCAAACTGATCACACGCGAACGGCCAATTACGTTAACATTTCTCATGTTTCAGAGCGGGATGTAGAATTAGTACTCCGTAGAATAAAGCCCCGTAGTTCAGTAGGACCTGACAATATTCCGCCTTATGTCCTGAAAGCATGTGCAGATGTTTTTGTTACACCCTTGTGCTACCTATTTAACCTAGTGTTGGCAAGTAGCAAGTACCCGACACAATGGAAATTATCTCGCGTGAGCCCTATCCCCAAGACCTCAGATCATTCCCATGTAGAGTTTTATCGCCCTATCGCGATTCTCTGTTCTCCAGCCAAGGTTTTTGAGACTATATTGCATAAAAAATTATGCCCTCAAATTCAGCCATACTTGGCAGATTCACAACACGGATTTAGGAGTGGTCGATCAACAAACACAAATCTATTGACGCTGGCGGACACTATATCCGGTCATATGGAGAGTGGCTTCCAAGTGGACGTAGCATACCTCGATTTTAAAAAAGCCTTTGATCGGGTTGATAATGACGTCCTACTTGAAAAGCTGTGCGCCATTGGATTTGCTCCAAGTCTGCTCAGCCTGTTTGCCGACTATCTCAGAAACCGACAACAGTATGTCAAGTATGGCTGTTACACCTCAAAACCTTATCATACGCGATCAGGTGTGAGTCAAGGTTCTATCCTCGGCCCGCTTCTTTTCGTTATAATGATTAATGATATAGAGGCCATTCTTAAACACGTATCTAGTCTTCTGTATGCTGATGACCTGAAGCTGATACTAAATGTAAATCAGATGGCTGATTGTAACTTATTACAGAAGGACCTAGACGCTGTGTACAGATGGAGTGTACAGAACAAACTGCACTTTAACGTCAGCAAATGCTTTTGTGTGTCTTTCACGAGGGCGACCCAGACCTATGAAGCAACTTATGTGCTTGGGTCCGAAATGATTGCTCGTGTGAACTCTATCAAAGACCTTGGTGTCACTTTTGATACTCGTCTAACGTTCCACGAGCACATAAAGACCCTGGCTGCTGATTGCTCCAAAAGGCTAGGTTTCGTTCTTCGTAACGCTAAGGATTTCAAAAATCTAAAAGCAATAGAACTTCTCTTTACAGCTCTTGTGAGAAGTAAGATTGAAACTGGAGCCATCGTCTGGAGCCCTCATGAATCAACATACGTGCTATTGCTCGAAAAAGTGCAGAAAGCGTTCCTCCGTTTTCTGTACAAAAAGAAATTTGGGTACTACCCTTTTATGTATCCGACAAAATACCTCCTTGGTATGCTGGGGTTCAACTCGTTGGAAGTTCGACGAGACTGTGAGCAGCTTGTTGCAGCATGTCGCATGTTGCGTGGTGAATCAGACTGCCCACAGCTCACCAATCAAGTATGTCGACTGTTTGTGCCTGACAAATACCTCCGAACTCGTAAGCACGTTCTATTGTCGGTTCCGGCGTCGCATACTGTTGCTCGTAGCATGTCTCCGCTCGTCCGGGCCCGGTCATCACTCAACACACTGTTGTCTTCGGTACCAGAGTGTGATTTGTTTGCTGATAGATTGATGACTGTGAGTGAGAAATGTCTGGCGTTCTGTGAGCGTGATGAATGAAAGGAACGTCCCTATTTATAATGAATTGTATATCTTACTTTATCTTTTTAATTGTTAATTGTACATATTGAATTTATATTTTATTTTAATCAATAATTAATTTTAATATATAATTGTATAACGCATTGGTGTAAGCTGTAATGTTATACTTTTTAAATAAATAAATAATAATAATAATAAATAATTAACTAGCAACGTTTACTTAAATTATTACAAATAAATGAATACATTTTTCTTTTATGTAGTTGCAGATGTTTGAGATACATAATATAGTTTATTAAGATTTTTAATGAAATAACTTTACTGTGAAACAATCTTTCTAATGACAAAAATAAAGTTGGGTATTTTTCTGTTTAATTTTACAAACTTGACCTTTTAAAACCTTTTTTTACATTTTAATTTCTGAATTTTATGGGAATTTCCAATTACTACTTAATTATAACACGCTATTATTATATAAAACGAATTTTAATTCTCGTCTTGTAAATAACACAACTTATGCCTCGCAATGACAGAGTATACCAAACAAACTTAACTTGAAATTACATTGCCATATGCTTCGCAATGACTGCACATACAAAAATAAGCTTATAACTAAATCTAATATAAGAAAATAACTTACATTACCTTATGCTTCGCAATGCCTAAGCATACAAAAATAAACTTAAACCTAAAATACAAAAGTATTACTTTTCAATGGGTAGTACACTTATGCTTTGCAAAGACCTAGTATACAATTTACCATTTGCTGTTTTTAACTGAAAAGCTCTGACCTTGCCATCATTACCCGGGAAAACCTTAACTACCCTGGCCATGGGCCACACCAAAGGTGGTGCGCTGGGCTCTCTCATGAGTACTAGCGCACCAACAGTGATATTAGGCATGGATTTGAACCACTTTCCCCTATTTTGTAGTGTATTAAGATAGTACTTGTATAGCTTTCCAGAATCTTTGCTGCAACTGGACACATTTTTTGGTTGGAAAATAATGATTTGAAAATTGTTGGCATTATTAACATACGTTTAGCTTACAATGGAAGCGTTAATTAAATTACAGTTTGATAGTGAGACTAAAATTGAAAAAGGAAGAATAAATTTTAAAAAGTCTCCCAAAGAACGCATGACTGTGTCTTATCTGGAAACACGTTTGGAATCTCTTTATGAACTCTGGAAAGATTTTGTAAAAACACATCAAAGCATCATAAAATTGTGTCAGGAAAGTGATTATGATAGACCCTATTCTGTTAAAGATGTATATGATACAACAGAAGAGAAGTACATATTGTGTAAATCAGAGTTAAAAGATAGTTTGTCTAAAATTGCAAACAGTATTCAATGCTTTCCTCAAACAGTTACGAATCAAAACATCAATGTCAAATTACCAAAGATCTCAATTGTTACATTTTCTGGAAATTACGCTGAATGGACGTCATTCAGAGATATGTATTTGTCATTAATTCATAAAAATGCATCATTAGACAACGTGCAAAAGCTGCATCATTTAAAGAGTCAGTTATCAGGCGAAGCAGAGCAGCTTTTGAGACATGTACCTGTCACCGCAGCTAACTATGAGGAATGTTGGTCTCTCTTGAATACTAGATTTAACAATAAGAGATTTTTATCAAATTGTTTGTTGAAACGATTAATGACTCAATCTAACATTGTAACAGAGACATCAAGTGCAATCAAAGAGCTTTTAGATACTACAGTAGAATGTTTAAATAGCTTAAAAAATATCGGAGTCGATGTTAGTTCCTGGGACATAATTATAATTTATAAAACAAGTTCCAAATTAGATCCAGAGTCCTGAAAACAGTGGGAGTCAAAAATAAGTGTTTCGTGCGAGGAACTACCAACGTTTACTCAGCTAAAAGAGTTTTTGGAAACGCGATTTCGTGCGTTATAATTTGTCGATGCTAATTGTAGTACACCAAAACAAAGTATTTCTTTTTTCTTTTCAAGCCAAAGGTTCTCCATGTAGTCAACACTGATAACGATGTAAATGAAAGTTCATGTCCATTTTGTAAAGAAAATCACAAAATATGTTATTGTCCAAAATTTGCCAAAGAAAATTACGAATCTCGTCACAACTTTGTGCAAACCAATGGATTGTGCTTTAATTGTCTAGGCGCTAACCACTCCATCAAATATTGCCGTCACACAACCTCTTGTCGCATCTGCAGACGAAGAATCATTCACTATTGTACCCCAAACCAGTCTCAGACTCAGCCTCTACTAGTAAGTCAGACTTAGCAGTTGAAATTAAAACATCTACAGTACACGTAGCTCCGCTAGAAAGCGAATCACCTTCAAATGTAGCGACACATTTTGCTAAAGATGCCAAAGTACCCAATCAAGTTATGTTAGCCACCGCAATTGTCAAAGCACAGACAAAGCGTGGCGACACACAACTACTCAGAGCGTTATTGGATCAAGGATCCCAGGCATCGTTCATAACCGAATCAACAGTGCAATTGCTCGGCCTTAAGAAAATACCTACCCAGAGTATTGTCTCAGGATTAGGCGGTGATAGTAGCGTTTTAGCCTCAAGGTCTATGGTCACATTGACCATTCAATCGCGTCTTGATCCCAGCTTTATTCTCCAAGTACGAGCACACGTTTTCAGTACAATCACGTCACTTCTTCCATCGGAAGATGTAATAGATTGCAATTGGCCGGAATTACAGCACATCACTCTGGCAGATCCGGAGTTCCACACACCAAACAAAATTGATATTTTGCTCGGTGCAGAAGTCTATGGCCAAATCATTAGAGATGGATTGATACAAGGCCATGGTGGCTCACCTGTTGCACAGAATACGGCCTTGGGGTGGATTTTGTCAGGACAAATACATTCACAATCCACTACTGCTCGCTCTCATAATATTATAGTTAGCATGCATACGAATGAAATACTCAAGAGATTTTGGGAGCTGGAATCTGAGGACTCATTCAGTAGGAAAAAGATATTTACCCAGGATGAACAACAATTTTAGGAAATCTATATTCAAACTACACAGAGAGATGAAGCTGGGCGATATATGTAGAGCTTCCATTCCGTGACGAAGACCCACAGTGTAAATACGGAAACTCAAGAGATTTCGCGATCAAAAGATTTCATCAACTAGAAAGGCGTTTCAAGAAGGATCCAGAGATCAAAGCGAAGTACTCTGAAGTATTTCATGAATACTTGGACCTTGGTCACATGGAACGTATACAGGATGGCGATGATCCAAAAAGTTCTGAATGTGTATACTTGCCACACCATGCTGTGACACGTGATGACAAAACTACGACTAAGGTCAGAATAGTGTATGATGCTTCCTTTAAGGGGTCGAATGAAGTCTCACTCAATGACACCTTACTGGTGGGTCCTACTCTACAGCCAGATTTGCGTCATATCATCATGAGGTGGCGTTTGCATCCCATATGTGTTTGTGCAGATATAGTTCATATGTACAGACAGGTGAAGATTTCAGCAAAACACATCGATTTCCAGAGAGTAGTGTGGTGCGATGACCCTGAATCTGAAATAGAAAATTACAGATTATTACGAGTTACCTTCAGCACGGCGTCAGCCCCTTACCTTGCGGTAAGGACACTGCAACAGTTGGCACAGGAAGAGGGCGAGGATTGTCCGGAAGTAGCTGAAAAAATTAAAAATGATTTTTATGTCGATGACTTGATGACAGGCTGTCAAACTGTAACAGAAGGGATAAAACTACACAAAGAGATGAAAAAGATACTTACCAAAGGTGGATTTGAATTGCAGAAGTAGGCCAGCAATAGCAAGGAATTAACAGAGAAAATATCAGGAGAAAAGAATCAAGAAGATAACATAGACATAAAACTAGACGACACAATCAAAATATTAGGGTTGTCTTGGAAACGAGAAACCGATGACTTCAAATACTCTGTTCAACCACATTCACAAGAAACCCTCACAACCAAGAGAAAAGTGATTTCAGACATTTCCCACCTTTTTGATCCTTTGGGATGGGTAGCACCTTGCGTTATCACTGTTAAAATATTAATTCAAAAGATTTGGCTGTCTGGAGTCCAATGAGACGAGGATTTACCACCTGATTTGATCAAAGATTGGTAAACTTACCGTGAAGAGCTGATTCCAATCGGTGATTTCCGCATTCCGAGATAGGTTAAAACTCAAACTGATGCTTCTTGTATAGAACTGCATGGTTTTTGCGATGCTTCTTGTATGGCATACGCAGCAGTGGTATATATTAGGGTTTTTCATGCAAATGGTGACGAAAAGGTGAATTTGGTGACTGCAAAGACAAAAGTAGCCCCCATTAAACAGGTTTCAATACCACGCCTTGAACTACTAGGAGCAGTTTTATTGGCTAAATTGGTTACTGAAGTGTCTGAAGTACTAGCGATTACAAAACCAAGATCATGCAGTACTGTGGATGAGCAAAGACCGATCAAGACTCATATAAACATCAACGCAGAACTACAAGAAGATCCTGTTTGGACCAAATTTTCGTCTTTGCAAAAGTTGGTTCGAGTGATAGCATATTGTAAAAGATTCTTGAAGTCCAAAGAATGCAAAAATGATAACAGTAGAGGTGAGTTGTCTCTTACAAGTCAAGAAATAGCTGAAGCTCTGGAAATTTGCATCAAACATTGTCAGAAGCAGGAGTTTGGAGAAGACATAGAAGAAATACAAAGAACAGGAAATGTCAAAAGTAAAAGCAAGTTGAGACCGTTATGTCCAATATTGGATACTAATGGAATATTGAGAGTCGGTGGTAGGATTCAGAATACTGATATAGATGAGACCATGAAGCACCCAATTATAATCCCACAAAATAATCACTTCACATATTTAATTGTTGATGAAGCACACAGAAAGACGTTCCATGGGGGTCCTTCCCTCATGCAGAATTATTTACGTTCTAAATATTGGGTGATGTCAGCAAAGTCGGTTACGAAATCTCATGTACGCAAATGCGTAGTCTGTGCACGTTATGCTGCCGTCTCTAAAAACCAACTGATGGGTCAGCTACCTCCTTGTAGAGTGACGCCTACTCGACCATTCTTGCACAGTGGAGTTGATTTTGCCGGGACTATCAACATTAGGGTGTCCAAGGGTAGAGGCAACCGATCCTACAAGGGCTATATATGTCTATTTGTGTGCATGGTCACAAAGGCCATACATTTGGAAGCCATAAGTGACTTGACTGCTCAGGGATTCATTGCTGGATTTAAACGATTTGTAGCTAGACGAGGTCACTGCAGTGAACTATGAAGTGACAACGGAAGAAACTTTGTTGGCGCCTCAAAAGAGTTTCAGTCACTAGCAACTGCAGAACGGTCTACAGTAGCAATCGAGATTAGAAGTTGGTTGGGCAACAACAATGTTTCGTGGCACTTTATCCCTCCCCACGCTCCCAATTTTGGCGGATTGTGGAAAGCCGGAATTAAGTCCACTAAGTTTCACTTAAAACGAGTGATAGGCAACTCAACCCTCACCTACGAAGAAATGGCTACAATACTTACCCAAGTTGAAGCTTGCTTAAACTCAAGGCCCATCTCCCAACTACCCAGCAGTTCAGGTGATCCAGTATCTCTTACGCCAGGTCATTTTCTTGTTAGGGAGCTGATAATAGTTGTACCTGAACGTAACTATGAAAAGTCCAACATAAGTCATCTGAGACGGTGGCAGCTGAATAAGAAAAACTGCAAGATTTTTGGCGACGATGGTCGAATGAATGTTTGGTTCATCTTTTGCAAAGATACAAGTGGACGAAGCAAACTCCAGAGCCAAAGGTCGGAGATATAGTGCTGGTTAAGGAAGACAATTTGCCTCCAGCCCGCTGGCTTTTAGGTAAAGTAATTCAGATGCACCCAGGATTGGACAAGGTTGTTAGAGTCATATCCCTAAAATGTAATGAGTCATTAATCAAGCGACCAACTTCTAAGTTGTGTATTTTACCAGTCACTGAGTAAGTTACTTAATTGCTGTAATTTGTTCAGTTTAAGTTTTATTTTGTAATTTTTCCTTTGTAGTTTTGTTTATTACCACTTGATACCATGGTGGGCGGATGTTACTTTTCTTTTGTTAAGGACATGTTAGTATGTCCTTGGTAGGCGGTATGTGAACATGTTAGTTATGTTAGTTAGTTGTCAGATTATGTCGCTAGATGGCGTAAGACGCTTATACATCGCGATATCGTTTGTGTTTATTGTACAAGTGTAGCTGTTAGGTTTGAAGTTACAGGCAGCTACGCAATAAAGAAATAGTTACTATTTTTGGCTTTTATTGTGGTTTGGGGACCTACATTTTAACATGGTCCTTTGGACAATTTTACAATGGTCCATGAACTTTTGGTACTCAGTTAGCAAATTCACATTCTTTTGCAGTCTTTTTTCTAGACTGAGAAACCTACGCAAAGCTAGGTCAAATGTGTTTCCTAAAGTTGCATTTATATTGCTGATCTCTATCTTTAATGGTAAGTCAACTTGAAATTTTTTATTTTCTAATTTAACTGTTCTTGTAAAAATACTTTCAGCTAATTGTTGCTCTGAATCCCCTTCTATAAGCAGTTCCGGAACGCGCTCCACCTCCCAAAACTTTTTGATACTGTCACTAACATCTGAATCACATTTAGCACAAACAAGAGATACGACCTGGTTTTTTATGATGTTAGATGTTGAGGCCCCGGCAATGATGTGTCCAAACTTGGTGTTGAGGATGCAGTGAGATGATGGCTGATCATTCAGGTCATTACGAGCAGATAAGTGTTGCTGTGTCCTCTCAAGCGGCAGGAGAACCTGAAAAAAGACATCAGCACCAATTAACATGTTGATCTCCGATGGCTGGTTAAATGTTGCATCGGCTAAAGCGATACTAGCAGGGATATTTATGCTTTTTATATCTATTTGTGTTTGTGGCAGATGACAAGTAATTTTTTCTACAACATGACATAACATTTATCATGGTATTAAATGAGGATGTCAGAGAATGAACCTTTAAGGGAATGCAAGAGCTGACTTTGTTTTGGCTTTCTGTTACACCAATGAGGTTGATATCATTTCGCTCAGGCGTAAAGCCCAAGACCTCAATGGCCTTTGAACTGATCAGGCTAACCTGTGATGCAGAGTCTAAAATACATTTAATGTGCACTTCTCTTCCATCTTTAGCTAAGATTTTGATATTTACATTTACCATTGTGTGTGTTCAAACATGTGTTGCATATACTATTTTCTTTTACAAATGAAATTCTATCCTTTGATGGCAGCAATTTAAATTTAGGACATGAAAATAATTTATGATTTGAACACTTACAGTAGATGCATTCCATTGTTGTCTTGACTGTTGCCAACGCTACCTTACTCTTAGCGTATGACATTTCTGCAGCCTGGTGTCTCCCCGGCCCCGGAAGCTCAGGACGTGTATCGGTGTTCTCCAATGCTAGTGCCCGCTTGTCCATGTAAGCTAAAAATTCTTCAACGGTTGGATCCTTATCCTGAATTCTATCCAGCTGGTACGCCCGAGAGCTATACATGTCTATTTTGCGGGTAAGTATACCCAGCAGAATAGGATCCCACTCACCAACCGCTGCGTCTAAGTTTTTAAGAGCAGCCAAAGTTTGACTGACTACTGAAACAAAATTCCGAATGTCATTAGAAGTGGCAATCTTGGGCAATTTTTACATATCTAAAAGGCTGTTTACATGTTCAGAAACAATTTTCCGTAAAATTGTTACTTGATTTTGTTGCAAGTAAATGCCAAAAACCTTTCTTCGCCGCCTCGTGTTCTTGATGCGTTGCAAAAATGAAGCCGTGACAAACGATCCTCACGTAGATTTTTCTTCGAAAATCGTGAATTGTGCCGGTGAGAAGTGACCATGAAGGAATCTTCGTAAGTGGACTGTAGGCTTATTTGTAGATCACAATAAAAGACGATTTTATATAAATTAACTTGAGGAGCTTTAATGCGCATAGTGCACGGTTACAACGATGATAGCGAACAGGAACAGACAGTCTGAAGAGAGAAAATATAAATCAGAAACACCAACTGAACAATAAAATAAAAGGTATTTGTGTTGCCAGCAACATAAACTACCTACAACAAAACCGCCATTCTTTACAAAGAAAAGTTGTTTCATTTACGAACGTGTAAGAACACCTGTCATACTGATGTGTAACCTGGATGCACCGAGATTGTGCAATGGCACCAGGTTAACGCATCACGGAGTTGAAAAGGCATATCGTGCAGTCCACCACCATCACTGGTGGGGATAAAGGAGAAACGGTTTTGATATCGCAAATTCCAATCGTCCCAAAAAACTTGCCTTTCCATTTCAAATGCAAAGTGGCCTTCTCGATCAAAATAAATAAGAGTTGATGACAAACGTTAAAAGTTGCAGGTATTCATCTGGGCACCCATGTTTTTCGCACGGGCAGCTCTACGTTGGCTGCTCACGTGTATCGAGGCTAAAAATCTCTTCATATACGCAGATAACAACAAATCTCTGAACGTTGTTTACAGAGACGTATTACAGTAGATTTCTGGCTCCCGGTACATTTCAAGACTGTTTGCGATACGCTTTTTGCTTTTTATTCATATATTTTTTGTTCATTACGCATGATACTCGGTTTTACGTCATGCGAAACGTGCCAGAAAAGGGAGTAATCCTTTACTTAGAAAGTAAGTACATTTCTGTCTGTTTACATTTTTTTTCCGTACTAAGCATATCGCAAATCACTTACTCTCTTTTCTGGCACATTTCAAAGCATCTCGTTAAACCAAATAACACGCGGGCAGAGCCGTGGGCAAAAGCTAGTCTATCTATATCTATTAATAATAATAAAGTAGTAAAAAAGTCGAGTCTGTACATTGAATATTTTCGCGAAATTTAAAATGAAATGGGTTATTTGTACTGTACTGAGGCCAAAACAACAAATGTTAGAATTTTTGTTTGTTTGTCTGTTCCGTTTTAACTCGAGAAGAACTTAACGGATTTGGATGCGGTTTTTTCATTATCATCGTAGTGACTTTGGTCAACACATAGGCTATAAGCAGTGGCGTGCATCTCATATAGGCAAATACGCAATGCCTACCCTGGGCTTGGCCTAGCTAACTAGACCACTATCTAATATATTTAAATATAGGAAGGTACACACAACTATTTCAATATTATAATCAGGTAAGCAACACTCTTTCTTTGAAATACCTACCTGCCTGCTCCGCAGCACTTACACTACCGTGGAAACACGCATTACTAAATTCGATGTCAATTCTATATGTGTGCATCTGTAACTATACTCCCATAACGTCAGCGGCTCGCGCTAAGCACGCACACATTCTCATTAAAATATGCAACGCCTGTGCGAAGCAACCACGTTGTCATGATTACTTGCACTACTTGCTACTAGATGGCGCCACACGTTTTTAAATGGTGGATTCGTGCATAGATAGTCGGAAATTCATTTTCAAAAGTGTTTTTTGCCAATGAGCTTGGACAAAAGAGAAAGACACCAGTGCGAGTTAATATCGTTTATTTATCGTAATTCTCGTTATAATACGTGCTAAGAACATACGGACAGTTTTGTGCCTACCCTACTTAAAAATCCTACGCACGCTACTGGCTATAAGGAGTGTTCATAAAATAACGCCCAATTCGGAAACATTGAGGTTACCCTGGTCAACACATAGACTATAAGAGGTGTTCATAAAATAACGCCCAAGCTGAAAACGGGGCAAAGATTGAATAAACGATTTATAACTCGAGAACCACTCCACGGATTTGCATGCGGTTTTCTTTATTACCATCGTAGTTACCCTGGTCAATACATAGACTACAAGGGGTGTTCATAAAACGCCCAAGCTGAAAGGGGGCAAAGATTGAATAGACGCAAACGGCAAAGGCTATTGTTATATAAATCTATGGGAAGTCTGATTCGAATTTATATCCGAAACCCACGCGAATGAAGTTGCGGGCAAAAGCTAGTCAAAAATAAAATTAAAATCTACCATTTTCGTCGCTCAGATGGATCTGGCGTATCATCTTTTGCGTGATTACTCTCTGTCACCGTTCTTTGATCGTTGAATCCGTGATAGAAGCTATAGTAACACTTATTCTGTGAAAATTGTTCATATCTACCTATTATAGCTGAAGTAAGGACAGACAGACAGATACACACAGCCAGTGAAGCTTAGTAATAGGCTCCCACCATCACTTGTATTTTTTTTTTCAGTATATAAAATATATTATAGCCTACATGAAGACATGATTTTATTTTTTGTGTTTCAGAAAATGAAAAACACGAAGAGGAAGAAAAGTCTAAAGGTTTAAAAAAGGAACCAACGTACTAAAATAATTGCTACGAGTGTAATAAATATAATAAAAAGTAATATTATTTATTGTAATTGTATTAAAGATAATCCATCCAATGAGGTACAAACTTACTAACTTATGTACTTATTTGTTTTAACATAGTTTCCGTGATATCGTGCGAGTGTAAAAATGAAATAACAATTTTATTTTTTATTTTATCTTTTATTTGGAAAACCAACAGCGACTACACATTGAGATATTACAATAGCTAGATACATCAACAAGGCCAATAACAGGTTTTCACTAAAAATCAAAACATAGACAATGAGTTGTTAAATTTCGAAAGGTCATATTTTGTCCATCAACCATTTTGAGTAATGATACATTTTTATATTGCGGACATGTATTTTGTATTAGAATGAATGTTGTGACATTTATTGGGAAAGAAAATAGTTCTGAGTGATTATTAAGTAAAAAAAATACCATAACACCCCTAAAATAGCTATAAAACAAGTTAAAATGATGGACTTACAATGGTTTGATATGTACTAGGTGGGCTTACTAGGGTTTGAAACGTTTCTATGTTGGACATATGGGAACATGAAAAACCACGGACTTACAGTTGTATGATAAGTATTTTAGATAGGCGGTCGTACACAGAAATATTTTTTGTGATTTGTGATATTTAATTCGAATGGTCCAGAAATTGCATCCTTTTGTTATTTTTTTATAATAATAAATAACTTGATTAGGTTAGGTCAGGTTAGGTTAGTATAGGTTAGGTTAGGTTAGGTTTTTTTTTTTTTTTTTTATTATATCTCTGGTTTTCCATAGGCTGAGCCAAATGCTTTTGTTTGCTTTTATAATTTTATTTTTTTGCTTTGAAAAGTTTAATCGCTTTCCCGTTTTATTTTCCGGGATAGGGGATGGGGGTTTCGAAACAACTCTCTCTTTAACTTTATTTTTATCTTTTATCGTTTCTGATGATCTAAACATATTAATAATACTACTTTGTTAATTTATGCACTTCTTTATTTTTATAAATATAATTCTTTCTTTTAATTTTTTTTTTGTTATTATTCATATCATTACATTTTTATTTTTTTTTTCTCATGCTTTTTCGTTTTTTATGAATCGTTTTCATATTTTTAATTACTTAATTACAAATATGCCATATCCTTATATGTATCTATGTTATTTTTATTCTAGACGAGAGAGCTGTTTCGAGGGTTAGTAAACAATTTAATTTAATTTAATTTCCTTTATTTTACAATTTTCAGATTTATTAACACTGTTCTTAAATCAGATTTATTACTCTACATTTAAATCAATATTCCCACTTCAGAAGCCGTCAAAATCGGTCCATTTTTCGCTATCTTGGTTGTTATATCGGCTGGTTCGTCACCGCGGTATTCCGGTCTTGCACTGCCATTTTGAAGTTGTACTTGCTGATCTGGGCATCTGTCACACCTTCTGCTCGCTTTACAAAGGCGGCAATCGCGTCCCCACTGTCATCTGAATACTAGATGCAGCTTTCTGTATGACGCGATAATGCCACCACTGCATGCGGTATGCTGTTGTGTAAGTGCGATCTGCGGGCCGTTGTGCGCACGATAATCACCTTAGCGTAAGTAAGTCCCTGTGCTTGGTGGATAGTAAGAATGCGTGACCCCTTCCCCTTCCCATAGCCTTGGCCTCCAAGGGACTCCTTTTCGGCCTGGGTGTGCACGAGGAATAGTGTGCTTGGAAGGTCTCTGGGTATTTGCGCATTCGTATACTTTCCCAGCTTCAGGGAGCACACCTGCGTTTTGGATGAATATGTGACATTGTACACCTCGCTTAGGGCGTATGACACATCCATCGGGTTCCTGTGTGTGCACAATAGCTCAAGACTGATGCTCGTTACCAGATTTGGGCGGTTGTAATACATATCAAAATGACACTGTCGGTCTATGTAGGGAAGCTGGTTTACGTCACCTACCAAGAGTATTTCTCCGGCCCCCGACATCTGTGTCGCCATAACTATGGCGCCGAAGTGACTCATGGGAGCTTCATCAAAGAAGATGCGTTTGCACGATTCTTTCTTCTTTCCCGAAGCACCCACGCCGTTCACCAATACAGAAGCCAGGGTACTCTTGTGCGTAGGTGGGACTTTGAGTTGGTCACCAGCTTGTCTCTAAGATCTTTAGCCGCTTCAATAGTCTGAGTGACTATCACGTCCTGAGTTATGTCGCACCGAGACAAAATCCAAGTTGTTTTTCCACAGCCAGGTACTCCGTTAACCCATGTGAAGTGTGGAACTTCCCAGTTTGCAAAGGTTTCGTTTCCTGCAGGGTCTTTGGCAATTTTTTCCGCCATTTCCAACACCCTGTCGTCTAACATCACCTTTGTTTCCCGTGTTGTGACCACTATGGGATCCATTTCTGGGGCTTGGTACCTGATTTTGGTGGAAAGTAGTAAGTCTTCTTCATCCAGTGCGACAAATCCCCTGCTGGAGTTATAAGCGACCATGTGTCGTATCATTGGGGCACCCGCTATGACCGTTCCCCTTTCATTGTCATAGATGGTTGCCTGCGCTTCTTCAAGCTTGACACTCAGTAGTCCCGTGCTCCCTCGGTTGTATATTTGCAGGATGTTCTCGCAGGTCTTGGTGTTGATGACCTTATTTGCTTTAAGGACACCCTGAAACTCAAGGAAAGCATTCACCATGTGATCCAGGGTGGTTGTGGCCTGCCTGAGCCGGGGTGGTTCCACTAAACCCTTATCCGCTTTGGTGCGGGTTTTGCGGGTTTCTCGTGGAGTTATTCCCGGGTCGCTTCTTGTAAAAGTCTCTACAGCAGATTCAATACGTTGCATTGACATTGCTGCAGAGACTCTTTCAGCCATCGTTTTCGGGTCACATGGGACGTTGGTTACTGAAGCGTTCAGCGCGCTGATCGCCACATCCAGTCCAGCTCCTTGAAGTGACTGCTGGTGCATTCCCATCTTTTTTAGTAGACGCTCCTCCTCTGCCCTTTTATTCTGTAGGCGTTCCGAGCCACTCACTGCTTCCGAGTGCACGACGGTGGATGTAGTCCTGTCGGTACCAGAGCCGGTGCCCCCAGGCAAGAGGAAACTGAGGTTTTCGCCCCTGTCCTCGTATACAACCACCCGATGTTGTTCGGTGGCGTGTATACACCCGAGATAGTCCTGGACCCTACCCTTTTCTGGACCCACCGTCATGGAATCGATGCTAATGATAACCGCTGCGTTCGAACCCGCGCTTCTAAACTTGGTGAGCAGTGAGCTAACCAGGGCAAACCTCGTGCTTTGCGCGTTGCTGTCAAAAAGAGCGATCACCTTATTTTGTGTTCGTAGTCGACAGCCCGTGCCGACCACGGTCAACTCAGGTAGCGCGCTGTATGTTGCGCGTTTTATGCTCGTTTTGGAGGTATTTCCGTTCAGAAGTGCGGCGATTCCCGGGGAGATAGTAACCTTTCCCGTTCCGGTTGCATTACAGAAACTAAGACCCAGTTTTTCTCTTTCATTATCCATGAAGAGCGCGACTCCGCAAATTTTTATGCCAGGTGTGCCACTCTCTCCGTGTCTCATAAGGGAATTAATCTGCTCTTCACTTGTGAGGTGGTTTCCTGGTGGAGAATTCGGTTGGGGAGTCGTACTGGATCCTTGCGACGGTGTTGGGGTGGATACGGACGGTTTGCAGGTTTTGTTCGTGGCTGCAACGAATTGAACAACTTTACATGCGAATGCCCAAAATTAGGTGTTGGATTCTTTGTTTTCCATGATCTTCGGAAAATTTGATGGAATTAGTGTAGTCTGGATTCTTACTTCCAGTTCCATCCTTTCCAGACCAAACCTTGGACACTCGCATAGTATGTGTATTATCGATTCATCGCATTCGGGATCGCATGGGCATGAGGAGCTGTCTTTTAGCTTAAATCGGTGTAGGTACGCAGCAAAGCCTCTATGGCCGGTCATTGCCTGGACGTGTTTGGGTGTTAAATTCATGTCCCTTAGAATGCGTCTTGCTGATCTGAGGTCTGGCAAAAATGTCTTTGTGACTGAGCCGGTGCTGGAGGATTCGTAGCGCATCTGCCACTTTTGGACCGTTTCTTTTCGTATTTCCGCTTTGACATACGACAATGGGACTTTGCTGTAGTCTGGTGCCGTCTTTTTGGTCAAGGCTGCTTTCTTTGCCAATTCATCTGCCCTCTCGTTGCCTGGAGTGCCAACGTGGGCTCTCAGCCAGAAGAATCTGACTTCCCTGTTTTCGCTTCGGATTTCTCTTACTAGGCTCTTGATCTCCATGACCAGAGGGTGAGAGACTGTAGGGCTTCTCAGTAAATCGAGCGATGATCTTGACTCGCTCAGAATATTTACCAAGGCATTTTTGCTCTTTCTCACCATCTTCACGGCTCTGAAGAGAGCGTAGAGTTCCGATTGGAAGAGGGTGTTGTGTGGTTCCAGGCGAAAGGTGGAATACCTGGATTCCCTTTCATCCTCCCACCACGTTAGGGCAGCACCAACTTTTCCTTCTATTTTGCTACCGTCGGTATAGATTTGAGGTCCGACAACGTGGAGGTTTTCGAGGGTTTCGGGGTCCATGGTTTCTAGGCGCTCGTACTCGGTTGTTGTGAGTAGTAATGGGTGGGGTTTGTCCAAAAAGCCTACCTTGCATTCCACCTCTCTTCCGGGAGGGAGATAGTCCACTGAGTGGCCCTTTTTAATTTTGAAAAATTTCGCAGCCTCTTGTATCCTTAGATCAAGTGGCAGAAGGCCTGATAGGACTAATGCCGATGTCAGAGACACCGTGCGGTGCGCCTTACATATCTTTTGGGCGAAGCCCCTCTGCAAAGCGTCAAGCTGATTCCGAGTCATTAGCTTGTCCGCAGAGGGGGACCACGCGCTTGCGGCATACGACACGATTGGCTCTATCACCGACACATATATGGTCCTGATTATTTCTCTGTTTAGTCCCCACGTTACCTTAGCTGCGCATGCAAGCTGTTTATATATGTCCGCTGTTTTCTTAATGGTGGCGGCCACATGCGCGTTAAACGTGAGTTTGCGGTCGATCGTTAAACCCAACAGTTTGATCTCTTCGACGAGATTCAGTCTGGTTCCTGCCATATGGATTACCGGGGGATCATACTTAAGGTTTTTCGTTATTACCATCGCATTGGTCTTGTGCGAGGCAAAACGTAGCTTATTTTGAGATCCCCATTCCACCACGGATTCCAGAACTGAGTTTGCTGTCTGTTGCAGGGTCTCGACCACGTGCCCAGAGAATATCAGGACCACATCGTCCGCAAAGGCCTGACAGTAGGTTCCTTGATCAGCCAGTTTATGGAGTAATGCATCCAGGATAAGGTTCCAGAAGGTGGGTCCGCCGATAGATCCTTGGACACAACCCTTCGTGGTTCCCTTTTCGCTAGACGCTCTGGCGTAATTTACCTGGATCTTACGGTCTTCTAGGTAAGAGGCTACCAGGGCGTATATGTTTTTGAGGCAACGTTTTGAGATCACCTGGTGCTTGAGTGCCGGCCACCACGCGTTGTCGAAGGCACCCTCTATGTCCAAAGATATCATAAGAACGATCTTTTTGTCTCTTACTTCCGATCGTACATGTTCCATTAAGTCATAGAGGGCATCTTCTGTTCCGCGCTGTGGCATGAACCCATATTGTTTGGCGTTGAGGGTGGGGAGGATATGCCACTGCAACCTTCCAACCAAGAGTTTTTCGACGATCTTTCCAGGGACAGACAACAGGCCGATTGGTCTGTGGGACTTAGGATCGGTGTAGTCTTCCTTGGCCGGCTTTCGGAGTATGCACACGTGGGCGAGCTTCCATTGCTTGGGGAAGTAAGCTAGCGATAAACATTTGTTTGCCAGCTCCAGAAATACTTCCCTATTACAATGTATAGCCGCTATGCAGATGTACGCTGTTAATCCATCCGGTCCGGGGGCTTTCTTTGGATTCAATCCTTTGAGGACCATGTCCAGCTCCGCAGATGTGAAAGGTGGATCGTCAGCGGACAGTTCTTCTATCTCCACCGGTGCCAACCCATCCGTAAGTTCCCTGATGTGCGTGTGGTGTAGCTGTTCAGATTCCACAGAGTCATCAGGATAGAAGGTCTTAGCCAGAAGTTCCGCCGATTCTTCGGGGCTCAAAGTATTGCCTCCGGCATCCCGTAGGAGTGTATCTTCTTTCTTTCTGGCTGTTTTCCTAACTGTAGATTCCGTCCCACATGCTCTCGTGTTCCTGTGTCGAGCAAAACTCTTTCCAACTTTTGGTCTGAGCTTCTGTGGCTTGGAGAGCGTACTCTGTTTTTGCCTGAACATATTCATCTAAAACGAACTGTCTCCGACTAGGGGCGGCGTTCCGTATTCGTCTCTTCTTTTTGAGGACTTCTCTTTTGAGAAGTTCGAGAGACTTGGACCACCAAGGGGGTTTAGAGTCTCCTTTCCATGTTCCTACCTTCGGAATCGAGCTCTCACACGATTCCTGGATGTTGAGTATGTAGGTTGTTAGAATGGCTTCCAAATCTTCTGGACTCGTAATCGCTTTCACTCTGCAGGGGCTGATGGCTTTTTCTGCTAGGCCGGATTTGAAGCATGTCGAGAAGTCTGACCACTTTGCCTTCTTGGTGTTGTACTTGCGCGTGGTAATTACCCTTAGTGATTTTAGGGCCTTCTCCAGGCGCAACGAGAAGGTTATTGCGTTGTGATCGGATGTTATGAGACTTCTGTCCACACTCCAGTCCTCGAACTTGCCCAGCAGGGACTCGCTGCACGCAGTGACATCTACTCTACTTGTGCATAGCGTGCCTCCCCTGTAGGTCTCGAAAGTCGGTACTTGACCCGTGTTAAGTATTTGGAAGTTCATTTCGTTCAGGAAGGCGTTATACTCTTCTCCTCGGTGGTCTGTGGACTTACTACCCCACCAGATATTCCAGGCATTTGTGTCTCCAGCCAGCAAAATGTTGTTCGTGCGGAGCTTTTCACAGATCTTTTTTATCTTCTTGATGTCTTCTTCTATGTCTTCTCCTCCTTCCAGGTAGACAGATATGAGCCCTAGCGTTTGCGTTCCGGTTTTTATAGTGGCTGCTGCAACGTTCTCAGATATCAGCTGAGGATCGTGTATGACTTCAAGCTGATCTCCGAATACCACTATTGCTGCCTTTACCGGTTTTTGGCGGTTTAATGTACACTGGATGACTTGTGTGCCCGGGTACTGTTTCATAACACCTGTGCTACCCACGTAGGGTTCTTGCACTAGTGCTACGGAAATTTTTCTGTCCTGGGCCGCCTGGTGTATTTCCGCTGTGGCTATTTTGGCTCTTTGTAAGTTTATTTGTACAAAGTTACACTTACTTGGTCTGTCCACCTCTGGGAGGGGGGATCTGTTGTTTTCCGCCTGGGTGCCCTTAGCAGTACGATACACGCGACCTCGCTATGCCATCCCACTTCATTCTTTCCTGGCAATCGACGCTAAGAGCATTGTGAGCCAGCTCAGGGCTTCCTCTCTTTGCTCTTACACAATTCACGCAAGTCGGAACCTTGCCTTCGGCCCTTGCGGGGCACTCCCTCCAGGTGTGGGCTTCTCCGCAGTGGCTGCAGAGAGTGTTCTGTTCTTTGCATATGGACTTGGTGTGTCCGTATGCAAGACATTTTGTACACTGCACTAAGGGGGAGTAGTCCTCCACTGGTCTTCTCTGCATTCCGATGTATGCTTTCCCAGCCTGCGTAAATCTTTTCCAGATCTCAGGAGAGAGCTCAATGACGGGGTGGCATTCTAGTGAGTTCCTCGCTCGTTTCCTGTATCGTACCTTTATTGTCCTGTCTGCCAGTTCTACACCCTCGAGAAGATGCTTATTTTGTGAGATCATGGATGTTTCTATCTCAGCATCTGTGTGGTAGGCTAGGACGTTTCTGAGGCACACCAAGGGGTTGTGTGGTTTTGGTTCCTGCACGGTGAGCTCTTTATTTCTCTTCTGGACTTGGCTCTTGATCGTTTGGAGGTCCTCTTTGCTGGCGCAATTTAAAACCACCTTCTGATTTTTAGCCTTTCTAACGTTATCCACCCTTACCCCTGTTTGTTTGGGGTCGATGGCTACTCTGATTTTCTCGATCACGTTTTCCCCAGTATGTTTGGGGTCGGTGGACGAGACAATCAAAGTATGATTGGAGCGGGCATGTTGAGGAGGTTTCGCTGCCACCTGAGCGTAGGTGATTGCTGCTGGTGACGGTCTTCTCATCTCCTGCATGCCTTTAGCCAGGGTGTCTATGTTTTTGGTGACCTTGACCATTGCCAGCTCCGTGTCCAGATTCGGTGGGGCTGCACATGGTGCCTTCTCTGCCGTGTCTCGGACAGCTTTTAGTTCAGCTGATAATTGATCAAGCCGGTCTTCCATCGGCCGTATGTTGTTGGCCAAGTCCAGAGGTGTGAACGTGGGTGTTGGTGTTTGTAGTGGTGTGGTTTTTGCTGCTGCTGATGCAATTTCTTGCAGCATGGTTTTTATTTGGACGATATCCTCTTTTATGCTCTCTGTGTGAGGGTTTGTGACAGGAAGTGCAGTTTCTGTCGTTGTTATTGTGGACTCTGAACGGATAGAGGACTTTTTTACCAATGAATCCATCTGCCTTCGCATCATATCTAGCTGGTTGGACATGTTGGTTGTTTGTCTTCCCAGTTCGACAAGATCTTTTTTGACGGTCTCCCATTTGTCCTGGCAACCAATTTGTTTTGGATCTTCCAGTGCGTGAGGCTGGATCTTCACCTCTAGAGATTGTATCGTCCCTTTTATTTCCCGAATTCCTTTGAAAGGCTCATCCGTCTCGTAGCCCAACCAGTTTCGAATGGCTTTGGCCTCTTCAAAGGTTTCCGTGATGGTTTCACGAGCGAGGCTGAGTTCTTGAATGAGACTTTGTCTCATTTCTGCCATCTCCTTGGTGTGGGCTCTCTTGACGTTTACGAGCTCCTTGTGGTGTCGGGATCTTTCCTGCTCAAGATTATACTTATGCCTTGATCTTGAGTCGGAAAGGGACAGGCACGTCTCATAAAGGGTAGTTAGCTACTCTAGTGCCGTTGCCTTGCACTCCCTCTTCATGTTGCCCGCTGCTTCTATCGCTCCTTTCGCTTCCAGAAGGCACTCGTTGGCTAATTTGGTAGCCGCATCCATCTCGACTCCGCTGCCCCTCCTTGACGTGTATAGGAGGCTCTGGCGCTTGCATAAGGGCGAGTCTGATTTTGTTGACTCGTCTGTGTCGCTTAGGGATACGGATAGTCGAGGTTCCTTGGGAAGGTGCTCAATGGTCTGCTCCGGTGTCTCTACTGTGACCTTAGGTTTTAGGCCGATCTTTTTGAGAACTTTTTCCCTGAGCGGTACCGGAGTTTTACGGTGCGACGATCCAGCCGAAGATGGCTTTTTGGGCAGTTGTAACGCTGGCGTTAAATATATTATTATAATTAACGCTTCTCAGTAATTTAAATAAAATAAATATTAAAAAAAAAATTAACTACTTAATTACAATCAAATGTTAACCTTATTACTTCGAAAAACTAAATCAAGTACGCCCTACAAACAAGCAATATCTTGCGACAAGCAGATCGCATTTTATTAGTAGATACAACTCGACGACAACAGGCTCGAGGAACTGGTTTTTGGTTTGCGAAGCGACTGCGGCTGACTCGATCGACCTTCACTTGGTTATTGATTTTTAAGCGGTCAACTACGACGCCTATTTTATTGAAGACTTATCAACTATAATCATTAAATTGAACATCTAATATACATATATTTTTAAACACCATCAATATATTGTGTTGTGTGAGGAGATTACCCCGATATTGGGTGAGTGTTGTATAAATATTTTATTGCACGTACCTAGATCTTAGATTATAGTTATTCATGTAAAACTTTCGTTAATTCATCAATGTTACGTCATTCCCATTTTATCATGTTTATAACTAATGTATTTAATTGTAGATTTAATGCTAAAACTCCTTTATTTGTCATTGAGATTCCTTGTTTGATCGATGGGTCAAAGTACCTACATAAAAGTAATTTTTATCAAAAATCTTTGTTGAACTAGTAATTAGTAAAACTACATAATATTTCAATGGAATAATATCAACCTATACTGTTCGACAACATTAAACTAGATAAAGTGTTATTTTTACAAGTTGTTCTGGTAAATGTAGTAATTTTTCTCAGTGTACTTGTTTTCTGGTTTTCTGGTAAATCTTCTATTTTCCTAATTTACATTGCCTGGACTGCATCATCATGGATCGCTATCTCATACTATATACCACTTCCATAGCTGCACTTCATCATTAGCGAAACATGCATGTTGCAGTCAAAGTCTAAAACCGGACTCTTTGTAACATACCTATTTTTTCGCTGCGCTTCCAGGGTTCTTTTACCCTGCTGAAGAGGACTTCAAGACTCTTGAGAGCTGCCTCCAGTTCTGAAACTCCTCACCTTATTTTGCGGACCCCGGTGCGGTACACCTGGCTTATTCTGCGGTGCCGGTCAACGCTCCGGGACACACATCCAGGGGAGTGGTATTTCTATGGAAGCTGCCTGGGGCATTTAGAAATTGTATTTTACTGCGCTACCTACGACCCTGATCTCATCTTATTCTTTACTAAATTGACTTTTATTCATAACTTAATTAAAATTGTAAATATCAAAAAAATACTTTCTTTTCTACCCCCTACTACTAAATTTTACTAAAAAATAATCTCCTGTTCCCGGCTAAACCGTGACAATGGCGCCCAACGACTACAATGGCTACAATGACGACTAACGCGCTTCTAAGTAAAATACAGTTGCTAATGTGTTTTAGCAGGTTTCTAAGTATTTTGTGGTTATCCTTGGTGATGGTCGAGTCTAGGCTTTTAAATAAGTAGTGCCTATTTATTGTGTGTAGCATATTAATTAGTACGTGGGTTAGTATTTTTAATTGTATATTCTGTATTCCTAATAGTTATTGTTTTTACTGAAAACGCTACTACCCACATACTATTTGACGTAGATTAAGTAGATTTAGTACTTATTATTACTTTAGTAATTAAGCATTTTGGTCTAACTTTTGTAAATATAATTGAAATCTATACAACACACACCCAATTATAACTAAAATTTATTATTTTTGAATACATTACAAAATGTCGTACCCCATTAAGTACCTTTCACTACAAAAGGCAGAACTTGAGTACGAAGTTTTGGTTCGAGGTGGTACTGCCGGTGAGTCTGTAGCTGAACTTTGCAAACAAATTGTTAAAGTTTCTGTAAACTTACCTTCAGAAGATATTCTTGAATCTCATTTAGATCCAGCAGATGATCTCAAAGGTGTGAAAGAGACATTGTCAAAAATACAAAACAATGTTGCTTCACTAAAAACCAAATTTGATAAAGGTTTGTTTGTAAGAATGGAGACAACTCTGAACCATGTCTACCATAGATTCAATCGTATTTCTTCTACTGAGGAAACAACAGAAATCTATAAAGTCTGTTGCTCAACTTTTAGGGCATTATACAAACATTTACTTTCTATGAAACCCATTAATAAACAACAGGCAACTGATGAATCTTCAGAACAAGACACTGTAGCTTCTGGTTGCAATCGCAATACTACTTGCGAAAGAAACTTAGCTTCTGAAATAAGTAAAATAAAATTTAATGGCAAAACTTGTGTTCGCTCGTTTATTCAACGGATCGATGAGTTTTCACAGTCAAGAGATGTCTCTGCTAATAAAATGTTATCTTTTGCTTACGAAATGTTCAGCGACGATGCACTGCATTGGTATCGTTGTAATAAATCAAAAGTTACGTCTTGGAAGGATTTAGTAACACTACTAAAACAAGATTTTAGCCATAGTGACTACGACTACAGACTTATGTCTGAAATTCGCTCACGCACACAAGGCGAGAATGAAAATATAACCATATACATATCTATAATGCATGGAATGTTTTTACGCTTAAACAAAGTTATTCCTGAAAATGAACAGCTTGAAATTCTCCTGCATAACGTACGTCCCTGCTACGCTAGTACACTTGCAGCATCACCTGTAATTGCAAGTATCGACACACTTAAAACTATCTGCCGAAATTATGAAAACATTCAGTCTAAGCTAACACACTTTCGTGAGCCTCCGAAAGCAAACTCAGATACCTTAGCACCAGAATTTGCTTATAGCCAACCTATCGCTGCAAGTAGTAGTTCTTCCAACAGTTACTATTACAGTAAGAAACCTAACTATCAAAGTCATCAATCTAGCTATAAACATCAAAATCAACAAACACAATATTACAACAAAAACGATAATTACAAACAAAATTACCTATACACTAACACAACTAATAAAACTCATGGAAGTATTAACTATAATAAAACTGAAATTTCTAAACCCAATACTGAAAATAGAACTTTACCGGTAGCTGAAGTGACCACTGAAATTAAAACCATTTACTGCCCTAGATGCCGATCAAATACTCACTCGCTGAAACTATGTAAAGAACCTCGTTTTCCAATATGCTTTAAATGTGGAAAAAAAGATGTTCGCTATCCTGAATGCCCTAACTGTCAAGCATCTAGTGCAAAAAACTAATAATTGCGGATTGCAGTGCCAGTGAAACTAACAATAGTAATTTTAAAAAAATTGAATGGAATGAGTGGTTAGAGTTCATTTCAAAATTTTTTTCCTGCTACACTGTCTCTTCAATCCGAAATACTACAGCTACAGTTCCTAGTAATGACTCACGACCTTATGCTTCTATTAGTATTAATGGTCAATCTATGATTGGTTTATTGGATACAGGTTGTTCTGTCACGATTCTAGGAAACAATTCTCATGAACCCCTAACTTCTACAGGATTTAAACTACAGAGCTGTGAATCCCTACAATTAATTGCAGCTGGTGGTCAAAAACTACAACCAATTGGATTATTACACTTACCCATTGCCTTTGCTAACCAACTACATATTATAAGTGCCTATGTAGTTCCTGAAATTAAAAATAACTTAATTCTCGGTATGGATTTCTGGAATAGTTTTAGTCTTTTCCCCAAAAATATAAATACTCTTACACTGCTAAAACAAGCTGATGCTGCATTGGCAGAACTAACTGTCAATGAATCTGAACATCTTTGTTCATACGATCATCTAACCGTAGCTCAGAAAGTCACAGCAGATCATATAATAAATCAGTTTCGTGATATTTCGTACGAAGAACGTGGTTTAGGCCGTACTTCGTTAATAACTCACTCTATCGACACGGGAAATGCTACCCCGATCCGTCAAAGATACTATAGAATGTCTCCTGAAAAGCAAAGACATCTTATTAAACAGTTAGATGAAATGGTGAAGGAAGATGTCGTGGAACCATGCGATAGTCCTTGGTCTTCACCTGTCTTGCTGACACCTAAAAAGAATGGAGAATTAAGATTTTGTCTAGACAGTCGAAAGCTAAATGCTGTTACAAAAAAAGATGCCTATAGTTTACCATATATCTCTGAGATTTTAGATAACCTGCGCGATGCTAAATACCTAAGTAGTATTGATTTATCAAAAAGTTTTTGGCAAATTTTAATCAGAGAAGAAGATCGCTGTAAAACTTCATTTTATATCCCATCTCGTGGTACCTACCAGTTTAAGTGCATGTCATTCGGTCTTACCAATGCACCTGCTACACAACAAAGGTTGGTTGATGTATTGTTTTATGGACCGGAATACGAACATATGGTGTTTGTCTTCATAGATGACATTATTATTGTTTCTCCTACCTTTGAAAAACATATTTCCCTATTACTGCGCGTGATAGAAAAACTAAAAATGGCAAATTTAACTATTAACTTTACAAAGTGTCAATTTTTCAGACAACAACTTAAATACTTGGGTTATGTTGTCGACTCTAATGGCTTACACGCAGACCCTGAAAAGGTAGAAGCGATTGTTAACTTTCCCACTCCGACTACCAGAAAAGAACTTCGACGATTCCTAGGTACAGCTTCATGGTACCGAAGATTCATACCTAATTTTAGCTCGCTTGCAGCTCCACTAAATAAATTAACCTCTCAAGGTAAAAACGCTCCTCCATTTTCTTGGTCCAGTGAAGCGGATGCTGCCTTTAAAAAACTAAGAGAATGTCTTATTTCTGCCCCAGTCCTTTCGTGTCCTAACTATTCTGAACCATTTGAAGTCCACGTCGATGCTAGTGACTATGGAATTGGTGCTGTACTGATTCAAAATCAAGATGGTGAGGAAAAAGTAGTAGCTTATATGAGTAAGTCACTTTCTAAACAAGAACGAAACTATAGCGCTATAGAGCGTGAAGCACTTGCTGTCTTAACTGCAATTGAACACTGGCGATGTTACTTAGAAAACGGCCGTAAAACTGTCGTCTACACTGACCATTCTTCTCTCACATGGTTTTTGAATCTCAACAACCCCACTGGTCGTTTAGCTCGTTGGGGTGTACGACTGTCTGCCTTCAATCTCGAAATCAAACATCGCAAGGGTTCTGACAACGTTGTACCTGATAGTCTTTCACGTTCTGTGCCTATATCTGCTATAGATTCCTTAAATTCTTCCATTTCTACGAACACATCTGATCCCTGGTACCTAAATATATATAATGGTTGTGAAAATTCTCCAACTTCATTTCTAAATTATAGAATATGTAATAATAAACTATTTCGCTACATAAAGAGCCTAAATCCCTTAACTAAAGAATTTGAATGGAAAGAAGTTATACCTTCAGAATTCAGGCAAAATATAATTACTATGAACCATTCTGAACCTACCTCTGGTCATTTTGGAATCTTCAAGACGTTTAAACGTCTATGTCTAAATTATTTCTGGCCTAATATGCACCGGGACGTTACCAACTTCGTGTCAAGTTGTGATACTTGTAATGCTCATAAGCATCCTAATCATACAACTCTTGGTGTCATGGGCCAACCTAAAAACTGCTCTAGGCCATTCCAAATGATAAGTATGGACCTAGTAGGACCTCTACCCCCTACTAGAAATCAAAACACTTTCCTACTTGTTATAACATGTTGCTTCTCTAAATATAGCTTAATGTTTCCTATAAGACGCGCTACAGCTGACATAATCACGCGTATTGTAGAAGAGAGAATTTTTCTTGTTCATGGTATCCCCAGTACAATTTTAATGGACAACGGCAAACAGTTTATTAGCCACACTCTCCAACATCTATTCTCTCATTATAAAATTCCAAACGTACACTATACACCTAAATATACTCCTCAAGTTAACTCTGTTGAACGCTACAATAGGACTATAATTACTGCAGTATCAACTTTTATCGGGAGCGATCATAGGTCTTGGGATACTAACTTGCCCAAAATACAGTTTGCTCTAAATAGTTCTGTCAATGAAGTAACTGGTTTTACTCCTGCATTTCTAGTGTTTGGACGAGAGTTAGTAAGTTGTGGTTCACACTACATTGACACTGATACCACAGCTGATGATATAGTATTTGCACCACACGATGAATATGCTGAAAACCTAGGATTTTGAGGACGAGTTTGATGAAGATGATTTTGACGACATTCTGAATTGGTTTATATTTTAACAAATATCAATATTATTTTCTTATATTAACTTAGAGTACCTAAAAATGCTGTGTGTGGGCGGCAGGCGGGGGGAAAATGTTGCGTATCGGGGTTTGTATCGTGACTTCTGGCAATTATAGTTGTGTGTTCCTTATTCGATTGGAGTAGAAGAGTAGCTGGTGTCTTCTCCAGCTGATAAGAGCAAGCGCTGTGCGTCTGCAGTGACTTGTTCCCGAGTTGTGGCAATCGTAGCAATTTGAGGAGAAGGGGAGGAATTCCAAAAATCTGTAAGGGCCAAAAAGTTGGACTGGGCCTCCTCTTGCCTCCAGAAGTTTTCCCGGGGCTCTAGCTCCCTAGGGAGCTGAGATAGACCGCAGGGGGGTGAGGTAAAAATTTTGCGGGGGGTTGGGGGGAAGGTTTCGTGGGAAGGCTGAGGGGGTGAGCTAAATTTTTTAGGGGAGGGGGGGTGAAGAAATCCGCTGGTGCCAAAATACTGAGTAGGGCCCCCTGTTGCCTCCCGAAGTTTTCCCGGGGTTCTAGCTCCTCAGGGAGCTGAGATAAGCCGCGGGGGGGTGAGGTAAAATTTGCGGGGTGTTGGGGGGGGGGGTGGTTTATTAAGAAACAATTAAGAACCAATTACGCGGTCAACGATTTTCATCACCAGAAGAGGCTGTCGAGGAGTATGAAAAACACGTTTCAGAGGTCACCACAGGGGAGTGGCACAAAAGTTTTCAAAACTGGTTTGATCGAATGAAAAAGTGCATAGACGCCAAGGGAGATTATTTTGAAAAACAATAAATTAATTTTGTACCTTTAATAGTATTTTTTCATATTCATTCCGGAAACTTATAGTGCGTCCCACGTATTTATATATATATGACGGCGCATTCTACTACATAGAGAATCCTACTGCATAGAGAAACAATCGGAAGAAGAGTGAAGATGTTCGGACACTTTACACTCTAGCGAAGCGTCGTATCTATGGTAGCACCGGAGCGGAGCCATCTTGGATCATCAAGAACGGCCGGCGCACCAAGTCCGCGGCGAATCGTGATCTTCCAACTAAATCATAAAGTTGTTGATTGTGATTGATTCAATTTTGAGTTACTAAAATTAAGAACTAGTTCTTTGTGTATTGATTTGTGAAATTGAAGTGTTGTCGTAGATTAAAATTCCAAATAGTCATATTCTTCTTTGAGGTTATCATTTTTCAACAAAATATCTCACTTCAAACAAAATCATGATGAGTAATTCTGATATGGGCCATCCTGCATCCATATCAGAAGTGGGATCCAATGGACAACAAGATGGAAATTTGAAACCACCGGATAGTAATCAATCCATTTCAGTTTCGACTAATATTGAAGCGATGCTGGCTCGAGTTCTTATGATGGCTCAAACTCAAAGCCCTGTGAGTACTAATATACCGAAGCTTATTCAGTTTAATCCTGATGATTCCGAAGCAGATATAGAGGGATGGTGCAATGTTACAGAAGTCATAGTACAGAAAAAAGGCCTTGAAAATGTAGACTTGCTCATGGCACTTACTGCTGCGCTAAAAGGTCGTGCTGCAAATTGCCTGACTAAATTAAATCTAAATGAATTGTCGTGGGACATCGTGAAGCAAACCCTTTTAGCCAAATTCTCCAAGCCTAAGCTGATTCAAGACCATTTTGATGACATACTTAAATTTCAAATTGGAAATAAAGCAACTGCATCCGAATCTGCAATGCGTTTATGGAATATGATTGAGCGAGTGCCAAAAATGGATTTGTCTGAGGAGGTATTGACCGGATTTGTCATATCGGTGCTATGCCAAAAGGATAGCTTGTTACGCAGAGAGCTAACTGCACATGTAATAACAAAACGAACTCAGTTATTTAGGATTCTCGGCGGTGTTGCTTTAAAACGAAGACTGGATGTCACAGACGGAAATCAGGAGCCGGAGACTAAACGACCTCGTCATACAGAAACAAGATTTCCTGGAAATTGTCATTGGTGCGGTTTACCTGGGCATAGACAGTTGGAATGTAAGAAACGTAGAGATGAACTTGGAATGCACAAGCCAAGAGACAACTCAAACATGACACGCAACCAGGACAAAGCAACAGCTGTAACTTGCTACGTGTGTGGAAAACCGGGTCACACAGCACCTGTGTGTCCCAATAAGAAGAGCGGTGGTGGGGCTGCGACAAAGGAAGTTAACTTCTGTGAACATCTTCCGTCCAGAGCTACATGTGTAACATCTTCCGGTGAGCAGATTCCTTTTCTATTTGATAGCGGTTCATCTTGTTCAATTTTAAAAGATAGTCTTCGTGACAAGTTTCCGGGTACTGTACGCAACGATCTCGTTTTTCTCACTGGCATTGGTAGCCATAAAGGTATAGAGTGTCATTCTCAGATTTCGAGTACAGTCAAAATTGGGGACATTTCCGTTACTCTGAATTTCCACGTTGTCCCTGACGATGTCATCTCTGAACCAGTCATAATCGGTCGAGATATTTTAGACAAGGGCTTATACGTTAAAATTGAAAACGATAGGCTCATGTTTCTAATTAAAGAACAAACTAATTTTTGCGAATCAAAATCAGCTTCACCGGATTTTTCTCAAATAGATACCGACTTACAAGGCGAGGACAAAATGGCACTCCTGAACTTGTTGAGAAAATATTCTGAATATTTTACTGAGGGTATACCAGTTATAAGGGTTAATACAGGGTGCTTAGAAATCAATTTAATTGACCCCCACAAAACCGTCCAAAGACGCCCTTATAGATTAGCGCCAGTTGAAAAAGAGATTGTCCGCGAAAAAGTTCAGCAGCTCCTAGATGCGGGTGTCATCCGAGAAAGCTCCTCGCCTTTTGCTAGCCCAATAGTTCTGGTAAAGAAAAAAGACAACACCGATCGAATGTGCGTCGATTATCGGGAGCTTAATGCGAATACTCAACCAGAGCATTACCCCCTACCTCGCATAGAGGAGCAAATAGATCAGCTCACCGGTGCTAACCATTTTACGTTATTGGACATGGCATCTGGCTTCCACCAAATCCCAATTCATCCAGACTCTATAGAAAAGACAGCATTCGTAACCCCGGAGGGCCAATATGAATACCTTACAATGCCTTTTGGGTTACGGAATGCGCCATCAATTTTCCAGAAGTCGATAACAAAAGCTTTACATCATCTGGGCAATCAGCCTCTAATTTACATGGATGATGTCCTGTGTTACTCCTCTAATATCTCTCAAGGCCTACAACGTTTGGATGATCTTTTAAAAACTTTGACTGAAGCAGGCTTCACATTGAACTTAAGAAAGTGCAAATTTATGAAACAAGAAGTAGACTACCTAGGTTACACAGTACGGTCTGGCGAAGTAAGACCAAATTCACGCAAAATTCAGGCACTCGTAGATGCACCACCACCCAAGATAGCGACACACGTTCGTCAATTTCTTGGTCTGGCATCCTATTTCAGGAAATTTATACCTGGATTTACTAAAATCATGGGACCGTTGTATCCTCTCACAAAATTGAAGGGCCCAATTAATTGGACTGATAAACATGAGAAGATTCGTAACACCATAGTAGGTATACTAACATCAGAGCCAGTGCTTACTATTTTTGATCCGGAATTGCCCGTTGAGTTACATACTGACGCCAGTTCCGAGGGCTATGGGGCAATACTCATACAAAAGAAAAACGGCTTACCTCACGTTGTGGAGTATTACAGTCGGTGAACATCCGAAGTAGAATCACGATATCACTCGTACGAGCTGGAGACGATGGCAGTCGTACGAGCGGTCGAACATTTTCGACATTATCTTTATGGTCGATGCTTTACTGTTGTCACAGACTGTAATTCGCTTAAAGCTTCAAAATCGAAAATCGATCTTACTCCACGAGTTCATCGTTGGTGGGCCTTCCTTCAAGCTTACGATTTCAATATCATATATCGAGAGGGACGTGGAATGGAACATGCCGACTACTTTTCTCGCAATCACCAGCCCGAAGTAAGCCTGGCACCGACGTCTAAGACTACTGTTACCGAATCTGTTCAATTTGTTGAGTTGCATCAAGATTGGCTTACTGTTGAACAGAGACGCGATAGTGAAATTCAAGACTTGATTAAGAAACACAATAATAACGAATTTCCTGAAAGAGTTGGGCAAACTTATGATGTTAGAGACGGAATTCTATATAGAAAAATCGAAAGAAACAAAATCAGTTCTTGGTTACCCGTCGTGCCCCGTTCGCTGATTTGGACATTGATTAATCACGTACACAATTAAATACAGCATTTAGGATCCGATAAAACGCTTGAAAAACTTTACGAACAATATTGGTTCCCACAGATGTCGAAGTGTGTACGAAAATTTATCGATTCGTGTATTATTTGCAAAGCTTCCAAAATCATCTTTCCCTTGGCACACTATACATATAGACTTCACAGGTAAACTCAGTGGAAAGAGTGATCGAAAGGAATATTGTTCCGTAAAAATAGACGGAATCTCGAAATATGTCTTGTTAGAGCATACATCATCGTTAGATGCCAATAGTGCAGTACATGCTTTAAAAAAGGCAGTTTGTCTTTTCGGCGCGCCAAAACGCGTGATCGCAGATCAAGGCCGATGTTATGCCAGTGCTGAATTCAAGAAATTCTGTAACGAGCATAAGATTGAACTTCACTTTATAGCGACAGGGTCTAGCAGGGCCAACGGTCAAGTTGAGCGTGTGATGCGGACGTTGAAAAGCCTGCTAACTATCGTTGAAAATGACCCCAACAAAACGTGGCGTGATGAACTTGGGAATATCCAGTTGGCAATCAACAGCACTAAGTCCACTGTTACCAAATATTCACCAATAGAGCTAATGCTGGGTATTCGCGCGCAATCTCTAGGGTTATCTAAAATATCACATACAAGTTCTGATGAGCAGAATGATCGCCTGGATGTGGTCTCTATTCGGGAAAACGCTTTGAACAACATTCAGAAAGCAGCATTTCTGGATACAAAGCGGTTTAATCAGGGTCGCGCCACTATTAGACCGTTTTCAAAAGGGGATTTCGTGTTTATTAAGAGTAGCAAAAGAAATCAGACCAAATTAGACAGAAAGTTTAGGGGACCGTTTGTAATAATATCCGTATTAGATAATGATCGTTACGAATTAAAAAGTATTAACGGTTCAAATCGCGTCTACAAATATGCACATGAGAATCTGCGCTCAGTACCTCAGGGACACGATGGCTTGCTCGAGATTGCTACTAGCTTAATGGATGAAGAGGAGGCCATGACGGCGCTGGAAGATGCCGATGATTCACAATTGATTGATGATTATCATAATCAGACATATCCAATCGAGGGTATCTTACGTGCAGACTCCAACACCACCACCGCTAACTCAGACACCCTCATTGCTGGTTCAGACACTCTTAGTGTTTGTTCTGACCCCGAAACATTAGACGTGCAGTGGGAAGTTGAAGTTTACACTGAGCAAGATTAGTCAGAAAGTTCGGGTACGTACTTGTATATGTGTAGAAATAAATTTAAATGTACCTAATGTAAAGTTAATTTATGTTATGTTAAGGTTTTCTTGTGTGTATTGTGTGATGAAAGCTGGTCGAAAGGACAGTGCCATCCGGGCCAGCCTGATGCAGGTGGTTGAAAGGATACACCCGTCCGGTCCAGGCTGTGTTGTGTGTACCGTGTGATAAAAGCTGGTCGAAAGGACAGTGCCATCCGGGCCAGCCTGATGCAGGTGGTTGAAAGGATACACCCGTCCGGTCCAGGCTGTGTTGTGTGTACCGTGTGATAAAAGCTGGTCGAAAGGACAGTGCCATCCGGGCCAGCCTGATGCAGGTGGTTGAAAGGATACACCCGTCCGGTCCAGGCTGTGTTGTGTGTACCGTGTGATAAAAGCTGGTCGAAAGGACAGTGCCATCCGGGCCAGCCTGATGCAGGTGGTTGAAAGGATACACCCGTCCGGTCCAGGCTGTGTTGTGTGTACCGTGTGATAAAAGCTGGTCGAAAGGACAGTGCCATCCGGGCCAGCCTGATGCAGGTGGTTGAAAGGATACACCCGTCCGGTCCAGGCTGTGTTGTGTGTACCGTGTGATAAAAGCTGGTCGAAAGGACAGTGCCATCCGGGCCAGCCTGATGCAGGTGGTTGAAAGGATACACCCGTCCGGTCCAGGCTGTGTTGTGTGTACCGTGTGATAAAAGCTGGTCGAAAGGACAGTGCCATCCGGGCCAGCCTGATGCAGGTGGTTGAAAGGATACACCCGTCCGGTCCAGGCTTTGTTGTGATAATAAATGGTCGAGTGCCGTCCGGTCCATACCTGTGCAGAGGTTGGTCGAAAGGACACACTCGTCCAGTCCAGGTGGTTAAGTGAAACATGCCGTCCGGTCCATGCCTATGTGAGGCTGGTCGTAAGGACACAAATGCTTTCTGCTATTCTTATGTTAAATTGGTACTGGTACATGTTGCTTATTTTGAGTCAGTGTATGTTAACCCTGATCGTTAGGATGGACGAGCGGATCAAGTGGTGATTTGGGCTTTTATTTGTTCACAGAAAGAAATTAATTGATTGACGACCGAGGACGGCCATATGTCAGTCTGGCCGTGACGGCGCATTCTACTACATAGAGAATCCTACTGCATAGAGAAACAATCGGAAGAAGAGTGAAGATGTTCGGACACTTTACACTCTAGCGAAGCGTCGTATCTATGGTAGCACCGGAGCGGAGCCATCTTGGATCATCAAGAACGGCCGGCGCACCAAGTCCGCGGCGAATCGTGATCTTCCAACTAAATCATAAAGTTGTTGATTGTGATTGATTCAATTTTGAGTTACTAAAATTAAGAACTAGTTATTTGTGTATTGATTTGTGAAATTGAAGTGTTGTCGTAGATTAAAATTCCAAATAGTCGTATTCTTCTTTGAGGTTATCATTTTTCAACAAAATATCTCTCTTCAAACAAAATCATGATGAGTAATTCTGATATGGGCCATCCTGCATCCATATATATATATTTTTTTATATAATATTCTTATTTACTACATGCAATTTACAGAAAAAAACAAATATATACTACAAATTTTTCACATTATTATACTAATTTCTCTTGAACAATAATAAAGAGTAAAAAGGAAGAGAGAAACTTTTACATTTAATCTGAGAGACATATTTAAAATACAAGAAATAATAATTTTATTAATGGACGCTAAGCCATCCATGACTCAGACGAGTGAAGTACCGCCTGTGCCACCCCTCAGCATTGCGTCCACAACTGACATGCCCCGTGTTTGAGCTCAGGGCGTCTGCTTGCTTTGTGGTTTCTTGAGATGAGGAAGATAGTAAAAAAGAATACGGATATTCACTGTTAATCAGTATATTTAAGATTTTACATGGCGAGCGTGTGCGCCTTAGGTTTGTTGTAGAAGAAGTCGTAGACAGGTGGAGCCACCGGCGAGCGGGCAGCCTCGCCATCCCGTCGTGTGCGTGTGAGTGTGTGTACACACACATGCAAGGCGTTAACAAGTTGCCGCCCCAGGAACGAAGTTTTGTTCTATCACTGGCAGCGGGCACAGTCGGTTGAAAGCTCGTCGCAGGGTCCCCGAAGTGGTCACCACATCAGCCACGCGGGCCACACCATCAGGGCCAGGGTGTATAGTAGTCACTCGCCCCAGGAGCCATTGATTGGGAGGTAGTCGGTCGTCTTTTATCAGCACCATTTCGCCAAGCTTAAGTTGTTGTCCTTGTTTTTGCCATTTCTGTCGTTTCTGTAATTCTCCAATGTATTCCTTATAAAATCTATTCCAGAAATGGGCTTTTAATTGTTGTATTCTCATATAACGTGAGAGAGTATGCAGGGCGACAGTATCTTTGACTTGCGGTGACGGCAGAGACGTTGATGTTCGACCAATTAAAAAATGAGATGGGGTGAGAGCTATAAGATCTGAGGGATCAGATGACATAGGAGTGAGAGGTCTTGAGTTCAAAATGGCTTCGATCTGTGTCAGAACTGTACTCATTTCCTCATACGTTAAATGCGCTAGGGAAACTATGCGCTTCAAGTGGTGTTTCACAGACTTTACTGCACTTTCAACGACAGCATTGAAATGTGGACTGTACACAGGTGAGAACCTAAAGTTAATGGCTATGTTTGATGTCTTTGTAATTATATTATCAGAATTAAGTTTAAAGAATTTTGATAATTCATTGCAAGCACCCACAAAGGCCGTCCCGTTGTCCGAAAAGATGCTGGCGGGCTTGCCTCTGCGAGCTATGAATCTATTTAATGCGGCTAAATAGGTTTCACTACTCAGACCGGTAACAAGCTCTAAGTGTACTGCTTTTGTTGCTAAGCAGACAAATATGCACAAATATGATTTCATTAATTTACTACCTCTGCCCTTTCGGTTCAAAATCATGACTGGTCCGCCATAATCTACCATTGTATTCGAGAATGGGAAATCGGCATGTAATCGCTGTTTAGGGAGATTGCCCATTATTGGCTGTCTAGTTTTACCTGCAAAATGACAGCATCTTACGCACTCATGTACTATTTTTCTGGCAAGATTTCTACCACCGATAACCCAAAACTTATGTCGTATGGTGGCTAACAGCAGTTGTGGACCAGAGTGCATCAGCAATGTGTGATAATGTCGAAAAATCAGTGATGTGACGAGTGGAGCAGTATAGGATGTTTAGCATCATAATCGTAAAAGGAATTGGACAACCTGCCCCCAACTCGCATCAAGTTGTTGCTACCATCAAAAAACGGATTTAAATTCATTAATTTGTTTTTAGCTGGTAAGTGTTTATCTTTTCTTAATAAGTTGTATTCTTCTGGAAAACTCTCTCGCTGTGCAAAATTGCAAAGTAAATTTAAAGATGAATTAAGCTCATTTATTTTTAAGTATCCGGTACGTTTATCTTACGGGTGAAGGCAATTATGTATAAATCGTTGTACGTAGGCTGTAACTCTTTGTAATTTGCCTAAATCGGAAAAACGCTTTATAGTTTCAGAATAATAGGTGGAATGGTCATTTTGGTCTACTCTTAATTGACATTGTATCTTCAATTCTGGCAAATCAGCTTCCTCTGTACGTACTGGTTGAGTCGGCCAATTTGATTCGTTTTGCGATAGAAACGATGGGCCAGACCACCACAAACTACAGGTTTCTAATTGTCTAGCATCTGCGCCACGTGACCCGATATCAGCTGGATTCAATTTTGTAGCTACATAACGCCACATGAACGGTTCTGACAAGTTAAGAATTTCTTGGATTCTGTTGAAAACAAACGGTTTTAATAAGTGACACTTAGGTGATTTTATCCAGCTGAGAACGATAGTGGAGTCGCACCAGTAAGTACAGCCTTTTATTTGTAACCTCAATGAGCATTTTACCTTTTCTGTTAACCTTGCGGCCAGCAGGGCACCACACAATTCTAATCGAGGTGTTGTAGCTGGTTTTAAAGGAGCTACTCGACTCTTCGCGGCGATTAAGTGAACTGAAACATTGTTTTTATTATTGGAATAGGACTTTATGTAAACACATGCAGTTGGATGCATCACTGAACGCATGGATCTCGATTACAAAAGAATAATCGGTAAGTACATATCTTGGAATTTTTATATTGTTAATGTAAAGTAATGATCTAATGATTTTTTTCCAGATACTTTGAACTTCAGAAGAAACTGTTTCGTCCCATGCAATTTTAGATGACCGTAACTTCTGTAAAATAATTTTTGCCGTAAGTATGCACGGGTTAATCAAACCTAACGGGTCAAATACTTGTGACATAACGGAAAGTATGTGACGTTTAGTTATATCTGTTTTATCTGCAATGTTTACTGAAAATAGCAACATGTCCTCTCTGCAAAACCAAAGTAAACCTAAAGTTTTTGAAAATTATTTTCCGCTTAGATTGAGTAGGCCATCATTGCTATTTTCGTTTATGATTTGATTGATTAGGTGTGGATGATTAGAATGCCATTTTCGCAAGTGGAATTGACCACTTTCTAATTGTTTTACTACACCCTTACATATGTCTACTAATTCACATTCAGATGAAGCTCCTGTTATGAGATCATCGACATAGAAATCGTGCTGAATAACTTCAGCGACGGATTTTTCAGAACAATCCATACCTAATTGTTTTAAGCATCTTGTAGCGAGGTAGGGAGCCGAAGCTGTCCCATATGTCACAGTACTAAGTTTGTATTGTTTGAGTTCTTTGTGAGGCTCAAACCGCCACAATATCTGCTGCAATTCGCATTGTTCATCCTTAACCTTAACCATACGGTACATCTTTTCAACGTCCGCAGTGGCTACATATTTATGTTGACGCAGTCTAATTAATATGCTCATAAGATCGTCCTGCACAGTAGGTCCAATCATTTGAATATTATTAAAGGACGAACCTGACGTCGCGCCGCCGCGAGGTGTCGCCACTGCCGAGGCATCAAAAACGACACGTAAACGGGTGGACAAGCTTGTTTCGCGAAGAACTCCATGATGTGGTAATAAATAAGTATATGTATCATTTTCAGGAAATTTATTCTCGGTCATGTGACCTAAGGTAATGTATTCTCTAATGAATTCGCAATATTGCTCTTTAAATTTTGGATCTTTGCTGAACCTACGTTCTAAGGAGAGAAACCTAGATAAAGCTTGCTGATATGAATCACCTAGTATTGCTGGTGATTCTTTCAACGGAATCGTGACGATGAAACGACCATCTGACTCACGTGTTACGTTATCTGCAAAATGTTTTTCACATATTTGCTCTTCTTTGGACTGCTGTTTGTATGAAGGAACAGACTCGAATTCAAAAAACTTGTCTAATTGACCGTCGATATGATCATCATGTGGTAAGAAAGCATGATTGCAATGGACTGTATTAGAAGCATGTTTTGTCTGAGCAACACCGGAAATCAACCAACCAAACTTGGTTTTACTTAAGGTTGGCTTGTTTTTGCCTAATGAAATGTTTCTAGAACTAAGTACACTCCAGAAAATATCTGCTCCAAGAAGCATATCTACCTCAGACGGGCAGTGAAATGTTGGATCAGCTAATGGTATGTTTTTTGGTATGTTTAATAATGTGAAATCAACCTGAACAGTTGGTAGTAATTGTGTGATGCGTGGCACAACAAAACAACTAATTTTTTCTTTATAGAATTGATGAGTGACGATATAAGGACGTCACAACGTTTGGATAAGTTTGAAGTTTGAGAATTTAACCCTTCAACTAATGACGAGGTCGAAGCGGTTGGTAAATTAAGCTTTGAACATAAGCTATCACTGATAAAACAGGAAGTACTCCCGTTGTCCAAGAGCGCCCTTACTGTGTGCCTTTGACCAAGGTGGTCTTCAACTTGGATCAACGCTGTTGATAATAGAACACAGTTCTTATTTATGGCTGATAAAGCAACATTTTTATGTTGTGTATTTGTAAGTGCTTGAGTTTCAAGTTGAGTCTGTGGCAGCGTCTGCAACGACGGCAGCGGTGGCGGCGGCAGGGCACAAAGGACTACATTGTTATTCGGAGTGGAGGGAGGTGCATTAGATGCAGGTGAGTCATGAACGTGTAATAAACTATTAAGCGACTTGTTACATACACGACAAGGCGCTATTTTGCAGTAATTTGCAGCATGTCCCTGTCTCAAGCAGTTCAGACATAATGGAAGAGATTTTGCTTTTAAGATTTTTGTTTCTAACGAAAATGACCTAAATTTAGGACAGCGATAGATGGCATGATTGTTTTTGCATAGCGGACAAACATACGATCTGTCTGATGAATGTTGAGGGCTCACTACTAAAGATTTGTGACGGTTGTACATGACGTCACTAGATCTGCGTTTAATGTGGGCTTCCTCTAAGGTTTCTAGGAGATCAGCACGGTTTTTTAAGAACTCATTGAAGTTCTCAAGTGTAGGCAATTCCTTAAGCGTATTACGATGAGTTTCCCATTCTCGATTCGTAACAGAATCCAACTTGTTGGAAATAATATGCACAATAAGTACATCCCAATGCTCAGTGGGTAAGTTAAGTGTTTTTAACGACCTAAGATTTTTGTTTACGACATCTATCAAGTTGCGCAAAGCTTTGGAGGACTCTTTGGATAATGTCTCAATGTTAAAGATGGCTTGAATATGATTATTGACAAGAAGTCTCTTATTATTGAAGCGATCGCATAGGAGATCCCATGCAACATCATAATTCTCCGCAGAGAAATCAAGTGAACGTATAACTAAGGCTGCACTGTCCTTCAAAGCTGCGCGCAGGTAGTGAAATTTGTTTATCTTTGGTATGGACGTATCTGAATGTATAAGAGAGTTAAATGTGTCACGGAACTCTAACCAGTCATGATATTGTCCCGAAAAGGACGGTAAGTGTATGGTAGGAAGTTTAATGTTTTTACTACCTCCATGAGCAGTACAAGAACCTGTGACCGATCCGGTACCGCAGTCGCTGGCAGCGGACAGCTCGTGCCGCGCCAACGCCTCCCGGGCGACCGCGACGGCCCTGAAGTACAGCGCCTCGAATGTTTCGCGCTCTGCGAACTGCTCATCTGGAATTTGACACAGATTTTCTATTTCAGATTGAATCGTATCGTAATCGGTATAAAGTTCCTCGATTTTAGATAACCGAATGGTAAGTTCGTTAATTTGGAGTCCGTTTAACCTTTGACATGATTCTATTGGCTCTAAATAACTTCTGAATTGAGTAACTTCACTTTTGAAAGTAGCTCGCTTTTTAATCAGTACTTTTATGTCCATGTTTGTATAGCCAGTAACAATACGTTCATAACAAAACACTAAAAGAAAGATACTTACTTGACATTTAAATTATGAAGCAAAATGAGGGTGCAGTAAAGTCGATACGAAGTAACAAAGCGGTATAGCTGGAATGTGATTAAATTGTTACGATTAAGACCTTTGCCTTAATTTATACTATAATATTAACACCCTATGAATTCAGACACAAATCGATCAATCAAGAAGCTCGGAAACTCTGACAAGGAAATGCAAACTAAATTTCCAATAATAGGGAAATACTCGTACTTGGGTATATACTCGTATATAAGGTGGGTTAACTACTTTATGGTGTATGTACTCTTAGTCTTGTTATTTAATAATGTACGAGTATTCTGGTAAATAAAAACAAATATGATGAGCAATGGTTAATCAAGATAATTAGGTAATTGTTTCGCTTTTAATGTGCGAATTAACGAAGGTAGGTATGAAATAACGCTAAATAACGTAGATGTACGGACTTTGTCCACACATTTTATTATCTTGACACAATTGATATTTCCTTATAACATAGTTAACTTAAGTCAAGGTTGCTAATACGGCATTCGCTGGTATTGAGGCCAATTTCTAGTGCTATACGGAAGACGAAGTCCAAAGAATACTGCCAGCGACACATAATTAAGCAAGGTCTAAATTCATGTACAAAAGTCAGTTGGTTTCGTGCCGCTCACGAACATTAACATAACAATTTATTAATAACATAACATTTATATTATATTAAACAATATTATTAACAAAACAATAATTCTTTCCACTATTATCCTGCCAAGACATCTGGACTCGTGGTAGCGTTCGGCCGTCGCGTGCGGATCACGAGTACTTTCTGTAAGGGTGAGCTAGTCCGATATTAGCCCCTACCCTTCCAGTAGATAAGTAATGAAATTGAATACAACTGAGTGTATTTACGAGTAAGTAATGGAATAACAATTATTAATTAGGGGATTATTGAGAAATGAATCGGAACGAACTCACAATAACGCTACCGTCGCAGGTTCTCACAATAATGTCCAGAGATAACGTCCTTTGAAGTAGGTGTGGTCTTTTCAATCTCACAATCACAATATATAATATGTAATCCAGTGGCTTCCTTCAGGATTGTTGACAACTCAAATTGAAGCTGCTATACAGTAAATAATAATGACGAATTCTTCTTCACGGTAAACGGTTTCGATGTAGGTATTGTACTTCCACAGAGCGACGCGCGTTTCCTTTGTTCTCATTTTCTGATGATTTTTCCAAAATCAGGCTCGTATGGACCAATGTTTGAGCTCAGGGCGTCTGCTTGCTTTGTGGTTTCTTGAGATGAGGAAGATAGTAAAAAAGAATACGGATATTCACTGTTAATCAGTATATTTAAGATTTTACATGGCGAGCGTGTGCGCCTTAGGTTTGTTGTAGGAGAAGTCGTAGACAGGTGGAGCCACCGGCGAGCGGGCAGCCTCGTCATCCCGTCGTGTGCGTGTGAGTGTATGTACACACACATGCAAGGCGTTAACACCCCGGTTTCTCCACGCCATCTTGATGTTATATTCCTTTATGTTACCGGTCTCGGCTGCCAGGGCGTTCATTATTAGGCGTACTATCGCGTCATTCTCGCGGCGAGCTGTGTAATATACACAGCTGCCGGTATGCCTGGACACCGCCACGACCGCGTGATGGACACTGCTGTGCAGCTGCTGGTTGACTTTAGCAGTTCTGATTATTACCACTCTCTCCCACGTAAGTCCCTGAGCTTCATGGATTGTGTAGGGACGCGATCCTTGTTGCTTCCCGTAACCCATGCTTTTGAGGAGTTCCTTTTCAGCCTGGGTGTGAACAAGGTAGAGCGTGTTGGGCTCGTTTTTAGGGAGTCACGTCTCTTCGTATGTTTCCAGTGTCAGGGACCGTGTTTGAGCCTTGGACGAGTATATGCCACTGTAGATCTCCCTTAGGGAATATGCAACGTCCATGGGGTTTCGATGTGTGCACAGCAGTTGTTTTGTTATTCCACCAAACGAGCTGGGACTTTGGTACCTCATCGGGAAAAAGTTTTCTCGGTCGATGAAAGGGACCTGGTTCTGATCGCCAAGGAGGAGAATCTTGCTGACTCCGCTTATTCTGGATGCTAAGACAATGGCTCCAAAATGGCTCATGAGTGCTTCGTCGATTATCAACCGACCGTAGCTCTCGCCCTCGCCTACGCCGTTTACCTGCAGTGAGGCCATTGTGCGCACTTTGAGTTTTGCGTTTCTGCCGAGCTTGTTCTCCAGCTTGCTGCGGAGGTCTCTAGCTCCCTCTAGCGTGGGTGTCGTCACCAAATCCCCTTCAGCATTGAAGTTGTTTATTACCCAGGTTGTTTTTCCGCAGCCTGGGACCCCGTTTACCCATTCCATGTCTAGTGTCGACATTTGTGCAACGGCTTCGGTGGATTCGGAATCCCATCGCAATGTATTTACCATTTTTAGGATTCTTTCCTCCAACATTATCCGCGTGCACTTGGCGACGACGACTATGGAATCATTCGGTGGGGTTATGAAAACTGGTTTCCCAGTCCGGGTTGACTCGTTTTCGTCTAGTTCCATAAAACCACTGGTACCGTTGAACGCGGCCATGTACTCTCCCGCCATGGTTCCCCCCAGAACATGGGAGGTGGCGTTATTATACACCGCCGCGCCGCACTCCTCCAGTTTGGAGTTCAACGATTGCTCGTTTCCTCGACGATAGGCTTGGAGGATTGTTCGGCACGTTTCTTGCCTAGAAACTATTGAGGTTCTGCGAAAGCGTAATGGTGCGGAAGGAGGAGGCGGAGCGGGAAAGGGAGAGAGCCGATCCCGCTCGAAGGCGGAGGCGTCGAGGCGGAAGGGGTAACCGCCTCGACAGGGCCCAGTAGTCCGGGCATAGAATAAGACTACGGTATCCCCTGCCTGTCGTAAAAGGCGACTAAAAGGGGATCCCGGGCTGTGGATGTGTGGGACGGGGGCCCTACGTAACCATTCAACAGCCCCGGGAGGAGGGCAGCATGGTGTGGTCTCGTGCTGCCTTAGCACCGTGAGGGTGCAAGGGGGAAGCAATGTTATGCTTCCCCGAGGTGGGCCGCAGGCGCGACGTAGCGTCAGGGGGGCACCGGTGCGTTCCACTGGAGATCCCGGATCCCGGAGTCCCCTGATTGGCGTGGAGGATGGCCACCATGGGGTTTTAGCCGGTAGGAGTCCGGCATAACCGTTCGCGCTCCCCCGAGCCGGAAGGTATCCACGATGGATTTCCCCATGTAAAAAAAAAATATATTAGAAATATAGAATTTAAAATCAACTTTCTGATTTGCTTAATACCCGCTATATATGCCGTGTTTTTTCTATCTAGGTTCAAATTTTTAGAGTGACCCATTTATATTTGGGTGATTGGGGAAGGTCTTCCGTTTGTTAAATTAAAATTATACTTAATATATGTACTGCATGCATATCTCTCTTTTCTTTTTTTTTATAGACTATAAATTGGTTTTGTTTCCTCTTTTTTTTTTTTTTTTTGTTTTGTATTCATGATTTCTTTTCTTTTCGTTTTTCTGTATTTTTTTAGTAATTTAGTAATCAAAATTATATCGTTTTTATTACCGCTTTATTTTAGTTCTATTGTTAATTTTTTTTTTGTGTAATCATATGGAACCCAGTTCTGAATTAAATGATTTTTTTTTTTTATTTTTTTTTTTGTTTTTTTTTTTTTTTTCTTAAGCTAGTATACACATTCTTAGCCTATTTACAATTCTGGGTCTTTTATAGTTATTTATGAACGGAAGAACCTCCCCTTATACAATTCATTTATATGAAACTTAAACTATCTATTACAACTCTAACAACCTATTATATATAACTCGTGTAGACATTATCATAGTCTTAATCACTTAGCATCAAAATTCATTTTAAAATTAAATATATTAAAGCATTTAAAAACATTGGAATACTACAGTCGTTCATCCAGTACAGATTATTATATTGTCCTGTAGTTATATTAATTAATTGTATAAAAACCTAGTTATTTATTTAATCATAGAACATATATGACAATTTGGTATAGTTAAAATATATATATTCAAAAAATTCGTCACATAAAGTTAAAAGAGCCAAGACATTTAAAACATTTTATGCCTGGTCACATTTGGACTACAACACAAATACACCAATTAGAAAACGCAAATGAGAACACAAATGACGAGAATTAAAAGAAGAAATTAAAAGAAGAAATTAAAAGAAGAAACGCACATCTAGATCATTTGTTGCGTACTGCCGCACGTCTTATGGCCCTTTCCAAAAATGCGAGGAGAACTTCCCTCTGGGCCCTGTCTTCCATTATTGCTGGCAGGTTGTCCTTGCAATAAAACATGTCTAGTTGCATTTCGAGTTCTGCCCTCCACAAGCCGAATCTGGGGCAGTCGAACATTATGTGCCATATTGTCTCCTCTATCTCAGGATCACATACGCAAGAGGGACTGTCCTTGATTTTGAAACGGTGCAGGTACGATGCGAGCCCTCCGTGCCCCGTGAGGGCCTGTACATGGGAGGGGCCAAGTTTGGTCTTCCTTAAAATTTTGTGCGCGGTGGCAACATCCGGAAGGAAGACCCTCGTAACCGCTCCCATACTGGAGGACCCGTACCGCTCCTGCCACCTCTGAACAGTCTCCTCACGCAGTGTCCTTTTGATGTAGGAAAGAGGGACGGCATCATAGTCCGCTGCAGACTTCTTGTGTAGAGCAGCACTCTTTGCAAGTTCATCGGCTCGCTCGTTTCCAGGCGTCCCTGCGTGAGCCCTCAGCCAGAAGAACCTCACCTCACGGCCCTCCTCTCGGATTTCCCGTACGCTTTTTTCTATGCCGTGCGCCAAGGGATGCTCGACTTTTGAGGAGGTCCAACGAAGATCTGGAGTCGCTTAAGATGTTAACTATCGGCTCCTTACTTCGCTGATCCTGCTCAACGGCCCTCAGCATAGCGTACATCTCCGATTGGAAGACCGTGCAGTAAGGCTCCAGACGGAACTTCGAGCACTTGGTCTCCCCGTTGTCCAACCACCATGTGAGCGCCGCACCCACCCTCCCCTGTATCTTACTACCATCAGTATAGATACAGAGGCCGGTGATCTGGTGAGCGCTCACAGTGTCGGGTTCTAGGTCCTCCAAGCACTCGAAGCCCAATGTCTGCTTTCCCGCCGGATGCGGGAAACTCGCGAAGGGCACACGCAGTTCAACCGGTCGGTCTGTTGGGATCTGCTCAATTCTTACTCCTCGTTTTGCCCTGTACAGACCTGCAGCCTCGCGGACTCTGAGATCAAGGGGGAGCACATCAGCCAGAACCAGTGCAGACGACAGAGACACCGTGCGGTACGCTTTGCACAATTTTTGTGCGAACCCACGCTGCAGAGAATCCAGCTGGTTTTTGATCATCAGCTTCTCCGAAGCGGGGGCCCACACACCTGCCGCGTACAGCACGATGGGCTCTACCACCGAGACATATATGGCTCTGATGACTTCCTGGTTCAAACCCCAGCTCACCCTTGCAGCGCACGCCAGCTGCTTGTAGATGTCAATGACTTTCCTACAAACAGCTGATACGTGCGCGTTGAAGGTGAGCTTGTCGTCAATAATGACACCCAGCAGGCGGATTTGTCGCACTAGCGGCAAAGTGACTCCGCCCATGCAGATGACTGGGGGCCCAAACTTAAGCTTCCGTGTCAGCACCATCGCAAAAGTCTTGTGAGGTGCGAACTTCAGCTTATTTCTGAGCCCCCAGTCCAGCACTGTTTGGAGGGCCGCGTTGGCTCTCGCCTGCAGGGGGGCTGTTGTGGAACTGGAGAACACCAGAACCACATCGTCTGCAAAGGCCTGACAATGCACTCCCTCCCGCTCTAGATCTACGAGCAGGATGTTGAGAATAAGGTTCCAAAAGGTGGGTCCAGCTATTGAGCCTTGGATGCACCCCTTATTGGTACCCTTTTCCCAACACTCCCTTGCGTAACTGATCCTAACCTTCCGCTGCTCTAAGTAGGAGGCTACAAGTCCATAGATGTTAGCAGGACATCTGTGCGCGAGGAGTTGGGTCCTCAAAGCCGGCCACCAAGCATTGTCGAAGGCTCCCTCTATGTCCAGTGAGACCATGAGAACTATTTTCCTGCTCTCTATTTGAGAGCGGACATGGCCCACAAGGTCATAGAGGGAGTCCTTGGTGCTTTTTTGTGGCATGAAACCGTATTGCCTAGTGCACAGCGAGGGTAGTATATGCCATCCCAGCCGCGATACCAAGAGCTTTTCCACAATTTTGCCCATAACAGGAAGGAGACCTATTGGTCTGTGCGCCTTCGGAATGGTGTAGTCCTCCCTCCCGGACTTGCGGAGTATACATACGTGAGTGAGCTTCCATTTCACCGGAAAGTGCCCGATCTCCAAACATTTGTTGGCGATCTCCAGGAACACCCCCGGCTCAACTCGGATTGCTCGCTCACATATGTCCGCCGTCCACCCGTCAGGCCCCGGAGCTTTCTTTGGGTTCAGATTGCCCAAGACTGAGTTCAGCTCCGCGGCTGTGAAGGGCGAATCAGATGGTTTTAATTGGTCCGAGAGTTGATGGACTGGCACCTCCGAGCTCTCGCGAATTAGTTTTTGAGCGGGGGTTTCGTCGTCCACAGAGTCATCAGGAAAGAACGTTTGAGCCAAAAGCTTGGCGGACCCCTCAGGACCAAGGGTGTTCCCCGATGAGTCCACCAGCAGCCGGTCCTCCTGCCGTTTTGCCGTCCTCCTGATGACCCTGTAGACTCCGTCCCACATGCTTTCCCTATCCTGTTTTGAGCAAAATTGTTTCCAGCTAGCGGTTTGCGCTTCTTGCGCCGCGTCTTTATATCTCTGCTTCGCTTCAAGGTATACGTCAACGACATGTTGCCTTCTAGCCGCCGTGGCGTTCCGTAAACGCCGCTTCTTGGTATTAGCGTCTCGACTGAGACGCTCCAGAGCGGGGGACCACCACGGCAGTGGCTTCCTTCCTTTTGGGGCTCCCATCTTCGGTATTGTCTCTTCACATGCACGAGAGACAACCGAGAGATAGGAGTCAAGGAGGGACTCCAGCTCCTCAGGCGTGGTAACCAACCCCACCCTCGACGCACCCAGATTGCTCTCTTCCAGGCCTGTGCGGATGGAGAGACCGAAAGCCGACCAATCAGCCCTCGCTGTATTGTACACACGTGTGGTCTGGATTGGCAAAGCTGTTAATTCCTTCTCCAGACACACGTGGTAGGTAATGGCGTTGTGGTCTGATGTGATCAGCTCCCGGTCCACTCTCCATCCACCCATGTTGCCCAAGAGCTGGAGGCTGCAGGCTGTCACGTCTACGTGACTTGTGCACATACGGCCTCCTCTGTATACCTCGAAAGTGGGGGTGCCGCCTGTATTCAGGATCTGGAGGTCCATTTTCTCAAGGAAGGACCTGTAGGCTGAGCCCCTGTGGTCCTTGGAATCGCTTCCCCACCAGGGGCTCCACGCGTTGACGTCGCCGGCTAGGATGACATTATCAGTCTGCAACTTTGAGCGGACACTTCTTATCACATTTAAGTAGGGATCCAAATCTTCGTCCCCCTCTAGGTAGACGGACAGCACGGCCAACTTTAGCTCCCCTGCCTTCAGCAGTACCGCGGCGATGTTCTCAGTGACGAGCTGAGGGTCGTGAATGACCTCCAGCTCCCCACCGAAGACCACCACCGCGGCCTTGACTGGTTTTTGGCGGGCTGACGTCAGCTGGATTACTCTTGTGTCCGGGTACTGCTTTAGTTCGCCCTTGGTACCGACATACGGTTCTTGTACCAGGGCGACAGATACCCGGGCTGTGTGCGCTTTGCACATGAGTTCCGCTGTCGCCAGCCTGGAGCGTTGTAAGTTGGCCTGGATGATACGTAGTTTGCCGTCCGTAGTTTTGCCTAGAGCGGGGACACCTCTGCCGCTCGCCTCGGTGCCCTCAGCAATACGCCACGCGAGACCTCGCTATGGAGTCCCATTTTTGCCTAATCTTGCACTGCGCGCTAAACGCATTGTGTGCAAGATCGGCTCCCTGGAGCTTAGCCCTCTTACAGTTTACGCACTCGGGCATGTAGTCTATGCGGGGACAGTCCGCGCGGGTGTGCGCCCCACCGCAGTGGCTGCACGAGATGTCCTTCTCCTTGCACACCCTCTTGGGGTGGCCGTATTCCAGACATCCCGTGCACTGCACTAGCGGTGAGTGGTCCACTATGGGTCGCTTTTGAAGACCCACGTAGACTGTACCCGCACCTGTGAAGCGTTGCCACAGCAGAGGGGTAAGCTCCAGGACTATATGAGACTCGTGGGGGTTTCGCGCTTTTCGGCGGTACACAACTCTGAGGGACTCCGTGGAGAGATCCACTCCTTGCAGCAGGTGTTTATTCTGCTTTCCAAGGAGGGAATCTCTCACGTCCTTGTCCGTGTTGATTTCCAGGACGTCACGGATGCAGGCGAGAGGCAGTTTATTTTTGGCCTCCTTTTTGATTAATCCGTGTCCGCTCTTACTTAGACTGGAGGATATTTTATCAATATCCTCCTTGTCGTTACAACTGATCACTACCCTACTGTTTGCCGCTCTTCTGCAGCGGTCCACCCTGACTCCGGTCGCTTTGGGGTCCAGCGCCCTCCCCAACTCCCTCATCACCTGGTCCCCTGTAAGTTTGGGGTCCTCCGATGAGACAATTAGGGAGTGCGATGGCCTATTTTGCCCCGGCTTTTTTACAGCCTGTGCGTAGGTCAGTGGCGTAAACATTTGCGGCTCCCGGCTGAGCACATCATTTTTTAGCTATTTGACGGCGTCCCTGACGTCCGTGAGGGCCATTTCTATATTGAGGGAAGGCGGTTCCGTCTTGTTGTCGTCAACCGCCTTCCCTATGGCCCTCACATCAGAGCCTACCTGTTTAATGTTGCCCAGCACGGGTTCTAATAAGGCTCGCATGCTGTCGCCACTGACCCCCGCCGGCTGCGCCTGGCACAGCGGTCTCTGCTGAAGGCTTTCGACCGCTGCCCTCATCTGATCCAGGCTGTCGCAGATGTCATCAAGCCGGGATCTGAAGCCACCGGTTTCGGAGGGGACCTGCACTCTAGGCTAACGGTTTGGGCCCTCGCCTCGGAGTCCTCCAGCTGGCGCCTGAGTGAATCTAATTGATTGGATACAGCGGCTACCCTTCCGGACAATGTCTCCAGCTCCTTAAGCAGAGCTGGGTCGGGTTTTGATGATTCCGCGGCCGTTGATGGCCGTAGTGCCGCTGTATCCGCCAGCTGTAGGACTCTTTCCCTGATCTGTTCAATGGCCTTGAATGGACCGCCTATGTCGAACGCGAGCCAACCCCGAATGGCTTTCGCCTCCTCCAGCGTGTTCGAGATGTCGGCCCTTGCCTGATTGAGCTCGGCCGCATGCGAGGTGTGGAGCACGCTAAGCACCTGAGCATGAGCTCGCTCAACGTCCACCAGCTCCCTCGCATGCCGGCTCTGCTCTTTCGACAGGTTCAATTTGTGCCGAGAACGGGAGTCGGACAGGGAGAACACGGCTATATAAAGCCGTTCCAGGCTGTCGAGGGCCTCGGCTTTGCACTCCCGCTTCATATTCCCAGCCTCCTCCAGTGCCGACTTCCCCTTGAGCAGGAGCTCGTTGGCCTCTCTGGTGGCCAGGTCCATCGAGACCCCCGGGGTTTTGCGGTCGCGAGGTGGGAGGAAGCTGAGACGGCTGTCGTGGGAGCCAACCGACACATCCGAGGCCGAGTCCGGACCCGCACTCCAGAAGTCAATGCGCGGATCGAGCTCGGACATGTCGGAGGGGAACGGGGATGCGAACGTCTCGGCGTTGGGCTTTTCAACCGCCCCCGCATTTATTTTTAGTACTTCCTTACGAAGTTGCCGGGGCGGTTGCTTAGTCGTCGCAGAGACACTCGCAGCCCCTGAGCGTGACTTTACCGAGCCAGCCGATGACGCGGAGGACCTGCCAGCGGTCGACATTATGACGTGCGGCTTAGCAAATTAAATTAATTAATTTTCCGTCAAAATATAATATGTGCGATCTCAATTTTGGGTTTATGAAAAACCAATTTTGTTACTTAGGAATTTTCTAAAAAACAATCTATGTGACAATAATAAAAAGTCGGTTTAAATATACCGCTGTGTCAATTTAACGAAAAGTGCATTTATATTTCGAGAAAATCTGTTTCTCCGCTAAAAAGTCTGAAGTGCAGTTACAAAATTGAAATTTTAAATTTTTCGGAGAAGCAGAGCAACTTGGTTTTATTAATTTTTAAAGTTGAATTAAAAGAATTAGGATCAAATTAAATACATGGGACAATAGTCAATAATAGTAATTAAAATTAATACAAAAATAATAATAATTAATATGACACTAACTTATTTACTAAGGATATCACTGAAAAATAAGGTTTCTCCGTAAAAACGTGTGGAATGAAATATTTAAAAAATTTTGATTTTTGGAGAAACAAAAGAACAGACAATTTGCTAGTAATGATTAAATTAAAGTGAATAGGAATTAAATCAATGGGACAATAGTCAATTTATTAAATGTAAAAAGCAATTAATCAGTTAAAAGGCTATGTATATATCACAGAAAATAAAATCACAATTATCTTAAAAAGTATGGTGTAAAAAAAAAAATGAGGAAATCGAACTAAAACAACAAAAATCAGGTGTTTACAGTACTACCACTAGGAATGGTAGCTAGGTTGATGGACATAAAACAAAACAAAACAAACATAAAACCCCAGGAAGAGAAAGACAATCTTACAAAAGTTAAAAGCGGCCGTGTAAGCGTGGGGATCGCTTTTGCCGTGAAAGTGTAATAAGTGTGAAAATCGAAAAATAAAATTGACTATGTTATTAGAGAATAAAATAAAATAAAATTAAATATGCTAATCTAACAAAGTCTAATTTGGTCAAGAATCAATAAGTATGTCAGATAATAATTAAAACAAAATTAATAATTCAATTTTTCAAAATTTTACTTAAGATAGCCTTAAAAAATATGTTTACAAATTTAAAAGTAAAAGTTCCCGTGGCAGTACAGAGTCGCTTTTTACAGATTCTTAAAGCTATTAAGGTCCTGCTTCTATGAGCTCTCACAAAAAAATTTTTCCACTTTCGAAATTCCCGAAAAAAAAATTACAAAATTTTTTGGGGGGGGGTGTCCAAAATATGTCCAGAAGGTGTCTTGCCCCTATAATCGGTTCTGGAGAACGAAAAAATTGTCAGAAATTGTCTGGGACGCTCGGTTCCAGAGATATTCGTGTTACCAACTACATATTTTGCCGATGGCCGCTCTTCCCAATTTTCAGAAGAAAATTTATATCTCTGGAACCGTCCACAGGAAAAATCCGATTTTGGTCTCTTTCTCTTCTCTACAAAGTAGCGCTGCGGAGGGGTTGGTAAAATCGGTGTGTTATTGATCTTGATCCCGAGATAACTTGGTGGGAATCGAGCCGATCAATTACCAACAGCGATAAAAAGGGCAAAATGGTGTGAAAATGTTCAAAATAAAATTATTCACCTCTGGGGCGAGTATCCAGCAAGGAATGCGCGTCTTTGGACGCATCTAATTTGCTTCTACCCCTTCCGGTTTTGGAGTTGGGGACCCACGTGGTTTTTGTTTTTTTGAGTCTAAAAACCGGGATCCTGGGCAGAAGTTGGCAAATGAGGCGTCAGACGATGCGGCTTCACCAGGTGACTCCAGCCACCAGGAAAAAAGCGTGGGGCACTCGATCCGTTTTCACGATATTTGAGAAAAACTCCCAAAAATTGGATTGGGTCACTTTTTCTATTTTTAAAGATTTTCCGCGTGCGGAGCAGAGAGAAAATGATGCGCTCGGGTCGGGGGGCGGCACGCGACTGGGTTAGGTTAGGTTAGGTTAGGTTTTTTTTTTTTTTTTTTTTATTTGTTACCTATACTGACATTGCAAATCGGTGTTTTTGTCTTTCAAACATTTATAAATTACAGTATTTTAAAAATTTCTTTTTCTTTTCTCTTCCAAAATTACATTTTCGTGAATTGTGTGTTGCTGAATTTGTGTTACTATTTTCTTAGATTACATTTTTTTTTTTAATTAAGGTTACATTTGAATTTATTTTAATTAGCTGGTTTTAAGGTTGACCAATTTTGTTAGTTTTCCGGTCTTGTAGAGCCATCTTTTGGTTATATTCTGTTATTTGTGTGTCTGTAGCATTCTCTGCGCGTTTTACTAGGGCCGCGATCGCATCTCCACTGTCATCGCTGTGATATATGCAGCTTCCGGTATGACGCGATAATGCCACTACTGCGTGCGGGATGCTGTCATGTAAGCGTGCTCTCCGTTCCGTTGTGCGCACTATTACCACCTTCTCGTATGGAAGTCCCTGTGCTTCATGGATAGAAAGAATGCGTGACCTTTCACCTTCTCCATAACCCTGGTCTTGGAGGGACTCTTTTTCGGCCTGGGTGTGCACGAGGTATAGAGTGTTCGGGAGTTGTTTGGGTATTTGCGCATTCCTATAAGCTTTCAGCGACAGGGAACGTATTTGGGATCTTGATGAATATATGCCTTTGTATACCTGATTGAGTGCGTATGACACATCCATTGGATTTCTGTATGTGCACAATAGTTCATGGTTTGCCACAAATTTCGGATGGCTATAGTGCAGCTTGAATAGGTTTAACCTGTCTATGAACGGCAGTTGGTTAACGTCACCAGCGAGAACGATTTGCTTTGCTCCTGACATCTGTGTTGCCATAACAATGGCGCCAAAATGACTCATGGGCGCTTCATCGAAAAAGAGTCGTTCGCACATTTCTTTTCTTTTTCCCGAAACGCCTATTCCATTTGCTAGTACAGAGGCCAGGGTGCGATGGTAGGTGCGCTTTCGTTCTGTTCACCAGCGTAGCTCTTAGGTCTTTGGCCGCTTCTATTGTGTATGTGACAATTACGTCACGTAATATGTCACATTGGGACAGGATCCAATTGGTTTTTCCGCAGCCCGGTACTCCGTTTATCCGTGTGATTGTAGATACTTTCCAGGTCACGAAGGATTCGTTCCCAGCAGGGTCTCGGCTTATTTTTTCTGCCAATTCTAGTACCCTGTCCTCTAGCATGACCTTCGTATCCCGAGTTGTTACTACTATTGGATCCGTTTCTGGGACTTGGTACTTAATTTTTGCCGATTTGGCCAGTTCTTCTACATCGAGTGCGACAAAGCCTTTGCTGTTGTTGTAGGCGACCATGTGTTGTTGTATTGGAGCCCCCGCTACAACTTCTCCCTTCTCATTGTCGTAAACAGTTGCCCGTGCCTCTTTGATTTTGTCGCTTAACAGACCTATATTTCCTCGGTTGTACGCTTGCAAGATATCTCGGCAGGTCTTGGTGTTTATGACTTTATTTGCTTTGAGCACGCTCTTGAACTTGAGGAAAGCGTTCACCATGTGATCTAAAGGTGTAGTGGCTGGTCTGAGTTTTGGTGGTTCTACTAGACCCATGTCCGCCTTTGTACGGGATTTGGGAGTGTCCAGTGAATACCTTTTCGGATCATTTTTTGTGAAGGCCTCGATAGCGGTTTCAATATTTTGCATTTATTTTGCTGCAGAAACCTCGCTCTCTGTCAATTTCCAATCACTTGGGAGGTTTATCGCTGCAGCGTTTAAGACATTGATCGCTTCGTCTAGTTTTTGTCTACTTAGGCTTGGGTCTTTTGCTCGGATTTTTCGTTCCCTTTCCTCGAGGTTCTCTTCGGCTAATCTTCTTTGGAGTTGTTCGGAACCACTAATTTCTTCAGGGTTTGTGGCAGTGGGTGTCATCCTATCTGTAGTAGAACGAGAAGATCCGGGCAGTAGGAATCTGAGATTTTCTCCTCTGTCCTCGTATACCACTACCTGATGTTTTTCGGCAGCTTGTATACACCCAGTGTAGTCTTCTACTCTACCTTTGTCTACACCCACTGTCATGGAATCCACACTAAGTAATACTGCCTTATCATGACTAGCTCTTCCAAACTTTGCAAGCAGCAAGCAGGCCAGAGTAAATCGCGTGTTTTCGGCATTGCTGTCGAGTAGAACGATCACTTTGTTTTGCGTTCGCACCACTCGGCAGCATATATCGGCCACAACTGTCTCCGGCAGTGCGCAAAATGTCGTGCGTTTTATGCTTGTTTTAAAAGTGCTTCCGTTCAGCAGTGTGGCTAGTCCCGGGGAAATTGTGACCTTGCCCCTTCCAGTTGAATTGCAAAAACTGAGACCTAGTTTTTCTTTTCCATCGTCCATAAAGAGTGCGACGCCACGTACTCTAATGCCAGGTCCACCATTGTCGCCCTGTCTGAGCAGGGATTGCACCTGCTCATTGGGTATCGGTTGACTGACTACTTCAGTGCTCGTGGTAAGTCTTTGCTCTGAAACTGGAATGGTCCGTACCAGGTTACAGCTTCTTGAACCTGTATCTTTGTTGCGACTTGCTGCTTTGCGCATGATTGTTTCCGCATACTCCAAGAAGTGATGCCTCGTTTCCGCATCTGCTAGGATGTTATGTAGCTCCAACTTGACCAATTTTTTATTCGTTTGGATTTCTAAGTCGGTACGACGTGCACCAAAGCGTGGACATTCCAGTAGTATGTGCCAGATAGATTCATTGGTGTTCGGGTCACATTCGCAGGCCGGGCTATCCTTGAGTTTGAAACGGTGCAGGTATTCCGCTATGCCTCCATGTCCTGTGAAAACTTGCACTTGGGTAGGAGTGAGTTTAGTCTTCTTGAGGATTTTGTGTGCTTTGGAAATATCCGGAAAAAAAAATTTGGTCACCTCGCCTGTGCTTGAGGAAGTATATCGGGCCTGCCACTGCGCAACTGTATCAGCCCTTATGAGTCGTTTTGCAAAGGATACGGGGAACTTGTCATAGTGGGCGGCCGTTTTCTTTTTCAGTGCTGCGTTTTTGGCTAATTCATCGGCTCTTTCATTTCCTGCGGTCCCTACGTGTGCTTTGATCCAGAACCACCTAATGTCTCTGCCCTCTGCACGAAGTTCTTGCACGCCTTTTCTGATTGCAGGTTAGGTTAGGTTAGGTTTTTTTTTTTTTTTTTTTTTTATATTATATCTCTGGTTTTCCATAGGCTGAGCAAAATGCCTTTGTTTGCTTTTATAATTTTATTTTTTGCTTTGAAAAGTTTAATCGCTTTCCCGTTTTATTTTCCGGGATAGGGGATGGGGGTTTCGAAACAACTCTCTCTTTAACTTTATTTTTATTTGTTATCGTTTCTTATGATCTAAACATATTAATAATACTACTTTGTTAATTTATGCACTTCTTTATTTTTATAAATATAATTCTTTCTTTTATTTTTTTTCACAATTTTTTTTTTTTTTTTTCTCATGCTTTTTCTTTTTTTATGAATCGTTTTCATATTTTAAATTACTTAATTACAAACATGCCATATCCTTATATGTATCTATGTTATTTTTATTCTAGACGAGAGAGCTGTTTCGAGGGTTAGTACACAATTTAATTTAATTTAATTTCCTTTATTTAACAATTTTCAAATTTCTTAACACTGTTCTTAAATCAGATTTATTACTCTACATTTAAAACAATATTCCCACTTTAGAAGTCGTCAAATCGGTCCATTTTTTGCTATCTTGGTTGTTATATCGGCTGGTTCGTCACCGCGGTATTCCGGTCTTGCACTGCCATTTTGAAGTTGTACTCGCTGATCTGGGCATCTGTCACACCTTCTGCTCGCTTTACAAAGGCGGCAATCGCGTCCCCACTGTCATCTGAATAGTAGGTGCAGCTTTCTGTATGATGCGATAATTGTGTAAGTGCGATCTGCGGGCCGTTGTGCGCACGATAATCACCTTAGCGTAAGTAAGTCCCTGTGCTTCGTGGATAGTAAGAATGCGTGACGCTTTCCCCTTCCCATAGCCTTGGCCTCCAAGGGACTCCTTTTCGGCCTGGGTGTGCACGAGGAATAGTGTGCTTGGAAGGTCTCTGGGTATTTACGCATTCGTATACTTTCCCAGCTTCAGGGAGCGCACCTGCATTTTGGATGAATATGTGCCATTGTACACCTCGCTTAGGGCGTATGACACATCCATCGGGTTCCTGTGTGTGCACAATAGCTCAAGACTGATGCTCGTTACCAGATTTGGGCGGTTGTAATACATATCAAAATGACACTGTCGGTCTATGTAGGGAAGCTGGTTTACGTCACCTACCAAGAGTATTTCTCCGGCCCCCGACATCTGTGTCGCCATAACTATGGCGCCGAATTGACTCATGGGAGCTTCATCAAAGAAGATGCGTTTGCACGATTCTTTCTTCTTTCCCGAAGCACCCACGCCGTTCACCAATACAGAAGCCAGGGTGCGCACTCTTGTGCGTAGGTGGGACTTTGAGTTAGTCACCAGCTTGTCTTTAAGATCGTTAGCCGCTTCAATAGTCTGGGTGACTATCATGTCCTGAGTTATGTCGCACTGAGACAAAATCCAAGTTGTTTTTCCACAGCCAGGTACTCCGTTAACCCATGTGAAGTGTGGAACTTCCCAGTTTGCAAAGGTTTCGTTTCCTGCAGGGTCTTTGGCAATTTTTTCCGCCATTTCCAACACCCTGTCGTCTAACATCACCTTTGTTTCCCGTGTTGTGACCACTATGGGATCCATTTCTGGGGCTTGGTACCTGATTTTGGTGGAAAGTAGTAAGTCTTCTTCATCCAGTGCGACAAATCCCCTGCAGGAGTTATAAGCGACCATGTGTCGTATCATTGGGGCACCCGCTATGACCGTTCCCCTTTCATTGTCATAGATGGTTGCCTGCGCTTCTTCAAGCTTGACACTCAGTAGTCCCGTGCTCCCTCGGTTGTATATTTGCAGGATGTCCTTGCAGGTCTTGGTGTTGATGACCTTATTTGCTTTAAGGACACCCTGAAACTCAAGGAAAGCATTCACCATGTGATCCAGGGTGGTTGTGGCCTGCCTGAGCCGGGGTGGTTCCACTAAACCCTTATCCGCTTTGGTGCGGGTTTTGCGGGTTTCTCGTGGAGTCATTCCCGGGTCGCTTCTTGTAAAAGTCTCTACAGCAGATTCAATACGTTGCATTGACATTGCTGCAGAGACTCTTTCGGCCATCGTTTTCGGGTCACATGGGACGTTGGTTACTGAAGCGTTCAGCGCGCTGATCGCCACATCCAGTCCAGCTCCTTGAAGTGACTGCCGGTGCATTCCCATCTTTTTTAGTAGACGCTCCTCCTCTGCCCTTTTATTCTGTAGGCGTTCCGAGCCACTCACTGCTTCCGAGTGCACGACGGTGGATGTAGTCCTGTCGGTACCAGAGCCGGTGCCCCCAGGCAAGAGGAAACTGAGGTTTTCGCCCCTGTCCTCGTATACAACCACCCGATGTTGTTCGGTGGCGTGTATACACCCGAGATAGTCCTGGACCCTACCCTTTTCTGGACCCACCGTCATGGAATCGATGCTAATGATAACCGCTGCGTTCGAACCCGCGCTTCTAAACTTGGTGAGCAGTGAGCTAACCAGGGCAAACCTCGTGCTTTGCGCGTTGCTGTCAAAAAGAACGATCACCTTATTTTGTGTTCGCATTAGTCGACAGCCCGCGCCGGCCACGGTCAACTCAGGTAGCGCGCTGTATGTTGCGCGTTTTATGCTTGTTTTGGAGGTATTTCCGTTCAAAAGTGCGGCGATCCCCGGGGAGATAGTAACCTTTCCCGTTCCGGTTGCATTACAGAAACTAAGACCCAGTTTGTCTCTTTCATTATCCATAAAGAGCGCGACTCCGCGAATTTTTATGCCAGGTGTGCCACTCTCTCCGTGTCTCATAAGGGAATTAATCTGCTCTTCACTTGTGAGGTGGTTTCCTGGTGGAGAATTCGGTTGGGGAGTCGTACTGGATCCTTGCGACGGTGTTGGGGTGGTTACGGACGGTTTGCAGGTTTTGTTCGTGGCTGCAACGAATTGAACAACTTTACATGCGAATGCCCAAAATTAGGTGTTGGATTCTTTGTTTTCCATGATCTTCGGAAAATTTGATGGAATTAGTGTAGTCTGGATTCTTACTTCCAGTTCCATCCTTTCCAGACCAAACCTTGGACACTCGCATAGTATGTGTATTATCGATTCATCGCATTCGGGATCGCATGGGCATGAGGAGCTGTCTTTTAGCTTAAATCGGTGTAGGTACGCAGCAAAGCCTCTATGGCCGGTCATTGCCTGGACGTGTTTGGGTGTTAAATTCATGTCCCTTAGAATGCGTCTTGCTGATCTGAGGTCTGGCAAAAATGTCTTTGTGACTGAGCCGGTGCTGGAGGATTCGTAGCGCATCTGCCACTTTTGGACCGCTTCTTTTCGTATTTCTGCTTTGACATACGACAATGGGACTTTGCTGTAGTCTGGTGCCGTCTTTTTGGTCAAGGCTGCTTTCTTTGCCAATTCATCTGCCCTCTCGTTGCCTGGAGTGCCAACGTGGGCTCTCAGCCAGAAGAATCTGACTTCCCTGTTTTCGCTTCGGATTTCTCTTACTAGGCTCTTGATCTCCATGACCAGAGGGTGAGAGACTGTAGGGCTTCTCAGTAAATCGAGCGATGATCTTGAGTCGCTCAGAATATTTACCAAGGCCTTTTTGCTCTTTCTCACCATCTTAACTGCTCTGAAGAGAGCGTAGAGTTCCGATTGGAAGACGGTGTTGTGTGGTTCCAGGCGAAATGTGGAATACCTGGATTCCCTTTCATCCTCCCACCACGTTAGGGCAGCACCAACTTTTCCTTCTATTTTGCTACCGTCGGTATAGATTTGAGGTCCGACAACGTGGAGGTTTTCGAGGGTTTCGGGGTCCATGGTTTCTAGGCGCTCGTACTCGGTTGTTGTGAGCAGTGATGGGTGGGGTTTGTCCAAAAAGCCTACCTTGCATTCCACCTCTCTTCCGGGAGGGAGATAGTCCTCTGAGTGGCCCTTTTTAATTTTGAAAAATTTTGCAGCCTCTTGTATCCTTATATCAATGGGCAGAAGGCCTGATAGGACTAATGCCGATGTCAGAGACACCGTGCGGTGCGCCTTACATATCTTTTGGGCGAAGCCCCTCTGCAAAGCGTCAAGCTGATTCCGAGTCATTAGCTTGTCCGCAGAGGGGGACCACGCGCTTGCGGCATACAACACGATTGGCTCTATCACCGACACATATATGGTCCTGATTATTTCTCTGTTTAGTCCCCACGTTACCTTAGCTGCGCATGCAAGCTGTTTATATATGTCCGCTGTTTTCTTAATGGTGGCGGCCACATGCGCGTTGAACGTGAGTTTGCGGTCGATCGTTAAACCCAACAGTTTGATCTCTTCGACGAGATTCAGTCTGGTTCCTGCCATTTGGATTACCGGGGGATCATACTTAAGCTTTTTCGTTATTACCATCGCATTGGTCTTGTGCGAGACAAAACGTAGCTTATTTTGAGATCTCCATTCCACCACGGATTCCAGAACTGAGTTTGCTGTCTGTTGCAGGGTCTCGACCACGTGCCCAGAGAATATCAGGACCACATCGTCCGCAAAGGCCTGACAGTAAGTTCCTTGATCAGCCAGTTTATGGAGTAATGCAAAAAAAAAAAATCAAAAATCAAAATATTTATTTTTGCAAAATAGATACATTAAGTATACTTTCTACAAGTCAATGTTAATTTACACAATATAATATATCTTTAGAATATAAAAAAAATATATAATAATACGGGAAATAAAATATACACCTGCATCCAGGATAAGGTTCCAGAAGGTGGGTCCGCCGATAGATCCTTGGACACAACCCTTCGTGGTTCCCTTTTCGCTAGACGCTCTGGCGTAATTTACCTGGATCTTATGGTCTTCTAGGTAAGAGGCTACCAGGGCGTATATGTTTTTGGGGCAACGTTTTGAGATCATCTGGTGCTTGAGTGCCGGCCACCACGCGTTGTCGAAGGCACCCTCTATGTCCAAAGATATCATAAGAACGATCTTTTTGTCTCTTACTTCCGATCGTACATGTTCCATTAAGTCATAGAGGGCGTCCTCTGTTCCGCGCTGTGGCATGAACCCATATTGTTTGGCGTTGAGGGTGGGGAGGATATGCCACTGCAACCTTCCAACCAAGAGTTTTTCGACGATCTTTCCAGGGACAGACAACAGGCCGATTGGTCTGTGGGACTTAGGATCGGTGTAGTCTTCCTTGGCCGGCTTTTGGAGTATGCACACGTGGGCGAGCTTCCATTGCTTGGGGAAGTAAGCTAGCGATAAACATTTGTTTGCCAGCTCCAGAAATACTTCCCTGTTACAATTTATAGCCGCTATGCAGATATCCGCTGTTAATCCATCCGGTCCGGGGGCTTTCTTTGGATTCAATCCTTTGAGGACCATGTCCAGCTCCGCAGATGTGAAAGGTGGATCGTCAGCAGACAGTTCTTCTATCTCAACAACAAGACATTAATAAAGTTGTTGATTGGAGCAAAAAGAATAAATTGTTCTTTAACACATCGAAATGCTCGGTGATCACATTTAGTCGAGCGCGCACTCCTATTCTCCACCCGTACCAAGTAGGCGAATCCCCGATGAAACGAGTACAGCAAGCACGGGACCTAGGAGTGCAGCTCAACGTTGAGCTAACATTTCGTGATCACATTACTAACATCTGTAAAAAAGCTTATAGAAACTTGGGATTTGTTCTTCGCCAAGCTCATAGTTTTACGAACATTAAGGCACTCTGTGCCTTGTTCGGCGCCCTTGTAAGAAGTCAGCTGGAGAATAACGCGATCATATGGGCTCCACATGAAGCCAAATACAGCCTCATGTTGGAGCGGATTCAAAATAAATTTACTAGGTACTTGTACCTTAAGCAGTACGGGGTCTATCCGTTCTACCCTTTGATGTATCCAACCTTATTTGTTCTGGGTATGGTTGGATACATCAAACTAGAGGTGAGAAGAGACCTCGTGCTGGCAAAGTATATCTTTGAGTTGTTGCGAGGCAAGCAGTTTAACCCTGGCGTACTACAATACGTGGAACTGTGCGTGCCTGATAAGTACGTAGAGAAACGTCGCCGGCCACCTCTGTTAGTGGTGCCACTTGGAAGGACCAACCTGCTGAGTTGTTCACCGTTTTCAAGAGCTTTGTGATCGCTAAACAAGGTGGCACAAGTGATTGATCTGTTTTCTTGCTCACTGAGTGAATTTACAAAGGTGACACTGTGTTACCTTTCATATCGTACATGAACATATACATGTTGCTTGTAAATTGTGTTATGTAGGGTAAAATATGTAGTTTTATTTTTATTATTTTATTTTGAAATTGTTTTTATTGTGTTATATTGTAATTATTATGTGTTATTTGGTACAAGTGTGTTAATTTAAAATTATTGTATATATTATTACTGATTTATGCCACTCTATCGTCTTAGGTCCAGACCTGTAAAGATAGCTGTAAGAAAGTTAAATAAATAAATAAATAAAATAAATAAAAATAAATCTCCACCGGTGCCAACCCATCCGTAAGTTCTCTGATGTGCGTGTGGTGTAGCTGTTCAGATTCCACAGAGTCATCAGGATAGAAGGTCTTAGCCAGAAGTTCCCCCGATTCTTCGGGGCTCAAAGTATTGCCTCCGGCATCCCGTAGGAGTGTATCTTCTTTCTTTCTGGCTGTTTTCCTAAGTACTCTGTAGATTCCGTCCCACATGCTTTCGTGTTCCTGTGTCGAGCAAAACTCTTTCCAACTTTTGGTCTGAGCTTCTGTGGCTTGGAGATCGTACTCTGTTTTTGCCTGGACATATTCATCTAAAACGAAGTGTCTCCGACTAGGGGCGGCGTTCCGTATTCGTCTCTTCTTTTTGAGGACTTCTTTTTGAGAAGTTCGAGAGACTTGGACCACCAAGGGGGTTTTGAGTCGCCTTTCCATGTTCCTACCTTCGGAATCGAGCTCTCACACGATTCCTGCATGTTGAGTATGTAGGTTGTTAGAATGGCTTCCAAATCTTCTGGACTCGTAACCGCTTTCACTCTGCAGGGGCTGATGGCTTTTTCTGCTAGGCCGGATTTGAAGCATGTCGAGAAGTCTGACCACTTTGCCTTCTTGGTGTTGTACTTGCGCGTGGTAATTACCCTTAGTGATTTCAGGGCCTTCTCCAGGCGCAGCGAGAAGGTTATTGCGTTGTGATCGGATGTTATGAGACTTCTGTCCACACTCCAGTCCTCGAACTTGCCCAGCAGGGACATCTACTCTACTTGTGCATAGCGTGCCTCCCCTGTAGGTCTCGAAAGTCGGTACTTGACCCGTGTTAAGTATTTGGAAGTTCATTTCGTTCAGGAAGGCGTTATACTCTTCTCCTCGGTGGTCTGTGGACTTACTGCCCCACCAGATATTCCAGGCATTTGTGTCTCCAGCCAGCAAAATGTTGTTCGTGCGGAGCTTTTCACAGATCTTTTTTATCTTTTTTATGTCTTTTTCTATGTCTTCTCCTCCTTCCAGGTAGACAGATATGAGCCCTAGCGTTTGCGTTCCGGTTTTTATAGTGGCTGCTGCAATGTTCTCAGATACCAGCTGAGGATCGTGTATGACTTCAAGCTGATCTCCGAATACCACTATTGCTGCCTTTACCGGTTTTTGGCGGTTTAATGTACACTGGATGACTTGTGTGCCCGGGTACTGTCTCATAACACCTGTGCTACCCACGTAGGGTTCTTGCACTAGTGCTACGGAAATTTTTCTGTCCTGGGCCGCCTGGTGTATTTCCGCTGTGGCTATTTTGGCTCTTTGTAAGTTTATTTGTACAAAGTTACACTTACTTGGTCTGTCCACCTCTGGGAGGAGGGATCTGTTGTTTTCCGCCTGGGTGCCCTTAGCAGTACGATACACGTGACCTCGCTATGCCATCCCACTTCATTCTTTCCTGGCAATCGACGCTAAGAGCATTGTGAGCCAGCTCAGGGCTTCCTCTCTTTGCTCTTACACAATTCACGCAGGTCGGAACCTTGCCTTCGGCCCTTGCGGGGCACTCCCTCCAGGTGTGGGCTTCTCCGCAGTGGCTGCAGAGAGTGTTCTGTTCTTTGCATATGGACTTGGTGTGTCCGTATGCAAGACATTTTGTACACTGCACTAAGGGGGAGTAGTCCTCCACTGGTCTTCTCTGCATTCCGATGTATGCTTTCCCAGCCTGCGTAAATCTTTTCCAGATCTCAGGAGAGAGCTCAATGACGGGGTGGCATTCTAGTGAGTTCCTCGCTCGTTTCCTGTATCGTACCTTTATTGTCCTGTCTGCCAGTTCTACACCCTCGAGAAGATGCTTATTTTGTGAGATCATGGATGTTTCTATCTCAGCATCTGTGTGGTAGGCTAGGACGTTTCTGAGGCACACCAAGGGGTTGTATGGTTTTGGTTCCTGCAAGGTGAGCTCTTTATTTCTCTTCTGGACTTGGCTCTTGATCGTTTGGAGGTCCTCTTTGCTGGCGCAATTTAAAACCACCTTCTGATTTTTAGCCTTTCTAACGTTATCCACCCTTACCCCTGTTTGTTTGGGGTCGATGGCTACTCTGATTTTTTCGATCACGTTTTCCCCAGTATGTTTGGGGTCGGTGGACGAGACAATCAAAGTATGATTGGAGCGGGCATGTTGAGGAGGTTTCGCTGCCACCTGAGCGTAGGTGATTGCTGCTGGTGACGGTCTTCTCATCTCCTGCATGCCTTTAGCCAGGGTGTCTATGTTTTTGGTGACCTTGACCATTGCCAGCTCCGTGTCCAGATTCGGTGGGGCTGCACATGGTGCCTTCTCTGCCGTGTCTCGGACAGCTTTTAATTCAGCTGATAATTGGTCAAGCCGGTCTTCCATCGGCCGTATGTTGTTGGCCAAGTCCAGAGGTGTGAGCGTGGGTGTTGGTGTTTGTAGTGGTGTGGTTTTTGCTGCTGCTGATGCAATTTCTTGCAGCATGGTTTTTATTTGGACGATATCCTTTTTTATGCTCTCTGTGTGAGGGTTTGTGACAGGAAGTGCAGTTTCTGTCGTTGTTATTGTGGACTCTGAACGGATAGAGGACTTTTTTACCAATGAATCCATCTGCCTCCGCATCATATCTAGCTGGTTGGACATGTTGGTTGTTTGTCTTCCCAGTTCAACAAGATCCTTTTTGATGGTCTCCCGTTTGTCCTGGGTACCAATTTGTTTTGGATCTTCCAGTGCGTGAGGCTGGATCTTCACCTCTAGAGATTGTAACGTCCCTTTTATTTCCCGAATTCCTTTGAAAGGCTCATCCGTCTCGTAGCCCAACCAGTTTTGAATGGCTTTGGCCTCTTCAAAGGTTCCCGTGATGGTTTCACGAGCGAGGCTGAGTTCTTGAATGAGACTTTGTCTCATTTCTGCCATCTCCTTGGCGTGGGCTCTCTCGACGTTTACGAGCTCCTTGTGGTGTCGGGATCTTTCCTGCTCAAGATTATACTTATGCCTTGATCTTGAGTCGGAAAGGGACAGGCACGTCTCATAAAGGGTAGTTAGCTTCTCTAGTGCCGTTGCCTTGCACTCCCTCTTCATGTTGCCCGCTGCTTCTATCGCTTCTTTCGCTTCCAGAAGGCACTCGTTGGCTAATTTGGTAGCCGCATCCATCTCGACTCCGCTGCCCCTCCTTGACGTGTATAGGAGGCTCTGGCGCTTGCATAAGGGCGAGTCTGATTTTGTTGACTCGTCTGTGTCGCTTAGGGATACGGATAGTCGAGGTTCCTTGGGAAGGTGCTCAATGGTCTGCTCCGGTGTCTCTACTGTGACCTTAGGTTTTAGGCCGATCTTTTTGAGAACTTTTTCCCTGAGCGGTACCGGAGTTTTACGGTGCAACGATCCAGCCGAAGATGACTTTTTGGGCAGTATAGCTGGTTTTGAGGACGAGTTTGATGAAGATGATTTTGACGACATTCTGAATTGGTTTATATTTTAACAAATATCAATATTATTTTCTTATATTAACTTAGAGTACCTAAAAATGCTGTGTGTGCATATCGGGGTTTGTATCGTGACTTCTGGCAATTATAGTTGTGTGTTCCTTATTCGATTGGAGTAGAAGAGTAGCTGGTGTCTTCTCCAGCTGATAAGAGCAAGCGCTGTGCGTCTGCAGTGACTGGTTCCCGAGTTGTGGCCTTAGGGGTAATCGTAGCAATTTGAGGAGAAGGGGGAGGAATTCCAAAAATCTGTAAGGGCCAAAAAGTTGAACTGGGCCTCCTCTTGCCTCCAGAAGTTTTCCCGGGACTCTAGCTCCCTAGGGAGCTGAGATAGACCGCGGGGGGTGAGGTAAAAATTTTGCGGGGGTTGGGGGGGAAGGTTTCGTGGGAAAGCTGAGGGGGTGAGGTAATATTTTGAGGGGAGGAGGTAAAGAAATCCGCTGGGGCCAAAATACTAGGTTGGGCCCCCTGTTGCCTCCCGAAGTTTTCCCGGGGTTCTAGCTCCTCAGGGAGCTGAGATAGACCGCGGGGGGTGAGGTAAAATTTTTGCGGGGGGTTGGGGGGGGAGGTTTCGTGGGAAGGCTGAGGGGGTGAGGTAATATTTTGAGGGGAGGGGGGTAAAGAAATCCGCTGGGGCCAAAACGCTGGGCTGAGCCCCTTGTTGCCTCCTGAAGTTTTCCCCGGGCTCTAGCTCTTAAGGGAGCCAAGATTGACCGCGGGGGGGTGAGGTAAAGGAAGGATTGTCGTGGGGAGGGGAAAATGCTACGAAATAACTGTGCTACGACAACTGGTGTAGCTTCCGTTTATCTGCTACGAACTTGGGTCTTCAGCATCAACTTGTCTCTCGATCCTCGGTCGTCAAAGGTGTCTTCAGCTGTGGCTGTCTGCTGGTGTCGTCACTGACACGCGCTGTCTCTGGCACGTGTAGCCTAGATAAGTGGGTCAACGGCTTTTGTATGGGGAGTTTCGGTGCTAATAACTCAGGTTCTCGTGAACGGATCTGGATACTTTTTGATGTTCTAGACAGAACTTGGCGGCAGCTACAGTATAAAATGAGACTTACTGCTGAGGGTCTTCTTGGCTCTGTTCTATAGGGTCCCAAAGTTAAGGGTCTCCAGACCCGGAACCCGTTGACGAATCTTGTTGCCTACACAAATCCTGGTGAGAAAAGCAAGACACAACACTTTCACTTTAAAATTTTCACTTTAACTATTTTTACGGATTTTTGTTACGGAGCGACGTGGTTTCTGGTTGGTGTTTGGATTGATACTTGTTAGGTTAGGTTAGGTTAGGTTAGGTCTTTTTTTTTTTTTTTTTTTCCAAATGAAACATTTGCTACGGGCTTAGATCGTCCGTTACTTTTTTAGGTATTGTTTATTGGTTTTCACGTCCTGCGTAGATTCTTAGTGCTCCGTTAACAATATAAAAAAGTGCTTACTCTTTTGAGACCTTACAGAATAGACGTACTTAAAATTACATTAATACAGAGATAGAGATAGAGATATATTTATTTTTATTATATATATATATTTTTTTATTTTTTTTTATTTAGGAATGTGTTATTATTTTTTTATTTTTTTTATTTGTCGGTTCTTTTGATGCATATATGTTTGTTGTGCACATTGTTTTTTTTTTTTTTACATTATTATATATATTTTTTTTTTTATACACATTTTACATGATATTCTTTATATTAATACACTATTTTTGCTGGTTTAATACTTAATGCTTATGACTTATTTTTTATGGTTAAGTGGAATATTTGTCGCGGACACATTTTATAGCGAAGGTTGCACCGTCCCCGGATTGAGTACCCGAGGTTTCGCCTGCTCCACCCCCCTGAAGTGCTTCCGCGACTGCTAGATCTTCGTTCCTTATGGCCATTTTTACGTTGTAGTCGCGGATTTTCCTGGTCTCGGCGGCCAAGGTGCTCTGGATGAGGTGAGCTATAGCGTCATTTTCGCGACGGGCCGTGTAGTAAACACAGCTGCCTGTATGCCTCGACACAGCCACGACTGCGTGGTGGAAACTGCTGTGCAACTGCCGCTTATCTTTGGCTGTTCTCACTATCACCACTCTCTCCCACGTGAGTCCCTGAGCTTCCTGGATTGTATGGAGACGCGAACCCTCTTGCTTTCCGTACCCTAGGCCTTTTAGGAACTCCTTTTCGGCCTGGGTGTGTACCTGTTGTTAGGTTAAGTTAGGTTAGGTTTTTTTTTTTTTAATTATGAGTCTCTAGCTCTCCACTGACATGGGAGGTCAGTGGCTTTTTCAATATTCAAATGTAATTTTCATCTTACCCGTTTTTTCGAGAGGGAAGGAGTTTGGGGAAGGTCTTCCGTCTTAGTTACAATTACTAGTTAATGTTATAGTTAATTATAGCATGCTTTTCTCTTTTTTTTTTTTTTGCTTGTTCTTTTGGTATTTTTCTTTCTTTTTTTTTTCTCTTTTTTTTTCTTTTTTTTATGTATTGTTGTCTTTGTCTTGATATTATTATTATTATATTTTTTTTCATTTTTTTTTCTCTTTTTATTGGTGCAGGCATCTTATTCTAATACATTTTTCTTAAATATAGTCTTAAGATAATACTCCTGGACGGAAGAGCCTCCCTGCGCTAATTAATTAACCTATTTATTTACATGGTAGTGTTTCTGATTATCAATAATTTGTATAACTTTTGATTGGTTATTTAATAATATATGAGATATAATATAGTGTAAAAAAAATCAATTTATATTAACTAATCGACATAATGGTAATAAATAACTATTTATTTCTCTTGGCCGCACATCTTACTACAGTTTCTAAGAATTTTTGGAGAGCGTGTCTCTGCTCTCCATCAGCAATGATTTCCGGCAGCTTGTCTTGTTTAAAGACGGTGTTTAACTCTATTTCCAGGTTTGCCCTCAACACACCGAACCTCGGACACTCGAAAATTATGTGCCATATCGTTTCCTCCATCTCAGGATCACATACGCAGGCAGGACTGTCCTTTACCTTGAATCTGTACAGGTACGATGCAAAACCTCCATGCCCTGTTAGGGCTTGTACTAAAGGGGGACTCAATTTGACCTTCCCCATGATCCTATGTGCTTTCGCTACATCTGGGAAGAAGGCCTTTGTAACTCCCCCCGTACTCGTGGAGTTGTACCTGCACTGCCATTTTAGGACAGTCTCCTCACGTATGGTCCTTTTAATGTAGGAGATGGGAACAGCATCATAATCTGCCGAGGATTTTTTGTGGAGGGCAGCGTCTTTAGCTAGCTCGTCCGCGCGTTCGTTGCCGGGTGTACCGGCGTGCGCCCTAAGCCAGAACAGCCTCAGGCCGCAGGCCGTAACGTCGACTCTGCATGTACACATACGGCCTCCCCTATACACCTCAAAAGTAGGTACATCGCCTGTATTCAGAATCTGGAAGTCCATTTCATTAAGGAAAGAGCTGTAGGCAGCTCCTCGGTGGTCTTCAAAAACACTTCCCCACCAAGGACTCCACGCGTTGACGTCCCCTGCCAAGATGACATTACTGGTCTGCATCTTAGAGCAGACAAAGCGGATTCTGCCAAGATATGGTTCTAAGTCTTCGTCCCCCTCCAGGTAAATGGATAGCACGGCCAACTTAAGCTCCCCAGCCTTCAGCAGGACCGCTGCAATGTTCTCGGTGACCAGCTGAGGGTCATGTATGATCTCCAGCTCCCCACCAAAAACAACTACGGCAGCCTTTACCGGCTTTTGACGAGCTGCTGTGAGCTGGATCACCCTTGTATTCGGGTACCGTTTGAGTTCGCCCTTGGATCCAATATATGGTTCTTGGACCAGGGCAACGGATACCCGGTTTGAGTAAGCCTTACTCATTAGCTCCGCAGTCGCCAACTTAGATCGCTGTAAGTTAACCTGGATGACTCTTAAATTGCCATCCTTGGTTTTGCTGGAGAGAGAGACGCCTTTACCATTCACCATGGTACCCTCAGCAGTACGCGACGCGTGACCTCGCTATCGAATCCCACCTACGCCTGATTGGACACTCACCATTAAAGGCATTATGTGCCAGATCGGCTTCGGGGAACTTAGCCTTCTTACAGTTTACACAGACAGCTGGAGTTGCCTTTGCGGGGCAGTCCGCATAGGTATGAGTACCGCCACAGTGACTGCACGAGATGTCCTGTTGCTTGCACACTCGCCTAGTGTGCCCATAATCCAGAAATCCCGTGCATTGCACTAGTGGCGAGTGGTCCTCAATCGAGCGACGCTGCAGACCTATGTATACCTGTCCCGCTTCTGCCAACCTCTGGTAGAGAACTGGCGTAAGTTCCACGATTAGGTGGCACTCGTGAGGGTTACGTGCCTTTCTACGGAAAGCGACTCTGAGGGTCTCCGCTTTTACGTCTATACCCTTCAGTAAATGCATATTCTGACTGATCAGAGATTCTGCAACAAACTCGTCTGTGCGATGGGATAGAACGTTGCGGATAATAACCATAGGCAGTTTTGACTTAGCCTCCTTGGCAGTGAGTCCGTGTCCGCTTTTACCTAGCTTACAGGAAATCTTATTAAGATCCTCTCTTTGGGTGCAGCTCAGTACCACCTTTCCATTGGCGGCCTTTCTGCAGCGGTCCACCTAATGCCTGTCGATTTGGCATCCAGCACCTGCTCAAGCTTCTCTACAACCTGATCTCCTGTCATGCCCTGATCGGTTGCCGAGATAATCAACGTATGTGCTGGGCCACCCAGACTAGGATTTTTCAGAGCCTGTGCGTATGTTTGTCTGGTTCCCGTGCTGAGAAGGTCGGTCTTTAAATCGGCTATGGCATCTTTGATATCTGTGAAGACCATCTCTTGGCTTAAGCTGGGCGGCACAATTTCCCTTTTATTGCTGACTTCGCCCATGGCCTTCACGTCTGAGCCAACTTGCTCGATACTTCTCAGCACCGGGACCATCATATCCCGCAGGCTCTCCTCATTGACCGACGGCAATCGTTCCGCCTGGCAGGTCGGTCTCTTCTCTATCTTTTCTAGAAGAGACCTTACGACCATCAGGTCATTACAGATGCCATCGATCCGAGGGTCTGGGAGCTGGCTCTGTTTAATGGGGGATCCACTTACTGAAAGTGGCCTCTGGACCTCCGTCTCTTTCACCTCCAACTGACGTCTGAGCGAGTCCAACTGATTCGACACCGTAGCCACCCGATTTGACAAGGCTCCCAGTTCTGCCAAAAGTTCTGGTTCTGAGCTCTGTACTGGCCTTTGTGTCGATGCAGCTTGCGATGTTTCCTGACTCGGCAGTTTGGTCAGTCGGAGGACATTATCTCCAATCCGGCCTATTGCCTTGATAGGGCCGTCCATCTCATAGCCCAGCCACGCTCTTATAGCTTGGGCCTCCGTTAGTGTGGCTGAGATGTCGGCTCTAGCCTGGGCCAACTCGACGGCGTGGGAAGCATGGAGCTGTGCTAAATGTTTGGTATGTTGACGCTCCACGGAAACTAGTTTTCAGCGCTCGTCGAGTCTTCTCCCGCTCCATGTTATTTATGTGTCGTGAGCGGGAGTCGGACAGGGAGAGCACCATCTGATAAAAATGCTCAAGGCACTCGAGGGCTTCTGCTTTGCACTCCCGCTTCATATTTCCGGCTTTTTCCAGGGCCTCTTTACCCCTCTGGAGCAGGTCGTTGGCCTCTATCGAGGCCTGGTCTTTGACCACTCCTGGGGTATTTTTGCCACGTGGAGGTAAGAGGCTTAGCCTGTCTTTTGCCGGTAATTTGCGGGAGTGTCCCGACGCTTCCGACCATGCATCATCATCTTCTTTATCGAAGATTGCATCGATGTCGGAAACGTCGGAAGGTGCAGGGGAGTGTATGGGGGAGTTTGTCTCCCCAGCGTTCGCGTTTGCCCTGAGCACCTCCACCAAGAGAGGTTTTAAAGGTGCTTTGGGTTGGACGGAGGCACTCACAGTCTTAGGTTTGACTCTGGAGCTAACTGACGTCCTGGAGGTGGTGCTGCCGGATTTAGTTGACATGGTTGCGATGTGCGGTTAGAGTATACCAAAAATAACTATATCTTACAGGTAAATGATCCAAAAGGAATAATTATGTCACAAGTCAAACAAATTGAAAGTCAGAAAAACTCCAAAGTAAAAATAATAAGAGTAGTAATCGAATTGAATTATTAAAATGGGGCAATAGCCAAATTTAAAATTTAAAATAAAACTAACATTAAATTTAATTGAGTCAAGTTAAAATAAAATCTATAAAAACATTAAATTTTAGATACAATATGGGGCAATAGCCAATTTAAAATAAAATCAATGGGGCAATAGCCAATTTAGGTCAATAGGTCTAAAATAAATTTAAATGTAGAATGAAATCTGATTAAAAAAGCAACACTTTTTACAATTCCAATCAATATAAAAAAAAACTAACAAGCTAACAATAATAATTAAATAAGATTTTATCTCGACCTTGGATTTTGAATAAATTAAGAAGATTAAAACCAAAACATAAAATAAAATAATCAACTCAAAGACAAAATTTTGGTCTGCGCCCCCTCTTACCACCACTTTCGGGGGTAGCAGAGGTGAGGAAAGGTGGGAGGTCTAGGGGGAGTAACCGCCGGGGCCAAAATGTCGGGCGTGGCCCCCTCTTACCTCCAGAAGTTTTCCCGCAGCTCTAGCCCTGCTGGGAGCCGAGATAGACTGCGGGGGGGTGAGGTAAGAAATGCGCGGGGAATATGGGGGGGGTAGTTTCGGGGGGGGCTTAGGGGTGAAGTAGGGTTGGGGGAGGGAGGAGGGGGGAAAGAAACTGCCTGGGCCAAAATGTCGGGCGTGGCCCCCTCTTACCTCCAGAAGTTTTCCCGCGGCTCTAGCTCTCCAGGGAGCCGAGATAGACCGCGGGGGGTGAGGTAAGAAATGCGCGGGGAAGTGGGGGGGGGTAGTTTCGGGGGGGGGCTTAGGTGTGAAGTAGGGTTGGGGGAGGGAGGAGGGGGGAAAGAAACTGCCGGGGCCAAAATGTCGGGCGTGGCCCCCTCTTACCTCCAGAAGTTTTCCCGCGGCTCTAGCTCTCCAGGGAGCCGAGATAGACCGCGAGGGGTGAGGTAAGAAATGCGCGGGGAAGTGGGGGGGGGTTGTTACAGGGTGAAAGCGTTGATGGTGGGGGGGAGGATGGCAAAGAGGGCGGGGCGTAGTTGCTTCAGCGTTACGGTGATGGCTCGAAGTAGTGCTGACGGCGTACTCGGCGGAAGCAGGAGCAGGGCGAAAACAACTTGTAGAGTTAGAGCAGTTAACCCGATGCAGTGACTCTATCGCTCTACGCCTCTACACGCAGATCCGGAACTCTGTGTAGTGTCTCTACGGCTCTACAATTTTGAGGCTCTACAAGTTTGTGCTGCTGCAACTGGAATGCTCCACTACTCTACATATGGCTCTATGCCTCTATCTCTTGGAGCTGATGCAGGGGCTTGTGGTCTTCGTGAGGCCTGATGTCGGAGTCCCCAAGCGGGGCCGGAGCACCCTGGCAGGTCAGTCAGCACGAGTGATATGTGAACCCCGCGAGACTGTACCACATGGACACCAAAACCACGTGTTTTACAGTGAGATTCAATGTCTAATAACTTTTTTATTCACCAACGGATTTCAAAAATTTTTTCACAGAAAAATAGAAAATTTTTAGCACTCAAAGATGCATAAATCTCACCATTGTACAATTTTCGGGGTGAAACTGGCAACTGGCAATCCTTCAAAGTTTGAGCTTTATTGTAGCCAAACCATTAAACTTTCACTTTCACAAACACTCTCATGTGAAATATAATCTATAAGGTGAAATACTCTGTTTTATGAAACGAGCACTTTTTCTATTTTTAAACAATTTTAACGCAGAGCAAAGGTGTTGCTCGTGCGACTTTTGGGTCGAGACTGGGTTAGGTTAGGTTAGGTTAGGTTAGGTTAGGTTAGGTTAGGTTAGGTTAGGTTAGGTTAGGTTAGGTTAGGTTAGGTTAGGTTAGGTTAGGTTAGGTTAGGTTAGGTTAGGTTAGGTTAGGTTAGGTTAGGTTAGGTTAGGTTAGTTTAGGTTAGGTTAGGTTAGGTTAGGTTAGGTTAGGTTAGGTTAGGTTAGGTTAGGTTAGGTTAGGTTAGGTTAGGTTAGGTTAGGTTAGGTTAGGTTAGGTTAGGTTAGGTTAGGTTAGGTTAGGTTAGGTTAGGTTAGGTTTTTTTTTTTTTTTTTTTTTTTTTTTTAAATGAAAGATGTTCTACGGACAAATATAAATCGTCCGTACTTTTTTTTAAGTTAGTTTAATTTATTGAAGTTTCATTAGTACCATTTTTCTTTATCGCTCCTTAAAAACAAATTTAAATTCATCTTTAGTAGGAAGACTCTTATAGTATACATATACTTAATAATTATATATATCTAGTTATACATGGCTTATGGCTATACATGCTGTTTTTTTTTTGTTGTTTTGCTTTTTTTTAATTTATTTGCTTTTTTATTTATCCATTATAAAGCTGTGGTTTTTTTTTTATTTTTTTTTTATTATTATTTTCTCTTTTTTTTTTCTTTTTTTTTAATATAATATTCTTATTTACTACATGCAATGTATAAAAAACAAATATATACTTCAAATTTTTCACACAATTAAGATTTAATTATTCATTAATATACATTTAATCTGAGAGACATTTGAAATACAAAAAAAAAAAAAAAAAGAAATATTAATTTTATTAATGGACGCTAAGCCATCCATGACTCAGACGAGTGAAGTACCGCCTGTGCCACCCCTCAGCATTGCGTCCACAACTGACATGTCCCGGTTTCTCCACGCCATCTTGATGTTATATTCCTTTATGTTACCGGTCTCGGCTGCCAGGGCGTTCATTATTAGGCGTACTATCGCGTCATTCTCGCGGCGAGCTGTGTAGTATACACAGCTGCCGGTATGCCTGGACACCGCCACGACCGCGTGATGGACACTGCTGTGCAGCTGCTGGTTGACTTTAGCAGTTCTGATTATCACCACTCTCTCCCACGTAAGTCCCTGAGCTTCATGGATTGTGTGGAGACGCGATCCTTGTTGCTTCCCGTAACCCATGCTTTTGAGGAGTTCCTTTTCAGCCTGGGTGTGAACAAGGTAGAGCGTGTTGGGCTCGCTTTTAGGGAGTCGCGTCTCTTCGTATGTTTCCAGTGTCAGGGACCGTGTTTGAGCCTTGGACGAGTATATGCCACTGTAGATCTCCCTTAGGGCATATGCAACGTCCATGGGGTTTCGATGTGTGCACAGCAGTTGTTTTGTTATTCCACCAAACGAGCTGGGACTTTGGTACCTCATCGGGAAAAGGTTTTCTCGGTCGATGAAAGGGATCTGGTTCTGATCGCCAAGGAGGAGAATCTTACTGACTCCGCTTATTCTGGATGCTAAGACAATGGCTCCAAAATGGCTCATGAGTGCTTCGTCGATTATCAACCGACCGTAGCTCTCGCCCTCGCCTACGCCGTTTACCTGCAGTGAGGCCATTGTGCGCACTTTGAATTTTGCGTTTCTGCCGAGCTTGTTCTCCAGCTTGCTGCGGAGGTCTCTAGCTCCCTCTAGCGTGGGTGTCGTCACCAAATCCCCTTCAGCATTGAAGTTGTTTATTACCCAGGTTGTTTTTCCGCAGCCTGGGACCCCGTTTACCCATTCCATGTCTAGTGTCGACATTTGTGCAACGGCTTCGGTGGATTCGGAATCCCATCGCAATGTATTTGCCATTTTTAGGATTCTTTCCTCCAACATTATCCGCGTGCACTTGGCGACGACGACTATGGAATCATTCGGTGGGGTCATGAAAACTGGTTTCCCAGTCCGGGTTGACTCGTTTTCGTCTAGTTCCACAAAACCACTGGTACCGTTGAATGCGGCCATGTACTCTCCCGCCATGGTTCCCCCCAGAACTTGGGAGGTGGCGTTATTGTACACCGCCGCGCCGCACTCCTCCAGTTTGGAGTTTAGCGATTGCTCGTTTCCTCGACGATAGGCTCGGAGGATTGTTCGGCACGTTTCTTGCCTAGAAACTATTGTACCTTTGAGCATTGCTATGTACTCAAGGAGTGCGTTGGACAAGTGGTCCGATGGAAAGACGGGTGTTACAACGGGGGTTAGGTTAGGTTAGGTTAGGTTAGGTTAGGTTAGGTTAGGTTAGAGGGAGAGAGCCGATCCCGCTCGAAGGCGGAGGCGTCGAGGCGGAAGGGGTAACCGCCTCGACAGGGCCCAGTAGTCCGGGCATAGAATAAGACTAAAGTATCCCCTGCCTGTCGTAAAAGGTGACTAAAAGGGGATCCCGGGCTGTGGATGCGCGGGGCGGGGGCCCTGCCTAACCATTCAACAGCCCCGGGAGGAGGGCAGCACGCTGTGGTCTCGTGCTGCCTTGGCACCGTGAGGGTGCAAGGGGGAAGCAATGTTAAGCTTCCCCGAGGTGGGCCGCAGGCGCGGCGTTGCGTCAGGGGGGCACCGGTGCGTTCCACTGGAGATCCCGGAGTCCCCTCATTGGCGTGGAGGATGGCCACCATGGGGTTTTAGCCGGTAGGAGTCCGGCATAACCGTTCGCGCTCCCCCGAGCCGGAAGGTATCCATGATGGATTTCCCCATGTAAAAAAAAAAAAAAAAAAAAAGGTTAGGTTAGGTTAGGTTAGGTTTTTTTTTTTTTTTTTTTTTTTTTAAATGAAAGATGTTCTACGGACAAATATAAATCGTCCGTACTTTTTTTTAAGTTAGTTTAATTTATTGAAGTTTCATTAGTACCATTTTTCTTGATCGCTCCTTAAAAACAAATTTAAATTCATCTTTAGTAGGAAGACTCTTATAGTATACATATACTTAATAATTATATATATCTAGTTATACATGGCTTAAGGCTATACATGTTTTTTTTTTTTTTTTTTTGTTTTTTTTTTTTTGTTGTTTTGCTTTTTTTTAATTTATTTGCTTTTTTATTTATCCATTATAAAGATGTGGTTTTTTTTTTTTTTTTTTTTTTTATTATTTTCTCTTTTTTTTTTTTTTCTTTTTTTTTATATAAAATTCTTATTTACTACATGCAATGTATAAAAAACAAATATATACTTCAAATTTTTCACACAATTAAGATTTAATTATTCATTAATATACATTTAATCTGAGAGACATTTGAAATACAAAAAAAAAAAAAAAAAGAAATATTAATTTTATTAATGGACGCTAAGCCATCCATGACTCAGACGAGTGAAGTACCGCCTGTGCCACCCCTCAGCATTGCGTCCACAACTGACATGTCCCGGTTTCTCCACGCCATCTTGATGTTATATTCCTTTATGTTACCGGTCTCGGCTGCCAGGGCGTTCATTATTAGGCGTACTATCGCGTCATTTTCGCGGCGAGCTGTGTAGTATACACAGCTGCCGGTATGCCTGGACACCGCCACGACCGCGTGATGGACACTGCTGTGCAGCTGCTGGTTGACTTTAGCAGTTCTGATTATCACCACTCTCTCCCACGTAAGTCCCTGAGCTTCATGGATTGTGTGGAGACGCGATCCTTGTTGCTTCCCGTAACCCATGCTTTTGAGGAGTTCCTTTTCAGCCTGGGTGTGAACAAGGTAGAGCGTGTTGGGCTCGCTTTTAGGGAGTCGCGTCTCTTCGTATGTTTCCAGTGTCAGGGACCGTGTTTGAGCCTTGGACGAGTATATGCCACTGTAGATCTCCCTTAAGGCATATGCAACGTCCATGGGGTTTCGATGTGTGCACAGCAGTTGTTTTGTTATTCCACCAAACGAGCTGGGACTTTGGTACCTCATCGGGAAAAGGTTTTCTCGGTCGATGAAAGGGACCTGGTTCTGATCGCCAAGGAGGAGAATCTTGCTGACTCCGCTTATTCTGGATGCTAAGACAATGGCTCCAAAATGGCTCATGAGTGCTTCGTCGATTATCAACCGACCGTAGCTCTCGCCCTCGCCTACGCCGTTTACCTGCAGTGAGGCCATTGTGCGCACTTTGAATTTTGCGTTTCTGCCGAGCTTGTTCTCCAGCTTGCTGCGGAGGTCTCTAGCTCCCTCTAGCGTGGGTGTCGTCACCAAATCCCCTTCAGCATTGAAGTTGTTTATTACCCAGGTTGTTTTTCCGCAGCCTGGGACCCCGTTTACCCATTCCATGTCTAGTGTCGACATTTGTGCAACGGCTTCGGTGGATTCGGAATCCCATCGCAATGTATTTGCCATTTTTAGGATTCTTTCCTCCAACATTATCCGCGTGCACTTGGCGACGACGACTATGGAATCATTCGGTGGGGTCATGAAAACTGGTTTCCCAGTCCGGGTTGACTCGTTTTCGTCTAGTTCCACAAAACCACTGGTACCGTTGAATGCGGCCATGTACTCTCCCGCCATGGTTCCCCCCAGAACTTGGGAGGTGGCGTTATTGTACACCGCCGCGCCGCACTCCTCCAGTTTGGAGTTTAGCGATTGCTCGTTTCCTCGACGATAGGCTCGGAGGATTGTTCGGCACGTTTCTTGCCTAGAAACTATTGTACCTTTGAGCATTGCTATGTACTCAAGGAGTGCGTTGGACAAGTGGTCCGATGGAAAGACGGGTGTTACAAGTTCCGGAAGGTCGACCAGTCCCCGATCGGCTTTCGTAGGGGTAGTGCGGGAATTTCTTCCGTCAGTTTCCGATGAGGTTGCGATTGTTGGGGGTTCTTTTGTTTGGGCGTGTTTCTGCCTTTTGGATACTATGTGTGTGAAGCAACCGACTGCTGCTCTGGTCATGGACGACAGTGCTCCCTCAGACTCCATTCGGCGAGGGGATGGCTGTCTCTCACCTGCTATCTTTTCTTGTAGCCTTTGCGAACCGCTAAGCTCTGGACTTACTATTGGGTGGCCCCAGCTGTCAATGGGAGTGGAAGCTTCGTCAAGACGGTACGGTCTCAAATGACTGAGGTTTTGGCCCCTGTCCTCATAGACCACCATCTCGTGTTTACTGGAGGCTCTTATGATCCCCGAGTAATCTTCCACTTCGGCTTTGATGTATGCCACTACCATAGCGTCCACACTGATTTTCTTAGGTGGTCCGTCAATGGCTGCCAGGCTGGAAAGCATTGAGCACGCCTGGGCAAATTCGGATGCGTCGTCGCCGGCCACGAATAGTGCAATTATTTTGTTCTTAGTTCGCACTATTCGGCAGCGTTGACCTGCTGCTGTGGCTTCTCCGAGTGCTTCGAATACTTTCCGCCTCATGGTTGCTCTGAAATTGCTCCCCTTTAAAAGGAGAGCAAGGCCGGGTGAGATGGTGACAGTACTCTTTCCCTTCGCACTGCAAAAGCAGATACCGAGTCTCTCAGTGCTGTCGTCCATGAAAGTCGCTACTCCTTTGAGTCTTATGCCCGGGATACCCGCCTCACTGAAGTTTAGAAGCTGGTACTCCGCTGGCATCAGGCTACTTGTTGTCGGTTGCTGTACTTGTGTTAGTGTTAGTGTAGTAGGGGTGAGTGTGAGTGTGGGGGTTGGGTCTGTCGACGAGTTCCTCTTGGCCGCAATTCGCATGGTGGTTTCTACAAAATCAAGGAAGAGCGTTATGTTGTCCTTGTCTGCGATGATGTTCCGCAGCTCAGCCTTTTCCAGCTTTGTGTTGAGCCGGTACTCTAGTTCCATTCGGGCAACCGCAAAACGAGGGCAGTCCAGTAAAAGATGCCATATCGACTCACTAGTGTCGGGGTCGCATTCACAACCGGGACTGCTTTTCAGCTGGAACCGGTGTAAGTACTCCGCCATGCCTCCGTGTCCTGTCAAGGCTTGCACTTGTCGGTGCGTCAGTCTGGTTCTTCGGACGATGCGGAACGCGTCGTTCACGTCCGGGAAGAAAACTTTCGTGACGGAACCAGTGCCGGAGGAGCTGTACCTATCTTGCCATTTGCGTACAGTTTCCTCTCTGATTTTTCTCTTGACGTGTGACACGGGAACTTCACCGTAGTCTGGGGCATCCCTTGACTGCAAGGCCGCTTGTTTGGCCAGTTCGTCTGCTCTTTCGTTTCCGGCTGCGCCCTGAGCCAGAAGAGCCGCACCTGCCTGCCTTGTGCTCTGATTTCCGCTACGCACTCTTTGATGTTCTTCGTTAGGGGATGTGTTGACTTGGGATTTCCCAGCAGTTCAAGTGACGATCTTGAGTCGCTCAAGATGTTAATTGGGTCACTTGTGCTGCTTTTGGCCAAGTCAATCGCCCTGTGAAGTGCGTATAGCTCTGACTGGAAAACAGTACAAGCGGGGTCGAGGCTGAAGGTGTGAAAACTGGTTTCCTTTCCATCCTCCCACCATGTGAGGGCTGCTCCAACTTTACCCTCAATCTTGCTGCCGTCAGTGAATACTTGTGGCCCGGCAATATTGTGGGAGGTTAGAGATTCGGTATCCATGTTTTCAAGGAGCTCGTACTCAGTTGTTATGAGTTCAGAAGGATGTGGCTGCTCTAGGTAGCCTATCCTTTGCTCCATTTTCCTTCCTGGTGGTAGGTAGTCTGCACTGATACCTCGCTTGGCCATGTACAGACTTGCGGCTTCCTGTATTCTGAGGTCCAGGGGCAGAAGGCCCGAAAGAACTAGTGCCGATGTAAGCGAGACCGTTCTGTATGCTTTGCAGATCTTTTGGGCAAATCCTCGTTGCAGTACATCTAGACGATCTCTGATCATCTGGAGTTCCGTGGATTGGTACCATGCACTTGCTGCATACAATACGATCGGCTCGACAACCGCTACGTATATCGTTCTGATGATTTCACCGTTTAGGCCCCATGTCACTTTCGCTGCGCGCGCTAGATGCTTGTATATGTTCGCAGCTTTTTTGCATGTTGCGGTCACGTGCGCTTTGAAGGTGAGTTTGCGGTCGATAATGAGACCAAGGAGTTTTATCTCGTTTACGAGTTCGAGTCTACTCTCTGACATATAGAGGTGTGGTTCCTTGTACTTCAGTTTTTTAGTCATCAACATCGCCTTGGTCTTATGTGCGGCGAAGTTGAGCTTATTCTGAGTACCCCACTCCACTATTGTCTCCAGTGTCGAGTTGACTCTGTCCTCCATGGTTTCGACCGAGTGGCTGGTGAAAGTCAGAACTACGTCATCCGCGAAAGCCTGCGCATGTACTCCTTCCTTTGCTAGCTTTTGCAACAGCGGATCTAGGATAATGTTCCAAAAAGTTGGTCCTCCGATGGATCCTTGGACGCAACCTTTGGTGGTTTCCCTCTCGCTTGTTGCTCTCGCATAGTTGACCACGATTTTACGGTCTTGTAAGTAGGAGCACACCATTGCGTATATGTTCCGCGGACACTTCCTTGTGGCTAACTGATGTTTTAAAGCCGGCCACCAAGCATTATCAAAGGCCCCCTCTATGTCCAGTGAGATCATAAGAACTATCTTCTTGTTTTCAAGTTCTGATCTCACGTACTTAAGAAGGTCATAGAGGGCGTCCTCGGTTCCACGCTGTGGCGTAAACCCGTACTGGTTTTGGCTAAGCGTGGGCTGCATATGCCATTGCAGCCTGCTAACCAAAAGTTTTTCGACGATTTTTCCGAAAACTGACAGAAGTCCGATGGGTCTGTATGACTTGGGGTGTGTGTAGTCATCTTTCCCATGTTTCCCGAGGATAATTACGTGCGCCACTTTCCATTGGGCAGGGAAATGTGCTAGCTCTAAGCATTTATTTGCTATAGCCATGAACATTTTTCTCCCTGTATTAATGGCCATCGCACATATGTCTGCCGTCAGCCCGTCCGGTCCCGGTGCCTTCTTTGGATTTGTGTCGTAGAGCACTGAATCCAATTCGGCTTCCGTGAATGGTGGGTCATCTTTGGACAGACCTTCAGTGTCCTCGGGTTTGGAGCTCGTCAACTCTCGGAGATGTTTGTGGAAGGGTTCATCCAGTAGTACAGAGTCATCAGGGTAGAACGTGCTGGCCAGGAGATCGGCCGATTGCTCAGGACTTAATGTTTCGCCCTTCTCGTTTCTGAGAAGCGGATCTTCGCGCCTCTTTGATGTCCGCCTTATTACTCTGTAAATCCCATCCCACATGCTCTCCCTTTCCTGCGTCGAGCAAAACTCTTTCCAGCTTTGGGTTTGGGCTTCGCTAGCCTTTTTTTCGTACTCACGTTTGGCGTTGAGGTACTCGTTTACCACGTGTTCTCTTCTGGAGGGTGCAGCATTGCGAATCCTTCGCTTTCTTCTGGTAACTTCTTTTTTTAGGTCAGCAAGGTCTTGGGACCACCAGGGGGGTGCTACCTTTCCCTTGTAGGCGCCTAATTTTGGGATAGCTTTGTCGCATGCCTCTTGAATGGCATTTGTGTATGCGAAAAGTGCCGTATCCAGTTCCTCGGTGCTCGAGATGGAGTTTACGGTTTGTAGGGAGATGTTTCTTTGGGCTAGGCCAGATTTCAGTTGGAGTTGGAACTCTTGCCAGTTCGCCAGGTTAGGTTAGGTTAGGTTAGGTTAGGTTAGGTTAGGTTAGGTTAGGTTAGGTTAGGTTAGGTTAGGTTAGGTTAGGTTAGGTTAGGTTAGGTTAGGTTAGGTTAGGTTAGGTTAGGTTAGGTTAGGTTAGGTTAGGTTAGGTTAGGTTAGGTTAGGTTAGGTTAGGTTAGGTTAGGTTAGGTTAGGTTAGGTTAGGTTAGGTTAGGTTAGGTTCCCGTGGGAGTTGCTGGTCTTCTATCGGGCGCGTCCCCAGGTGGCGGATAGGGGAAAGTCTCCCAGATATGGGGGACACCGGTTTATCCGGCGCGGACCAAAACCAGCAGGGCGGGGAGTCGCTCTCCCTGTTCCTCTGCTCAGCAGAGGAAGTGGGAGATGCGATTGAGTGCGGCGGGCTTGCCCAGTATCACAACTGGCAGGTGCGGGCTTCGGCCACCGTCGGACAATCCGTAAGCCCACACATGTGGGAACGGAGACCTTCGGGCCACGAGGAAGAAAACCTCTTTAAAATAATTACCCTAATCCCAAGGTGTCCCGTGCCGATGGGATGAATGGCTGGAAGGATTTCAGTCCCAAGTGGGAAGGGGGACCGTCCCCCTTTCAGAAAAGGCGATAGAATTTTCGATAAAATCATCCATGAAGGCGCATTGTAAAAATACACTACCCCAGGAGGGTACCGGCCTAGCCGGAGAATCCCTCCCCGAGCATAGCTCGGGCAGCCCCTCGTATTCTGGGGAGGGCAACAACCGCCAACAAAATATAGGAGACAGTGACAGTGGGGAGAGCGTTAATTCTTTTCTCTCTGTCACATCGCAAATGTCGATAGCTTCGGACCTTTCCCGAAAAAGGAAAGGGGGAAAAGTTAAGCCTGCAGGAGTGGAAAAACGCGGGAAGAAAAAGTCGGGTTTATCTGTTGAAGATGGGGTGTTCGGTCCCCCAAAAACCACGACAGCTGTAACCCGTTCCATGTGGTCCCTCCCTAAACCGGAGGACCTGGCAAGCGATATGGGGGACTTGCCAACAGCAGAGCTGGCCAATCGCGTTAGCGAGCAGCTGGCTGAGGTAGAAAAGGTTGCAAGTACGTCCGGCAACCTTAAAGGAAACTACGTACGCAGCCTTCGGGTCGCCGCTCGCACCTTGTGGGCGGCAACATCAGAATTGGAGAAGAGGACGGTCGCCTCGGTCAATGTGGAGAGGTTGGAGCGGGAGAACGCAGAGCTGCGTCTTCAACTCAATAATCTCTCGACGCGGGTGGACGAGCTGTCTAAGGAGAAGTCTCGCCTGCAGACGGAGGGAACGGAGTCCTCCCCCGTTGCAAACGGAGGACGCAGGGAAGACCATGTCACCCTAGAGCAGATCGGCTCACTTATTGAGGCTAAGTTGAGCCTATTTAGGTCGGAACTGTTCCCTGACAGGGCCCTCAGGCCCCCTTTGAGAGGTGCGGCTTTGGCGGCGACGGAAACTACTGCTCAGGTAGGAATTCTAAAGCAGCCAAAACAGAAGTCTAGTCGGCCGGTCAAGCCAGGGCTATCTGTGGCTCCCCTCAGCCAATCCGCAACGCAGCCGGCCCCGACTCCACGGGTAGAGAGCGAGTCATATGCAGCTGTGACTCGCAAAAGGGCAAAACCTGCGACTGCAAAGAAGCAGGTCACACTAGCCCAAAAGCCGGCCAAGAGAGTAGTGAGACCGCCTCGGGCCCCAACATCCGCAGCCATCGCCGTGACGGTACCGGAGGGGTCCTCCAACACTTATGCTGAAGTGATGGCCGCTGCAAAGAGCCGCATTAAGCTGGCCGAATTTGGCATCGAAACGGTCAAGCAAAAGCGGGCCATCACGGGAGGCTTGGTGTTGGAGATATCTGGCACAGAGTGCTCCGCAAAGGCGGATATCTTGGCCTGTCGAATGCGGGAAGTACTGGCCGAGATGGACGTTCGTGTGTCCCGGCCGGTGAAGATGGGTGAGGTGCGTTTGAGGGGGTTGGATGATGCGATCACCCCACCAGAGGTGGCAGCTGCCGTGGCTGAGGCCAGGAACTGTCCCGAAGCGGACGTGAAGGTGGGAGAAATCCGCCGCTCGGCCTCCACTCTCGGATCTGTGTGGGTGAGATGCCCCGCCACGGCGATCCAGAAGATGGTGGCAACAAAGCATCTTCGGATTGGTTGGGTAGCAGCATCTGTGGAGGTTCTAGAGGCTAGGCCTCTACAGTGCTTCCGCTGCCTTGAATTGGGACACGTTCGGCTCAAATGTCCCAATAAAGAGGACAGAAGTGGCCTCTGCTACGCTTGCGGCGAGCCAGGTCACAAGGCGAGGCAGTGCACCGCGAAGGTGCTTAAGTGCCCCTTGTGCTCGGATCTCGGACGCCCAGATAATCACAGGCTGGGATCAAAATTGTGTGCCCCAAAGAGCGGAAGGACGAAGCAGGGTTCTTCTCCCGCTCCTGGCTCAGCAGCGGCTGAAGTAGAAGTGGCTTCGGGCACCCAGCCGCCACCAAGGGAGAAAATGGACACATCATCGGCCTTGTCCTAAAAGTCCTTCAGGGTAATTTGAACCACTGCCGCGGTGCGCAGGACCTGCTACTGCAAACCATCGCGGAGTGCTCGATTGCACTGGCGGTAATTTCGGAACCCTACAGCGTTCCAAAAGACCCCCGCTGGATGTGTGACGGAGCCGGCTCAGTCACCGTGTTCTGGAGAGGCAGGGATGGAGACCCTCCCTGCAGAATCTTGGTCAGGGGGCAAGGCTTCGTTGTGGTTGAGTGGGGTCAGATGGTGGTGGTTGGGTGCTACGTCTCTCCCAATATCTCCCTCGCAGACTACGAGATATTTATTGACGGGTTGATGGTCTGCATTCGCGGATACCTCACTCGTCCGATGCTTATCTTGGGGGACTTCAACGCTCACTCTAGAGCGTGGGGGAACCCCTGGGATGATGCTAAGGGAGAGACATTGCTGGAATGGGCCGCGGGACTTGACATCCGTCTGCTTAACCAGGGGACGGTGCCCACCTGCGTGCGTTGGCAGGGGGAGTCGATTGTCGACTTGTCATGGGCGACGTCCACAGCTGAGCACATGGTGTCAAGATGGAGAGTTGCGGAAGAGATAGTCACTCTCTCCGACCATCGCCACATAATTGTCGAGGTGGCAGTCCGAATTCCCGCTCCAGGTCTTGGTAGCCGCACTCCTCCGAGGAGGTGGTCCCTAAGGCAAATGGACCGAGATAAACTTAAAGCTGCCGCTGCTGTAGCAGCCTGGCCGGAAACTTCTGGTGACGCATCCGACCTTAACCCTGAGCAAGAGGCGGTCTGGTTTCGGGACTCAATGACGATGGTTTGCGATGCTGCCATGCCCCGGGCCAGACCGGTGCAGAAGAGGTCGATGCACTGGTGGTCGGCCGAGATTGCAGAATTGCGTGTTATCTGCCTGCGGTGCCGACGCCAGTGCCTCAGAACCAGAAGAAGACGGCTTTCCACGGCAGAGGAAAAAGCTTATGCCTACGAGGAGTATCGGACTGCCACAAAGCATCT